>CM052896.1:26252277-26330410 GCA_028534135.1 Potos flavus | reverse complement strand
ACGGCTTCAAAAGGAGCCCCCCCATAACGTTCTGGGGAAGAGATCTCCCTCTGGGGTTCTATACCCAGCCCGACTGTCACTGGGGGGGGCTCCAGAGTCCTCAGACAGGCGTCTCAGGACACCCCTCCCACACACCTTCTCTGGAAGGTGCTGGAGGGCAGATTCTGCCAAAGGAAAAGTGCAAACTAAGAAGGGGAAGGCGGGGGATCCAGGAAGCAAGAGGTCCCAGCCCTGAGAGCTGAGTAACGGACCCGCCTCCCCAGCAATGGAGGTGGGCCACCCCCGACGCCCGAGGCACAGCCGTCCAAGCGGTCGGTCGAAGGCTCAGCAAGAGATTCTCCAAGATAAGACTGATTCAGTACTTGATGTGTTTACTTACACTGAGTACTTTACATTTACCCAACTAGGGGAGAGTGGAGAATTGAATTAGCGATAAGCATAAAACACAAAAAACCAAGCCCCCTCTCCCACACCCAGATAAAGACAATCAATTCCAGGGAAAACAAGAGTCCTCAAGAAAGACAGTAAGAGCTCTGCAGAAAAACCAGGGAGGTCTATGAGGACAATTAATGGGGGAAACTTCTTTAGCTTTAGTGGTCTCAGAAGGGGCTTCTCCAATGAAGTGATGTTTAATGGAAGCCCGAAATGCCAGAAGGTTCCAACCACAGCAGGAGGGTCTGACGGCGAGGGTGGGGAGGATCTTCGCACTCTGGGCCAGGTGGAGACTGTGAGCTCCTTGGAGCACCTCAGAGGCGGCACGGCCCCTGTGTGAGTGAGGTGGTGTAGGAGCTATACAGAAGCACAATGAAACCCCCTCCACCAGGAAACCCTCCGTGACTGACCCTGAGGTCGCTGATTCTCCCCTTCGGTGTATTGAACTCTGGATGTGTGTGTGTCCAGCCTCTAGTGGACCCACCAAATTCAGGACTTTCCCCCAAATTCTCCAGCACAATAATGACAGTGCCAGACAAGGCCTTGCCTGCAGTGGGATGGAACTCAGGCTTCGAGACCATTCTCTGAGTTGGGTAGCAGACTAGGGTGTTTTGCAAGGGGCACACTGTACTCACCAGGACTTCTGCAGGGGAAGGGGGTCTGATGAGTTGTGACGAGGGTTCCCCAGGGATGCTTTCAGCCAAAGACGATACTGTTTGTCTTGGCCCTGCCAGGAGGGTAAGTTGAGTCCTGAGCAGAATTCAGCCAGGTATACAGACAGAAGGAGAAGGAAGATTTCGGGAGAGGGACTGAGAGGTTATGAGTAGCCTTACGGTGTGGAGGGCAAAATTTTCCAGTCTACAAAGTGCTTTTCGGGGGCTCTCCCATCTTTTGGTTTCTCCTCTGGCTCTCTTATTTTGGGCCTCTTTCTCCTCCCCGTTCCCACTCCTCTGGGCCCTCCTGTGTGAGCAGAAAGGTCAGATACCTTCACCCTGGAGGGCTCCTTCCAACAGTTAGTGTGGGGACCGTGGAGTCCAGGGAGAAGTGTCGCATCCTCACCCCCCTAGACATGTAGCACCAGTGCTGGGATTTCAAGCACTGTGGGAGGACACAGAGAGAATATTCTGGAAGGAGTGAGGCCCTCAACCTCATCCGCTACTGTCGGGTGGGCAGTCCTGGGTAATGGAACTATCTCTGTGGGCCTGGGTTTCTCAGAATCCCAGCCAGGGAAACTGAAGCCCCACCCGGTTCCTGTCCTGAGCCTTCAGCTATGGGGTTCAGAGCCTTGTCCCCCCTCTGCCTGATTCCCTGGCCCCGCCCCACCTGGCACCACGGGGAGCCAAGTCTGGCACCCGGGCGCCTTGAGACCTCTCTGGACACATGTTAGAGCAGCCTGGCCTCAGAGCCAGCAGGCGGGCCTGACACAGACGAGGAAGATATGTTCTCTTACAACAACGGGACGAACATCTTTGGCTTCTTACTGAGGTTTGGAGCCTGGCGGGCTTTTCACACACTTTGGCCTTCTCAGGTTTTCACTGAAACATGCCCCATCACCCACACAGACACAGAGACACAAAGACACACACTACTACGCAGAGACCCACCTCCCCCCCAAATACACACACACACTCTCATATATAGGGCCAAACGCGGAGATAACACACAAAGACACAGTCTCACGCCAACACAAACACAACTCAAACTTTCACAAACACAGAAATTCACACCCACGGTCTCACATCTACATCGACACAAACATACGAACTTATCCACACACAGAAAAGTCACACGCATGTGCTTACATGAACACTCATACAGCCCCAGCTTGGAGAAGTTCACCCTCCCTTTTTCTTTGGTCTGAAGTGCGGTTAAAAGTTTCCCACCTTCCTGGGGTGCCTGGGTGGCTCAGTGGGTTAAAGCCTCCGCCTTTGGCTCAGGTCATGATCTCAGGGTCCTGGGATTGAGCCCCGCATCGGGCTCTCTGCTCACCGGGCAGCCTGCTTCCCTCTCTCTCTGCCTGCCTCTCTGCCTACTTGTGATCTCTCTCCTCTCTGTCAAATAAATAAATAAAATCTTAAAAAAAAAAGGTTTCCCACCTTCCATGAGATTCGATTTTTACTCTTCGCTCCCTAAAAATCCTTCCAGCCCCATCTTCCCTTGGGTCCTGTCCAGACAGCGCTGTGTCTTTAAGGAAGTTGAAGCTGCTAAAAGTGAGAGAGAGGGGAAAAAAAAAAAAAAATTGGCATCTTTTCCCCCTCAAGTTTCTGGTGTCACTTATGAAACACGGGTCCTTGTTGCAGAGAAGCAGTTGTTTTGCTAGAAGGAGGGAGTGTCCAGGCTGCCTGGGCTCCCTTCCTGCAGCCTCCTCTCAGCGAGGCCCCAGGCACTCTGTCCGGGGAAGGGCGGGCACGGGAGAGCAGCTTCAAAGTGGGGCAGGAACGAGGCTGCTCCTTGCTCCAGTCTCTTAGTCCTCCCTTGGGCACCCTTGGCCCTGCAGCCTGCCCTGGGCTGACTCTGTCTTTGTTGCTCTCTGGTTCCATCTTAGAAGAGGATCCACTTGGCTAAGAAAGAGTAGTTTGAAGGTAAGCCAGCGGGAAAGTGGGGAGGACTCCTGCTGGGCACAGGGGCCGGACTGCCTGGTACTTTTCTGTCGGTTTAGGGTACTTGGGACAATCCCTTGTTTGGATCTGCGCACGGGCGTCTGCTCCACCAGCAACCGCAGCCCTGGAAATCCCAGCAGCATTTGGGCTGAGCCCCTGGCCTCGCCCAAGCCAGCTGAGAGGTCCTGGCGGGAGTTTATTTAGGCAGCTGCCTGGCTTGGTTTGAACGGAACAGGCCACGGGTGTGATCCTGTAGAAAGGGTCTGGTGTCTGCTATGGTCATAGCCCGTAGGAGCAGGAGGAGGGCGGCTGGGGTAGATGGGGGTGGTGTGCACTGCACAAGGGGCCTTGTCTGGGCCGGGGCAAAGCATACCTATGGGGAGCTCCGGTGGGAGGGACTGTGGCCAGGATGTGGGAGGGCAGGAGGGAGGTTCTGAGGAGTGCTGGGGGAGGGGGCGGCTGAAAACAGATTTCAAGTCATAAAATCAGCTTGGAGCTGGCTGAGACAGGGAGAGCTCTCTACTCGGAGGAGGAGCTGGGGTCCTCTTCTGTTCCGTCTTCGCCTCTTCTGGCTGCGTGAGCTCGGGCAAGTTCTGGCCCTTCTTTGGGCCTCGGTTTCCCCTTCTGTAGAATGGGCTGCGGGCTAGGCGGTGCTGGGTCTTAGCTGGATTCTGTGGGGCAGGACCTTCTGATGGGGTAGAGCCCTGTCCGGCTGGGGTCCTGAGAGGGACGAGTGCCTTGCGTGGGTCCTCAGGGTCACCTTGGCGGCATGCCCTTCTCTGCAGGAGGTAGGATGCGGGAGCTGCGTCTGCTGTGCTGGGCGGTCCTCCTGGGCCTGGCGCACGCCTGTCCCGAGCCCTGCGACTGTGGGGAGAAGTACGGCTTCCAGATCGCTGACTGCGCCTACCGTGACCTGGAGGCCGTGCCACCGGGCTTCCCGGCCAATGTGACCACGCTGAGCCTCTCCGCCAACCGGCTGCCAAGCTTGCCAGAGGGGGCCTTCCGGGAGGTGCCCCTGCTGCAGTCGCTGTGGCTGGCGCACAACGAGATCCGCGTGGTGGCCGCCGGCGCCCTGGCCTCGCTGAGCCACCTCAAGAGCCTGGACCTCAGCCACAACCTCATCTCTGACTTTGCCTGGAGCGACCTGCACAACCTCAGCGCCCTCCAGTTGCTCAAGATGGACAGCAACGAGCTGAGCTTCATCCCCCGGGAAGCCTTCCGCAGCCTCCGCGCCCTGCGCTCGCTGCAGCTCAACCACAACCGCCTGCACACGCTGGCCGAGGGCACGTTCGCGCCGCTCACCGCGCTGTCCCACCTGCAGATCAACGACAACCCCTTCGACTGCACCTGCGGCATCATGTGGTTTAAGACGTGGGCCCTGAGCACGGCCGTGTCCATCCCGGAGCAGGACAACATCACGTGCACGTCGCCCCGCGTGCTCAAGGGCACCCCGCTGAGCCGCCTGCTGCCGCTGCCCTGCTCGGCGCCCTCCGTGCAGCTCACCTACCAGCCCAGCCAGGACGGCGCCGAGCTGCGGCCCGGCTTCGTGCTGGCGCTCCACTGCGACGTGGACGGGCAGCCGGCGCCCCAGCTTCACTGGCACATCCAGACGCCCGGCGGCACCGTGGAGATCGCCAGCCCCAATGTGGCCGCTGACGGGCGGACCCCGCCGGGCGCCCCGGCACCCGGCAGCCGACCGCGCTTCCAGGCCTTCGCCAATGGCAGCCTGCTCATCCCCGACTTCGGCAAGCTGGAGGAGGGCACCTACAGCTGCCTGGCCACCAACGAGCTAGGCAGTGCAGAGAGCTCGGTGAACGTGGCGCTGGCCACGCCCGGCGAGGGCGGCGAGGACGCGCTGGGGCGCAGGTTCCACGGCAAAGCAGCCGAGGGCAAGGGGTGCTACATGGTGGACAACGAGGTGCAGCCCTCGGGGCCAGAGGACAGCGTGGTCATCATCTACCTCAGCCGCGCTGGGGGGCCCGAGGCTGCGGCAGCAGGGGAAGGGGTCTCCGGGCAGCAGCCCCGGGGCCTGCTCCTGCTGGGCCAGAGCCTCCTTCTCGCCTTCCTCACCTCCTTCTAGCCTTCCCCGCACCCCTCCCTGGGTGGGGCTGGAGCATCGCCAGGGCCTCCCTGACTCCGCCCCCTCCTACGCCCACAGATGTCCCTTGGAAGGGGGGGGGCAACTCCCAAGGCCTGCATGGGGGACTTGACGTCTTCGTACCTCCCTTCTCATCTCTTCTGGAACACTCACCACCCCAACTTCTAAACTCGCTCGAAGCTAGTGACTAGAACAGAATCGGATTCTGTACTCACCGTATACGGTGCTCATTGCTGCTAACCACACCGCCCGTGCTCCCCGAGCAGGGCATTGCCCTAACCCCCTGGGTGAAGCCTCACCAATGGCATTCCAGGCTCTGGGACCGACGAGCTGGCAAAGGCCGGGGGCACGGGGTTGGGGCTGGGGGCTCGGCAGGGAGGTACCCTGAAGCAGACGGGGCGCAGGAGAAAGGAATAGGATCTCGGGGCAGTGGCCGGCATGGCTCTGGGCCCTTGGCGTCCCGCTTGAGCTCTTGCTGCCTCTTGGCATTCTCTGATGATTTGGGGGCTCCGGAATCTGTGCCCTCATCTCAGACAGGGCTGGAGGATCCAGGATGGCCTTCCTCTTTTCCCACCCTGTGCCCCTCCACCCCGGACACCTGTCCTGCCTTCTTCTCCAAGTATGCCTCTGTAGCCTGCCCCTCCAGAGAGGCTAGACATCCCAGGTGCGGCCGAGAAATAAACAGCATTTCTGATGTTCTCTTGTGTCTGTCTGTCATGTTGTCTGAATCTAGGACCCCTCCCTACCGCCCCTGTTGGGGAGAGGATCGGGAGCTGGAGAGTCAGGATGCCCAGGCTGCCGGTCCACCCGTGACGGGGCCCACGAGGCACACACACACTGGGTAGCAGGCAGCGCGAGAGGGGTGGGCCCATGGGCCAGGGGCTGGGCTAAATGGCGGTTGTACCCTCTCTTCAAGCTAGCCCCCAGGACAAATGAGGGTGTGGGCCTGATAACCATTATGGAAGCTTCCCTAGGGTCCTGGTGGGCCCGTAGCCGTGCTTCCTGCCAGCAGTGGCCCGAGGAGGCATCCTGAAGGGGGGCGGGGAATGGGAACACCCGGATCGTGGCCCCTTTTCCCGGTCCTGCTCCTGGAAGAGATGGTAGGAAAGGGAGAGGAAATGGGGGACGGACAAGGCAAGATGGAGAGGAAAGAGAAAGGAGGAGATGGCACAGGGCAGGGAGAGAGAAAAACCCAGAGATGGAGAATAAGAGAGCGTCTTCGAGGGGGAAGCCAGAGGAGAGGAACAGAGCTTTCCAGGAAGAGGAAATGGTATTCCTGGAGAAAGTCTGCCCTCGGAGTCTTCCCCACACAGCAGGTGGACCAGTGGCGGACTTGGGGGAGAGGGGCGAGGTCCTGGCAGCAATTTGAGGGTCTCTTAATGTGGGGAGCACGCACACGGAGTCAGAACCTGGAGACTGATCCCCATCTCTGTGCCCAGCCAGAGATGTGTCTCCGTCCCCACCCCTTTCCAGACCGAAGGGTGCCACCCACAGGGACAAGACTCCCCCGGCAGGACAGGCTCTGCGGCCTCCCATGCTCTGTGCTCAGGACTATTGAGCCCACCAAATGGAGGCAGGGAGGCCAAGGAGCCTGGGGTCGCAGCTGTGAGCCTTGGAGGCTGGCCAGCTCCCCTTCCCCCCGCCCCCCCGGTCCCCAGGCAGCACCTCCCCCCAAACCCCCTCAGCACCTCCGGGCTCTGGCCGAGCTGATGTCAACAGCAGCACGTGTCAAGGGCATCTGCGCATCTGGCGGAAAGAGCAGGATGGAGCCAAGTCCCCCATGCTGGGCTGCCTTGGGCAAATCACTGCCCATCTCTGGGCTTTGGTTTCCTCAGAAAACAAAGGATGGGTAGGATGCTGAAGGATCCCGTTGACTCTGAGTATCCAAGGCTGGATATCCAAACCCGGCTCGGACCCCTGACATCTCTGACTCCACTCACAGCAGAGCAGGCTTGTTTTATGGAATGGGACCTGGGCCTAAGACCTGAGTCAGGGGCAGCTGGGGAACAGCTGTGCTCTGAACGAACTAGCGACTCCCCGGCTTGAAAGTCATCTGTGGCTCCCCCGGCCCTCAGGGTGAAGGCCGAGTTCCCCAGCGAGCCATGCATTCCCCCTCTGCCTGATTCTCTGATGAGAATCACTGCTCCGTGCCTCTCTTGGGCCTGTTAATTAATTGTTCCCTCAATCGTCTGTGATGTGTTACTCTCTGCACCTTTGGTCTGGACACCCCTCCCCTCTTTTTCACTTGGCTAAGTCAGCTCAAGCACCACCTCCTCCAGAAAGCCTTCCTGGATGCCGTACCCCCTCCCTCCCAGTGTGGACGAGGTCCCCTCCTCTGGCTCCCACAGCCCTGGGCGTCCGGGGTCACAGCCCGATCACACTCTACTGTGTCTGTTTCGTTGTTAAGGGCTGAGACCCGGTCCACCTTCTCATCCCCATGACCCTGCCAGTCACCAACACGGGGCCACGAAGATATTTTTCAATGGACTGCCGTGGGATCAGAGGCTGCCCTCTGTGCTCTCCTCATGGGCAGCCTCAAAGGTGGGTGTGAGCTCCCCGACCCCACCCCTCACTTCATGTGAGTCTGAGGCTGCAGTGGGGATGCAGGAGTGAGGGCGAGGGGAGAGGTTGGTCTCCACTAGTTGTGTAGACATTTCTCAAGGCCCCATGGACCCAGATCTGTGGAGTGGTCACGTTTTCCCCACCTGCTTAGCCCCCAGGCCCCCAGTGGAGCCCACACCCTCAGTCACACATCCCCAGCAAGGGAAGGGACCCTCCTCCCCAGCTGTCCCTCCCCACGACATGATGGGATCTATTCCTTTTAGGATAGCTCCTCCCTGTGCCTCCCTACTGCCTCCACACCTTTATTCAGAATGCTCCCCGTTTTCCTGAAAGCTCCCCTCCCCAAGTCCTGCCCATCCTTGACAACCCAGAAAAAATCCTACCTCCAAGCCAAAGTCCACATAGCCCAGGGGTGGCACCATAGGGTCCCCAGTCCCTCTACCCCCCAAAGGGACTTGGCTATTGGTCCCCCCCAGCCCCGCACCGTGTGGCCAGCCCCCCATGGGACCAGAATACCCCAACCCCCTCAAGCCCCATAAATGCAGCGATTTACCAGCAGTCGGGACAGTTTTTCCCCATGTACCCGCCCCCCGAGGAGGACTGTTTCTCAGGGACAAGTTTATTACAGGGAGCACACTAAGCTCTTTCATAATATCTAAAGGCACAGCAACAGCAAAAACACCAGGCTCTCAAGTGTGGCCAGCTCGGTGTGGGGCCTGCTTGGAGCCATGACTTTGCGGCCCCGGCAGGAGCCCGTGGCTTCCTCCTCGGCTGCCTGTCAGGAGGGCACGAGGCCCCCCGAGAGGAGAGGGGGAAGCTGGTTCCGTGGCGGTGAGTCCAAGGCTGAGGTGGGGCCCAGTCAGGAGAAGGTTCCGTGAGCGGAGGTCGGTGGCAGAGCCAGCACGGGGAGGGGCCTGGAGGTGGCCTCCCCAGTTCCACTGATGCCCTAGACCAGGGGCCTAAACCACAGATTACTTCCTGCAGAGCCCTCCCCGGCTTCTCAAGATCAAGGGGCCGGACTAGAGCCCTCCTGAGGGTTAGGTCAGAGCTCCGCCGCACAGACCACCACCCGACCACAGCGCCCCCTGGCGTCTGGGGCTGGCGGCCGATCTCGAGCCCCGGGACTCGCAGGCGGAGCAGCAGCGACAGAGAGAGGCCACCTTGGTTGGGAGGACGCTGGGGAAGCTGGGGGGGAGCGGGCTGGGAGGAGGGGGAGCACCCCAGCCTGGACAAGGACACGGCGGCTTCCCCACTCTCAGGGCTGGGCTCCGTTGACCTAGGCCCCGGTCAGGGCCCTCTTCCGGAAGGCCTGCAGGGCGGGATTGTGCAGAAGCGTGTAGGCCAGCCCCCAGCGGGCCCTGCCTTGGTGGGCCCTGAGCCCTGCTCCCCTGGCCACGGGGTCCTTGGTCTGCAGCAGCTGCATCCCTGAGAGGGAGAGACTTTCTGTGAGTCACTCAGCAAACACCGGACCACGCCCCCTGAGCAGTCTGAAAATCCCACGGGTAGGGCTGGGGACGCTGGGGAGCCTGGGGCCCCAGGGGCCTGCTCACTGAGCAGGAGGTGGGGAGAAGTGTGGGCTGCAGAGGGGTGTTTGGGAAGGCTCAGGATGTCATCCTGCAGGTGGGGACAGAAGAGGGAGGGGACAGCTCTGTGGAGAGGACTGGAGGAAGGGCTGGGACAGCCAGCTCAGTGCCGCCCTCCCTGCTGCATGCTTTCCTGGCAGTGAGGAAGGGGGGAGACCTCTCATTCCGTGTGTGAGAGGGCAGGGTGTGTGCACGCTTGTGGAATGGGGAGAGGTAGACAGCGTGTATGTGTGTGTATCGTGGAAAAAAATTACCCCGAAAGGGACCAGGAAACTTCTTACTTTCTTTCTCCCACTGGCGGCGGAGGGAGAGGGGAAGTAAGCATTTTCCTGGCCCTCAGCCCCACTGTAGGTCCGAGAGGCATCCTATGTGGTGGGGAGGAGGCGTGCCTCGTCCCTCAGAGAAGAGGGTGGTCTCATTCCCGCCCTCCCCCGTGGGAAGGTGCACCTTCTTCTTCCTGCCCCTGCCTGAAGCCGTCCTGGGGAGCCCGGGGAGGCCGGGGCCGCCGGGTCTGCAGAAGCAGGGCGCAGAAGGCCATTGTGGCCGGGTGCGACTGGCTGGCCTCGATCTTCAGGAAGCCGCAGTATGTGTGGTAGCCTGGGGGTGGGGGTGGAGGACAGCAGTGCTGGGGGGGAGGAGGGCCCCCCACCAGCCGCTAACACACGCACAGGGGGTGCCCCCGGCACCTGAGCAGGCGGCACGTGCACTATACGTGGGCCTGCTGCCCACGCCCACCCCGCGTGGTCACAGACAGGCTCCGGGGCACATTCCCAGGTGGCCAAGGTCAGGGCCAGACCCTCCCTCGCTCCTCGCACAGCCCAAGCTGCCGTGGCTCCCGGCCCCTGCCCAGCGACCCTACCGGGGTCGAGAGTGGCTGCCCGAGGCGGCAGCAGGCTGAGATCCATCTGGCCAAGGTGGACGGCATTGTAGACAGCAGAGAGGAGCACTCTCCAGGCAGCCACCATGGCGCCCACCAGCACGTTGATGAGAAAGAGAAAGAAGGTGGCTGCGTAGAGCACTCGCCTGGGGGTGGGAAGAGGAAAGGCTGAGGCTGGCCCCCTCCCCCCCCACATACACACACAGACCACCTTCCTCAAGGTTAGGGTCAGACCTGGATGAGCACAGCTGCTGTGTGTTTATCGACTACCTGCCATTTGTTGAGTGCACCTTCTAAGCATCCCGCCCTGTGCTGGGCCTGCTCTCTCAAGCCAGCTTGCCCCCCACCACCCTGGGACATGGGTGTGGTGCTCCCTCTATAGTAGGGAAACTGGGGCCCAGAGAGATTCGGTGGCTTAGCTAAGGCCGTCCAGCTAGTCAGCGGCAGAACTGGGGCTTATGGCCTGGATCTTTCTGTCTCCCACCTCCCTCCTCTAGGTCCCTTATCCACTGACCCTGGGTCCCTCCTGGCGCTGAGGTTCTCCCACAGCCCTCCACCTAATATGGAAATGATGTTTCTATTAACCTCCTTCCTGCAAAGGGGGAGGCACATGGTTTTGGGGGGCACAGACGATCCAGGGGAGAGCAGTGCTGACCCCCAAAGCAAGAAAGGCTTGTGGAGTATTTCTGGCACTGTGATAGGTGAAGAGAGATTCTGGACTAAGCTGGGCCAGTCTTCCCTTTCCGTTTGGGTAAGGGAAGCTCTCCTACTCCCCACTGGGCTTCCCAAGAGAGAAAACAGAGAGATGACAGTGGAGGGAGAAGGACACAAGAAAGACACCAAAGGAAGAGGCTGAAGTTCTAAGGGGACCACAAACCCAGGAGCCTCCTCACCGGTTAGTAAGCTCTGGGTATCCATGGTGAGTCTCCAGGAAGACCCAGTGGGCTGCCATTTTCTGTAGGACCACAGCCAGGGCCAAGGTCAGCCAGAAGGGCCTGCAGGTGGGGCAGGGAGGTTGTCACTATTAGTAGCCCTCTGGGAAGTGGTCCCAGAGCCCTCAGCTCCTTGCCTGTCTCACCACGAGGACTCCAGGGATCGGAGAAGCAGGAGGTTCCTGCCGTGGAGCACGGGCATGAACACCAGGAAGGCAAGGATCGTGGTCCCCAGGAAGAAGATGATCTGCTGCACCAGGAGCCCTGAAGGTTGGGGAAGCGCAGAGGGATGGACATCAGACTCTGTGGGACCCAGCCGCCCCAGGCACTCCCGGGATCCCAAGGGCTTAGGAATGACGCAAACCTGGTTACAGATCCCTGCTCTGCCACTGCCTAGCTGTGCCAGCTGGAGCAAGTTACTCTACCTCTCTGAACTCCCATTCTTCCTCTACCTCAGAAGGCTTGTTGGGACGATCCAATATAATGTCTGCGGCAACTCTTTGAAAACCACAAAGTGCTCTGTAAATGTGATTTCCCCCCATTGCCCCAGAGTCCTTGGGGACAAGATTGCATTTTAAATTAATGTTTGCATTCCTACTGGCCAGAGCCTGGCACACAGTTGATGCCAGAAAGCCGTCTATTGAAACAAATGGCAAGTTGTTTACATGGGGTATTGCGTACAAAAGAGCTTGGGAAGTATACAATCTACCAAGGTGAGAAATTACAACTTTTTGTGTTGGTCATTCCTCTTCTCCTTTATCATTCTTCTCCTCCTCCCCCAGGGAGGTGAGGACTGAAGGAACCATCAGGGAGGGGAATCTGGCCCTCGCTTTTGCAACACTGACCCCAGCCCTCTCACATTTCAGAGGGCTTTATTCACTGTACCACCCCTGGGAAGAATCAGAAACTTCGAGGTAGGAGGGGTTCTGGAAATTAATCTAACCTAACTCCCTCAGGGCAGGACCCCCTTTGCAGCCCCAACAATGACCACAGAACCCTGCTTGCATACCCCTGGTGACAGGGATCTCACTACCTTCAAGGCAGCCCATTGCGGCATAATGCTCTCTTATATAAGCAGGAAAATGCTTCCTTGAACTTCCCACCTTGCACCCCTGGGTCCACCCTCTGTGTAAATGGCTGGTGGCCCTGAGGGGCTATCTTTATGTGAGGGGTATCCTTTCCCCAGGGGCTTCTGCATCTGCCTCTCCTCCCCGAACCTGAGCAAGACTCCTGAAGGCAGAGAAGGTGAGGTGGGTCCCTCTCCTTACTCTCACCCCAGAGTTTACCCCAGCACAGGGGCAGCCAAGACCTGCAGAGTGCTCTCCCCTCCCCAACTGGGGACAGTTTCTGGGGCCAGTTGAAGCCAGGTGGGGTGGCAAGGGGGGCTCACCAAGGCAGGTAAAAGCCGTCTGGTAGGCGCTGAAGCTCATCCAACAGAATATGGCCTGGCGGGAGGGCTGGGGACTCTGGGGCAGGGGGCCCAGGTCCAGGGCAGCCCCTCTGTGCAGAGCTTGCAGGTTGGCCCTGGTTGGGGAATTGGGGGTGGGGTGGGGTGGAAGGCAGAGATCTCAGGGACCACACACACTCCCTAGATTCCTCCTCTGGTGGAATTCCCTGTCTGCTTACAAGCTGTGGCCACGGACAGGAAAGCCAAGGGCTGTGGGAGCCCTGCAGAGGTTACTAACCCAGGCTGGGAGGTCAGGTAGGGCTTCCTGGAGGAGGTGATATCTGAGTAGCATCTTAAAGGATGACTAAGAGGAAGTTTCAGAGCAAGGTAAGGGGCAAGGCCGGGATCAAGGGAGACACGCTCAGGCAGAAGGCTGCAACCTGAGCCAAGTCAGAAAAACGAGGAAGCAACAGTAGGAATGGAAAGTGACTCGCAGATCGGCCACCAGAGCAGAAGGCAAGAGGCTTGAGGGCCTGAGCGCCAGCCGCAGTAGGGCCAACCCTGTGGGAAGAGATCCCTACGCAAAAACCCTGAGGCCTGGCAAACGGGTGCTCTGACATTGCTTCCCTTCCAACTCACCCTGCTCCCTCTTCCCTCCCAACTCAGCTCTGTATCGCTCCCCATGAAAGGGCAAGCGAGGCCGTTTGGCCTTCAGTGGCCCGTCACAACCTCTTCAATGCCCCAGCCCCAGCCGGGTCACCTCCGCACCCACCCTGGCGTGTGGCAGCCTCACCCCTTGCTGCCGCTCCTCACACAGTCCCTCCTGCCCCCAGCGCCCTCCCCCAACCTCGGCTCTTGCCTCTTCCTCCGATCCCAGGTGGAGGGCTGGCTTTCCAGGCGGACTTCCCCATTGCATCAGACCAGCCCCAGGCCCGGCCCGGCCCCCCGCAGGCTCCTGGCTCCGGGCCCCTGCACCTGTCTCCTGCACCTGTCCCCCACGTCTGCACCGAGCATCAGACCCTGTCACTGACCTGTGTGTCACCAGCGAGCGAATCAGCATGAGGGAGGTGAGTGAGCAGGACAGGACGGAGGCCGAGATGTAGCAAACTGGAGGGGCGGAGAGGGAGTAAAGTGGGAGGTGGGAGCCCGGGTGGGAGTTACCCCTGAGCGGAGGCCCCCTGCCACCTCCCCCTGCCCACCTCGTTCTCAGCTGCCATATCTCAACCGTCTCAACCCTCCCCTCCTGCCCAGTGACATGGTGGCTGGGACAGGGAGAGGTCAACTCAGATCTGCAGACCTGGTCTCCACCCTTGGCTTGCTGCTTCCATGGCTGTGTGATCCCCAGAGAGAGACGCCATCCAACCTGCCGCCATCTCCTCGGTGTCCTGGCCATATGGCCTTCAGGGGGCCCCTTGGTCTCCCAGCCTCGGCTTGCTCATGTCGTGCTGCCCATCCCCCAGCATGACACGGGCCATAAAACCCCGTGGGCTGTGAGTGCGCATCAGTGTGGCCCGTGTCCATCAGAAGGAGGGAGGTTACGGCTGCTACCCATCTCCTCCGGTGGAAGCCCCTCCTGCCCCGCCCCTGCTCCCCGCCCCCTCCCCGGTCCCCCGGGCCACACCCACACATCTGAGTTTGCTCCATCCTCTGTAGCCGGGGAGAATGCACAGGGCCTTGTGAACAGCCGAGGCCTGAAGGCCTAGCAGGGATTTGAGGCTGCAGCTCTCCCGCCCTCCATCCACACCCCACCTCAGTCCCTACCCTCACACCCTACCCTCACAGCAACCCCACCCAAGAGGCACTGGGCCCACCGGGAAGCCGAGGCTCAGCAAGAGAGCCTGACCTGCAAGTCACACCACTGGCAAGTGAGGGACTGAGACCTGCGACTATTTCTAAGCGGACCCAGACTCAGCCCAGGGTGCCTGCCCCCTAATCTCATGGGTCATCCCAGGAGAGTGTTGCTGGTGCTTGTGTCCCATGCAGAGACTCAGGAGCAGATGCAAACCCACGCAGAGAGTCACGCATGAGCCCCACGTAGCCTCGGTGCTGGAGGGGGTTGGTCTCAGCACTAGCAGCACAGAGAGGCCCCCTGGAGCTGTGAAAGCCCCTCATGGCCCCGGGGGCACCCCAGGCCAATTCAATCAGATTTTCTGGGGGGTGGGACCCAGTCCCTGGCTTTTGTAGTTTTGTGTGCAGCCTTAGGGTTGAGAGCCACTGCTCTGGGGGGGATTTTCAAAGGCGGAGCCTTCCTGATTCATTTCAATAGGCAATTGACTGAAAGCAACCAACCCGCCGACAGGTGTGGAGCCCGCTACAGCAGCTCTCAAAGCCAGGCTTGTATGGGAATCACCAGGCCGGCTTGTTCCATCACCGGGCCGAGGCCCCACCCTCAGAGTGTCTGGAGTCCAGCAAGCAGCTTGAGCCTCGGGATTTTAAAGAAATTACCAGGCCCTTCTCTGGCGCAGCCAGGGTCGAGAACAATGCTACAGAAGAGAGCACTGGGCGTGTGCAGCTCTGCTCAGCCCCGCCTGCCCTTCGAGAGCCCCCTCAGCGCCGGCAGGAGGGTGTTCTGGACATTTCCTGCCAGGCGAGGAGCCCGCCTGCTGAGCCCGCGCAGGGGAGTGAACTGGGTTAACACAGGGGTGAAGGGCGAGCAAGCCCCCTCGGGCCAGGCCGGGCTTTTGAGCTTCATCCATCTACCTCCTGCTCCTCTCTCCCTCAATTGGTTCCAAACCCTGAAATCTTCCTGCTCTTTGCTTCCTCTGGGACCCTGCTTGGTAGACAGAGATCTGCCTTCCCCCACGGGATGGAGGGCCTCGGGGACAAGGCTGCCTTTGTGACTTTGACACCTGTTTCGCAGTAGGGAGATTGACGTCCAGAGAAGTGGAGCGGCTCGCCCAAGGTCACACAGCTTACAAGTGATGGCGCAGGAGTTCTGATCAGAACTCAGAGCTGCGGCCTCTGTGAGCGATGCCGGGCTTGTGGTCCAGGTGCCCAGTGGGCAGCCTCAGACAGGCTCTCGGAGTTCAGAAGATATTACTCCTTAAGCCGAGGACTCACCACGGGCCCCTGGGCCCAGATATAACCAGTTCCAACCCTGGTTTGCTGAGCGGCTTTGGGCATAGCTCTCACCCTCCTGGGCCTCAGTTTTCCTCATCTGTGGACTAGCAGAGTAAACACTGCTCTGTTTGGCCCCCGAATCTGAGAAGATCCAAAGTGGAGGCCTTGAGGCTTGGAAACTACAGCCTTCAATGTTAATGTGGGGGTGGGGGTTAGAAGCAAAGCCCACCATCCCAGATAAGTCGCTTCCCGCCTCTGAGCCTCCATTTCCTGTTCTGCGAGATGAGGACTGGTGACCCCGACCTAACAGGGCTGCTGTGAGCAGAGGGCTGACCCTGGATGCGGGCTGAGGTGGGCCATGTGGGCTCCTGCCTGCGGTCCAGCTTGCGGCCGCTTAGAGAAATCTCCTGGGGATTCCCACCTACCAGGCTTTGTCTCAGGCGGTAGAGAGAGCCCCAGCAAGGTGCCGGGAGGCCATGTTCCTCCCTTTGCTCCACTCTGCCCGGCTGTACGACCCCAAGCCAATCCTTCCCCACGTGTCAGGTGTGGACACGTCTCAGCCTCTTCCGCAGGGGCCATTGGGAGGGCCTGGGAGGTGGTGTAGGCGGATTGCCAGACTAAGGGCTGAAGGAGGCATCAGACCCCAGAAGGGGAGGCTGGTATGGTCCCCCGGCCCGGGGGGGGGGGGGGCTCATTGTCAAGGGAGTGAAGGAGAATGGAGGTGGCCCAGAAGAACAAGGATTGGGGAAGAGGAAGCATTGCCCCACCCAACCCCACCGGCCTGCCATGGCGATTCGCTCAGAATCTGGCCCAGTGTCCCACATCACTGCCTCCTTCCCTCCTTCCCTCCTCTGAGCGAGGCTCAAGGGGCCGTCCCCTGCGCTCACACATCCCGAGGCCTTGCCCGTCTCCCTGCCCGGAGAGCTGAGCAAAGACACTGGAGCTGGGGGTGGGAGACACCACGTGTCCCAGCTGCGGGGCCGCTCAGATGACTCCTTCAGGTCTCAGAGACCCGGAACCGGAAGCCGCAACCACCCCAGATTGGAAGGGAGGCAGTGGAGACCCAGAGAGAGAGGAAGGGACATGCCCATGTCCAGGACTCACGTCCCCGGCAGGCTGGAACTGAGCTTGGGTATCTGGCTCGTGTCCCCACTGGGCATCGTCCGGGTCTCCCGGGGGGCCTCACCTTCCAGAGCCCACAGGTGATGCTTCACGAGCCCCACCACCTCCTGCCTGTCCTCTGAGAGCACGATCCCGAAGCCAGCCAGCAGGTAGGAGACGTCTGTGGTGATCCCCGCCCTCACCTTCTGGATCGTGGGTACCACGCCTACCAGCAGCAGCAGGGCCACCTGGAAGAGCCCCACAAGGAAGGTGCCAGGGCCTGGCCGTGCTCACGCAGGGCCCCCATCCCGGAGGAAGCGTTTCCTCAGCTCCCAGGGAGACTTCAGGGCAGAAACTCCGGCCCCACGCGGGCTGCATCCCCAGTGCCCGGCACCCACCGAGTTCTCACCCCGAAGCAGCGTCTCACCAGCACGTTGCCTAATAGGCCTAACAAGCCACAGCTGTGCTTCCAAACAGCACAGCTGTCTGTCTACACCTCTATCAGTCCTCTATTTATCGAAGCTGTGGAATATAAAATTTCCAATTTCCCACGTTGGCAAAAGCCAAGTATCCTAGAGACGATCTCAGGCATTAAGGCTAGACGGACCTGGGCTCACATCTTGGCTGCCTTGAGATATTAGCTGGAGGAACTTGGCCGAGTCAAATTCACCTCTCTGAGCCTCAGTTTCCCCTATGTGTAAAATGGAGAAAAATCACACCCACCTCCCAGGATTTTGGGCTTTCCAGTTTTCTGCGTGTGGCAATGGGTGGGGGGGGGGGGCAGTATCTCTCAAACACGTATCATTTCTGAACCACCCAAATCTGCCTAAACCTTCCCAAATTGCTCAGAGAGGGAAGCAATTCTATTTCCTCTATTTTACAGCTGAGCTAATGGGTTCAGAGATGTTGAGTAACTTGCCCAGAGTCACACAGGAGGTAAATAACGGAGCAAGGGTTTAGACCCAGGCTTGGCAGTTGGGGGCAGGGGTCCAGAGGCAAAAGGCACGACAGGGGCAGGACCTACCTGGTAGATGGCTGTCCCTGTCAAGGTGGCTGAAAGCACCAGCTTCAGAGGGAGTCGGAATCCTGCAGTCCCCAAAAGGAGGGATGTGGTAAGCCCCGGCCTCCCCCGCCCCCGGGCCTGGGGACCCCTTCCCTCACAAAGGGTCCAGGTAAAAGGCTAGGTCTTGCAGGACCCCAGACCACCAAAGCCAGTCTGGGGGCTTCCCCTTGTCCCCAGCTGGGGCTGTTCCTCCCGACAAGGGCTCTGGGGGACGGGTGCTGGCCTTCCACAGCAGCCGTTCTGTGCAAGGCATGGGCAAGGTCACCTGCCGCTCTTAACCTGAGCTCCGCACTCCGTACCTGGCTGTGGAGTGTAGATGAAGTTTCTGTAGCAGATCTGGGCCCAGGATCGGAAGCCGTGCTTGGAGGTGTGGGAGCTGCAGAAAGATGGAGGCAGGCAGGTGCCCTCAGGAGAAGCCCCCTGCCCGGGGCCCGAGCCCGAGCCCCAGAGTTTGGTTTCTTCCTCACTCTGCCCCACCTGCTGCCTGGGGCCAGCTCCCCAAACTAGCCTGCCAACCAGCCCTGCCCGCTGGCCCAGAGGGGACGCCTGGGACCTCACCTGTTTTCCAGTTTCTTCCGGCAAAGGAGGGTCCTCAGATATTCCTCACAGTAGCTGCTCGGCAGCCCCTGTGGAGACAGACAGATGGACGAGATGGGACCTGCCCGGAGCCATCCCTGGGACCCGGGCTCGGGGGGCCACAGAGGGCTCATGGGGCTTGAGAAAAACCTCTTGGCTGTGGTGGGGTGCAGAGAAGGGCTGGCCTGTGGGGATGAGGCCCATGCCCCCCAAAAGCTTCCCTTTCTCCTCCACAACTAGGAGACTAACCATTCTCCTAAAAACACTCAGCGCTGAGCGGTTCGTCCTGGAGGTTATCTCCAACTCTCTCCTGCTGTAAGTGCTTGTACTTAGTCCCATCAGCTCACTGCTTCCTCCCTGCCCCCCTGGCCTCTGCTGGCCGAGACTGGGGCAAAAGGGAGCCTGGGTCCCATGCGCACATCCCCGCGCAGGACCCAGGACGGGGCCGATCCGGGGCACACACCCCAGGCCTCTCCTGCTGCTCCAGGGAGATTACAAGCGTGACGGGATTTGTCTAAACCACATTCCATGGGGCGCCTGGGTGGCTCAGTCATTAAGCATCTGTCTTCAGCTTAGGTCATGATCCCAGGGCCCTGGGATCGAGCCCCGCATCTGACTGCTTGCTCAGCAGGGAGTCTGCTTCTCCCTCTCCCACTCCCCCAACTTGTGGGCTTGTGTTATCCTCTCTTGCTATCTCTCTCTGTCAAATAAATAAATAAAATCTTTAAAAAACAAAAAAACAAAACACACATTCCAGGCCGTTAGCTGCCTGCCGAGGGCCAGAGGCCCGTGGTAAGATGGGGTGAGCCCCTGGCCCCCATCAGTAGGAGAATACAAGCCTGTCACCTGTTGTCATGGCAACCTGAAAGACACACACACACACACACACACACACACACGCACACACGCACACACGCACACACACGCACACCAGGGTAAGGCATAGGTCGGCTCAAAGCTTGACCCGGACCTCTGAGGCTTAAACCTCTCTGCTCCAGGGCCGAAGAGGATTTTATTTCTCCCAGGACTTCTCAGGAGGAGAGGCATGCCTGGAGGGAGAGGTGAGGCAGCGAAGATCCCTGGAGGAGGAGGGAGAGGGCCCCAGCGGGGAGAGATGTGACCGGTACCCTGGGGGAGCCGCTCCCCTCTTCCGAGCCAGCTGTAAAAGTGAGGGGACATCGGGCTTCCCCGGAGGAGTGTGAATGTCAGAGAGCAGCTGCGACTGTCCTTGAGGTCCCTACTGCTGCCCAACCCAGAGTCAGGTGGGCCCGTGGAGGACCCAGGGTGGCCGCTGGAGGACCCGAGCCCGCAGCACCCATGGTCTTGGGCTGGGCCCCGGCTGCACTTCTCATGTGGCACTGCCACCATCTGTCGCTTCCCGCATCTCCCCCAGCACCCGGGAGCCCCTGGGGGTCAAACGCAGATCAGCCGCTCCGAGTCTGAGGTCCCTCGCTCAGGGCCTGATACTTGGTGGGCACTTAGAAGGCTTCTTAGTAAGATCGCCTTGTCTTAGAAGGTTTACCCACTCTCTCTCACGATGACTTACCCACCCATCCATCTCAAACTTCAGAAATACCCGCTGAGTATCTATCATGCGACAAGACCTGCCCAGCGCTACAAATTACATGTGCACGAAACAGACACAACCGTCTCTGCCCCTTTACTCCTCTTCCCTACGCCTTCAAGGCCTTCTCCTTATTCTCTCCCCGCTCCAGATCCTCCCTGTCCCTCAGGGCCCCTCCTGAAGTCTACCTCCTCCAGGAAGCCCCCCAGCCTGCCTCAGTTCTTCCCGCCCACCCCTTTATCTGACTGTATCCAACCATTCCCAGCCTAGAACTGATTCATAATGCCACTGTGCCCCGGGAGCTTCCTGCAGCTCGTGGGCATCCGCAGAGCTCCTCGGAGGCACAAGGCTCCTGGCCTGTCTCATTTTTCCGGCTGGAGCCTCTATGTTTTGGAAGCAGAACTCACCCCTCCTCTGTTGAGTCCCCACTGTGCACGCAGCTGGGTGCCCCCAGGGATCCCGGGTGCCAGCCGAGAGCCTGGCCTAACCTTCAGTCCAGGAGAGAGGACTAACCCATCACTTGGTGACTTGGCAAATATTCTCTGAGCACCTGCTATGTGCTGTGCCCGCGCACAGGGACCCAACAGCCGTGCGGGGGTTCGGGGCGTCCTGGGTGCTGAGGAGGAGCCCAGCCCAGCCCTGCCCCTTTACCTCAGAGCCCGCTCCTGCCGTGTTCCAGAAGCTTCTCACCAGCTGCACCGGGTACCAAAGGCTCAGGAATCCGAGGCCCAGAAGCAGAGGCAGGGAAGCCAGCAGGGAGTAGTACTTGTAGATCTAGACAGACAGACAGACCCCCAGACATACCTACCGTCAGCCTTCCTCCCCCGACAGAAGACCAGGGTCCCTTTCTCTTCCCACTTCACTCCCACCCGGCTGGCGGTGGTCTGAGGCTTCTGGTTTTCTCATGCCCTCCCACCCCAAGTCACTCAGCACAAACACTCCCACTCCCCTTCTGAGGCTGTACAGACGTGCTCCCCGCTCTCCCGGGCTCATGGGCTCCCACAGCCCTTAGAGGAACTTATGTAATCCCCTCCTCCCTGCCCAGGGTGCTGCCGTGGGGTCTGAAACCGGGGATACCCACTTGCTATGTTCCTTTGTTCCTGGGCTTTGGGCACAGGCCCCTGAAAACTAGACAAAGGCCTAATTTTGATGGGGTACGGTTGCGACCTGGGCATCAGGGAAATCCAAGCCCTACCCCCTGGCACTGAGGCCTTCCTAGGGTCGGGCCCCTTCTGCATTCACTCAGTTATTTGTTAATTCAGTACGTTTTTACTGAAAGCTCAGTATGTGCCTGGTTCTGGATGGTGAAAAAGACCAACCCAGTCCCCGCTCTCAAAGAAACCAACTAATCCTCATCTCTACCCTGGAGGATCGGTGTTATCCACTCCATTTACAGGGAGGGAAACTGAGTCTCAGAATGGTGACACGGTTTCCTCAAAGCACTTAGCATCACCTGGCATCATTCTGTATATTTATTTATTTATTGTATCTTCCCTTCTGGAATGGCAGCTCTTGGGATGCTAGGGACTTCATCTCTCCTGTTCACAGCTGAATTCCAGTGCTGGAAAGTGTCCCTGGTACAGAGTATGCGCTTCAAATATGTTTGTGGAAGGAAGGGAGGGAGGAGGGGAGAGAGGAAGAGGTTCAAACTCAGGCTGTCTGGCCAGGCCTATGCCTCCACCCTTCGGGCACTCCCAGCCAGCCTCCAGTGAGGTTCTAGAATTCTCTTTTCAGCCCTCCAAGACCACTCCCAACTCAGGGCTCGCCTTCCTCCATCTCTTTACTCCCACTCCAGCCTGGCCAAAGGAAGGCCAGGGAACCATCAATGGAGGGATTTCAGGCTCCCTCTTCCTCCCCCTCGGCTCTTTCCCCCTCCCTGGCCCTTCCCAGACTGGGAGGGGGCCTTGTCCCCTTGTCCTCTGCTCTTGCCACAGAGGGCCCAAGGTTGGAAGGGTCCGTGTTCCCAGGAGTGGAATTCGGTGCACAGGAGAAGGCAGCAGAGAAGTCTAGCACGTAAATTAGAGGAAAGGAGCCGCACCGGTTTACGCAGCTCCTCCGTGCCCCTCTGCCGCAGGCTGTCGTACGTCAGTGGTTACCTTGGGTGTCTGAGGACACTCTGCCCTCTGCCAGACGTGGACCCCGAAGTGAGCCCAGGACAGCGTGCCGCCGAGCAGGTGTGCGGCTCCGTGCCTGGCCGTGGCACAAGCGGCCAGAGGGTAGTAGAGGGCAGGGTAATAGAGCAGGGCGAGGAGCTTCCAAGGGCCTGGAAGGCAAGATGGGCCGAGGGAGACACGTGGTGGAGAGGCAGGCCCCTCTCCAGCCTCCCCCTTCCGAGCCCCGCAGCTGGTTCAGGGAGCAGGAGCCCCGCATTGAAATTCAGGTTCTGACAATCACCAGCATTGGCGATCTCGGGCAAGTTACCTCTTGGAGTCTCCATTTCTCCATGTGTAAAATGGAAATTATAGTAGTATATGAGCCAAGACAAAGCGAGAAAGTAGGGGCGCCTGTGTGGTTCAGTGGGTTAAAGCCTCTGCCCTCGGCTCAGGCCATGATCTCAGGGTCCTGGGATCAAGCCCCGCATCGGGCTCTCTGCTCGGCGGAGAGCCTGCTTCCCCCTCTCTCTCTGCCTGCCTCTGCCTACTTCTGATCTCTCTCCCTCTGTCAAATAAATAAATAAAATCTTAAAAAAAAAAAAAGAAAAACGAGAAAGTAGATGTACAGTGCTTAGCACAGTGCTTAGTCGGTTGCCAATAAACTAAGCTACGACTTCCTGATTGTTCCTTCCCCTGACCCTCAGCAGCCTCCAGCATGAAATGAGCGGACACCCACCGTGCAGAGTCATTGTGAGCATTGGTTGATTGAAAGAGGTCATGTTGAGGGCAGTGGCCCCTCTTGGTGGCAGCTGTCCTTGTGCCGTCACTTCCTCGAGCCCAGCTCAATTGTCCAGAACCCCTCCTACTTCCTTCCCACCCTCCTTCATTCTCAGAGCCCTGCGCTGCGCTGGGAGACCGGCTGGCACAAGAACAGAGGAGGTAGAGACGGCAATAGTGACCCGATGGCTGGGACCAACGAAGGGCCGGTTTGGTGCACTGTGGCTGGGAGGTCTGCGGGACGGCATCTTCTCAGCAGTGGCTCCAGACGGGGATGGGAGCGCCCCGACTCACTACAGAAGAGCCCGCCCCATGCTCTGGACGCCCAACCAGTCTATCCCACCAATCCAGCCCCAGGGCCTCAGCTGTGCTGGGTACCTTGGCTGGGGGTCGAGGCCAAGGTCAGGAAGGGCAGCGGGTCCTCTGCAGGGAGCAGCAAACACAGGGAGCTGAAGAGGACCACGAAGACAGCCGCAGGCACTGTCCAGGTCGTGTCCCCCGCCAAGAAATCCACGGGGCTGGTGCAGAGACGGATAGGACAGGACGAAGTCACTTGGGCCCTGGACCCCCATCCCCCCATGCCATGTTCCATACATCAGGGGGGTAGAGATGGAAACTTTCCAGATGGAAACTGGAGGCCCCATCATCCATTCATTCCACATGTATCTGTGGAGGGCCTCCCGTGCACCAAGTTCTGGGCCCTGTGGCCAAGTGACTCAAGAACTACCCCGCCCCCACCCCCATACACAGGCGCACAGCGGGAACAAGCCCGAAGCTGCTCCCTCCGCCCACCCTGAAAGCTCCAGGAAACAGCTGCCTCCACACAAATCAGTCTGTCTGGGCTGGCAAGCCTTCAGAGAGCTGGGAGAGCCACAACATCCTTAGGCAACAGCCCCCACCCTGGCCTGGGTGTGGCGCGGGGCAGAGGGCACACAGCGGGCACAGCTGTCCCAGGCATCAGGCCTCTGGGCTCAGGGCAAGCCACTCAGACCCTCTGCTTCTGTCCAGCTTGACCTCACGCCCTGAGGCCACCCGCTTCCTTCTCCATCCTGCTTCCTTCTCCCCCCTAGGCAAACTCATACCTGGGCCCACCAGTGACAGAAACCCCGGGCGAATTCTCCACCAAACCATCATGGCGGAACTCACCTTGGTGTGTGGCCCCGGCCTGAGGGTCAAGGCTGTCTACACTGGGGCTCCAACTGCCACCTCCCCCAACCCTTTGGTCTCTCTCATGTGAGCCTGCCCAGTTCCATGTCAGGGTCATCCCTGTCGCAGGCTCTGGGGTTGTAGCACTGAAGGAGACAGGGAAAGAAAGTCCCAGCCATGGGGACTAGAGATCAGTCCCTCATAATCTGTCATTAAGCATCAGGGTCTGCGTGATGCCCTCGAGGGAAATGAGGGTCAAGATGGCATGGGATGGCCATCGCCTGTCCCGACCATGGGCCACCGCAGGAAATGCGTCCAGGAGCCAGGCCCTCTTGGGCCGGTGTCTCCCTGGGTCTGGGACAGGAGCAGGTGGGCCTGAGTGGGGCCCTCCCCTTCCCTCTGGGGCTCCTGCCTAAACCTGGAGGTTCAGGTCGGGGTAGCGAGAGCCCCCAGGGCCGAAAGCAGTGGGGGGTGTCCCTGAGGCCAGAGCTGGCTTCTAGGTACCTAACAAACCCCCACCGTCCCAGAGTGGCCCCGTCAGCTGGGCCCCCCGAGTTGGGGCGCCCGGGCCTCAGCACCAACTGGAACATTCCAGGCCCACCGAGCCCACAGCGGGGCCGGAGCCGGCGGCACCTGACGAGCACAGCCAGCAGCAGCAGCACAAGGACCTGAAAGGAGAGCACAGAGCAGGCCTTGGGCGCCCAGGCCTTCCCCAAGGGGCTGAGTCTGAGTGCTTGGCCATTGCACCCAGGACACTCCTACCCCCCAGGGCACAATCACAGGGCTCACAGGGCATACAGTGGTCTGGCTAAGAGAACGGCGACAAGGAGAGGTTGGACTTTGGCCCGCATCCTGGTTTGGGTCCCCACCCTGGGAGAACTCCCAGAGCTGGGGCTCCTGGGGTCCCCATTCGCCAGCCCCAGCAGGGAACACGCACCCCCCTGCCCAGTCTGGCAATGGGTGGGGAACGGATCGGCCTCGGGGCAGACTCACCGACAGCACGGCCAGGCAGGCGTGGAGGAGCCCCGACAGCACGCTGGGGTGGCAGGCAGGCACCACTCTGCAGAGCAAGGGAGGGCTGGGTCAGGCCTGTGTTGGGACCCCCTGGGTAAGCAGCCCAGTCTGGGCTCCCAAGCCGTCTACGTGGGGCTCCGCCCACCACCTCCCTCAGCCCTCCGATCTCTCCTCCGAAAGCTGGCCCAGCTCCACCTTCTCCGGCTCATCCCAGGGTTGTCAGGCCCCTCATGTTGTGCCAGCCCCAAGCTAAGCTCTGAGGTTACAGGGCTGAAGGAGGCGGGGGCTCCCAGGGGAAGGCATGGGAGAAACAGAGCGGGCCAGCTCAACCCCAACCCCAGCCCTTCTTTCTCACCCATTCTTCCTAGCCTTCAAGGCCACTGCATCTCCCCTCCTCCGGGAAGCCTCTGACTGCTCCAGGCCTCCCAGACCTCTCCTTCCCAGCACTGTGGCTGAGCCTCTCATCTGGGAGGCGCAATCAACTGTTTGGTCCTACGCTTTGCCTTGTGGCATTTGATTTGACTTTAAAAGATGGTTGGCATCTTTTGAGGCAAAGAAGGGGAAAGGGAGCTCCGTGTAGAGGGAGGAACACGAGGAATCTAAGTGATAGGGAGCAGATGGTGTGGCTGGGGCCAGGCAAGGCTTTCCGTTTGCCTGCAGTGTCTAGGGTTGCGGGGAGGCCGGGAGCAGGTGACAGCCGGCATGAGAGGCACTAAGGAGCCATGGAGGATGTTGGAGCAGGCCAGTGTTCTGAACTTGGGGAGATTTCTATGGCTCGATTTGAATAACAACAGCAGTAACTAGCACTTACTAAGAATTGGCTACGTGCTCTTTGTTCCATGTATTAACTCAGGTTTTACTGGCCAGGTGGGTGCTATTATTATCCCCCTTGGGTAGAGACCAAAGCTCAGAGAGGCTAAGTATCTTGCCTAAATCATACAGGTAGGAAAATAGCAGAGTAAGGATTTGAACTGAGGTCGTCTGGCTCCAGCGCCCACATCTGACCAGGAGGGGAGAGGTAAGGAGTAGGGAAGAAACTTTTAAGTTGAACCATATGAAAGTGTCATTTCTATACATCAAAGACAGTTGAAAATTCGCATTTTCAAGGAGTTCGGCATAAGCAGCGGCTAGGGAGGGGGCTAGGGAGGGGAGACGACAGGCTGCACCTCAGAGGTGTACAGGAGGAAGAAGGTACATGCCTGGAGAGGGAAGAGCAGGGGGAAGGGGGGTTTCCAGAATGATTGCAGAGTTCTAGGCCTTATTCCAAGAGGAGAGGTGAGGACCAGAATCACATGTAGCCAAGGAAGCGAGGCTTGGTCTCAGACACTCAGAGACAGAGGCCAGACTACCGAGTGGTGAGGACACTGAGATAAGAAGGAGCAAGACAACTGTTTCTAGAAGTTAGTCTCTGAGCGGGAGCCTACAAAGGGCCCCACTCAGAGGGGAAGGCAGAGCACAGGCAGAGCCCTGATCCCCACGCCCCTGCCCCTCACCCCACAGCAGAAGGGCCTGCAGATCTCCCTGGCGTTGGCCTCCTGCTGGGAGGGCAGGCCAGGAGGGAAGCCTCTAATTCCCCAGGCAGCCCTTTGAAGTGGTGGGGAGGTGAGTGTCATCCTGGACAGCTGCCACAGGCATTCATGTCCCCAGGCTCTGGCCGAGAAGCTTAGTATTAGTGATAAGTGGATAACATGTGGGCAGATGTCAGGCTGCGAACATGATCCGGTTTGGGGGGGGGGGCTCCAGGGGGCTCCAGGGGTAGGAAAGGGCCAGCTGGGCTTCCACAGATCAGTCCCGGGCCCACAGGAGAGCCCGGATGACACATCCCGCCCCCGTCAGACTCACTCCCCTCCCAATGTTTTCAACCAGGTCTTTCCGCCAGGAGGGCACCTGGACAAGTGTGACCAGGAGACTGTTTCCAGCCAGCCACTGTCACCAGCGCCCCCCAGCCCGAATCCCAGCCCACAGGGGGCACCCTGAGGGGCAGAGGGGGCCCACCATCAGGAGCCCCTCGAAGCTTCGGTGCACCCTGGGGTGTCTGACTCACGCGGGGACAAGTGGGCCCAAGTGGGCCCAAGTTCATCCCTTTGGGATGCCCCTTGAGCCTCCACTTTTGGCGGTGGCTCTTGGGGGACCAGCAGCGCTGCTGGGATTGGCCGAGTAAGTAGGGTCAAAAACAAACCTCACTCTTCCCTGCGATGGGAGAAGGCGGCGGCGGGTTCCAGATGCCTCACACACCAGAGCCAGCGCTCCCCATCAGCCTGGCCCTGCTGCGTACCCCACTTCATTCTGAGGCCTGAGCTCAAGAGCCTGGCCCCAGCCAACACCCGGGCCCTGAGGCCCCCAAGACATGCCAGCAGCTTCGGGCCTTACCCCAGGTCGGGATCCAGATCCTCTTGGGTTCCTGGGCCCCTCCCCGTTCTGCTGCTTCCCCCGCTCCAAACATGTGCAGCAGGGACGAGGGGAGCCCACAGGCTGTCCAGATCAGCCAGGGATGGGCGCGGGAAACACCCCTGCCGACGCAGAGCTGCTGACCGGGTGGCCGGTGCCCTGAGTCCTCCCAGCCTGAGGCCTAGATGGGGCCCCTGTCCCTGCCGGGTGACCCAAGACTGGCCAGGCCCTGGCCCCAGCCCCCCGGGGAGGCACGCCAGCCTTTCTCCTTCTCTAGTTTCGGTTGTTGATGGAGAGCAGATGTGTGCACATCTGGCTCGGCCACCCCCCCACCCTCACCTTTCCAGTTCCCCAAACCCTCAGACAGAGCGGGGAGGTGGGGGATGGGCGAGGGCCGGGAACAATGAGGGGAGAACTGGGCTCGGGGGCCCACACAGGCCGGGCGTCCTTGGCAGCCTGTGGGGCCCAGGGAGGGCCCGCCCCTGTGCCAGGGGGCTGCCCAGACTAAACAAAGATAGGGTCTGGCAAAGGGAGCCTCGGGCCGAGTCCTCTGGCCACACGGGACTGCTGCAAGGAGGCTGCCTCCCCTCCCTGGGCTCTCCTGAGTGCTCCTGCTCAAGAGGAAGGGCCTCTTCATCTTCATGGAGACTCAGAGCTGGCCAAAGGCGTCGGGGGCGGCATCTTTCCTCAAGGACCTTCCACTCCTTCCCCCCACTTTCTTCCTCAGGCCACCCCCTGCCCTGGGCTGCATGGAGAGCCTGACAGCCAGCAAACACGGCACCCCGGATGGTCACCCCAGGGACCAGCAACCCCTTGAAGGCAGGCTCAGCTTTCCTCAACCACTCAGCCAGCACTCTGCCTCCCAGCTACCGGCCAAAGCCGCCCCAGACCGGCTAGATCTGAATTTGCAAGGAGAAGGCCCAGGAGGTTGTATTTTTAACAAACCACACAGGTGTTTTTTAAGTGATAGCCTGGCCTAGGACCCCCACCTCAAGTATCAAAGCCCAGGCAAGGGCCGTTATTCTCACATAACAGGAGTCTGAAGCCCAGAGAGGCTGCGACTTGCCAAGGGTCACACAGCAAATGAGCCGCGCACAGTTGATCTTAGCAGTCCTTGCCCAGGGGGCTTCCCCGTCCCCCCATCAATGACCTCTACCACCCCCCAGTCTGCAGGCAGACAGACTTACCCCTCTGGCTGGAGCTCCTTGTCCCCCTGGGGCTCGTCGATGTACCAGTTGGAGTAGTCATCTGTGGCCCCGGAGGAGGTCTGGTTCCCCACGGCCTGGGAAGACATTCTCTGGCCTCTCTCCTCTGCCCCCCCTCCCCTGGACAAGTGGGGAAAAACCACTACAGATGTGAAAAGAGGCTTAGGGAGGAAAAGAAAAAAAAGAAAGAAACCCAAACAAAGAAACGTTTCTCTTTAATCCTGAAGGTTACTTTCTTGCTTTTAGCTCTCTGGGAAAAGCCGGTCTGGGAGAGAGGGCTTGGGCCAGCTAGGCTAGCACAGGGGGAAAAGGGGAAGGGCTTCTCGAGTCCCTTCCCGTCCCTTCCCGCCCCGTCTTGCCCGCTCCTGCAGGAGATATTTATCCCCTTGGGAAGAGCGCGCCCCTCGGGGTCCTTGGGCTCTTGCTGGGGCACTCGACTGTTGGTTTGACCACCAGCCTCTGTGCAAAGGACCATTTTCAAAGAAAGTTTGTCCAATCCAAGCTGCCCACAGAGACCCCCCCTTCCTTCCCCCTCCCCAAAGCCACCTAAACGACCCACAGACACACTCAAGGAAGGGCAGGGAGGAAGGAGCTGCAGAGATGAAAGGGTAGGCGGGCAGCAGGCGGGCCCAACCCAGCTGGACCCTCCCAGCTGGGCTCCAGGTCCCTCCTGCCCTCAGGGGTCAGCCCCATCCCCCTCTTTGTTTGGCTCCCCTGAGACCCCCTCCCCACCGCCACCCCCCAGCCTTAGCCTGCCCCTCTCTGGCTCCTTTGGCCCTCAGTGATGGGATCACATCATGGTCCCGACAAAGGGTCCCTCCCCGGGGGTAGGAGGCCCCCAGCTCCACCAGTGGCAGGAGCCCTGGAGGGGTGTGGCCAGGAGGGTCGGGGCACCTGGCCCCACTCACATACCTGCCTCCCGAGCCTCCCCAAAGCGCCTACACCTCCGGCCTCTGCATCGGCAGGGTGCCCGCACACGCAGTCCAGCAACCCGAGGAGACAGCTGGGGCTGGACCCGGGGCGGAGGCGGGGAGGGGAAGCCTGTGCACTCCTTCTCCTGAGTTTCCACGAAGGAGGCAACATGTGTCTCACTGGTAAAACCTAGTTTCTCCAACTTGATTTCACAAGGAGATAACTCACCCTCATGAGGCCGAGATTAGGCCTTTAAACACAAACCAGACCCGCGGGTAACCAAGAAGAACCTCCTGCCTCCGGCTCCTCCCACGCTGTGGGGTGATGGTGAGGAAGGCAGGGCCCAGGCAGGGGCTGGGCCTTCCTCTCCATGCCCCCCCCCCCGCCCGCCCCTGAAAAGCTGTACCCCCGGCTGGCTCCCCTCACCCTCCTGGCCCCAGAAGGGACACAAGATGCAGATAAAGTCCCTGGGCGGGGGTCAGGCCCCCTAAACATTTGAAGGTCCCTGTCTTTCCAATACCCCAGGGAGCCTTGGCCCTCCCTGGCTAAGGCACTCATTCCACAAGGGTTTTTTCTAAAGGCAGTCATCCATTTATTCTTTTAGCATAAATTCATTGAACAACTACTAAGTGCAGGCACTATTCTGGGCCCTGGGATGTGAGTTTACACTTCCGGTGTGTGTGGGGGGGACACAGACAAGTAAGTAAACAACCACGAGTCTGAGCCTTCCTGTCTACAAAGGGAAGGCACAGAATGCCTCATGTATACCACAGGAAGCTGAATTTGGTCCGAAAAAAATGGGGGATTCCTGAAAAAAAGCAACGTTTTCATGGAGATCTGAGGACAAGGAAAAGTCAGCTGTGCGGAGGGTGGGGGGTCTTGAGGATGGGAGTTGGGGGGAAGGAAGCGTGTTCCTGGTAGAGGGAACAGCCCCCTGGGGGGGGGGGCTCAGCGGAGACAGAGTTTGAAATCCTAAAATCTCCCCATTCAGACCTAGTAACCAGGCCCATGAGGCCTTCCAGGATTAGGGCCTGAGTGCTCTGTTGGCCCTGGCTGCTCCCCCTCCTTCCCCAGTGACCCTCTTCCAGGAAGAGGGCTCAGACCACCCCTCCCCCACCCCGCAGAGTTGTCCGTGGCAGCAGACTCAGAACAGAACCTGAACTTTCCGTGATGCGATGCAGGAGCCCACACTGCGCATCTGTTCCCGGGGACTTGGGGTGAAGCCAGCCTCCTAAGCCTGGCTCTGAGGCCCTGGGGGCAGAACGCTGCCTCTTTTCTTCCTCCCTTGTTCCTCCAGCACATACACAGTACGGGGCCCTTGGGCGATGAGGACATTACAGACTGGGTTTGGCCCAGCCATTGTTTGTTCTAGTGACCGTCACTCCTCCACGGGCCTGTCCTGGGCAGGCTACTATGTAGCCTCTGCTCCAACCCAGAGCCCCGCATTCCCTTCTCTCCTCAGGAGTTTTGGACCCCCAGCCTAGAGGGCAAATAACTTCTATCTGATCTTAAATCCCCCTGATGATACCTTCAGCAGTTAAAGTCTGGCCTGTGACGGGGAGCTCACTCCCTCTATACAAGGCAGAGATGGTCATTGCTGAGCAACTCTGCCTGTCAGAAGCTGCTTCCTATCCTGGAGGAAGCCTTCTCAGTGTGGTTTGTTCATTCATTCATTTGTGCAACAAATGTTCATTGCATCCCGATTGTGTGCCAGGGAAGGTTCTACAAGCTGAGAATGTAGCAACGAGCAAGAGAAGGACTCTAACCTGCACCGGCTTCAGTGGGGAGACAAAGGTGTCATGGCGCTGAGAGGGAAAATAGAGACAGACAAGACGGGAGGTGGCTGCTTTAGGCTGAATGGTCAGGGAAGGACCCTCGGAGGTGGGGACATTTGAGCAGAGACCTGGAGGAAGAGAGGGGTACCCAGCTGGGCACTGAGGAAAGCCATTCAGGCTGCCTGAAGGAGGCTCCCTCTGCCTCAGGGGCTGCAGCCAGCCTGGCAGGGAGGGGCCCAGCTGAGCCCAGATCCAGACATAGACCCAGTCCCTTCCCCATGCACCTCTCCCCGACCAAACCCTGCTCCGCCCCCAAAGGGACTTCCGGGGATGCCTTCCAGCGGCCTCCCCCGAGGGATACCCCAGTGCCCATGATATCACCTCCCTCCTCACCGGAGAGATGCAGAGGCTGCCTTCGGGGAGGCCCTAACCAGACTCGAGGAAATTGTGAGCTTTGGCCCTCTGCTCAGGTGTGGGCACAGTGGACGGCAAGCAGTGCCTCGATCAGGACCCTGCCGGCAATGCGCAGGAGCTGGCCCGGGAGGAAGGAACACAGTTTCTATACGGTAATGGGAAGGGCCCTGTTGCGGACACAGCCGTACCTGGGTTTGAACCCTGGGGCTGGCTGTGTGACTGTGTGACTTGGCCTCTCGGGCTCTCAACCCCTCTTCTGTCCCACGAGGGCTGGGGTTTCCAGCCTGGAGATTCTTTGGCTGTGGGCTCTGCTCTCCCCGAGGCCCCTACTCCCTGCCCTCAATGACTTCATGGCCCAAGAATGTGCAGCCAGCACACCAGGCACTGGCTGTAGCAAGAAGGACAAAGCCACAGAGGCTGTGACTACGCAGGTGTCCCGTGTTGTCTTCTACCCGCCCTCCCCGCCCCCACTCTCCCATCTGCGCTGGTGGGGGCAGGGAAGGATGCAAGCCGGGTTGGAGATGCACGGTACGGGGTGGCTGCAGGGGTGGCTGCATGGCTCAGGCTGGGAGGGGGACCCCACTGCTTGACTCCAAAGCACCTCCTCAGCTCGGAGCTAGAATGGCTCGGTGCTTGCATCTGTGAAATGGGAGGGTTGGCACCAAGGTGGCAGGAAAGATGTCACCCGGCCTGACTGCAGGGAGGCTGGGAAACATACCACAAAGAGAAGGATGGTAAATGAGGTGCTCCTGAAGAATTTCTCCACTGGGCAGCAGAGTCCACAGCCTACCCACGGGAGTTGCCTTTGTAAGTTGACTCGTACCCAGAAGAGTCAGAGACTAGTACCCGCCATCAGGAGAGGAGGGGCTGGAGAGTGGAGGGACTTCAGAGACAGACTGTAGAAGCTCCCAGAAGAGAGGTGGGCAGGGGGAATAAGGAGATATGTTCGACAGTCTCGGAGGCTTCCTGGAGGAGGGGTCCTCGAGCAGAGCCCCAAGGTCAGACAGGGTCAGTAATGGTAGCGAGAATGAGGTGCCTTAGGAGAGCTAAGAAGGGGAGTCTGGAAGGTAAGAAGATGGGGCAGGGGTCCGGGCCACCGAGCTGTGGCCTGCGTAAGCCCATGTGGGTACATTCAGAAGAGGCTGGTACTAATAATACCCAAGGGGCAGGCCAAGCCACAGGACTCCCAGCGGGGCACAGACTGGGGCGTGCCTAAGCCCTGCTCAATGTGAGACAGGGGTCACAAAAAGCTTCTGGGTTCCGAGAAGACAAAGGCCGTCTGCTACCTGGGCCTGGCACCCAGCTGCTGTGCTCTGCCCCTAGGGCCGCAGCTGGCCCACGAAGGCCTTGGGACAGGGCTTCCTTCCTCCGCATGTTTTTGTTCAAGTTGATTAAATCTGAGGAATGTCTGCGTCCAGGAACAGAGGCCCACGTGTGCACCTTCAGCAGCCTGTGATTATCAAAATCCTCAAAGGGCCAAGTGCTAGGCTTAAAACCAGCTAACAGTGGGCCAGAGGCAACAGGGAAGACCAGCAGCAACCCCCAAATCTCAGAAACATCCCCAAGGGTTCCCCGATCCTCCAGAGCACCTCCAGAATCTCAGCACTAACTCCGGTATTATAGTAACACCACGAAAACTCCTGGAACCTCAGTGTCGCCCCCAGGAGCCCCCAGAACGTCAGTACCGTACCAGGACCTTGGTCAGAACCTTGGTCACATTCCAAGGACCCTCAGACATGGGCAAATCAAGCACAGGTTGGGGCCTGATGGTCAGAACCACGGTGAGCAGTTGCAGAAGGTCTAGAGACCCCATTGCCCACTACCCTCCCATCCCAGCCCTGGGATCTCTGAGTCCAACCCATCCCCCCAAAAGTTGCACAGCGCCCAAACTTCAGTGACCCCCTCAGAGAGCCTCGGCACCATCCCCGATCCCCAGCTTTGCAGCAGAAAATGCCCAAGGGATGTTCGGTCCAGGAGAGAGGTTATGGCCTCCTGTGCACCTGGGTCCTGCCCATGGGGTCCCCCATGGAGAGGGAGCTAAGTCAGGTTGCACCCCACGCAGGCCAGTGAGCTCCGGGTCTGCCCCTGTCGACACGGCGCCCATGTATCAAACTGACACCGGTGCCTAACCTGTCCCCAGACACAGCTTGGCCCCGTTCAGTGGCTGGAAGGCATGTCATTGGCTACTAAGCTCACGACAGGAGAGTGTGGATGGCTCTCTACCGCTTCACTCTCTACCTCCTGCCTCCCTGGCCACGAGGGAAGATCAGAAGCATCGTCTGTCATGCCCTTTCTGGAATTCTCCTGTCCCCCTTACCACCAACACCATCGGCCAGGAGGGATTTCAGCCAGACTGCTCTGGTGTGGGTGTAGACACTGGTGAGGAGTAGGAGGAAGGTAGCTGTCTGGACCAGGGGGCAGCGTGTCCCTCCCCTCCCAGAGAGCTAGGCTGGAACTGACTCATTGGAGGGAAGCTAGGGAGGCCGATTTCAGCCCGGGACAAAAGTAGCTTTCTTACTCGCACAGAGGAGTGAGCCCCCAATTAGGGGAGGCAATCAAGAAGAGGGTGGTAACATCAAGATGCTACAGAGGGTTTCCTGCCTTCAAAGGAGGACTGGCCAGAAGGCCATGAAGATTCCCCCCAGCTGTAGGACCCGCGGATTCTCCCTTCCTGGCACATCCTTCCTGGCATGGTGTCACCATGGTCTGGCCTTGAGATGTAGGCTTCGTGCTGCCCTCCCTCCTCACTGAGGGACTGACTGTTAGGCAGATCCCCTGGGTTCTCTCTCTCTCTTTCTCTGAGTTCCCTCTCTTTATTCCCTGCTGGCCACAGGCTGGGGCTCTCCATCCATCTCTCCCAGCAAAGCATACTCAGACACGACGCTCCTGACGTCTCCCTATCTGTGGAGCCAGCACTAGCCCCCCAGTGTCCCCCCAATACAGCCATCTCCCGGTCTCCAACTTCATCCCTCAGTACTGCTCCCCCCTACCATCCAGCCTCCTTCCTGCCTCCAAAGCCTTTGTCGGGGCTCTGTCCCCACTGAAGTGCCTTGTCCCTGTTCCCCCACCTCTTCCGGTCCTACCTGGCCCCGAGGCTTGGCTCCAGTCCCAGGGTGCTCCCCAACAACTGAGGCCTCCTCCTCTGAGTGCCAGCCCCAGCTCTGGCTGGGATCCCGGAGGGCTGGCTGCTTGTGCGGTCTCAGCAGACGGCCCCGAGCAGGGTCCCCAGCACCTGCTTTAGAAGGTGTTTGATCTCCTCTTCCCAGAAAGCTCCCTCCTTCCCACCAGCCCTGGCCCTGCCCCTCCTCCCACCCCTCAGACCTCCTTCCCCCTACTCCAGGCCTCCCGCCTGTGCGGAATCAGAGAAGCCCACCCCACCCCCCTCCCTCAAGCTCCGGCCCACGGCCAGGCTGGGCCCCACACAGCACACAGGACGGCTTGTCTCCAGAGGAGCCTCTCCACCTCCCGAAACCATTTGCCCGAAACTTGATCTCCCTGGCCCTCAGAGTCACCTCTGGTGGAGAAGCCTGCACAGGGCTTTGATGGCTGAGTTTCCCCAGCTGTGGCCCCGGATGGGCTCAGGAACCCCCTACCTCCTCTCATTTGTCACCATCCATCCCCCCCGGGGGGGCCATGGCCTGATGAATTGCTCCCAGCCAGAGGGGAACCACCAGCTAAGCTTTTAATAACCCGATCAGCCTCCTGCTGCTGCCCAGCTGGGCTGAGGGCCCTGACCATGGGAAGGGGGACACTGTCACACTTTCATGGGGCTTCGGGGCTTGAGTTTCAGGAACGAGCCATTCAGCGGGGAGACCCTTCTCCTCCATTCCTCATGGCCCAGTCTCTCTCTGGAAGAAGGCTGGGGTTCTGGGGCCTGCTGTGCATCCCAAGCCCATGCCTGCAACCCCCCAAGGCTGCAGGGACAGTGGGCTGATCTCCGTGGGCTGGAGGCGGGCTCAGGCTCGCCCTACTCTCCCCTCCTCCTCCTCCTCCTAGAGGAGGCACCCTGGAGGGGTAAACAGCACTGGGGAAGGAGAAGGGGGCTCAGAAGATGAGAAGGGATAAAGATGGAGATCAGAAGCAGAGTCCTAAATCCCCAGGTGACGGATACCTGAGGAGTCCCCTTCCTCCTCCTCCAAGGAGAAAGGGGATACAGTCAACAAAAGGGTGGGGCAGCCTAAGGAACACAAGTTTTAGGATGTGAGATTGGTTCCCCATGACGGCGAAGACCCCAGACAGAGGGCACAGCCGTGAGAAGAGATTTTACATAGAAAGGGGTAAACCCACAACTCAAAGAGAGAATTCACCTTTGGCCCATTTTCAGGAAATCTACCCTCAAAGAACATTTGCGTACATATGCAGGGAAGTGGGCATCTTCCAAGGCCATTGGTAATGCAAAACTTGGCGATGAGCCCAATATCCACGGGTCAGCTTTGATAAGTCTGTACGGTAAGGTACTTGCTCATGGCCTGGCATGGTGAAACCTCCAAGACAGTGCCATGTACAATAACCACGAATCCAAGTTGCTAAGCAATTTGTAAATCACAATCTCACTCTACGTTGCTTTAAGCTAGGTATGCTCGCGCACACGTGTGTGTGTGTGTGTGTGTGTGTGTGTGTAAATACATTAAAAAATGAATTGAGAAGACACACAGCAAAATTTTCATAGTGGTCACACTTGGGGGAGGAACGACTTTGTGCAAATGAAGGGGGATTTTCATTTGCTTGGAATGTATATTTAAAATCTCTCTATCTATTTATCCATCTAGTAAATCAAAGGAAAACACTGTAAGGCTGTATTGAAGCCTGTTGTGTGAGAGGAGCTGTGCAGGCATCACTGAGCTGTGTGAAACAGATTCTGTCCCCAGCCTAGTACTGCACGTCCCCCAGCCTCTCCTGAAGCTTACATATACCCCTGAGACTAGGTATTGGCCAATGAGATAGAAAAACAAGTGTTGACTATAGCTTCTGAGAAGAGGTGTTCTTTAAAAGAGCGATGTTTTCCTTCCTCCTTCCTCCTTCCAGATGTCTGAAATGAAGTTGCGATGGCTGGATCTCAGGCAGCCATCTTGGACTATGAGGTAGAGGCCATGAGTTAAGCAGGATAGAGGACTAAATTAGCTGCGAAGAAAGAGCCTGAGCTAAGGCCAGATCTTAGGGCAGAAGGAGATCTCAGAGACCCTTGCTCTACCCATATTCACCAAAACATCTAGAGGAAACTGAGGGTCAGAGAAGCTACATGATGTGCCAGGGCAGTGACTGAGCTAGAAGTCTTGCCAGAAATCCTCCCTCCTCCCACCCCCTTCGCACACACAGAGCTCACAGGTCTTTGCCCAGAAACCTCCCTTTCCAGGGCTTGGACTCTGCTCCCTTCTGTGGTTAGGGACCCTGACTGGGACCCAGTCCCTGGAGTTGGGCGAAGGCCCCCAGAGTTGGTTAAGAGGCCCGCCTGAGACAAACGTGGAGCATTCCATCTGATGAGAATACAGCAGAAGTTCTGCCCACTGGTGCCTAATGGTTGGTCTGTCTGTCAGTATGTCCCATCTGGCTCCTTTCTCTCTGTCTATCCCAGTCCGTCAGTCTCTCTTTCTACCCCTGTTACTATCTCATCCTGTCTGGCTCAGTCTGCCTGTCTCCCATCTTTCTGTCCTCCTTCTACCTCTCTGTCTCTGCCTCACTCTCAGTCCATCTCTGTGTCCCTCTCTCTCTACTCTGTCTTTCCCTTTCCGTTCCTCTCTCCTGCTCTTGGTTTTGTTTTTCTCTCTGTCTCTCTGAGTCCAACTGTGAAGTTGGTCTCTCCACCTAAAGGTTCCAGGTAGCACCTTTTCTCGGGCCTTCTTGTGTGCTACGGTAGTGATTCCCTGCCCGCTCCTGCCTCTCCCTCCCCGCTTACCTGCTCCGTCTGGCTCCAGTGCAGAGGAGGACTGGCACTGGTCTCCGAACCCCCCAGAGTCTGCAGGGCCCCCAAGCAGGCCGGACGCCGGGCTCGGGAGTTTGAGCCCTTGGAGCTGGGAGCACAGCTGAGCGACCATGGAAAAGGCAAAGGTCGGTGCTGCTGATGCAGAGAGGCGAGCGCCCTCTCCTTTCTGCTACCTCAGGAACTTTATCCCTCCTGAGCCAGGCAGAGAGGGGCTGTCAGGCGAGCGCAGGGGTCACGGGTGCAGCCCCAGCTCCTGCACAGCTGAAGACCAGCTAGAGGGCTGCAGGCATGACCCGAGACTCTCCGGACAGTGCTCAGTGCCAAAGCCTGGAGAAGGAGGCCAGGAAGGGGAGGCTAAGCACGATGGTGCGAGAGACATGGAGACGGGATCCGAGTTACCACCCAGAGGGGAGAGTCTCAAGGTAGCCAGGCCCCAGCCCTAACCCCCACTATCAGTGGAAGGAAGAAACCAGACTTCTCATTTTGCCTTTACCAGTTACTGAGTGACCACGAAGAGGCTCTTTCCTGCTCTCGGCCAGTTTTCCCATCTGTGCGATGGAGAGGGGCTGCCGTGCCTCACTTTACCAGTGCGGAGTCAGGATTCTATCACCCGTAGGCTTCCGGCGCTTTGGACTTGAAGGCGGTGGGTCTGGGACTGTTCCTCTGTGGGGGAGGGGGCAGGGGCGGGAGAGGAGAAGCTGCTGGAGGGGGGAGGCTGGCTACCGAAAATCACCACACTGGCCTGGGAATCAGGAGGCCTGAGGTCCAGGTCCATCCCTTCTCTCCCCTACCTGATCTCTCTGAGCCTCTATTTCCCCATCTGTAGAAGGGGATAATTGTGCCAGCACTATTGGGAGGATCCAGGAACTCACAGATGTCCCTGCTGGGAGGATTCAGCTCTGATCAGAGACCAGGGATTTTGTGGGGGAGCTGGAGACGGCTCCTTGGGGATGGGGGTCCGAGGGCCCACAGGTGTCAACAGAGGAGGCCAAAAGGAGCCATCGTGGGAAGCAGGAAGGGACCCTCTGGGATGGGCTAATTACAGGCCAGGCTCTTCCAGACAAAGCCAGCAGCCTCTGAGTGGCCATTCTTCCAGTGAATAAAGAAGACTGGAGGGCTCCATTAAGGCTTTTCATGCTGGGGCCCAGGAGGGAGGCTTGGAAGTCAGCGCTGCTGCCTCCCGTCCTCACCCACACCCTGCCCCTTCCTGACTCCTTCTGTGGGAGCCAGGCCTTGCCTGCAGTTTCAATCTTTTGAAAACCACAGAAGGCTGACTCAGGGAGGCAGCTAGGAGTAGAGAGAATCCTGGGAAGGGAGTAGGGAGCCGGTCCTTGTCTGCTACCCCAGGCTGTTTTTCCATCCGTAAAATGGGAGCGCTATCCAGCCCTGACCTGATAAAATTCACTGAGGTTTCCAGACTTTCTCTGTGGAACTGAGGCCAGGCCCAGAGAAGCCTGAGCTTTAGGAACCACCACCTCCTGGGGTCCTGGGTGGCTCAGTTAGTTAAATGTCCAACTCTCTCTCTTTTTTTTTTTTTAAGATTTTATTTATTTATTTGACAGAGAGAAAGAGATCACAAGTAGGCAGAGAGCCAGGCAAAGGGAGAGGGGGAAGCAGGCTCCCTGCTGAGCAGAGAGCCTGATGTGGGCTCGATCCCAGGACCCTGAGATCATGACCTGAGCTGAAGGCAGAGGCTTAACCCACTGAGCTACCCAGGCGCCCCTTAAGTGTCCAACTTTTGCTTTTGACTCAGGTCATGATCTCAGGGTTCGTGGGATCGAGCCCCGTGTCGGGCTCTGTGCTCAGTGGGAGCCTGCTTCTCTTCTCCCTGCCCCTCTGCCCCTCTGCTCTCTCTCTCCTCTCTCTAAAATAAATAAGTAAATCTTTTTTAAAAAGTCTTGATGAATGAAGAACAAAAAAGGAACGCTTACCTCCTGCCCTGCCACTTACCCCTGCCCTCCCTCCGGGGCACCAGCCTGCCCAGTGAGGCTCCCGGATGCATCCCTGAGTCCAAGCATGAGTCAGGAGCCCACAATGGTCTTCCCTTCTCTCACATGGAATCTAGTTGAAGTAACGAAAGCACCATTTCTTATTCTTCTCCATACAAGCAAAAGCTCTGTCGTGTTTGTCCATCTGCTCATTTATCCTTTTATTCATTCATTCATTCATGCGTTCATTCATTTACTCAATAATGCTTTAATGGTCCCCCAGGTACCTATCCCTTGCTCGGCCCTGGCCTGGACACACAGACATGATCCCTGAAGGAATATTCTGTCGAGCATGGCAAGTCATCATGTGAGACAGAAGGAGGAAGGTGCAGAGTGGGGCAGAGGAGGGAGTCCCTGACCTGGTTCCCAGATGCGTGGGGTGACAGCAGGTGTGGCTGGGCGGTTGGGGCAGAGGGATGATCACTTGCAAAGGCAGGGGAGGGGAGATAGGGCTGGCCTGCCCTGGGGCAAAAGTAAGCCTCCCCAGGGTATTAGGCTAAGTGAAATAAGCCAGTTCCCAAAGGTCAAATACTGTGTGACTCCACTTAGATGGGGAGAAATCACACTCATAGAAACAGAAAGCAGAAGGGCGGTTGCAGGGACTGGGGGCAGGGAGGAATGGGAGGCTGTTGTTTAATGGGTGTAGAGTTTCAGTTTTGTAAGATGAGAAGAGTTTTGGAGACGGGTTGTGCAATAATGTGATTGTACTTAACATTTACTGAACTGCATACCGAGAAATGATTAGGATGGTAAATTTTACATTATATCTCTTTTACCATGATTTTAAAAGGTAACTATACACACATGCATACCCCCAAAATGAGCCTTTCCCAGAGATTGAGTTGGGGAGGGGAGGCCGGAAGTGGGAGGGGTGGGAGGCCCTCAAACCATGTGGGAGGGAGGGAAAGAAGAGAGGAAAGCAGGAAGAGGGAAGCATGGCACGGCTTAGGGTCAACCGACTAGAAGGAACAGTTGTGTGCGTGGGATCTGCTTTCAGGGAGTTGGGCCTGGGTACAATGCAGAGGTTGGCCCCAGGGCAGAAGGCAGTGACTCCCGTCTTGTGACATCTCTAGGGGTCACTTCAAACATGAAAGGGAAGACAGCTGCTTCAGTTGAATCACTGAATCTCCAAGACCTTCGACCTAGTGGGGGCAAACCATGGCTTCTAGACCCAGGTTGGTTGGTCAGGCCCAACTGTTGAGGCAAAGGTTTCCAGGTGGCCTCTCTTCCTCAAATGGCCAGACTCTGACCTTTCCCACTATGACTTACAGAGTTGCAGACCGCCAGAGCTGTGGGAAGACTTAGCACCCGACCCACATTTATGGTACCAACGGGGCCATTGACACCCAGAGAGAGAAAGGGATCTGCCCAAGTTCATGTGCAAGTCAGGTGATTTAGAGCTCTGGTCTTCTAAACCCTCTTTGCCTCAATTTCTCCTTGGGGGAATCTAAAGGAACTGGATTCTAATCATTGCAAAGGAAGCCTACCACATACGTTGGGACTCTTGGTAGGGCTGGCCAATGCCATCTTTAGACTGGTTATCTTTTACTTGATGGAAATAACACATTCCTGCCAAGGTGACTTCGAATGAACTCTAGAATGAAATCTATGCTATCCGTACATGTGCTTTTTGGACTCAGAACTGTACTTGTCCAGTTTCAGGATACAGAAGCCCCTGAGAGTATGAATTTCAATCTTCAATCCAGTCTTAGAACCAGTTTAGTAAGGGAAAATGTAGTGAGAGGTACAGATCTCAGCTCTGCTTACTTACTAGCTGTGTGATCTGAGATTCTCTCAGCCCCAGAGTCTTCATCTGTAAAATGGGAATGATTATATCGACATCACAGAGCCACAGAGAGTGCCTGGTGTGCGGTAGCTGCTCAATGAAGAGTATCATAAATGATTATGATGGTGATACTGGAGGTGAAGATGATGGTGATGGTGGTGATGGTGGCGATGGTGATGATGGTGATAGTGGTGATGGTGGTGATGGTGGCGATGGTGATGATGGTGATAGTGGTGATGGTGGTGATGGTGGCGATGGTGATGATGGTGATGATAGTGATGGTGATGGTGGTAATGATGGTGATGGTAGTGGTGATAGTGATGGTAGTGATGGTGATGATGGTGATGGAAATAGTAATGATGGTGATGGTAGTGCTGGTGATGATGCTGATGTTGATGATGCTAATGTTGGTGGTGATAGTGATGATGATGATGGTAGTGATATTGGTGGTGATGGTGATGATGGTGATGGTGATGATGGTAATGTTGGCAGTGATAGACATAGTGATGATGATGGTGGTGGCGATTTTGGTAATGGTGATGGTGGTGATATTGGTTGTGATGGTGATAATAGTAATGGTGATGATGGTGATAGTAGTGCTGGTGGTAGTAGTGATGATGGTGATGTGATGGTAATAGTATTGGTGGTAAAGGTGATGATGGTGGTGATAGAGATGGTGATGATGGTGATGGTGATGATGGTAATGTTGGCGGTGATAGACATAGTGATGATGATGATGGTCATGATTTTGGTAATTGTGATGGTGGTGATATTGGTGGTGATGGTGATGGTCGTGATGGTGATGGTAGTGCTGGTGGTAATGGTGATGATGTTGGTAGTGACAGAGATGGTGGTGATGGTGACAGTAGAGATGGTTCTTACTGAAGAGTGTTCAGAACTTCCCCTCTCCTGTTGGGTATCAGCAGGACCCGGGCTCAGGAAGGATGGAGTCCAGCTTGACAACTCCTTAGTGTAAGAAGCTTTGGGCTCTCTATAAAGTGAAGCTGTGCCCAATATTGTGAGTTTTGATTACAAGGGCAAACTGGTTCCAGAAGCAGGTGGTAAGGCCATGCTCCCAGAGAACAAATGCTGTCCCTCTTCCCTCAAGACTCCCCCCCAATTCACCAACTCTTGGGAATGAATAGGGTATAGAGACAGGCTCTCCCAGAAATGGAAAGTCCTGAGAACCCCCTACGCTGTGCTCCCCACACCAGTACTCCTCATCCCTGACCCTGCACAAATTTTCCCATAGAATTATCATCTTCTAATATATATTATGATTTGCTTATTTTCTGTATTTTATGCCTGTTTCTATCTGTCCCAAGCTCCCTCCTCCACTAGAAGAGAAGCTTCAGGAGGGCAGGAAGCTTCATTTGTTTCACTGCTGTATTCCAAATGCCTAAGATAATGCCTGGCACACATTGGATGCTCAATAAATATTTGTTGAATGAACAAAGGCTAAAAGGGAGGGATCAATGGCAGCCTTTGTTCCCCCACACGACAGGCCCAGCTTCCTGGCCTGTTACCTGGTTTCTCAAACAAACAGAGAAGGGTGGGGTACAGCCCTGAGCACCCAGTGTACAGGTTTCCAGACTGGGCTCAGGCTGGTGCTGTGGGAGGGAGGGGCAGCGCTCAGCCTGGGGGTCAGACCCCAGCAAGTTCATGGCCTTCAGGGGGCCTGAACCCTGGGTCCCGGCATCCCTGCAGAGCCAGAGGCTGAAGGCTGAGGAGAAGATACTGGATCTGGAATTTGAAGTCTTAAGTGTGGGGTTTAACGAGGAGGGCAGATATGTCTTGCGGCTGACGGCTGAGAACCCCCTGCAGGCTGGCTCTGCGGCTGGGGTACAGCTGCAGGTAAATGACGGGGACCCCCTCCCTACCTGCTCTGCTGTCACTGATGTCATCGAGCAGCAGGATCCTGGCCAGAGCCTCGCCCTCACCAGGAACAAGTTTGTTTTTACTTTGCCCAAAGGTACGAACTAAGGGTGGTCATTGGGAGGAGAGAAGGATCCTATTAACTCCCACCCCAGCCCATCAGGAACCCTAGGGAGCCTCAGGGAAATGGGGAGGGGCAGGGTCAGAGCTTCAGACTGGATCCCAAAGTTCTATCTGTGTGATCTTGGGTAAATGCCAGTCCTCCATAAGCCCCTGCCTCCTTCAGTGTGACAGGGGGACACTGATGCTGGTCACACGGGTCGGGTGACGAGGAAATAAAAGGACAGATGAGGAATGGCTTTGTAAATTTACAAGAGCTGAGTACACAGCAGGTTTGGGGGCAGTCCCGCCAGATGTCACACTGAGTAACACTGGAGCCAGGGCCCTGAGTGCCCAGCCCGGAACACCACTGGACTGTAGGTATGAGGGTGGACAGAGAGGTGGAGACCCGGGTCTGGCCTTCAGGAAGTTTCCAGATTAGGTACAGAGGTGGGCATCTCAAACAGAGAACAGTTAAGTGGTCCGGAAAGAGCAGAAGATCCACGCCAAGACTGCGAAGCCATGTAGGCGGGCTTCCTGGAGGAGGAGGGATGTGAGGGAAAGGGGAAACCAAGTCCCAGGACTTCAGGTGGCCAGAGATCAGGGACAGGTTGAACTCTTCCCTCCAAACAGGGATACTCAGGACCCCGTCACCGGCTAAGAGCCCTTCCATCCCCACATCAGTAGAGGGAGGAGTCAGAGGTGGGGCCCCGAGAAGCGTCAGGGCGTCATCCGCTGGGAAAGCTTGGCCAAGCCCACTCCCACTCAAAGGGCAGGTCGCCCAGTTTCCCCGAGGGCCCTGCCAGTCAATCCTATCCCCACCCTGAGTAGGCAGGGAGTCCCCAGACCCCGCTGCTAAGCCTAGGCCTCCCCTCTCCAGGGTTCTGCAAGAACGACGGGCAACACGACGCGCAGCTGCGGGTGGAGGCGCTGCGGCTGGGCGGGGCCTCAGGACGCCCCGCCCACAGGGTGGGCGAGGCCATCTTCCCGGTCTTCCCGCGCCCGGACCAACCCCGGATGAACCTGTGGGCGCGGGCGCACGAGGACCTGTACCGCTACCGCGGCAGCCTGGCCTTGCTGCGTGCCAGCGCCGACCCCACGGCCCGCCACTGCGGGGGCCTGGCCTACAGCGTGGCCTTCCGAGAGCACCGGGGCCCTCAGCCTCCAGCCCCAAACTGCCCCCCGGGGACCGGCCGCCCAGGACCCGTGTCACCGCGCCCAGAGCCCCAGCAGCCCGGGCTGCAGGTGGGTGTTCTCTGGGACCCGCCTCAGGTTCTGGCCCCCCCACCCCCTATTGGAAGACCCAGAGTCTCTGATAAGCCTGGCTGTCCCCGAATCCTCACTGAGCAGAGCAGCAGAACTTCCTAGGGCGGCCTCATTCAGTTCTGGGGAACCTGCAGTCTGAGGGTGGATGCAGGAAGTCTCAGTTTGAAGGGGGTGACAGAAAAATGGGGCAAAGCCCGCACAGAGAAGAGACACCACCGTGTGGGGTTTCTTTTGCCCAGTGGATGAGTGTCCCCTGAGAGCCTTTAGTCCCCAAACTCAGTCTCATGCATTGTCACCATGTTTTGAAGGAGGCCCGAAGTGACCACAAGACAGCAGTCTGTGTGCGCCTATCTTCAAACCCCTCCAGCTCCCACCACGGCCAGGAGGGACTCAGCCCTGAACCGGAATCCTGGCAGCCTCAGACCCAAGTAAGAGTCTCGTCCTCGTCCAAGCCGAAGGACGCTTTCCCAATGTGGTTGTCGTTCCACAGCCTGGCAGTGTCTCTGGTGAGCCTCAAAGCCAGCACAGGTGGAAGCTCACAGACCGAGTAGCAGCCCATTTCATGGGCAGTGAACCTGAGGATCCTGCCCCAGGATTCTTGATCCCGTTTAATACCAATGACATTTCCTGGGGTGTCATACACGGGTGCATGGGATCCAAAGCTAGGTCAGTCCCAGAGCTCACGGTGCCACCTTGCTGGAAGACAGTGGACACAGTGTGGACATTAGATAGTCCTGTGGGGCGTGTGCTGGAAGGGGGGCTCTGGTGAGGGAGTGTGCAGGCTAGGTTCCTCAGAAGAGCTGTCTTTTGGGAGGTGAGGCTTTCATTCATTCGTCCGCCCACCAGACATTTGTTAAGTGCTGACTCTGTCAGACCCTATCCTAGGTGGGTAAGATTTCGGGATGCCAATTCCGGGCTCTGGGGTATTCCAGAAGGAGGGACCAGAATAAGCTGGCCGAGGAGAGGGAAAGGGTCTAGCTGAGGTTGGAGCCCAAGGCGCCTGGTTTTTCGTGCAGCTCCTTTCTCAAGCGGTGGATAGGGCCGTGGTCTGGGGCTGCCGAAGAGCCCAGGGTAGTGGGCTGGTCGGGTTCAGGGAGGGCTGATGGGCTGGGGAAAGGGGAGGGGATCAGGGTAAGATGGCAAAAGAGCGAGGTGGATATTCGATTCAGGAGGCGAGGGGGGAGAAAATTCGTGCGGGAGATAGAGACACGGTGAGCTGTGATTTAGAGAGTGATCCGGCAGCACATGCCTGGAGAACTGGAAGGGACCCAGGGGCTAGTTTCTCTTGCCAGGTCTCAGCCTGTTATGTGGACCACTTTGGCCTCTGTTCATTCATTCATTCATTCATTCATTGGTTAGTCCATTAACAAATGCTGGTAAAAAAAAAAAAATCAACAAATACTTCTGACCACCTACTGTGGGCTGGGGGCTGAGAACACTGCTTGTGAGGGAGGTAGAGCGACCTTGGGTTCCTACGTGACATTCTGCTTCCTCAGACTGTGAGCTCCCTGACTTCGGGGCCCTGGCCCCTCTGCCTTAGTTTGTCACAGGGCTACACCAGAGGTTCAAAGCTCAGGGAGAAGCGGTCCCCTGCTCTCTGTGACCAGCCTGAGCCAGGGCCCCCGCAGACAGCTTGCAGGCAGCACCCCTGAATGCCGGGGGTGGGGCGGCAGCTGCAGGGAAGGGGGGGCCTTGAGGTGGCGGAGCCATCTTCTGCAGCTCTAATTTCTGTTATTTAATGCCATCATCTCCCTGCCATTCTCCCTCTTAAAGTGTCAGATGTCTGCTTCCACCAAGACAAGAAAATGGCTTTCAAGGGAGAGGAAAATAGCTTCCCTCCTGGGGGGTCAGCAATCACAACCCTAACGACAGGGCCAGGAAACCCGGTGGGGGACAGACAATGCCACGGAGTCCTTCAGAGGAGAGGGGCTGCCTTCTTTCAGCTCAGGTGAAGGAGGGAGGCGGGCACCTTTCTGGGACTTGGAGGCTCAAAGAGACAGCTGGAAAGACAGCAGCAAGACTGGGGCTGGGGCCGCAGGCGGTTCTGCCTGCCTGTGGCCAGCTCCCTGGGGAAGTGATTGTGGCCTAGAACAATGGGGACCCTTGAAACCCCCCTCCCTCCCCTCTTTGCAGATGGGGAAAATGGAGCCCAGAAGGAAAGGACTTCACCCAGCTCTCTTGGGCTCTCAACTGAAGAGGAGGAGAGAAAGGCAGCTGAAAGGGGGTTAAGGTGAGGTGATGACAAGAGGCAGTGAGCCAGAAGGATGGAGAGAGGAGACTGCATTCATTGCATTCAGTTCAAGGCCAGGAATGGATTTCTGGGCTCAAGGTCACCTCCTCCAGGAAGCCTTCTCTGCATTGATTTTGTTCCTTCCGGACTATCTTCAGTCCTGTCTGCGTTAGGCATTTCAACCATTGAATCTCTTCAATTTACAGCTTTCTTGTAAGCTCTCAAGTTGTTCTCCAACTTGTGTGTCAGTTTTTAAACCAGAACTGATGATGGTCCTGGGATGAGAGTGGAGTAGGGGGCAGAGGGCAGGGGGTTAGGAATGCAATGATCAAGAGTGAGTGGGCAGCAGGAGGCGGGGCTCCAAGGGAGCATCAGGGATTGACTTTGACTCTGAACCACTATGCTCCTCAGCCACGGCCCGCAGGATACAGAAGCCAAAAATGACACACCAGAGCTGGCCACAGCATTTCCACAATCCTGAGACTCCGCCAGGACAGTCAATCCCCCTACACTAACATTATGTGGGCAGTGACCACCTTCCCTTCTCCAGTCCTCAAGTTTCCCCCTGTGTGTTGCGGGGCAAGGGCATAGCCCCCGCGAATATTTCCAGCAGGTGCAGCCCGACTCCGGGATAGAGATCACTCCCTAGGCCCCTGACCCACGGATGGGAGACTGGGGCGCACAGGCTGGGGTTACAGGGGGGACGTTTCCCTGTGCATGGGACCGAGCCAGGGTGCTTAGTGGCTTCCTTTCTGGGCAGAGTTCCACCAGACTCATGCTGTCCCCTGACAGTCCCTCCTTATTCTCTTGCCAGGTTTAAGACCACATGGCTGTGCCACCCCAGCACCCCCAAGGCCCTCCTTCCACCAGAGTAAGAGTTTATCTGACCGGAATGAGGGTGACCTGTCTGGTGCTGGGCAGAGAGGGTCCTGGAAGGTGAGGGAAGCAGCAAGGGGCAGGCCACAGTCAGGTCGTGACTCCGGCTCAATTCTTTTAAAGGGGGGGCACAAGGCCTCCTGGGGGGTTGGAGGGCAGAGGGAGGCCACCACAGCCTTGGGCCTGGAGCCACAGAGCCCTCAGGGCCCACATCCCTGACTCCACCTCTCTAAGAGATCCTGAAGGTTTAAGGGCAAACTCCCCTAGGCAGAGCTGTTTCAGAGAGAAATCTTGGGCTGGAAATTCCGAGTGATGAAATTTCTGGAAACATGAACTTAAAAAAGCCTTGTTTATAGCTCTGGGAGCCTTCCCGGGGGCTCCTTCATTCTTGAGAGCGAGCATCCTCCCACTGGAGCGGGAGCTGGGGAGGGGAGGGTGTGAGGGGCTCCCTCCCCCCACTCCTGCCCTGCATTTACCTCTTCCAAACAATCGCAGTTTTGTTTCATGGAAATGATTCTGTTCCCCAGGAGCCTTTTAAATGACGCTTTCAAGGGTCTTTTTTCGTATTCTTTCCATTTAAAACACCTTTTTTTTTTTCCTTTTTGCCCTGGAGGGGAAAAAAGAGAAGAAAAAGCTAATAAAGCAATCACCAAATGCTGAGCACCTGGCTTCAAGCCTGTGGCTTCTGATTGTGGCTTTGGCACCAACGGGCTGGGGGCTTTCATTAAGGAGAAGTGGAGGGGAACGGAGCTGGCAGTGGCTGGCCTGGCGAACCCTCTGCCCTCTGTCCCTAAACCTCTGGCTCCGGCTCTCTCCCTTTGTTCCCTCCCTCCGGTCCCTCTCCCCCTCTCCTTTCCCTCCTCCCCTCCCACACCCCCTCCGATCCCCATTCGGGCCTGAGCTCCTGGTGGGCACACTCCTGGGCCCCCAGCAGCGGCTTTCTGCCTCTGGCCAGCACACTCCACGTATTCACTCTCCTCCCCTCTTTACTCTTTTAAATTCATTGTGCCTTTTATGGCTCGCTATTGCATACGCGGTTTCTATTGCCCTGGAGACTGGAATGGTTCATGCGGAGAAAGGCGCACAATGTGGATTTCATTAACTTTACTGCCCGGTTCATGGGGGGGGGGGGGAGGGAGGGGCTGGCCTGGCTGGGGGAGCTGGGCACCTCCTTGCTCAAGCCCCTTCGCCTCAGTGCCAGACCTTTGGTGTCCCTGCCCCCGTTGGCTTCCTGCACCCAGAGAAACAACCCCTTCTGCTGCTCCCTCCCACTTTCCTGTTGGAGGAGGACGCTCAAGGCCCATTTCACAGGTGGGGAAACAGAGGCTCCAGAAAGCAGTGCTCAGGCTGCTACTAAGAGGTAGGAGGAGGGAAAGGTGAGAACAGGTTAGACCGGGCCTGCTGGCCCCCTCCCAGGCTATTGTCCCTGGTCCCTCCGTGCAGGGATCCCACCATAGCCCCTCCTCCTCCCTCCCTTCCCCAGCTCCAGCAAATACGGGGGATTGGAGCAGGTCAGCTCCTCCTTGCAAATGAGGCCGTTTTATGGGCTTTAGAAAAACATTCCGCTTGTTCCCTCAATTACCCCGAGCGGATTGAATATATTAATCTCTCTCTTAACTGGAGTGAGACTTGGCTGCTGCCCCTCCCCCAGCCACCAGCACCCCTCTAGTGGCTTGGCTGGAGTGACTCCCAGCCCCTGGCCTTCCTGGCCCCAGGCGGGTCAGCCTGGGTCCAGGCAGCATGGTTTTGCTGCACACACGCATGCACACACGCATGCACACACACACACACACACACCCGGTGGACAGCTGCTTTATGTTTCTCTATCAATTTTCATTGATTTCCTCCTTTGCGGCTATTTGGAAGAGCCTTTTCCTTGAGTAAACTTGATGGGGGGAGGGGGACTGCAGGCATCTCCCCCTTCTGCTCCTGTGACAACTGCCTCCAGCTTAAACACACTGTGCCTCAGGCAGCTGAGCCCCCGTTAAAAGCTACCTGAGGTTTCCCTTTGTAGCTCGATTTTCTTTTATTTCAGGGGAACAAAGGCTCTGTCAAGGCATTCCCAGAGAGCGCTGTCACCCACGCGGGGAGGGGTGCAGGGGAGGGGTGCAAACCCGTCACTGCCGTGATGGAGGGCTGAGGCTGGCAGGAGAGGCAGGGCTGGCCGGTGCTGGCCCAGGGACAAGGCAGGACTAGCCCCCTCAGGAAGAGAAAGGCCATCAGCTAAATGTACCACAATTGCCCTACTGTCTGCCTGATGTCCCCTCTTCTTCTTCGGTGGCGCTGAAAGACTTTGTGCCCACAGGGACCTCTGAAGGAGACCTCAGAGCTCCCTGGACACCGTGGATAAGACCTGAAAATGGGGGGGGTCCCATATTTATGTCCTTGCCATGCCCGTCCCTCAGCCCCACCCGGCCTGATTTCCAAGTCCCGCCTGTATGCCTGTGGAGTCCTATCCGGGTTCCTGGAGCTCAGCGGGGTGGGGATGGGAGAAGTCTGGGGTTCAGGCAGCTTACAGTGAGAGGCAGGTGGGCTGGGGTCAGATGGACCTGGGTTCCGATCCGTCTCCGGCATCTATTTGGTAGCTGTGTGGCCTTGTGCACATCACGTAACTTCCCTCGGCCTCCATTTCCACACCTGTAGAATGGAGGAGCGCGCTTCCCATGTCCTCTATTGCTGGGAGGAGAAATGGGCTAGCTTAGTGGCCCTGCCACTGCAGAAAGTGGGGAATAAGTGATGTCTAGATTGGGCAAAACTGCTGGGTCTGAGCCTCAGGTTCTGCATCTCGAAAATAGGGCTGCTCCTTCTTGCCTAGCCAGCCTCCCAGGGGAAGGGTGATGGGAACTTGTGAGCCCCCCCCTCTGGGACCCGAATGCCAGGTTTCGGAGGGGAGAAGGCCGGCCCAGCCTGGGCGCTCGTCTAGAAAGAAGCTCCATTAGCAGATTGTTGTAAGGAGCTTGCCAGATGGCCCAGCTGCCCTCCCCCATCTCTGCCTTCCCGCACTCCAGCCAGGGGCTACTGCTGACTCACACCTCTTGGAGGCTGTGTGTGTGTGTGTGTGTGTGTGTGTGTGTGTGTGTGCTCGAGGGAGAGAGAGAGAGAAAGATGTGTCTGGTGAGGGGGAGAAGAAGCGGAAGGGGGTGCCTGCCTCTGATGTCCTTCCAGCCAGCCCAGGGGAGGGAACTGTGGTGGGCTTCTCATTTCCAGAAATTACCTTCCCAGTGAAGTAAGGAGGGAGGAGGGGCGGGAGGGTCTAGTTATCTGGCCTTCGATGGTCATCGTCCGCTTTTCTCCTCCACTCACACCCCTGGAAGGTGGATGGGTCCCCAGCAGACACTCCGGAACACAGACCCCCTCACGGATGTGTGGACGTACCCGCCCCCCCCCCCCCCACATCCTGGACGCACAGAGACCCTCCCCATCACAGAGATCCACAGCAACTCACTGACGCAGCACACGCGACTTCCCGCACGCAGAGCCGCACCTCCTTGGGACTTTCCCGGCTTCATCTCTGTACAGAGCTCCCCAAGCGCGGCCTCTACCACACAAGAAAGAGTCTTGGGGACATGGCATGTGTAATGTATGAGGTGAAATTAAAACTGCGTGTGAAACCAATCTTACAGAAGTGATCTTTAATAAAACGGTGGGGGAGGGCTGTGGGGAAGGAACACTGACAGGACTCAGCCAGCCTGACCTGGGCCAGGTCAGGGGTTGGCCTGTCGGGCCTGGTCCTCGTTCTGCAGAGGTACTGGGCTCGGGAACAGCTGAGGCCCGCAGGGACCAGCCCCTTCCGCAGACAGATGGAGAATGAGTGGGGCCTTCCCTCCTCCATCTGGATCTGACAGCCTGCCCTAGAGTTCCCTAGTCCGACCTCTCTGGGCCTATGCTCCGCATCCATCCATCCATCCGTCCGTCCGTCCGTCTGTCCATCCATCCGTCTGCCTGTTCATCCATCCCCCCAGCAGTAAACAAGGTAGCTATATCCCCTCGGGCCTTGGGAAGCCGCCAGGCTGGGCAGGGAGAGGCAACAGGAGGAGCTGGAGGACAGTGGCTCGCCAAGCTGACCATGAGGGCTGCTGGGACCTGGGGAGGAAATGGTGGCATGACCGCGTGGGCATCAAGGACCCCGTCTGCCATAGGAAAACCGGTTCCGGCCAGGACTCAGAAGACCTTGGTCTAGAACCCTAATTCTTAGTTGCAGTGTAACTTGGAGTGAGTCACTTGACCTCACTGGGCCTCAAGTTCCTCACCTGTGCGATGGGCAGAGCAGTGCCTACTGATGGTGAGGTTGTGAATTCAGGCGAGGAAGAGGGTGGTTCGTGAAAACCCATGTTGCAAGTGTCAGGGGGACCTCTGATCCCTGCGTCAAAGAATGGGTGGGACTCCGAGAGAGATCCAGAAGAGTGGTTTCCGAGTGGAGAGGGCAGTGTGAGCAAAGGTGTGGCAGCAGGAACGTGGAGGCATGTGAGGGAACAGCAAGCAGGGAGAACGGAAGAAGTTGGGAGAGCGTGTTTGTGGGATGGGGAGTTGCAGGGATGCCAAGGGAATGGAGGGCAGGTGTCCTGGCTCCGTGGACCCCGAGCCCTCTGCCATCAGCTATTTGCCCAGGCTGCTCTGAGCCAGGCTGGCGAAGGGGGGCCCGTGAAGCCCACTGAAGTATCATAAAGGCCTTGGGAGGGGGATGGGTAGCTTTCATAATGTCCATTTTCCGGAGCAGGAAACTGAGCCCTTAAAGGAGGTGGATGGCCTATCTAAGGCTTCCCATTGCATCAGTAGCAAAGCCAGGCTGGAATCCAAGCTCCCCCCCCTCCCCCACCCCCCCACCCCCCCGCCCCGCCGTATTTGGGTTTCTCAGGCATAGTAATCAGCGCAGAGGTGGGAATGGCTTGCAGCATTCTTTCCCAGGGAGACTCCTACTTTGATGGGCTTTCTAGATGACGTGTCAGGATCGAGGGGAGGCAGTTTGGGGGAACAGGTTTCTTCCCGGAGGCCCCATATGGCACCAAACAGATTCCTGAGTCTTTTTGAATTGACCCCAACAAGTCATTGTGCTCATGGTGCTGGGTGGTTTGGGAGCAGAACTAGGGATGGGATTGGGGCTGTCAGTGGCTCAGAGTCCCCCCAGCAACCCTTCCTGGCCCCCTGGAGTTGGTAGATGGCACTGAGAAAAAAGTGTTGCATAAATAGTCCCAGGACAGAATCAGCCCTTTCCCAGCCTGAGGGGTGAGAGAGAGTTACAGACAGCCAAGAAGGCGCAGGGATAAACACGGACTTTGCACTCAGATCCCGGTCTCTGCACCATACCGGGTGTTCTTGATCAAGTCACTTTTCTGACCCTTTGTTTTCTCCTCTGTGAAATGGGGGTAACGATGCTGACTTTGCAGCGTGATTGTCTGCTAGCCTGACTGTAATTCGGAGCCCTTCCTGGAGGAGAGGAGATTCCAAAGGCTTCCAGAATGAGGGGAAAGTGGATCCAGCCTCGGAGGCAGGGGCCGGCAGGACACACATCCGCAGGCCTTCTGCAGCTGCGGGGAGGTACACGGTTCCTCTGCGCAAGAACTGTGTGTGAAACCCTGATTCTGTGCCAGGCCTGGCCTCTCAGAGCTCTCTGGGAGACAAGAGACCACAGTGAGACCACTGTGGTCATTGGATGTTGGAGGGGAAGCCACTGGGCCCACCCTGGGGGACAGGGTGAAGGCTTGTCCTTAAATGTGCTCTGCCACCTTCCAGCACTGGGACTTAAGCCCTTTGGATCTCCTTTCTTCCTCTGTCAACTGGCGGATGACAGGACTGTTGACTTGAATATGCAGTAAATTGAAAGAATATACTAAATGCCCACAGAACATTAGCTATGATCCTTGTGCCTGGTGAGTGGCGGCTTGCCAGATAGACAAGGGTGGGAGGGCTGCATTCCATGGGGAGGGAACAGCTTAGGCAAAGGCCCAGAGGCTTTGAGAGAGCAGTGCTTTCATTGGGAACTTGGAGGGAGGTAGAAGGTGAGGAGCATGGGGCCGGTGAGGGGCCAGCCATGGGGGCACACCCAGGAGAGAGAGGGCTGAGTCTGCCCGCACCCCTCACCCAGCAGAAAGCCTGCCCTTGAATCACTGCTGGGAGGCGGTGGGGGCCTCGAGGAGCCGAGCAGAGGCCCTCCGGTGGGCATGTGGGTGGGGGTGGGGAGATATTATTTTAATCTTCCTCTTAAAGCATAATTGCTTTTTGTCGGCGGGTGTTCCGGGAGCCGCCTCCCCGAGAGATTGCTTTGCAGGCTCCTGTCCTCCAGGAGACAGGCAGGGCTGGGCCCGCCTGTGCCGCATTAATACACTGCAAATGCGATTTCATGGCCTCAAATGAGATTAGGGCCAGAGGCTGTGCTCTCTGGTAGAGACGGCGGGCGGTGTGGGTGAGGGACCGGCGCTGAGCAGGGAATCTGAGAGGAGGGGAATCAGGGATCCCAGGCCCATGAGGCCTGAATAAGCAGTTTCCCGTAACCGGAGCTCCTCGGGGCCTGCTGGCTCATCCCAGCTGCAGGGCAGGGCCCCCCAGACTCCCCACAAGCGCCTCTGTAAGGGCAAGGGCTATGGTTTCAAACCCACTGTGCAGCCAGATGGCCTGGGTCTGAAGTTTGGCCCTTCTGCTCCAGGCCCTGCCTCTGCGTTCTCATCTGTAAAATGGGAACTAGAGTAGTACCTACCTCATGAGTAGCTGTGACAACTGAGTTAACGTATGCGAAATGTGTAGAGGAGGGCCGGCCACGTAACCAGTGCTTGTTAATTATCAGCTTTTAATATGAGGTTCGCACACCAACTATTTGTGCCCTAGTAGGGGGAGAAGGCCACGAAGAGCTTGGACTCTGGAGGAAGGAGGGTTATCTGGGGGGCAGGCACCATTATCCTAGGCTGAAGTGGGGGCTTCTGAGGACCACAGCGAGGAGGAAGGCATCTGATATTAATTTCTCGGTTATTATGTTAATCCCTCGGTTATCCAGTGACTACACACCTGACACCAAGTTTGTCCCAGGAAACAGCCTGGGCCCCGAGGAGGGACCACCAGGCATAATCCCTGACCTCAGAGGAGACAGACCCTCTCCCAGAAAAGAATAGCGGCTATGAGCCTGGGCACAGAGAGGCCTACGGGCTGTGGATCCAATGCCCCTGGGTGGGGATGGACGCAGCGGAGGCAGGTTTCAGGGAAGATTCGCTGGATGTTGTTTCATTTGTGTGTTGAAGGAGCATCATGAATTATTCAGGCTGGCAGAGGGAGGAGGACAGCCCGGGCAGATGGAACCGCATGTATGAAGGTCAGGAAGCTGGAGAGATCAGAGCCCATTCAGGGGACCACAGGCATACGATGTGGCTGGAGCATGGGTGTGAGGCAGGGATCAGCTGCCATGAGACTGGAGAGGCCTGGGCGAGCAGACCTTGGGGCCTTCAGGGGTCTCGGGGGAGAAACTGAATCTCTCCTGAGAGCAGTGGGGCCCTCCTGAAGTGTTTACTGAGCCAGAGGAGGGACTCGGTCAGATTTGTGGGTCGGAAGAGTCGGGCTGAGGTGTGAGCCTACTGCCCCCCAAGTCTGAGTGGACCCTGAGTGGAACCCCCACTCCATCTTGGCAGATCTGACGTCTGCGCTCCCTGAAGGAAGGGAAGGGCAGGTGGCTTCATCGTTTACCCCTTTATTTAGTTCTTTGTTAACGAGTTATTGATTTTCTCCAAAGAAAAATGCCCAAAGCCACGTTGCATCTTTAGCAAAGTGATTCATGACGTGAGGGTGGGCTGCCCAAGAACTCCGGTTACCGAATGCTAAGAGGCCTCCTTCAACAAGGTGGTCAATAAATGTGCCTGCTGAGCCAGGAAGGAGGACAGCACGCCTGTGACAAGCACCCCAAGTCCCCTGTCGCGAAGCTGGGGCCACAGGGGCTCAGGCCGGCACACCCTGGAGTGCTTGTGGAGGAGGCTGGGTTCAGCACCTCCTGCCGTGTGCCGGACACCTGCTCCCCACCCCCCCCCAAGACCCCCGTGAGGTGGGCTAGCCTTTGCTTGGCAGAGGAGGAATTGCAGCCCGATGAGTCCGGGGACTTGCCCAGATGCTCGCTGCGAGGCAGAGCCGAGCCCAGGGTAAGGCGACGCAGCCTGTGGATTCACAACTGTAAGGACAGGAGGGGGCCCTCCTGGAGTCAGCCATCCTTCAGCCAACGAGGGAGCCCCCGCTGTATATACCACTCCGGCCGAGGGGACAGGACATGGCATTTGCAGATTAGAGACCCTGGAAGAGAACTGCCTCCACAGACAACTGTCAAATGCCAGGGGGTGGGACAGGGACTTGGCCTCGACCCACACCCCTGCCCCAGGCTTAGTACCTGTGAAGGTTGAATTCAGCACAGACACAGGCCCCCATCACCATCCACAAAGAGGACTGTTCAGAGAAGGAGATGAAGGGAGTCAGGAAGGCTTCCTGGAGGAAGTGTCTTGAGCCGGACCCTAAGGACAGACTGAACTGAGGGAGGAAAGCAGGAGCCATTTCTGGCGAGGGGGCATAGCTGTGGGAACAGGCCTGGAAGCAGGGCACAGAGTGGGTCTGCAGAAGCGGGGAGACTGGGCTGGAATACTGGGGGGGCGGGGTGGAAGGCTCAAGCACTGGCGGAGGTGTACACACTTCCCCCGACAGACAGTGTTTGCTTCTCTGGCCCATGTCGGCCGGGGAGAACCTGCCAGGTCCCAGTTTGTTCAGCAAGGAAAAGAAGGAGCATTTTTGGAGCACTCCGCTGAGACTCAGTGCTAAGCGTGGTACCTGCATTGTCTCTTTCGGTCCTCATAGCAGCGCTGATTTCCCCAGTGTATAAGGAGAGACGCCAAAGCTCAGAGAGGGTTAGCATTTTGAAACAAGGTCACACAGCTATAAGCTGCTGTTTGCTACAGAATCACACTCAGTTTCCCATCATCCTTTGCCTTTGCCGGAAGCCCAACGCATCGGCCCAAACAAAATACAGAGAGAGTGGTGGGGGTGGAGAGGGGAGCGGAGGAGGGGAGGAGTAGCGGGAGGGGGGTGTCAGCAGCCATCGAGCCATTGAAGGGAGCAGGACCCCTCCTTCCCCAAGAGCAAGCCTCAGACCCAGCCCAGCCGCTTGCCCTCCACAGCTATAGGCTCCCTAAATGGCTGTGTTTAACCCCCGGCCCAGCCACATGGCCGCTCCAAGTGCTCTTTCCTGGGGGGAGGCAGGGAGGGTTACCTATTAGCTATGAGATCACTCATTACCTGCTTCTGCTCACCATGGAACCTCTCTGAGTCATCAAAGCTTGGGGCTGGCCCCTAGGCACTTGGGGAGCAGGCTCACTGCCCTAGGCTGGGGGAGGCAGAGCTCCCCTTAGCAGGGAAGGGCGATGAGGCAAGAGGAGGAGCTGGGCAGGCAGGGAGAGAGGTGGAGGTCACGGTGTGGTTAAGTAGCAAAGCCACACGTGGTCCCGGGCTGATGGCTCTCTCACTGGCCAGGAGGAAGCAGTTCGGGGGGAAAGGTTCGTGTGGCACAGGAGTGAGTGTCCCAGGGGTCCTTGGCCCAGGGAGCTGGGCAGCCCTCGAGTGAGGTGGTAGAAAGGCCCTCTTGGTGGCTGCTGAGTGCGCAGGGCTCGCTAGCACTCTGGAGCCAGAGCGCCTGGAACAAACGTCCAGTTGCATTATCTCCTTCCCAGGCAGGAAGGCCAACGGGCTGGGGCTCCAGGGCACAAAGCTCAGATGCCTGCTAGGGCAGCTGGATGAGAACCCAGAGCCCAGAGCCCAGGCGGGGCAGCCCCAGGGGCTACGGAGAGGCAGGGAAGGGGCAAAATTTGAGGAGGTGTGGTGGCAGGAGCTCTCTCGCCCTGGGAGCCACAGCACCTTCTTAAACTTGGCTCCGGAAGTTCCCCGATGGCCTCTGAACGGGGCTGTGAATGGTTCACGTAGGCCATGGGGCAGCACTGGTCCCCGCTCCCCAATCTGCTGCTGCAGCCTTGGGAACTAACAGGAAGGAGGAGGCACCCCAGGGTGGCTGGAGAACCGTCACCGAGACGCTCCGCATGCGTGCGCCTGACTGCTGGTGACATTAGTGGCCCAGGAGGCAGGGGTACTGTCCTCGGCAGGCCTGGGAGGGAGAAAACTGGGAGTGGGACTCCCGTCTTTCATCCCCAGCCACCTGGATGACCTTGATTGGTCTTTCCAGTTCCAATCATAGGTGAGGCCTCAGTTTTTCTGTCTCTAAATTGGGGAGAGCCACATCCTCCCTGCCTTTCTCTAGACTAGGGGTGGAAGGGGAAGGAGTAGGCCTCCACAAAACTATAAGCTCCTGTCTCTTGCTGCCAGGATGGGCCAGCGCTTGGTCCCCAGACCCAGGAAAATGGGAAGAATCTTCAATATGGGATCCAAAACAGCTGGCAGAAGAAATAGGCAGGCCACAGGAGTCTTCCAAACACCTCTCAACCCCACCCGGTTCCCCAGATCTCATATTTGCTAGCCCAGGATTCCTGACCATCCTTCCAGACCCAGTTCATACCTAGCCTCCCCTTGGAGCAGACCTCACCCCAGGCCAAGGGCCAATCATTCCTTATTCTGCCCTCTCACTGCACAGAAAAGCATTTAGAACCATGTCTGGCACATAATAAGAGCTCAGTAAAAAGAACTGCTATCTTTGTAATAATTTCTTACGGAAATTATCGAATTTAATTTCATATTAAATTTCATATTAAATTTCAAATTTAATAATTTCTTATGGAAATTTAATCCAGAATTTAATTTAATCCAGAACTGGATTAGTCATAATATTGGGTCCATACCCCAGGATGATAGTTGGTCCTCTTTAGTTATTTATAATTTTTTTTTTTTATTTGATAGAGAGAGATTACAAGTAGGCAGAGAGGCAGGCAGAGAGAGAGGGGGAAGCAGGCTCCCCACTGAGCAGAGAGCCCGATGCGGGGCTCGATCCCAGGTCCCTGAGATCATGACCTGAGCCGAAGGCAGAGGTTTAACCCACTGAGCCACCCAGGCGCCCCTGTGTTTGTGATTAATAAACAAATGCGAGACTGCAGGCACCCAAAGAGGCAGGACGGCTGCAGATTCTTCAAGGGAAATAGTTGTTATTCACCAAGTTGTAACTTCCTGGGAGTTGTGTCTAGGTCGCCACAGTGGGGCTGGGCATATAGAGCTGCTGGTGAATCTTGGTTGATGAGCTATTTGGGGTACCAAGAGCAGGGACGGTGAAGTCTGAGTATGCCAGAGAGCAGGCAGGACCCATCTCCAAAAACAGGGAGAAGGGCTTCTGAGTCCCCACCCCCCGATACCGGGACTCTACCTGTGTGACTTCTGCCCTCCCCTATGACGTCACACAGTGTTGCCCAGGTGACCCCGCTGGGCTTTTCCAGGTCTGGACAGAGAGGCTCACCCCTGTCTTTACCTTCTTGGGGGTACCAAGGGCCAGTTGTTCAAGCTGCTGATCCCTTGAGCAGCTGGTCATGGCTCCGAGCCCTAAGGACAAGTCCACTGGAAGAATGTCTCGCTACTGAGAAAGCTCCAGGCTGCCCCCTCCTGCCCATCCCCCCGCCCATTTCCCCTGTCAAGGTCCCAGAGCCAGTGTGCGGCACCCCAGAGACAACACTGACGCTCCACACTGTTTGCCAAGCCCCAAAGACTCCAAGGTGCTCAGGCCCAGCTGTCTGGGCAGGCCCGATGCCTGACCGCCCACCAATATCAGGTACTGGTCCCCAAGATTGTTAAACAAGGCCAAACACTCCTGCCCCCGAGAGGATGGGACGGAAAAAGAAAAAGGTGAGGCCTAGGGGCATGGGTCATGCCCCCGCATGAGCTCTTCTCTCCTTCAAAGTCCCTTGTTTTATTTGCTTCGAGGTCGTGACAAAAGCTCCCCTTCTCTGGGTCCCAGTTTTCCCAGCTGCTAAATGGGGAGCCAGGTGGTCTCTGGGGTGCCTCCAGGTTCCAGGCGTGCTATACTCTTGGGCTACGTGGGAGCAGAAATTTCGCATGCTTGTAGGTGTTACCAGCTCCTACTACCTGGATCTTACCTGGTTCTTTCTGCCTGGGACCCCCACGACCCAGAGAAAAATGCAGCTGGATGGGGCGCCTGGGTGGCTCAGTGGGTTAAAGCCTCTGCCTTCGGCTCAGGTCATAATCTCAGGGTCCTGGGATCAAGCCCCGCATCGGGCTCTCTGCTCAGCGGGGAGCCTGCTTCCCCTCAATCTCTGCCTGCCTCTCTGCCTACTTGTGATCTTGTGATCTCTCTCCTCTCTGTGAAATAAATAAATTAAATATTTTAAAAAAAGAAAAAAAGAAAAATGCAGCTGGAATTGCGTATAGTACCTCTCCCCCTCCTCCCATAGCCTGGAAAGTTTTCGCTCTGTTGTCACGGAGGCTCAGAGACCCCACTGAGATGGCTCACTTTCACCCTCCAAGATCTTCTAGGAGATTCCCAGGCCGCTGCCCTTGGGACTGCCAACGGTCCACTGGCCTATGCCCTTCCAGCCCTGACCCAGATCCTTCCCCCAGGCCACAGATGCTGGACTCCTAGGAAGAAGGGATTCTTGCCGGTGGTAATCACTGCGTATCCCCAGCACTCAGCACAGCCCCTGACACATAGTAGGTGCTTAATAAATAGCTAGGACCCTGCCAGGAGGAGATTACAATCTCAGAGCAGTGAAATGCAAACAGGTCAAAAAACTAAATAAATAAATCTTTAAGAAAAAAGTGCAAACCGTTGAATATGAGGCCTCCCCTACCCTCTGCTAACTGGCAAGGCTGAGCCTCTGCCATCGACTGTGCCAAGTACCAACAGGGACGGCAGAACGACAGACCAAAGGCGCCAGGCGATTGCTAACTCGGAAACAGCCTCTTTGCAGTGAGACTCCGACCAAATAGCTACGGGTTTCCCCGCTGCGGTTTCCACTTTATTACCCTTGACTTTGGTGTCTTTGGTTCCTGGTGTTCTTTGCCCACAGCGGGCTCCTCCCCCCTTTCAGCTGCTTTCTGGAATGCTACACACTCGGGACCAGGCCCCCCGCTGGCCTGGCCTAGAGAGGCCCTAAGCGGCCAGCTGGTCCTGAAGCTCATTCCTACCTTCCCACTCGAGCTGGATTTGGGGATCCACGGGGCATGCATGGGAGCCCTGAGAAGCAGACAGATTGTTTTATTCCATTCATAACTTTGCGGAACGTTTTTAATGACTGAGTAGAATGCCCTAGAATCATGGTTCATAGTGTGTATACAGGAGTATGTATCCATATTTCTCCTTTGGTGAATCTTCCATGCTTCTTATTGTGGTGATGCTTATAGATTTCAGCGTTCTCTGTGTGTTAGGGATATTTATCCTTCTGTATATATGGCAAATGTTTTCTCTGTTTGTCTTTTCTTTGTATTGTGGTGTATTGGGGGTTATTGTAGAAGTTGGAATGGATATTTAAATGCAATCAAAGCAAGCAATCAATCCTTTCCTTTATGAGTTGGGACTTTTGTGTCATCTTTGTTTTGTTTTGTTTTGTTTAAAGATTTTATTTATTCATTTGACAGAGAGAGATCACGAGTAGAGAGGCAGGCAGAGAGAGGCAGGCGGGGGGGGCGGGAATCAGGCTCCCCGCCGAGCAGAGAGCCCGATGCGGGGCTCGATCCCAGGACCCTGAGACCATGACCTGAGCCAAAGGCAGAGGCTTTAACCCACTGAGCCACCCAGGCACACCTTGTGTCATCTTTGGAAAAGCCTCTTTTCCTCCAACTACCACAACTCCTACGGCTAGTCCTGACAAGTACTGGCTACCCGGATCGTGAGCCCAAGGGCATGTACCTTGGGGCCCGTAGAAAGCTTGGCACATCCAGAGAACACTACTGGCGCAGAGCAGAGACCGCACAAAGTGGAGACACGGACCCCAGCTCCCTTCCAGCTCTGCCTGCTAGCCAAGCCCAGTGCCCGGATACAAGGGCTTTGGTCTCCCCGAGCCTGTTTCCCGCCTAGGAAAGGGCCCCATCATAGCTATCGTAACTGCCAAGCAAGTTTAGATGCTGACACTAGAAGGAACATGAAGGACCATTTTTTAATTCAAAACCTTTATGATACAGCTGGGAAACTGATGCGGGGGGGGGGGGGCATTGGTCCTGATGCAGGCACGTCTCTGAGGGAAGCCTGCAGATTCTCATCCAGACGTAGGAAGGCAGAAAGCGGAGGCAGACAGCTCGGCCCACGGCCCCCGCTCCAGGCCTCCCCCTGGCCCTGGGCCCAGCCTGCCCAGCGGGCACAAGCCTGCAGGCCTCCCCAGGAGGCTCCAGGCTGGCAGCTGGCCTCATGCCCAGAACTGAAGCACGAGCGGTCTTTGTCAACCCCCCTGGAAGCTTTATTTCCCAGAAGGCTGTCCTACAAGGGGAGGCATGGGGGGCGGGGGTAGGGGACTGAGAGGGGCCCAATTCATGAGCCTGGTCTGCAAAATCACTGGGTGGGCTCTGGGCCTCCCGGGGAGTCAGTGAGAGCCTAGGGGCAGCTGCCCTGCTCCTGGGCCCTGGGAAGCCGGGGACAGGCCCCGTACCCCCACGGCAACAAGGGGCACGGGCATCTTAGGCTGCTCCTGGGAATTGGGTCACTGGGGAGACATGAGTCACCTCTCTTGACCTCCCCACAGGAACCTTAGGTCCGTGATGGGGAAGACTGAATTACAAACCATCCCAGATAGCCCCATTGACCAGGTGGGGAAATGAAGACCTGCAGAGAATTAAGGCAGAGCTGGCCTGATACCTACATCTCTCGACACCCCAGGCCGCTGGTCTTGCTTCTATACCACTAAACCAGAAGGCTAAACCTGCAGGAGAGTGGAGTGGGTTATGGGGGATGAGCAGTGAGCGTCTCTAACCTGTGAGGGGAGGGGTGGCTCTGTGCCTGCCTGCTTCCCCTTCCTCCCCTCTCCACCCCCATCCCATACAGTAGGGGTTCCTTCTGAGCACTGACCTCCCTCCCCTCCTCCCACCCTGGCCTGGCAGAGGAACCGGGGAGAGGGGGAGGGTAACTCTCCACACCTCTGCAGATGGCCACAGGCCCCACTGGGTCCTGGGGAGGGGGCGCTCCTCGGTCCGGGGTGGGGGAGTCGCTCTGTAGGGTTGGCACTTCTGGGGCTGGGGGGTAGGGTTCTCACCTCCTAATTAGTCATCTTGTTAGGCAAGGACCACAGCTTGTACTGAGAAGGCCTTTCTGAGAACATCAGACGTGTGGCAGTGAGGGAGCAAGCCACAGGGGAAAAGGGAACGGCCCAGGGAAAGGCTTGGAGGCCGGAGCCGGCTTGGGGCCCAAGTGGCTGGAGCCAGTGGGCAAGGGGCCCGCGGACGAGGCGAGGTCGGTTCCCTGGGCCAGCGCGGGTAGGTCCGTACAGGCCGTTGGGAAGCTCCGAATGCAACACGGAAGCTGCTGTTCTGCGCAGAGGAGAGACCTGGTCTGAGTGAAATCTGTGAAGGCTCACTCTGGCTGCTCCGTGAGAGGGCCAGGGGCGAGGGAGGGCCAGAAAGGACGCGAGAAAGCTGTCGGGAGTGCAGAAATCTGCTTGAAGTGGGAATGGGGAGAAGGGGTCAGATTCTAGACTTGGTTGGAAGGCAGGCCTGGCAGGACATGCTGCCAGATTGGAGGCGCACGGGACTCATAGAATGTTCACCCCGCCGCCGACAAGAGAACTGAGAGAGCGACGGCTGGCAAAGTCTTCAGGTCTGTCCCTCCCCCTCTGCCCGGAGGCTTCCAGGAGCCAGGAGCCACTGTGCCCAGATCTCCCAGGCTCAGGGTGGGAGCAGACAATGTGTGGGGAGCCTAGGACCTCACATGGGAGCAGGGAAGATTCCAGACCTGCTGCTTCAAGCCCATAGCATCCTGTTGGGGAAACTGACTCTCGGAGCATGACTGGCTTCGGGTCCCGTGGTGGTGAGGGGCAGAGCTGGTTTAGACCCAGCTCTCCTGCCCCTCAGTGCTCATCAGTCCTGAGCCAGGGGATCCAGCCTGCTGGGGTGGCCCCCTGAACCAGGACCTCACTTGTCTCCTGGCCTCTGCCTCCCCTCGGTGTCACAGGACATTGTTCTCGGCCTCCATGGACACTTCCCACTTTGAGGACTCTGCCTACCAGGGCCTGCCCTGGAATGCAAGTTCCGACAGGCTGTACTTTCTAGATAAAAGGGCAACCCTCAGTCACCCTTTGGGGCCCCATCTCCAAGCTGAGGAGGTCCACTGCTTCCCTCATCAGGCCAGGAGGGTCCCTCTGTGGCCCCTCACATAGGCAGGAGGGACAAGGATGGGGGGAGCCTCCTGCCAGCGGAGGCTTCCTGACACTTTAAGGCCTCCTCTTCCCAGCTGCCTTCCCGGACTCCACACCCCCACCCCCGACGGCTGCTTCTGTCTCCTCTTGGCAGCCCTCAATACCATGGTCCTTTGGACCCTAATCCCCAAGCTGCTGAGCTGCTGAGCTCCGGCCTGTGCGTCTGCTCGGGGCCAGCAGCCTAGAGGCCCCACGTGCAGGCGCGCGCCTCTCCGCCTTCCTGGTCTGCAGGGTTCTCTGGGTGGAAGACAGAGGGGCATCTGGGACAGACACTTTCATCCCTTTTCATCACGGCATTGGGTGACTCCATGGATATGGATAAACTTTGTAAAGGGCTGTTGGGCATGGAAAGGACCTGAGGGCACAGGTGGACTGGGCTGAGGTTACAGAGACCGAAGAAGGCCCCCAGCCAGGACCCCGAAAGCAGGCGGGACTTAGGGATGAGAGGCATTGGTTAAGCACCTGCAAAAAGCAAAGGCTCAGGGGTGAGACTGGACTTGAGAGGTGAGGGCCTGTCTTCCTCTGCAGAAGTGACACAGGGCTGGGGCAGCCATGGGGGGTGGGACAGAGGCAGGGAGAAAATGGGGCCAGAGACAAGTGCTCTCTAGTTCCAAACTGGGTGGGGGGATGACAGAGGGAAAGGCACTTGGAGGGGAGCAGTGGGGGCCTGGAGTTAATAGGGAGGCCATAAGGACAGGTGACCACCCCAGGGGGGCCACTCAGCCCGGGTTCTCTCTCCACAGGTCGACGAGAGCCCAGAGGAGCCCCTGAACGCCTTGCGGAGTGCGGAATCCGTCACGAGCCACCTGTCTCCCTCTAATAAGGAGACCATCATGGTCACTCTCCACGGGGCCACCAACTTGCCCCCCTGCAAGGATGGCTCTGAGCCGTGGCCCTATGTGGTGGTGTAAGTAGAGCTGGGAGCAGGGGCCGGGGCTGCTGGGCTGTGTGCAGAAACTAGCGTCGTTTTCGGGGTATCTGGGATGTGAGCAGCCAAAGGCTGGGGGCGGGACTGTGATACCGAGAGGGGAAAGCCAAGTGTGAATCACACAGGGGCTGTAGGCTCTGTACACGGAGGCCCGACCTCTTCCCTGCTGCGTGGGAAGCTGCTCACCAGGGCTGGGGAAGGAAGGAAGAGCCACTCCTTGATCCCACAGCCGGCGGAGCGGGGCTTGGCCACAGTTTGACCTTTGGGAGGCAGGGCCTCTGGATACAGAGGCCTGGGCTGGGCTCTGAGCCGGGTGGTGGTCAAAGGAAGAAGACCCATCCCACCACGTCCAGTTCTGGGGCAGGTCCTCAACGGTCAGCCTCGGCATCGGCCCCCGTCATTTCTCGGGTTATTTCTATCACACGAGATTCCCCAGTTCAGGTCGTCTCATGTACCCCCTGCCCGCCGCCAGCCAGCTGCAGGCAGGGCACACACTCCTCAGACCCGGTGCCCGAGTGAGGCCGGCCCTGCCGTGTCTCATGTCTGCTGCCCACCTTATGGGCGCCACTCCTCCCAGAAGGACATCAAGAGGCGACATGGGGTCCGGCCAGCAGCCTCCGGTAGGGATGCTGGACATGCATTCGATCTTGATGACAAGGCACTGTGTGGGAAGCCCTCCCACAAGCTCGTCATCCCTGAGCCCCTCTGTAAACTGGGAGCCACCAGCCCCCCAACCAAGCTACTCTACACCTCCCTCCTCTACGAATTCCAGCAGTCATTCAGTGCCTGCCTCGGCTTTGGCCCACATTTCCTTTTGGGGGAGTGCCTGCCCCCTGGCCCTCTCCCAACACCTGCTGAAAACCCCACCTTCCAAGCCTCAAAGGCTCCTCCTCCTCCTCCAGGCAGCCACCAGAACTGAGCTCTGGTGGCTTAAGTGGCTTAAGGATCGGGGCTCGGCTACGGAGCCCCACTGCGACGACAACCCCGGCACCCCCACACGGTTGAAAGGAGGATAGGTGGTGTGCTGGAAACCAACAGGTGGAACACTTGCTTGTCTCAAAAGCCCCATTTCCACCCAGCCAGCTCCTCGGCCCTCCCCTCCCCCAACTCCCTTTCCGTGGTGAGGAGGGACAGGTGGCAGAGAGTGGGCTTGGCAGGGAGCTCGCCTTCTCCCCTCAGCTATTTCCATAAACCAATTATCGCCGATCATCTCGGGAGATTGAGGCCCTGCCTATCACCAAGCCAGCCCGGGCGGCGGGGCTGGGAGCTGGGCTCCGTGTGGCTCCGCGGGCAGGCACCGCGACCCGCGCCGGCACCCGGTTGCCATGGGAACGCGCAGCGGGAGCCAAGCCGGCGCGAGCTTGGGCGAGGGGTGTGGGGGCGGCGGGGGAGAGCGCACGGCTGCACCCATCTCTACTCCGGGGGCGGGGGCAGGTTGCAGAGCCCGGCCCAGCCCGCAGCCCGCGCGCGTTCCTGGCCTCCAGGCGGCAGAGCTGCCACCAGCCCCGGGGGTGCTAATGAGATGCAAATGACAGCAGAAGGGAGGGCTTCTGAGGATGCAGGCCCAGCTGTCAGGGACCTGAAAGGGGCTTTCGTGGCGAGCCCCCGGCCCCAGGCAGGAACCCCAGAGGGAGGACCCAGATCCGGGGTCGCCAGAAGCCGGGGAAGAATCTGACCGTCCCCTGGATGTCTGATTCCACACGCCCCATAACAAAGCAGACCACAGACTCCAGAAACCGGTCCCACCTATGCTTTTTCTCATGATGAATATTGCAATGCATAAAGTGTATCTAATATATATCTAATATAGATTAATATTATTCATCTTTCATCTTCTTTCAAAACCCTTTTTCTCATCTTTCTCTTGCCTGTGTTTCTGGTTCCCTCAGCTTGGTGTCCCGGCTGAGCTGCCTGCTCTCTGCTCTCCCCGGGTGTCTCACCTATAGGGATTCGTGTCCCAGCCTCGTTCCCTTCTCCCTGGGCCCGCTGCATCCCCCAGCAGGCAGACCGACGGGGGCACTGGTGGGGTAGGAGTGAAAGCCTAGGCCTGAGAGTACCCCAGAGCCAGTTACTCATTCAGCCCACGAGTGGGGAGCTGAAGAGAGTTCCGGTCTAATGATGGGGACTCTGGAGCTGAGGGCTGGATCACTTCCCTCCTGCGCAGGCTCCAGCCTCAAGCCCAGCTAGTAACAGGGTGTACCTCTAGTTGTGACTGTCCCAGACCAAGAAGTCCTTATGGCTCATCTTGTGGTTCTACCTGTTTCCATCAGGGCCCTTGCCCTGCTTCTGATCTGACCCCACTATTCCACTGACACCGCTTTCTCTAAGGCGACGACCTTGGCTCACCCTATGTCCACTGGGCTCATCTTTAGTAATGCTGGCTTGTCCCGGGTTTCAACCCTAGGTCATCCTTCTTCCTCTGTACGCTCCGCGTGATCTCATCCTCCATCCCTCCCCAACCCCCCTCCACTCCATCCTCCTCTGGTCAGTGTGTCTCCTATCTCTGAAATCTGGCTGCCTTGCTCTGCCAGCTCCCTGACCTTAGGCTACTGCACTGTTTTCTTCTTAGCACATCTGATCTTGCCCCTCCTCAAACCCCAAGGGTTCTCACACTCCCAGGGTAAAGAGGATTCCAGGCCCAACCTGGTTGGGTCCTTGCCGGCCCCTCCCTTTCTTGGCTCCAGCCAGAACCAGACCCTGTTCCCTCCCGCCCTAGGCCTTTCATGCTCCCTCCCCCCAGAACATTCTCCCTTCCCCTCCCCTCTTTAGTTCCCCGCTGAGTCACCTCCTCCAGGAAGCCCTCCCTGACCTCCGGGACCAAGGCAGAGTTTTCCCCTCCGCATTCGGTGCTTCCCTGGGACTGCCCGCTTCTGCAGGCCACAGAGGCAGATCCACGTGTTTGATGTGCTTTTATGGGATCACTGGAGTATTCTTCCTCAGTGCCCATCCCCATGATGCCCCTCTAGTTCCACGAATGACCACCAGGACGGTTTTGCTCCCCATCCTACCCCCACTATTAACAAAGTACCTGGAGCTTAGAAAGCTGTCAGCAAATAATGTGGAATGAATCCGGCCCCATTTCTAGCTTGCTCTGTGACTTTGGGAAAGTTACTGCTCCCTTCAGTGTCCCAATACCTCACCTGGGAACCTGCCTGGGAGGGCCGCAGAGATGGCAGAGCCGGGTGTGCAGCATGATGCCGAGTGAGGGGTATCCTTAGCACTATGGTGGGCACGTGAGATCGAGCAGAAGAAAACCATGGGGCGGTGGAGGGAAGCCAGAATGGGGTCAGGAAAACCCAGAATCCGGCCCACTGCCCCTGACTCCCGGTGTGACCTCAGGCCAGTCCCTATCCCTCTCTGAGTCTCCGTCTTCCCGTGTCCAGCATGTCGGTTCTGGTCTCCATGCTGTCCCCGGCTTGCCAGGCCGGTTTGCGCTCTGGCCTGGGAATCAGTCTCATGTCTTTAGGGGCAACAAGAGCCCCCGCTGTACATGCAAGACGGAGTCCACGCCCAGGTCAGCTGGGCGGGTGCCCAGGTCCCGGGTCTCCCCTGGCCGATCTGGGCCCGAGCACCTGCCTCCCAGCCTGGCATGGAGAGGCCTGCCATTCAGAGCACAGCGGGGACCAGGAAGGCAGTGGCCCTGACAGGCGGGGGGCGCCCCAGCAGGCTGGGTGTGGGGACGGGGCGAGCCAGGAGACAGTCTGTGGGGTTCCGACCCTTGGCCAAAGGATCGGTGCCTAGACTGCCAGTTGGCCGCTGCTTCTCTGACTGCCTGCTGCCCAGAGCTAAGGAAAAGGGCTGGAGCCAGGACAGGGAGGGGAAGTGCTGCTTCCTCTGTGCGCCTAGGGGGGAGGCTTGCCGGCTGCAGTGGGCGGGGCAGAGCACAGATCAGGGCCAGCGGATCTTTGGTTTTCCTGCAACAGCCTGAGGGCCTTGACCCTGGCTCCTGAGACTGACCTTGGTCACACACTGAGCCCTGACTCTGGTCATAGACTGAGCCCTAATCACGCACTGAGCCCCTACCCTGATCCCAGACTGAGCTCTGACCCTGACGACCAATTGAATGAAGAAAGTATTGAAAGTAGGACCGTTGCCTAAGGTCCTAGTAAGAGAAGGTTAAAGAAGGGTGCCTGCCATGTACTGGCAAATATGCTAGGAGTGCCTGCGTGTGTGAGTTTTGTGTGTGTGTGTGTGTGCATGTGCGTGGCGTGTGTGTGTTTCATAATTTCATCATCACTTAGCCCTTTGAGCTAGGTAAAATATGGTCTCCATTTTACAGGTGAGGTGACCAAGGGCTCAGTGAGTTTCTGTGACTTATCCAACATCACAGAACTAGAGAGTATCCAAGCCAGGATCCAGGATCCCAAAATCTAAGAGCTTTTTCAACCTCACTCCCTGACTTGGTCTTCATGCTGTTGGTCACCTCTCTTAGAAGGGGACTGTTGGCATCGGGGTCCAAACCCAGACTTCCAGAGAAGAGCCAGGGACCCATCTGAGGGCTCCTCCCGGGATCTGGATTGCCCACATCTTCCCCCGTCTGGCTGTGGGCCTTGACCAAAGGCCCCAGAGGGCAGGGATTTGGGCCGAGTGGGCGGAGGCCTGGCATGACGCACAGATGACCTGGGAGCTTGTCTCAGCAGCCAGAGGGTGGAGCTCAGCAAACACAGCGCTAATGCACAGCCCCAGGGATCACGGGACAGTCCCAGGAATAAAGCTGCCCTCATTTGCTGACAGCGGCCCATGCCGAGCTCTCACGGAGCTCGGTTCTCCTTACGCTCTGCCTTCAATACAGCCCCCCTGGCAGGCAGGTTGCTTAAGCCCCATGTGATAGCCAAAGAGGCCAAGACCCGGGGCGTGCAGGGACTTGTCTGAGGTCACAAGGCTGGCCCGTGGGAGTGGGGCAGATGAAGGGAAGTGCCTCCATTTGGCCACTAGGAACTCACTCTGGTGGGGGCCAACATTCCTTCCCTCCCAGCAGGATGCTTGTGGAAAAAAGGCACAGCCCGGGGGAGAAGGCCCAGGGGAGGCCTGCGAAGCTGATCTCCCCTGCGGGATCCCCAGCCTAGGGCGTGGCCTGGCCTCTCCGCACCTGCTTCAAATGATGTCAGCCCCTGAAGGCTCAGGGTCTCCAGATTTCTGCTCAGTGAGAATGTCCCTGTCTCCCAGGGCTGTAAACACAGCCTGCCCGTGGTGGCCTGAGAACCCCCCCCCCCGCCAGACTGCAGCCACAAGGATCCTTCCAAATGTTCCCCTATCACCACCCTGCAGGGCCCCTGCACACCTGAATCACTTATACCCATCTCAAAACCCTGAGCTCTTCCCTGGAGGCCCCGGGATCCTGGAGAGCGGCCCAAGGGGGCAGTGCTTACCAAGAGAAGCGAGTTTTAATGGGAAGATTTCAGGCACTGAGGCAGGCCAGTGGGGCCCCTCCTGGTGTCCTCACTGCCTTATGCACACGCTGTCTCGTCTGCTTATTTCTGAGCATGGACACAGCTGCTGACAGGGCCCCCTCCTTCTGCCCCGGACATCACAAGTGGCCGGGAGGCCGGGTCCTCCCTCTGGGCTCAGTCTGGCTTCTGTCCCCCTCGCCTCCCACACAAGCTTCCAGGTCAGGTGCGGCAGGGTCTGGGCGGCAGGCCACCGGGCAGGGGGCTAGGGCTCGGGTTCCAGTTCAGCTCCTCCTGCCCTTGTGCTGTTCCCCTTTCTGTCACCTCCCCTCCCCGACACAAGCTGAGCTTCCATCAGAGGGAGTGGTGCCGGAGCTGACAAAGTCTGTGCCTTTAGGCTCTACAGATGCCGAAAGCAGCCGGTTGTGTGAGACAAACGGGGACACGGGGCTCCTTTAGAAAAGCAGTCCCTCTCCCCCGCCCCAGGGCTCATGTCCTTCCGGAAATCTGTGAGGTGGGGAACACCATTACGTGGAGGCGCTGAGCTCAGACATGTTTAAAGGATGAGCCCACACCGGCAGTAGGCAGTAAGGCTGGGATTCGAACCCACAGCCTGTGAGTCTGAGCGTTAATCCATTCTCTCTGGCCTTCTGCGTGATGCTCGGGAGGCTATAGGGTTTTATCCCTGGGGAGGGCAGGCTGCGGCTGCCTCCAAACAAAGGTGGGGACAGATCTGCTGCTGGCTCTAGGTGAGGAGAGAGGCCGGTTGTCCCGCATCTCCCTCCCGCATCACTCTGGGGCCTGTGGGAAGGGCCGGGTACATGCTAGGGTGCTCCGGGGGTGTTGGAGAAGCAGGGCCTGGGGCCAGCCTGTGATTGCGACTGGGCACCCTTAAGGTGGTCTGTGTAGCCAGGGGGGCTAGACCCGGGATCCAGCCCCGGGGGCCCAGGGCCTCGGGGGAGCCCAATCTCCGCAGCTGGGCTCTGCTTCCCTCCCTTTGACGACATGCTCTTGGGCTAGAACTTGAGATCTGAGCCCTCCTCCCAGCCCGGAGCTGCTCCTGGGGCTGGGCTGAAAAGCTGTCCGGGTTTAGAACAGGGTCTCAAGGGTCTGGGCCAGGGGGCTGGCCTCGCGCAGCTGGAGAGGAGGGGCTGCTTCCATCTCCGTGTGAGTCTCCAAGTGTCTGTACCCCTTCCTTCATTCAGCAAACATTTGCTGGGTCCCACTGTGCCCGGGGGGTGGGGGGCGGCGGGGACTGGAAACAGCTCCAGCAGTGACAAGCCCCTGCCCGGGAGCACTCACCGTCACAGTCCCGTGCGTGTTGGGGGGGGTGGGCACCAAAAAGATAATACTCACTCGTCCTTTGCCCACATCTCCCGGGCAGAAGGCAGCTGAGCAGGCTCTAGACCCCAGCACTTGGGCATCCGGACCCCTTAGGCCAGGCTGGTCTTAGGAAGAGAGCAGGAAGCAGGGCTCTACGTCTGAGACGCCAGACTCCCAGCTTGGACTAAGCGCCCTGCAAGTTAGGCCAGAAACAAGAATCAGAGTGAGTCGGGTCATTCTCCTGAGGTGGGGAAGTTCACCTGTATGGCTGCCCACATTCCTCCCGCATCCACGAGAAAGGTGACACTGGGAAGAGGGGGGTGTTCCGAGTGACCCATCATGAAGGATCTCAAGTCGTGGAGAGAGAGGGGCCTCCCAGGCAGGGCTGTTTCACCCAGGCCTGTACTCTGCCAAGGGACTACCACTGGGCCAGGGTAGGGCCTAACAGCTGGACCCTCTCCCCTTTGCCTAAGAAGATGGTTCTCAGGGCCCTTCACCAAGCTAAGCCACAGCGTGGACCACAAGGGGACGCTCCAAAGACTGGCAGACCGCACTTGGCCATGCATCACGTCCCATCTCTTTCCAGTTTCTCTGGAAAACAAGGAAATTCTCTCTGGGAGAACACAGAGGGCATGACCATCCCTGGCAGACCAGGGCTTGAGTCTGGCTTCGCAGAGGGGGAGGGGGCGGGGACTGGAAACAGCTCCAGCAGTGACAACCTTCGCCCACAAAGGAGTCCGCCTGCGCGGCTGTGTCCCCGCGCAAGGGCAGGGGTACACGGTTGACCACGAGGGGCTCCCCTGAAAGCTGGGGGATTATTTCAGATGAACTATGGGTAAGGAGGTGGGGAGCAGCTTTCCGGCTTTGTAGAAAAAAGTTTCCCTCTGCCAGAGTGCTCATCTCAAAAGTCTCTTGGAATGCGTCTTTTCTGATTCCCGGAGCAGTCCCCACTCCCTGCGGGAGGTGCAGAGGGGGGCATCTCGCCCATGTGGATGGGGGGGTTGGCTGGCCTCCAGCGCTCCAGCGTCCGTTACTCCTTCCACCGGGCCCACCTGTAGCGGTGTAGCACCATCAGCAATTAGTGATGGTTCATTAGAGTCCAATTAATAAACGAAACCCAGGATGAGAGCCGTTGCTTTGCTAAGAATAACAGCCCTGCTCATGCCTGAAGTGGCAGCCTCCCAAGAACTCAGAACCCACACGAACCCGCTGCGCCGGGGGCTGGGGGAGGGGCGCCCTCGGAATGGGGGGCATTGATGTTGATGGGCTGTGGTCCGGTAAAGGGGGAGGAGGAGAGAGAGGAGCTTCAGATCAAGCACCCCTGCCTGGGATCTCACCTCCTCTTTTGTGGAGCCCTGGCTGTATCTTCTGGCCCAGCAATCCCGGGGGGGGGGGGGGGGGGGGAGCTTGGCCAAGGCCAGAGGTATGAGGGCGGGGCTTTGCCCTCCTTCCTGTCTGGCCTCAGAGGACAGTGCACATGCGTGTGGAGAGAAGAGGGCTGGAGAAGGAACGAGGTCAGAGAGGATCACAGACCTCCCCAGGGGAGCCCGGGTGTCTCTACATGTGTGTCCATGCATGAGCACACATGCTTGTGCTGGGGGAGGGGAAGCAGAGGAGAGGCTGGCCAGGAAGACTTCCTGGAGGCAGGGACAATAGCGCACATGGGTCCCACCCCTAGAGGTGTGTGCTCTAAAGGGCATTTCAGAGGGTGGCTGGCGGCTGGGGGAGTGGCTCAGGAGCTTGCCCTCACCCTCCCCGTCGGTGCCCCTTGCTTCCCCCCTGCTCACCTCCCTGACAGCTGCAGCCCCAGGAGCCCACGCACCTCCCTTAGTTGCAGCCTCAGAGAAGGAAAGCAAAATCCATCTTCTTCCTTCCCACTCACAGATGTGCCTGGATCTCCCCACCAGCCCCTGCTTGAGTGGGAGCCCGGGAGCCTCCTGGCTGCTTTGCCGAACATCCAACTATCCCTCCAGTGTGCTGGGGGGGCTGGGCCTGGCAGAGAGGGGTTTCCTTTTCCCGGCAGCTTGGGACCCAGGATGGCTAAACCGTGCCTCTGAACCCAACCCCAACTTCATCCTGGTGTGACTGCCCCCCCATGGCTGGATTAAGTCTGAGCCCCAGGACAGCAGGCAGCACCCCGCAGCTCCCCCAGGGCCGGCCTGCTAGAGCCAGGAACAGGAGGGAGGACCCCACTCTTACAGCGGGGCCATGTGGGGGCAGGTCCCCCTGGACTCTGAAACTGCACTGGGAGACCTTTGCCCCATCAGGGGCTGGGGGTCCTAGAACCCAGCCTCCCGCGTGCCCTGCCGGGGGTGCAGAGTGGGGACAAGGAGCAAGGAGTGAGCTGGCCCCCTTCACCCCTTCAGATCTTCAGTTTCTAGAATAGCAACAAGGCCTGAAGGAGTCAGCTGTGCCAGGAAAAGCCATTACCCTGACAGCCTCCCTCCACCTGCTAAAAGCCTCCCTCCTTCCCTGGGGGCCTCACCCCTCCTGAGTTATCTTGCCTCCACTCACCTAGTCCTGGCAGACCTCTCTGGTTCCTGTTGAGCGAAGGGAGGAAAGGGATGCTTGATGCTTGCTTAACGCCTTCTGTGCCTGAGCAGAGTCAGCACCAGCAGGCTCCCTTGACCTTGTCCATGGCCCATCCCCATCTCATTCCACCTGGAGTCCCTCCTACCAGGAGCTTGTGAGAAAGGGAGGGGACAAGGGGCTGAAGACCTCTCAGGAGGGTGGAAGACAGGCTGGCAAGTACAGGTCCTGGGTTCCAACCTGAGGCCTGTCAATGCACTGCGTGTGACTCAGGTCCCCTGCTCAGCCCCGTCTGTCATCCCTGGGTGCTGGAAGTCCCCAGGGACACACAGGACCACGTGCCTGCACAGGGACAGGTTGGGTGTTTGCGGTGTAGAGGACTGACTTCGTCCTGACACAGAGTGCAAGGCCAAGGGTGCCAAGAGGAGGGGCTCCCCCGGCACCCCTGAGTGAGCAGAGGTCACCAAGTCGGAAGGAAGGGAGCTCCACACCTCCCAGCCTCAGTGGCTTCTTCTCTCCAGCCTGGCGGCCTCCCACACACCCCTGAGCCAGAGGGGTTCCCTTTGCAGGTGTGGGGAGGCGATGTGTCCGGGAGGCGCACCCCTCCACATCTCAGCCCTCCTTCAGCGCTCCCCGGGCCCTGCCAGGCTGCCCTGGGTCAGCGGGCTTTGAGAAACACCCAGCTTGTCTCCCAAAGGAGGAAATACCATGAACTGGGGCCTCCTGTGTGCCCGCAACTTGACATGCTTTCTTCCCAGTCCTTACAACGGCCCTGGGAGGGAGGGCCCACCTACAGAGCAGGACACTGAGGCTCAGAGAGGGCAGGGGGACTGGGCGAGAGGTAACTGTGGCCTCAGACCCAGGTGTGTGTGGCTCTGAAGCCGATACTCTCTCCAGAACTCCACACCTTGGTCACAGCAGCCAGAGACCCTCCAGTTGTAGACCCAGAGTTGGGGTCAAGGTGGGAAGACCCCAGGCCAAGGTCAATTAAAATGACTATGATTATTACTATTCACACCATCGTGGAGCTTAACAATATGTCACGTGCTTTACATATATTAATTCATTTCATGCCCGCAACGGCCCTGCATTATCGACCCCATTTCACAGATGAAGGAAGTAAAGCCCAGCCAGATTACATACCCTGCCAAAGTCACACAGCTACTAAGGGGCAGAGCTAGGATTTGGAACTCCAGGGACCCTGCTGTCATCGCCACGCCACACTGCCTCCCAGCCGAGACAGAGGGGAGTTTTCAGTTGAGCCCTGGAGCTGGGAGACAGGACTCTCACAAGAATGCTTGTCCAGGGGAGTCCTGTAGACAACCGGGGAGCAAAGATCCAGGCCGCTGTGTCACTCAGGTCCAGAGGACACAGGGAGCCATGAGGACCTGGCGGATGGGGGGAGCCAGAAGGCTTCCTGGAGGAGAGTAGGATGGGCTGGGAAGGCCACAGGCTGGTTTAGCTCCCACATGGGGCACATCGGCTCGGAGCTTCTGGACCAACTCGCCTGCCCCACACTCCCTTTGGGGGGCCTCCGGGGGCGGTTCCGAGGCTGGTGAGGACCCATCTGTGCTTCTGCCTGGGGCACTAGCGGCAGCGCCTCCCCCTCCCTAGTACGTGCTGTGGCTCCCCTGCTCCGGGCTCTGGGATGATTCCTCAGCCGTGATTGCTGCAGTTAATGTAGCCGCGCCATTTACAGCCCCAACATAATAATCTCCTCAACAGAAGAAGGATTAACTCTCTCGCTGAACTGGTTGATGGCTCGGGAGCTCAGGGACACTTAACTCAGACACCTGTGGGATACACTGGGTGGCAAAGGGCCCAAGCTCCCGCCTCACCTTGGACAACCGGGCCCTGCACGACCCCTCCCTGCCCCCTGCCCTGTCCCATGCCCAGCTCCCCGTGTCCCCCCCAGGGCCCTGTGCACAGTGGGTGCTGCCGAAGGCAGTAGCTGGCATGTGCTGCATTGAAAAGATTCAGAGCCCAGGAAGCTGGGCTGAGCCTTGGGAATCTGGGCCAGCAGCTTAGGGAAATGAAGGTCACAGGAGAAGCCAGCCAGGCAGGCACCACACAGCCGCCCTGCCCAGAGACTTCCTCCCACTGGACAGAACCCAGAGAAGAGAGTCAGGATGGGGAATCTCTGCATACAGGCGCCTGATGGGGAGCCCTGGCCAGGCAGGGGACAGGAAGTCAGACAGGCAAGGCGTCTCTCCCTGCTCCCATGCCCACCCCTAGCCTCTGGTGCCTGAGTCCATAGGAAAGCCTCAGCGGTGGTCAGCAAGACAGTGTGGTCACCCAGGCCATCAGAGCAGCTGAGGAGAGGGTCCCGGCGTCCCCCAGGCCTGGGATGACCGGAGTGTGTCTGTCTGGGAGGGAGCTCTTTATTCTTCATCCACCCTTTGCTTAGATTTATGGACAGTGTGTCCAGCAGGCGGGACACCCTTCCTCTGACTCAGCCTGCTTCTCCCATCCCTAGGAAAACCACATCAGAGGATACGAAGAACCAGAATGCCAAGGCAGTCACATCTGTGACCTCCGAGCCCACCACAGCCCCCATCTGGGGGGACACAGTCAAAGTGGAGCTCCAAGCTGAGGATGCAGGGCGAGAAGGTGAGGCAGGGGTGAAGGGGGGCTGGTGTGCACGGGAGGCTGTGAGGCAGAGGCTGGCTCCCTCTCAGTTCAGCTGGAAGCCACCCAAACACCTCTTTGGGCTCAGTTAAAAGCACTTTAAAGAAAAAAAAAATCATAATACTGTCATGCCTCATCTCCTCAGCCTGCTCGAAAAATGAGTTGTTCCACATAAATGAATTTTCCAGATGATGAAAGCTTATCTTTTTATAGCCGCTGTTATCATTTTCATGGTTGTTATTACTACTGTCTCCCACTGAAACAGCACATTACAGCTTCCTGGCACATCCCCACACATTGTTCATTGGAATTACACCTCCTGGGAGAAGCCATGCTTCTCCCATTGCTTAGATGGGAACACTGAGGTTCGGGGAACTGAAATAACTGGCTCAAGCTCACGCGAGCAGTAAGTGGAGGACCTAGGATCAGCATACATGTTCTCACTGCAGCTCCAGGGCTCTAACTGCTTCCCTAGACTGGTGTCTTATCCTTCCCTGTCTCCCCAGCACTGCCCAATGTCAGATAGCAGTGTTCTCGTGCTTCTTGAGCGCCATGGTGCACTCTTGTACAAACTGCCTAGTAGTTCTTGCTCCTCCACCCCGGACGCCTCTCCAGTCACTGTCTTTCAGCAAATTCTAACACCGTAGGTAATTTAAGTTTTTCAAGGCAGGGCTCATACCGAAATCTCCAGGTACAGGCGTACATGCATATGTGTGTGCACTCATGGTTTCTGCTGTTGGGCGAGAGCTCAGGCTGAGCACACAGGAGTATTGACTGGCAGGTGCCAGGACAGCACTGGCATCAGGCTTAGTTAGCACAGACCCACAGGTGCCCACGAGATCTCTGCTCAGGCTCCCGTCTTGGTGGTGGTCCTTCCCTCAGAGGACCGGCTTTACTTCTCCCCTTGAAGTCTCACTGGGGACTTAGAACTCCTATCTGCCTCACAAAGAACAGAAAGCTGGCTGCTAAAGACAGAAGAAGAGGAGAGAAGCAAAGTGGGAGGAGGCACATCAATAAAAGGGGAAGAGGCTACTTCTGGGTCAAGCCAGAGAATATTTTTCTGCCTGTAAAGGGATAGGTGGGGGCTGCTGGGTGAATTAAGAATATGTAGGAGAGGAGGAAAAATTGACCTAGGATTTCATGCACATGTATGTGTGTGCCTGTTTGTGCATGTGTTTGTGAATGCCTGCCTGCTGGCCCGTGTGTATGTGTGAATGTGGTGTGTGTGACTATGTGCTTGTCCTGGGGCCATAGGCTTGCATGTCTGTGTGTCGTGTGTGTGTGTGTGTGTGTGTGTGTGTGTGTGTGTGTTGCAGTAGTGTTTTGTGTCTGTGCCTAGATTTATCTGGGAGGTGGTGTGTGCCTGGAAGTATGTGTGTGTATAATGTGTGTATGTATGTGTGTTAGAGGTTGTGGTGAGTGGATCTGGGATCCCATCCCACCT
>CM052896.1:26219761-26252177 GCA_028534135.1 Potos flavus | reverse complement strand
CCAAGCCAAGAGGTGGTGGGGAGGGAAGGAGGTAGCTCAAGGAAGTGCTAATGAAAAGCAAAGGGGAGTTGCAGACCCATGTCAGGGCCAAAGCAGGCGGGTGGCAGAAATGGCTTGTTGGCCACACAAAGGGAGCCGTGGGAGGCCGGAGGGGCACAATGCCCAGAGAAGAAGCTGATGAAGCGTGTTTGTAGCATAGAGACAGGAACAGGGAAGGATGGCTGTCCATTCCCCCCAATTACAGCTCATCTGCCGGCTGCCCACGCACAGCTCCAAAGATCGGGGCAGGGGGAAAAATGGAAGACATTCACCTCTTCTTTCAGCCTCAATAAATTCCAACCAGATCTGGGGACTCAGGACCCATGGGTAGTGGCCATGAGGGGCTACGGCTTCCATAGCTACTGTTGAAGCTCTGGCTGGGAGCACTGGAATCCTCCAGCTGAGTTTTCTCAGTTCTGCTCAGGGCTGGGTGAGTACATGGAGAACTACAGATGGTTAATGAGGAGGAAAATAGTGACAGCTACAAGGAGCATTTGCTTAGAATTTCATAGCTTGGAAAACACATTTCCCTCCCTACAACAATAGTAGGAGAGGGACAAGGTTTTTCCTTTTTAAAATATTAACATTTTGCAGAGCAGGTACATGAAGCTCAGAGAGGTTAAGTGACTGACTAAAGGTCACAGAGCAAGTTGGTGTGTTAGTACGAGGACCCAGGTCTGCTCACTTCAAATCCTGTCTTACTCTACTTCCTTCAAGGCAACCTCAAGTCTTTTGGGTACCCATTTCCCTTTCTTTCCTTTTAGCACAGATCCCACATGGCCAGCTCTTGAGGGACTTTGGCAAGTGTCTTTCCCTCTCTATGTATCCAGGGTAGCTGTGGGGAAGAGGAAGAAAGGAAGAGTAATTAGCAAATGCTCCTCCTCCTCCTCCATACACTCATCCGTATGACCCACCCAGGGGTACCTGGGTGGCTCGGTCAGTTAAGCGACTGCCTTCAACTAGGGTCGTGATCTCAGGATCCTGGGATCCAGCCCCGCATCAGGCTCCCTGCTCAGTGGGGTGTCTGCTATTCACTCTCCCTCTGCTTGAGCTCTCTCTCTCTCCCAAATGAATAAAATCTTTTTTTAAAAAATGCAAATGACCCACCCAGCTCCAAGTGACAGAGCCACGCAAGGCTCCCAGCCTGTTGAACCTACACAGCCAGCAGCTGTCTGTGGTGCTGATGTGTCCTTGTCTCAAGAAGGAGGCAAAGGGCAAGGATCTACTCCAGTCTCCATCAGCTACACCTGTCCTCCCTTTCCCGTTTTTCTCTAAATCTTTTAGATCCTTCCTCCATCTCTCTCATTCTCTCTCCCCCTCTTCCCTCCCCCTTTTCTTCCTTCCCCATCTCCTCTTCTTCCTCAAACCACAGACTTCCAGAGTGGAAAGATGCTTCCAGGATCAAAAGCCAAGCCTCTCCCATCAACCATTTACTATCTGTGTGATGGTGATCAAGTTATCTAACCACTCTCAGCTCCACTAATCACATTGTAAAAACAGAGATGGTGATTCCTACTTGAGGGGTTGCGGTGGGGATTTGTTGGAATAGTGACTCAGAAGCACCCATCCCCATATCTGGTACACAGCAGTACTCACTAAGCAGGATTGCCATGTTTATTTCCAGGTCATTGGCATTCCCCTCAGAGTTCACCCCGAAGTTCATGCATTTCATAACAAAACGTAGTCTCTTTGGAGGGAGTTTTCTAAGTGGTGCATCGTTCTTTGTGTTAGACTAGTTTTCATTTCCTTGAAGTAGACTTTTGTTGATATTTGTATTGAAAGATTTCTTGAGCATATCCTGTTTTCTTACTGAGACTCAGTTTCCCCATTTGCAACATGTGGGAGGTAAGCCCTCCTCTTCCTGCTGGAGGAGCTGGTGAGAGTGTCTGTGACTGAGGGAAGCAGCTCCTAGGAAGGGGTACTATTCCTGCTTGTGTGTGTGTCTCTGGGCCATCATATGTGTGTCTCTTGACATGGGGGCTCCATTTGGGGTGTGTCCATCTCTGGGTTGGGAGTTTCTGGACCGCAGGACAGAACTGCATCTTTGGATTCTAACAGCACCTAGCACGGAGGCTTGCCCTGGGCCAGGGTTCAAACGGCACTTGTGAATGTGTGTTTGTGTTGTGTGTGTGTGTGTGTGTGTGTGTGTTGTGTGTTGAGGGGGTGGGAAGGGGTGTCTCACATGTGTATATGTGCATGTTGGTTCCTCAGCAGGGCCCCTGCTCCCTGCTCTGGGCAGCATCTCACTTCCACCTCACTGGGAGGGATGCTGGTCAGCTAAGCCCTGTTTCGACCTTGTGCTCCTTTTTTCTCTATTAAGATGTGATCCTCAAGGTGATGGACAATAAAAAGAAAGAGGAGTTGTTGTCCTACCAGATCCCTGTCAAGTACCTGCGTGTCTTCCACCCCTACCACTTTGAGCTGGTAAAGGTGAGTCAGGGCCCTGGGCCTGTGCGGGGCTTGGATAGGTAAGGGGGGAGCAGGTGGGAGCCACCTTGATGTCCCCTCCCATTCCCTCAGAGCCTCCCATGCTCACCCTGCAGTATGACAAATCTTGGAACATATGGGGCTCAGGAAACCCAGCTCCTGGCAGGTAGACAAGAATGATTTCCATGAGAATTTGGAATTCTCTGAATTCATCTCCGTAAAACAGCCCGATAGCTTGGAACATCTACTTCATTAAATGAATACACCAATGAAAGATATGTTCTGATTTCATGTATGTTAAAAGTGGGACTAGATCTAAAAATCAAAGAAATACAGTATTTCCAGAATACCTACTATGTTCCCGGTTCTGGGCCAGACACCATCTCTAATCCTCAAGGTGAATGGCATTTTGCATACATAGGACCGGGAACCAGAGAGAGGAATCCTCTCAACCTGGGTGACAGAGCCAATGAGTAGCAGAGTGGCGAGTGACCCAGGTCACCTGTCTCCCAGGTCATTTCTTTCTGCGCTGCCACATACTGCATTGGCAGGAAGAAAGTCCAGAAGATTTGGGGCAGGTGAGAGAGAAAGTGCTCCCCAGAGTGCACCCCTCTAGTAGGCAACTGGGCAGGAGCCTGGAGTGGGGAGCCTCAGGTGTCCCAGTCGATGGCCTGAACCTCCCAGGACAGCTCCCCCACCTGCTCCCTCTCCCCAGTGCTGATTGGTGGAAGGGAGAACTCACTCTCTCGTGGCTCAAGTACTTAGTAAGTACCTACTATGTGCTAGGCACTGGGCCAACATGAACAAAGCATTGCTTTCCCCTCAATGTGCACTCCAGGCCCCTATCGTGGTTTGGCGTAAAGAACAACGTGATGCAAGATTGCCTAGGTTCCAACCCTGGTCTGCCTCCTGCTAACTGTATATCCATAGGAAGCTGCTTAACCCCCTAGGCTTCCACTCCTCACCGGCAAAATAGAGAGATACTGAGCGTGCGTTTGGACAATCAATTGCAACAATGGGCCTAGAGACCCTGGCAAAGCACCTGCCACGTGGTGGGTGATCAGTTTGGGTTAGTTCCTCTCCTTCCCACCAAGCCCTGCACAGATCTTCTTTCCAAACACCTCCTCAACCATGACCTAGGGGTCTTTACCTTCCTTAAGCCCCTTCCCTAAGCCTAGATGAGGTACCTGGGGCAGGCAGGGACAGGAAGGGCCAGAGAGATGAGTGACTCACCTGGAAGGCTGTGATTCTGCGATCCTCACCCAGGCCTCCTGGCTCTCTGGCCACTTACAACCCAGGCCCTGTTATCCCATCTTCACAAAGAGAGCAGGCAGGCTGTGGTCCTTGTGAGGGCGATGAAATATTCAAATAGAAAAGGGAAGATTTATTATATTGATCTTGGAAGGGCTCGCAGGGACCATGAGCTTTAATTATCAGCTCGGAGCCCTGGTGGAGCAATGCCAAGAGATAGTCTGCAGAGGGCTGGATTTATGGCCAGGGGCTGCCCCTTAGTCACTAGCCCCGTGGTGTGTCCTCTTCCCTCACCCTGTCCCCAGCCCGCTGAGTCTGGAAAAGCTGAAGGGGCCACGGCCAAGACCCAACTGTATGCGACCGTCGTTCGGAAGGGGAGCTTCTTGCCCCACTACGTTGGCAACAACCACACAGCTCTGGAGGTACCAGGACTGGGGCCTGGGGTTGGGGGGGAAGGGGACGAGCTTGGAGCAGCCCCCAGGCCCTGCTCTTCACCACCTCCGATTGGCTTGACTTTGTGAGGCGGGGAGGGGTGGCTGGGGAAGAAAGCAACAGCCTTTCAAGAATAGCCAAAGTACTTTGGGAAGGACAAGCCCTGGGATGTCGGGGAGGTTGGGGATAGGGATGGAGATGAAAATGATGCCTAACCTTTCCCAACGTTTCCGGGCCCACAGTCCTGCCCTAACTTGGCCACTTCCGGCTCTGCTCCGCATATCATACTGGCAGGATGGAGAAGGGGGTGCTTCCAAAGCTTGGCGTCTGCCTGAATCTCACAGGATGAGGGTGGGGGGTGTGGGGAGGAAAAGCTGTTTTCTCTCCTAGTCTGTCCCTCTTGAAGTAGTGACCCCTGATCTAGGGCTTACAACCCCCCAGATTTAGGGCCTCTCCCCTCTTCTTTGAGTCCCACCTCTGAAGAAGTTTGGCTGACCTTCTGATTAGGCATTCATTCACCCACTCGACAACTGTTTATATAGCCTCCTCCAGGCCTGGCCTGGCTTGGATCTAGCTTCCACACACGCCACCCCCAACCTTCTACCCCTCAGCCTTTCGGCAGCTTCAGGAGGATGGGCTGTGCTCCAGAAATATGTCCAGGAACCTACCCCCTCCTCCCTTTCCCCCACAGCCTTCAAACTGCCCAGGGGCTGACATTCAAAGGCAGCATTGGTCTGAATATGATGGGGAGGGTAATCAAGAAGGCCCAAACTCTGGGCTTCCCCTGCCCTAGCCTGGCTGATCTGACCCACCCACAGCACTACAAGAACTGTTCTTGAGTCCCATTTCACAGCCGGGGACACCAAGACCCAAGAAGAAAGAGTCTGGGATGGAAGTCCAGAGTTCCTGACCCTCATCTCTGCTTCCCCATTGGATGCCTCCCTCTGGTCCAGTCTCCCTCCCTTTTACATCATGCCCTTTCCTGAGACCTGCCAGCAATACACACACACACATGCACAAGTACACACATACACAGAACTAGGAAGAATGGCCACAGCTTGGCCAGCCCACACCCCATAGTGGGAAGGCCATACCCTTAGGACCCAGCAGAACCCCGGCCTGCAGGGGTCTCCGAGGATCTGCCCTGTGCCTACCCCAGCCCCCAGACTTAACCTGGTAGAGTCTCCAGTGGTCCGCCCACTCCCTGGCCCCAGCACAGATGTCTCCCCCTTCCGGTCCGGAGAGCAGACTGGAGGGCACAGTGGGCAGAGAAATTGCTTCTGTCACTCACCGGCTGTCATGAGCAGGTGTGCTTCGGCAGCTGTCTCATTCACACCTGACCATTCAGCTCAGACCGGGTGTAAATTAGCCACCAGCCCCCACCTCTCGAGACCTGCTCTCAGCCCCCCTGTGAGCACAAGGGCCTGACACCTCGGCCCAGACTCCCGCCCCCACCCCAAAGCTTGAAACACCGGCCACAGATCCAGTCCTTTGAATCTGGGGCAGGGATTCAGCCCCCAGGGGCCCCAGCAAGCACTGAACAGCCCTAAGCACTATTATTTGAGGGCCTTACTAGCTCACACCTGCATGGAGTGGCGGGCCACCAACTAAGATGGGTCCTGGCAGAGGGGCCCAGGAGGGAGAGCTTGGGGAGGAGGAAAGAGAGAGGAGCCAGAGAAAGCAACTGCTCCCAGGCACTGTCCTCCCATTGGAGGTCAGAACTAGGAGGACCGGGGACAGTACGGTCCCCCTCCTCAGTGTACGAGCTGGGATCCTAAGGCCCACAGTGGAACAGGGACTGGCCACGGTGACATAGTGACCCAGATGTTGTGAGGGGCCCCTCAGCTGTGTTCACAGCCCCTTCCCTTTCTGTTTTTCTTCCCCTGAGCACCCTATAGTTAGGACCCCCATCTACCCTCCAAAGGCAGCTCAAGCCCAGCCCCTCCCTGAGGCCACTTCCTGGCCCCTCTTCCTCTCCTCCCAGGCGTCAGAGTTTCTGTCTCTCTCTCTGGCTCAGAAACACACTCAGCCTCTCCCTCCCCTGTGCTCCACTTTTCTCCTCCATCGGTGGAGCTCATTTCTCCCCGAAACACATACTGAGCTCCTACTCTGTGCCAGGGGCATTTGTTAATGTTGGGGATACAGCAGTGAATGAGGTAGATGTGGTCCCTGCCCCTGTGGAGCCTGGCTTCTACTCAGATGGACAGAACATGAACAAGAAAGAAATGAGAATGAATACAAGCTATGAGGAGTGCTATGGAAGAGGCAATCCAGGGGCTAAGAGAACGGGCTGGGCTGCTTTAGTAAGAGTGGTCGCAGAAGGCCTGCCAGAGGTGGTGACATTTAAGCTCTAAAGGAAGAGAAGGAGCCAACCGCTGAGTCGCTGGGGGTAGGGATGGCGAGTCTAGGCAGCGGGACTGTCATGTGCAAAGGCCCTGAGGCAGAAACAAGTCAGCATGTTGGAGGGGTGAGACAAAAGAGGCTGGAGCAAAGGAGGACTTGGGGATTGGTGCAGATGTGGGCCAAGGGCAGACAGGCCAACACATGCAGGCTTTGGCCACGATGGTAAGAATTAGAGAATTCACTCTAAGGGCAGTGGGAGGACGGTCATTGCTGGTCTCAAGCAGGGGAATGACATAGTTCAGTTCATTTTTACAAAAGCAGTTTTTTGCCATCATGTATCAAATTGCCTGGGAAAGGGGATGGCAGAGTAGAGGCCAATGATGGGGGGTCAGAGAGGTAAAAGGAGCCATAAGAATCACAGCTGGGGGAGTCAGGGTGAGGACTGAGGGGAGAGTGGGAGCCCATTCTGTGGGTAAGGGGTGAGGGCCAGGAGCCAGGTCAGGAGTCGCTTGGGTGGGCAGTGGAGGTATATGGGGACAGAATCTGTGTCTTCTCCCCCTACTTTCCCAATGCCTAGCCCAGGGCCTGAAGGAGGGCAGCAGAGAAACAAGTGAGACAGATGGAGGCAGGGATGAGCTCAGTACTGGGGCAAAAGACGGCAGGTGGGTTGGCCTTGTCCCCGAGAGGGCCCAAAGCTACTCAAAGTTCACCTGCCTCTTCTCTTCCCCAGGTCTTCCTCCGGGGAGTCAACGAGCCCCTGGCCAACAACCCAGACCCCATGGTGGTCATTGCCAGGGTGGTTCCCAACTACAATGATTTCAAGTGAGTGGGGCCCAGGTGGGTGTGGGCAAGGGGGGGCGGGGAGGGCAGAGGACGGAGGAGGGGAAAGGCTGTCCTTGCCACCACAGGCCATGATTCCAGGAGCCCTAGAAACCTGCCCTCCACAAGGCCTTTCAAACCTCCCTCTGGGTCTGAGGTCCCAGGAAGTTGCCCATGGTCCCTGGAAAGGGGTGGCTCAGAAGTATCTCGAGAGCAGGCCGCAGAGGAGCCAGCATGTGGAGAAGGAGAGCGGGTCCTCAGTCCCTCCAAACCTGCCTCCCCATCCCATACCCACCACAGCCCAGTCGCCCCTCCTATTCTAGAGCAGGGCCAAGCCTCCAGCCAGTGGTTGTCCCCAAAGAAGGCAGCCTGTGGGTCAGCTCAGACTTCATGACCGTTACCCCTGCCCATGGGTCCCCTTCCTTACCCTCCCGAGGGTCTCCCTGGCCCCAGCTGAAGCTCATGTTATACAGCATGGCCCTCCTCCCCAGACGACCTCTGGGGTTGGGTGGATCTGCAGTCCCCAGGAAGATGCCCTTCCTGAGGGTAGTTTGGCCACTGGAGGTCACACAGCACTATCCTCTGTGACAGCACCAGCCCCTGGGGGGCAGCTGTCTGCTCTGTCACTTCCGCTGACTCTGATGGCCCAACAGGACTCTACTACACCATCTGTTGAGTTCTGATGACCTGTGAACACTCCTTGCTTGCCGGAGGAATGAAGCTGACTGATTCACTCACTCCCAGCCCTCCTAAGCGCTCAGCACATGCGCACACGCTCACACACAACCCCCGCCCCCCAAATCCTGCCCTTGCAGCCCCTGTGCCCTGCCAAGCCTAAACCAGAACTGCCACCACGGGGTGGGTCATTCTGGTAAGGACCTCCAAAGGCAAGGCTTTTTAAAGATGGGGGCCTCTGGGGCATTCAGATGTGGCCCAGGCCACAGGGAGTCATGGGGAAGGGAGCCTGGGAGCTGCAACCCATCTCCTGACCCGGAGGAAGTTTCCCAAGGCGTGGGCCAGCGATCAGAAGGACCAGGGTCCATCCCCTGTCGTGGTGTCCAGGCCCCTGCCCCCTCCTCCTCTCTCACATCAGTCCACAGTCCACCGGCGTGGGGGCCCTTGGCCACAGGGCTGGGGCACAGAGCCAAGAGCCCTGAGCACCTGCCACATTCGTGGGCTGACCCATGTCTCCTTGCCTCCCTAGGATCAATCAGGTAAAGCAGGACCCGGCATTCGTGGGGCTGCCCATCACCCGACTCTCCTTCCCTATCTCATCGGTGATGGACTTCGATGTTCCTCGGATCAGCCAGAATGGGTGCCCTCAGGTATGGCTCCTTCCCCCACACACCCTGGCACTGGGCTCGTACCTCCAGTGTCTCAGCCACGGGTCGATTCACTCCCTCGGTCAGCTAGTCCCTGGATTGTAAAGGAGTTTACTGAACCCGGCTGTTACCCAGAGCCAGGCCTCGCTGTGCTATGGAGGAGCTGCCCTCGGGGCGCTGCTGGTCTGGTGAAGGTGGGCATCGCACGTGTGAAAAGCTCAAACCTCAACACAAGATAATGTGTAATCTAATAACGAAGCAGGAGGGACTGTCAGAGCTGGAAAAATCAGAGGAGACAAGACCCAAAAGGACAAATATGGTCTGAAGCCACTTAGACGAGGTTCCTAGAGTAAGCAAATTCATAGAGGCAAAAAGGAGAATGGTGGTTGCCAGGGACTGGGGGAAGGGGGTCAGTAGGGTGTTGTTGTTTAATAGGTACAGAGTTTCCTGTTTGGGTTAATGAGAAAGTTCCAGAAATAGATAGTGGTGACGGTTATACAACATTGCAAATGTACTTAATGCCACCGAATTGTGCATCCAAAGACAGTTACAATGGGATAGTTTGTGTTGTATATATTTTACTACAATAAAAACTTTTTTTTTTTTTAATTCGAAGCAAGAGGGATGCAAAGCCTGGGGGATTAGGGTGGGTATCCAGACAGAAGACTCTTGAGTTTTTAACAGGGGAAGGATGGTGCAGGGCAACAGAGAACAAGATCACAGGAGTGGAGATAGGATGCGCAGGACATTGAAGATGTGGGGTGTGCAGACTGTGGTTGGGTGTCAGGGAATGGCCAGATTGGTCAGTTCCCATCGTCTCTACTTCAGCTGGAGCTTGCCCCACAGGATGGTCCCAACATTCCTAGAGGCCTTGAAGAAGACAGGGGTGCCTGGGAAGTCCTTCCTGTTGTCTGCCTACCACTGTTAATGTCTGGCATGGCAAATACAGAATGAGGCACCCCTTTGGGTCCCCAGCCTTCATTTAAAGGCAAGGACGTTTGAAGGCTCAGACATAGACAAGAATGATGGTGACAGGGAGGGGTGGGACGTAGGGGGACCCTGGGGACAGAGGCGTCAAACCCAAACCAATCCCCGGCCTGATTTCCCCAGAGTCATCTCACACATGGCCCTGCATTTGCCCAGAAAATTATGAACCAATCAGCAGGCAGTCCCGAGGGGCAGGAGGCGCTGGCTGCTTTAATGAGGGAGCCCCCTCCCCATCCCGGCTCCCCCTCTGGCTGCCTTTGCTGCCTAACCAGTCTTGGGAGTGGAGGTGCCCCTAGCTACAGAGACTTGCCGCCAGAGCCTCGTCCATGGGTGGGACTCAAGGCCCACGGTCCAGTGACGGGAGACACTTGTTGAAGTTCACTAGGCAATGTGGCAGGCGGGCCAGGTTGAGAACTCCCAGAAGTGAGGGACAGGGGCGGGTTTCTGTGGTACTAGGTGCGGGTGGGCGGAGCTCTACCTGAAAGGGTACCAGTTGGCAGCTGACATACTCCCCCACCCCCCCCTTCTGCTTCGCCTCCTCACCTGAGTGGTTGGACCAGGTAATTTCTACGAAATCTGGAGTCCTCATGGTTTCCCACCAGCTGCCCACGATGCCAAAGCACTGTGGCTGGGGATTTGAGGGCCTGGCCCACCTGGGTTTGACCCCTGCTCTGTGACTTAGTAGCTACGTGACCTTTGGCAGTCTTCTCAGTTTCTCCAATTCCAGATTCCTACCTTTACTGGGCTGTTAGGAGCCCCCGAAGGACTCAGCTGGGCACAGCGTCCAAGCCCAGGGCGGAGGCTCGGTGGGCTCCGTCCCTTTCAAAGCTGCCCCTCCCCTAGTGTCGGATGCCCCCTGAGGCCAGCCTCACCACTGCCCTCGTTACATTTGGCTACAAGTAACCCCATGGACTTAAGCTCTAAGGATATTTATTGTTCCGCTTGGCAAGGGGTCTCTGCATAGAGTGCTGCAAGAATTCGTTGATGCACCATCTCAACAGCGTCCTCAGGACTCAGAATCTTTCCAACACCCCTGAATTGCCATCTGCAGCCTCATGGAGGCAAAATGTTCGGGGCACCCCATCCAGACAGGACCAGGACCCAAGAGAGAGGGAGCCGCCCCTTCTCAGCTGTGGCTTCTGAAGGGCTGGAAACCACCCCCTCCCGCAGCCCTTCCGCAGACCTCCCTTCTCATCTCATTGGCCAGAATTGGATCACATGCACTGCCGTCGGCCAATCACTGGGGAGGGGTGTGGCATCACCTTGCGGTAGCTGATGTGGACAGGCGTGGAGAAGGGACCAGCGGGCACCAGGACCAAAGTGGGTTCTGTTGGTTACGAGACAGAGAGAGAGAGAGAGAAATGGTTGAGGGGCATAGTGTCTGCGTCACCCCTTTGGGAGCCTGGTGATGATGGCAAAACTGGTCAGTGAAGGGATAGTTGGACCGTGGGGCCCAAAATAGGGTGGGACTTAGGAATCACGCGTACCCTGCATCCCGCACCTTTGTGGGGGGCCATTGCCCATCAGGCTGCTTCTGTTGGCCTGCCCTCTTTATAGAACTGAGGCAGAGCTCCTGGCTGATGAAACAGACGCAGAGGAGAAAGAAGTTGTCTGTGCCTACCGTCGTCCCCCCGTCTCAGCCCCCGCAGCCAGTCGGTCCCCAATTTCCTTCCCGCAGACCTTGCCCTGGTGCTGCCCTCATCTCTTGTGTGGACCACCGCAGCAGCCTCCACTCAGGCCTCTCCCCTTCGGCCTTGGAGAAGCAGCCAGGGCAAGCCTGGCCCAGGTCTAGACCCTTCCCCTGGACCCCTGACCCTTTCATGCACAGGATGAAGCCCTCCCTGGCAGCTGGGGACACAAGGCCTCATCCCCCAGAGCGTCCTGGCTCATGGCCCCAACTCCCACAGGCTTTCTGCAGGCTCTATGGATGCCCAGCTGTCCTCTCTGGGCTGCCAGCCTTCCCTTCTCCTGCACTCAGCCTAGAATGGCCCCCCTCCCTCGGATCCTCCCTTCTCCCGGTCAAGGGTCGTTGCTTTCTTCTCTGACATCCCAGCTCCCACAACCCACAACTTGCTTAGACCTCCACATGGATCATAGGAGTGTGTGTATGTGTCCTATCACCTTGTGAGATGGTGAGCTCCAGAGGGAACAGGGTCTGACTCTAGCTCCCCCATAGGCCCCGCAGCACCCCTGAGGTGTAGAGCACGGAGAACCCCAGTCAGCACTGGCTGAGTTCAGTTGAACTTTGGTCTTGATGGCAAGGTATCCATTCTCTCCTTCAGCCCGCATGACAGCCTCCAAGGCATAGAGCATAAGGCATTTCCCAGTGGACAGTGATATCTCGGGTTCCAGCGAGGGGAAGGGACTTGCCAGAGGTCATGCAGCAAGGTTGAGGCAAACCTGGGCCCTAGCTCCCTCGAGGTCCCCCAGCATCAGCTGCTGGCAGCTACCCTTCCCAGGATGGGCAAAACAGGTAGTGTTAGGTGTGGGTGGATGTGGTGGGCCCAGGGGAAATGGAAGGAGGGCCTATGGGCCCATGTAATGAAAGTTCTGTCCCTAGGGAAGGCAGGGCTGCCTCAGTGGCCAGAGGTTAATGGCTTTGCTGAAGATCACAGCTGAAGGTTAATCACATTCCTTAATTCCACAGCCCGCTGTGGCCTTTCCCATTAGCCTCTGTGGTCAATGGCTTCCCCGCCCCACGCCCTGCCCCCCACCCTCCCACACATGCCACCAACACCTTCACCAGGGCCCTGGCATCAGACTCCAGAGGTGGTTTAACCTTGATTCCTTGCCCCTCTCCCTCCCCCACACAAGAGAGACTGACCCTCTCTTCCCAGTTGTAGGTCTGAAGGGATCGCTCTTGGAGGACTCATCCTGGGAAACCATTCAGGGAAAGACCTGTCCTTCCCAAGCAGTCAGACACTATTTCTTGTTTAGTAGACTCCATTTAGACACATTAATAGGCCCCAGAGAGGACAGCTAGCATCCATTAAATACCGCCCCCTTTCCCGGGTGGGAGCAAGGCATGGGGGCAGCAAGGGACTGAGTCACAGGTCCTCCTTGAGTGCCTCAGGGCCTGGCAATGGTCCAGTCGATGGAAAGCCCCCCCCCCCGGCACAGTGGGGTGCCTCTGGGATGGGCATGGTTTGGGGATCAATCCTGAAAGACTGTTCCCAAGCCCCACAGAACCTGAAGGCAGCCTCTCTAGCCTGACGTGGGCCCAAGTGACTGTCCCTGAGCTCCCTCCAAAACCCGTTCTCAGGAACAGTCCCATCACCCCAGTCCCTGTCCCTGTGTTTGGGACCCCTGGCCCCCAAAGTGACTGCACCTCATGTCCCCCGGGGGCAGGGGCCGAGGAGGACACAGCTGAGCCTCAGGCGGGGCCTCGGAGAACCAGAGCAGACGCATTAGTGTGACAGGCATCAGAGCCCTGCCACCGCGGGGGGAGTGGACCCACACTGATATTTCGAGATCCGGCATCGATAGCTCCTGGAGCCAGCGGAGCATTTGTGCTGACCTTTCTGAGCAATGACTGCTTCCCGCAGGGAGCGGCAGGTGGGGGCGGGAGGTGGGAGCGGGTTGCTGACAGCCCCTGGCTGGGGACAGAGGCAAGGCGGCCGCTGGGGGAGTCTGCACCGGTGAACCCAGCCCCTCCCTGTGTTGGGACCGACCGTGCGCGGCTGCCAGCCATGTATTACAGACTGATGCCCTCATGTTCCATTCCCTACTCCCCACCTTCCAGCCTTGCAGCTGCTGGACCTCCTCTACCTGCAGTCCTCCCTTATTCCAGGCATCCTGCACCCTCGCCACGCTCGGAGCCACCTCCACCGTTGTCCTAGGCGATTTTCCCAGCCAGAAGACCTCCCTCCTTCCCTTTGCCCTGCCAAATCTTACTTCAGGGCCTTCCTCGGGTCCTGCTTCCTGCGAGACGGCTTTTGTGGCTGTCCTCGGGGATGTCTCCTGGAGCCCCTTACTCGGGGGCTCTGGTCAATGCTGTAGTGCCTTAAAATGTACATCCTTTTTTTTTTTTTTAAGATTTTTTTTATTTATTTGTCAAACACAGAGAGAGAAAGCACAAGCAGGGGGAGCGGCAGGCAGAGGCAGAGGGAGAAGCAGGTTCCCCGCTGACCAAGGAGCCCGATGTGGGGCTCGGACCCTGGAATCATGACCTGAGCTGAAGGCAGACACTTAAGCGACAGAGCCACACAGGCGGCCCAAAGTGCACGTCCTTTAATTCAGCATTTCCGTTTCGGGTACTTGGGAAATAATCTGAGACTCAGAAATCCACGTCAAGGAATATTCAGTGCAGTGCTGTTCTCGGAAAACATGGGAAGGGAGAAACCAGGGCCCCTGGACATGACAAAATATCCTGCAGCTACAAAGGTCACAGATGCCAAGTGTTACTTGTGACCCTGGATATGCTTAGATTTTCACAGTAAATGATAAACATAGTATGTTAGGATAACAATTATGTACAAAATAGGCTTAGGAAAAAACAAGAAAGAAACACACAGTCTTAGCATAGTTATCTTTAGTGTAGGACTTTAGGGTGTTTTGGGGGATGTTTGTGTTGGTTTTGTTTTAAGTAGGCTCCACACCCAGCGCAGAGCCCAACTTGGGGCCTGAACTCGTGACCCTGAGAGCAAGACGGGAACAAAGATCACAAACCAGACGTTTATGGGGCTCCTGGGTGACTCAGTGGGTTAAAGCCTCTGCCTTCAGCTCAGGTCATGATCTCAGGGTCCTGGGATCGAGCCCCGCATCGAGCTCTCTGCTCAGCAGGAAGCCTGCTTCCCCCGTCTTTCTCTGCCTTCCTTTCTGCCTACTGGTGATCTCTCTGTCAAATAAATAAATAAAATCTTTAAAAAAAAAAAAAAAAGAACCAGACATTTAACTGACTCAGCCACCCAGGCGCCCCTAGGGTTTTTCTTTTTAATCTTTCTACTTTTCTGTGTTTTCCACAATTCATTCATTACACGTACGTTGCTTTTACAATTGGGACAAACATTTGTGACACGTGTAGACACACGCAGATGGATATACCTGGACATCCCTTCATTGGGCAGAAGCTGTGGCCCCACCGCCTACGCCCACTGTCTCCTTTCAGCTGTCCAAGCCTGCGGGCCCCCCGGAGCTGCCCCTATGGAACCAATCCTTCATCTTCCAAGGCCGAGACGGAGCCACCAACTTCTCGGAAGACACAGCACTGGTGCTGGAGTACTACTCATCGGCTTCCAGTGAGTGTCCCTTGGGCGCCGTCTGAGGGCAGCCATGCCTCAGGACATATGGGCAAAGGATGCTCAGACCACCTGCCTCTGCCCACTTCGGGGATGGGTGAAGGGGACCCGGTTCGCAGTGTACGCAGGCAGGGGGAGGAGCACGTGGCTGGCTTCCTTGTCCTTGTTCCGTGGCCCGGGCCAGCACACATAGGTCCTGTTCCCATATTAGATCCGTGCATTTTTATCACACCACTACCCCCTCCCCATGGACCTGTCAGTGAGGAGGGAGGGATAGATGCCCCCAGGGCTCACAGCATGGAGGGGAAACCGGATTCAGAGACCCGCTGATCCACGGTCTGAGTTCCACATGGAGAGAGTAAAGCCCCCAAGGCCAGAGACGGGAGATCCGTATACACACCCAGAAGTGCAGAATATGCGGAGAGTTGGTCTTGAATTCAGAGAGCCCTAAAGTTCAGAGGAGACTTGTGCAGGGCAAGGCCAGGAGGCAGGAACGTGAGGCATGGGAGAACTGGATGTTGGGTACCGAAGGATTAGGGTGCCTGCTGGAGCCTCCAATGCTGGGATCCTAGGGGTTTCGGATGGGGGCTTTGGTGGGAGTCCCAGCTGGTCCTCCCCCTACAGTGAAAGGCAGTGAACTGGGGACCTTCAGCAAGCCCCTGGGCGTCTCCGTGTTGCCGCTAAAGAGCCGTCTGTACCGCAAGATGCTGGCAGGAAAGGGTCTGAATGGGCTGCGTGTGGAGAAGCTTCCCATCACCGTGAGTGCCCCGCCCTGACCGCAGCCCATGGTGGGTGGCCCGCTCCCACCCCCGCCCACCCTGTTCCACCTTGCCCCACTGATGCCCGTGACTCTGGCTTCTCCAGCAGCTTCCACCAGGGCCCCCACCACGGAAGCCAACCACGGTCGGGTATAAGGCGCTCCCCTGAGCTCCTGCCCTGAGCAGCGTGAGGAGAAACACAGGGAGGCCCCACGGGATGGTGGCAAGAGCTCAGGGCTTTAACCAGCGAGACCTGGGTTTAAATCCTGACTTGCCCTAGTTCTCACTGTGCAACCTGGGGCAAGTTTCTTAGCCTTTCTGAACCTAGGAGTGCCCAGGCTCTAGAACCTGACTGTCTGGGTCCAAATGCTGGTTCCACACCTTACCAGATTACATGACCATGGGAAAATTAAAGTCCCGGTGCCTCAGTTTTCTTGTCTGTTAAATGGGTTCATAGTAATAGAATTTTTCTCATAGGGTTGCTGTGAGTTTTGTGTGTGTGTGTGTAAAGTACTTAGAAAAGAATAAGTTCTCAATAAGATTTAATATATTATTATTATATCATCATTTATTTCTACGCCACCTTTTTCCCTAAAGTACTTCTGGCCATCCTGATGTAATAGACCTCAGTCAATGGGAGTTTCCCCACTCTGTCAGGAGCCAGGTCTGGAAGTGCCAGTCAGGCCTTCAGTGGTGTTAAGAAGGGGGTTCAAGGCAGTGAGGGTGAGCAGAGGCAGGGGACCAGATCCTGCCTCCCTCTCATTCCCCAGACAGAGCCCCCAGCAGGTCCCTTCTTGGGGAGTCCGGAGCAGGGGGCAAAACAGAGGCAGAAACTGCCCTGGCCAGCACGGGCTGACTGCTTCCCTCTCCTCCCCAGGACACCAAGCTGAAAACCATCAATGGTGAGGCCCCCACAGTGGATATCTCCTTCCAGCTGCTTTCCTCCGAGGTAAGGCTGCAGGGATGGGAAGGGCAGGGCCCGGCAGCCACGCGCCAGGTCCTGTAGCCCTGCAGTGGGTTCCAACCTCCTTCACAATTGCTGGCCTCGTTCGGGGGCTGGGACCAGGGGCTTCAGGAAGGAGGGGGACTGCTACTTTGGATAGAAATGTCTGAGGGTGATTTGAGGCTCCAGAAAATGAGACAGAGAGCCAAGATTAGGAAGAGGAGAGTTGAGAGCAGAGGGCCACCCAGACCTGGGAGTCAGCCTCTAACCCAGCCCAAGCCAAGCCTGGCTTACTGGGATCAAGGTTCTATGAGGGCGAACTAGGATTTCAGCTTCTGTTGCTTCGAAACAAACTACCACAAAGCTAGAAGCTTAAAATGATGCCCATTTATGGGCTCACACTTCTAAGGGTAGGCAGTCTAACACGGCGTGGCTCAAATCGAGATGTTGGCAAGGTCATACTCCTTTCTGGAGGCTCTGGGGAAGTGTGCTCCCAGACTCATTTAGGAGGTCATCAGAATCCAGCTCCCCGCAGTCGTGGGACCAAGGTCCCTATTTCCTTACTGGCTGCCAGCTAAGGGGCACCTCAGCTACTAAAGGTCACCTACATTCCTTCTCACACTGGCCCCCTCCATCTTTCAGCCAGCAGGCAGGTCAAATCCCCCCGCACTTCAAAACTCTCTTTCTCCTTTGTCAGCAGTCAGAAAAAACCCTGTGCTTTTAAAGGGGCTCATGTGATTAGGAGAGGCCCACTCTGAGAATGTCCCCATCTTAAGGTCAGCCATGCCGTGAAACACAATCACAGGGGTCACAGCTCATCATAGGCATGGGTCCTGGGGATTTGGGTGTGGAATCTTGGGGGCCTGTTTTTGGAATCCTGCCTCCCACAGCTGGGCTGATCCAAATGGAAAGATACCACAGGCTCTGAGCCCTGCTAGATGGATGGGATCTCTTCCTCTGGCGAGCCCTCCCTGGACCCTGAGTCTCGGTTGGACCCGGGTCATTTGGCTCCAGTGCGCCTGTCTGGCGCCTTCTGGAATTCTTCCCCTCTTTGGTCTGTGGTGCTAAGACAGGCACAAAGCCGGGACGCAGGCAGTTCAGGACCACGCCCAGGAACTACTGGCAGGCACCCGACATCTGGGTCAGCCCCCTCCCACCAGCTTCCCACACCAGGAAAAATCGCCACCAGCGCTGGGGTAATACTTGGCCTGTGACCTGACCCATGGAAAACACAGGGAATTATTTGGTGTGGGGTAAGAGGCATGTATCTGGGACATAGCCATCTGAAAATGTGTCCCTGTAAGGCCTCTGATGCGTACCTGGGACCTCCCATCAGCACTTCCGCCTATGGAATGTTCTGCATTGTCTTCTGATTCCTGATTCCTCTAATTCCTGGTGAAAGAGAGTTTGTTAGAGACAGCCTGATGCCCACCCTCACCCTCACCCCCACCACCACCACCACACCTGGTGCAGGACCAAGAAGGTACTGAGAGGGGAGGACATGGACACAGCAAAAGACCCCAGGAAAGAAGCGGGGTCCTTGGAGAAAATGTCACTGATTTCCCAGATCGGAGCTCACCCCTCCACAGCCTCTTCTCGGGATCTAGAGTCTGTCACTGGCTACTGCCTGGCCCTTCCTCACCTCCCCCTGCCTCCTGTCCCTTCACGGGGACACGCGTGTCCTGAGGACTGAAAGGAGCATCAAGTGCCCCTGGTCAGGCCACTGGGGGGACCCGGCAGGCAACAGGCAGGTGGACAGGACCCTTCCCCGGTTGCCCAGGGGCTAGGCACAAAGGTCTCAGTGATGAATTATTCACCGGAGCTGTGCTAAGTGCAGAATTAATCCCTTTCCTTCCAGCTGGCGGCCTCACTAAATTATCCCTCCAAGTCATGCGGGAAAACGCTGCCGAATTCATTTAGCGGCTGAGTGTTTTGATCTGGGCCTTGTGATTTCAGCTTCCCCTTCCCCCAGCCCCCCTCCCCCTGGAGGCGGGTAAAAAAAAAAAAAAACCTTTCGGTAATGGATTTCCGAGAAGAAAGGAAAAGAAAGGGATCAAGACTGGGTGTGTACCAGGAAAATAGTACTAGAGGAAATTCAGATTCTGCAGCCAAGCATTCAGCACGCACACAGTTCCACACACGCACGCTGTTTCGCACCAGCGCATGCGAATACCCCCACGCAGATGGTCCCGTGCGCACAGACATGCACACGTGGGCACACACACACACACACACCCCTTTGCATGGGCACACATGCTCAATCCACAGACACACGCTCACACACACACACACACACACGTGCCAACTGACACACAGACGTTTTCACACCTGCCCTGGCATACACAGACGCTCCGTCTCTTTGTGGCTCAACTGTTCCTTGGTGACACTATCTGTGAATTGGCCGAGAACTGACTCACTTTGATTCCAGAATCTTTAACTCCAATTTGGGGGCTAATGCGGGGAGCTCAGCATAGGTTCTTGCGGCCACCCTTGTAGATTGCAATGAGGAGGGGGAGGGGCCAGCAGCCATGGAGCCCATCTGCCTCGAATTCACCCTTATCAGGCTTGGACAGGGCTCTTGGCTCGCATCTGAGCCCTTTTGGCATCCTTCTCTCAAATGGAGTAGTGGGAGCGTGTTGAGAGTTGATGAACAGGAGGATGGCCTGGCAGCTGAGTGCAGAGGGCCCTTCCCTGGCTCCAGCACTCCCCGCCGCCCTCACTGTCACAGCCCCGATGTCCTCTGTGCCAGCGCAAACATCGGGCACCTGCTACGTGGCAGATACAGTCCCGGTTTTAGGGCTCTTATGCGTCCTCATAAAGCTTGCGTTCTTAGAGGGCAGGGAGCGTGGCCCAGCCAGTAAGCAAGTCAGCGTGTGAGCAGACAGCAGCCCCTAGTAAGAGGCCGGACAAAACCCAGTGACAGCAAACTTCTGGCGGGCTCTGAATTCCTTCCCTCTTACGGGTCCACTTACGACACCGTCTGCAAGTTCACGGTGGAAGGTACCTGGCCTTCATGTGTGCATTCCAGCCTGGGGGACCAGCACCATCGCTTCTTCCGTCTTTTAAATCAAACACTGCTGGAAGCTCCGTGGGCCAGCGCTGGAGTCCCTCGGACACTCTGGCTGCGGGGGCGCTTGGGATAACGGGCCTCTTGGGGCCCCTTGTCCATGTGACTGACAATCCCATCTTAAGGGCAATTCCTTGCCCATGGTCAGATGTGCTACTGAAAGGTGATGCTTCGGGAGACATAAATACACATGCTCTATTTGGGTACCCCCCCGTCCTGAGGACACATCCCCTTTCCCCTGAGCCTCCGAGGGACAGACAGGTTATCCTGGTTAGTTGAGGTTTGGGTGAACACCGTCTCCCCCACACCCACTGCTTCCACCTCACCCGTTCTCAGAGCTCTGAGAACAAGAGCGTGGTGGAATTTCCAAATAGGCCAAGACCACAGAGGTGTCTCTCAACGGCCCTCCTCCCCCCGGGACTGGGTTGTCCTTGACAACGTCCATCACAGGTGGTCTTACTTGCTCTGCCATGACAGGAAGCTCACTACCACCCGACGCCCCCTGTCCCATGGCTCCACGGCCACAACAGACAGAAATGCGCACCTTGACCTGAGCCCACCCTCTCTGCGCTCCCAGGCTCCTGTCTCCACCATCTGGGGCTGCAGGGCGGCCTTGGCAAGCCTCTCGTGCTGGTCATGGGGGACACTGGCACGTGGTCAGTCATGCAGCGTGCTGGCTGGCCCACCAGCCAGCAAAGCCTGCAGTTTCTGTGAATGACGGATGGAGCAGTCTCCTGACTTGGGGTATAGTGCTTGAAGCTGGTTCTGCTGGTGATGGGTTAAGCTTTATCCCTCTGATGGGACTTCTCGACAGGCACCTGCTGCTCAGAGTGATCTGCTTCAAGCTAGAGTTGTGTGTGTAGGTGAGCACATGAATAACTACACATGGATTCACAAAAACTAAAAAAATGGACACCTGCCCATAGGCGGCCAACTTCCCTTTATTGTACATACAGAGGGGGTTAACCTTGGGGAGATCTGCTCAGCTCTAAGAATCCACAAGCCTATGGCTGCTCCCCATATACATGTACGAATAACCCTGTCTCTTCTCCATTCTCCCTCTGATGTTGGCTTCTGTTCTTTGAAGAGTGCGATCTGGTCCCCCAGGAGTGTGCTTCTCCAGGCTAAGCAGTCTGCCTCTTTTAATGAACTGGTGTCAAGATCCCGCCGCATCCTGGGTGCCCTCCAGCTTGCAGGCAACCTCTTTGAAGTGAGGCCCACACTGAGCAGGTTTCCCAGGCTGACCCGTGTGGACTGAAGCCCCGCGTTCACATGATATGTGCTCACAGCGCCGGTCCCTGCCTCCTCGCATGGAACCGTGCCTCCTGCAAGGTGGGACGAGTCTACACAGTCATCTGGGTGTTTGGCAACAGCGTGCCTTCTCGGGCTGGGATTTGGAATCCAGAGTCTTACCCAGGCCGAGCACCCAGGGCACCAGGCAGAGATGGGGCCCCTCACATGAGCGGCTGCCTTCTTCTCAGCCCACAACCCTGAGAGATGCTGGCAGGACTTGCAACCCGTGGGTCTCCTTGGATTTTGGCACAGGGTGGGTGCCTTTGAGGAGAGGAGGAGGTGGCACCCGCTGCCACCCACTGAGGGAAGGGGCGGCTCCCACAGTCCTGTCTGAACCTCCCCCTTCCCTGTTCTCGCAGGGAGAGGCAGGGCGGGTCTGCAATGCCGTGCCAAGGGCTGCCCTGGTGTTTTTATTCAAATCAGTTACAAAGCTCTCTGGAGACCAGACCAAAGTGGGGACAAGTGGCTGTTTAACAAAGGGGTAGGGGAGGGCAGGGGATAGGCAGAATCATGCTGGCTTTTGATGAATTTTTATAAATTTCTTTGAAAGCCACATAGGAAAGCCCTGGGCTGGTCCTCAGAGAAGCCCCAGCACAAATCTGTGTCCATTTCCACACCAAGCACAGCTGCCCGGGAGGCCCAGCGTTCAGGACGGCATGAGAGCCTCCTCGGCTGGTTCTGTCCTCGGGAGGGTTCTGTCCCCACCCCCAAGACTCCAGCTCTGAGAATGTCCGCAAGGACGATGATGGATCCAGAGAATAAAGACCCTTTCCCCTCCCACAACCTCACAACACCCTGCCTGTCTTCCCTTCCGCCCCACGCCCCCTACACAAACAGCGTGACATCCTCGGGTCTGGCCTTGAATCCTGGATCTTGCACTGATCTTAGCCGCCCTGAGTCCCACCTTCATCATCCACAGAAGGGAGCTGTGATCCCTACCAGCCAGGAATGTAGTGAAAATGGAATGAAGGAGCCTGTGTGAGTGCCCAGCCCAGTGTAGTTGCTGACAAACGTGCTGAACTCACTCGTCAGACATGGGGACAGGGCTCCTGGGGGAGGGGAACAATGGAGCCTTGCTAATCCATCACTCGGCACCCGCCCCTCGTGACAGCCGCTCCACCAGACTCACATCCATAAGGACATCAGGAGTCCTTGTCAAGTGCTGAAGACAAACATCACCAGCCCCGCATTTGGTCTCACAGCAGTTTTTCAGGGAATGAAGAAATGGAGAAGAGACAGACAATCGGCTCTCTGGAGGCCAGATTTGCTGAGGTCCCCAGTGTACCCCGCCTTGAGCTGGGGACTGTGGAGGAGAAGACCTGCTTCCTGCCCTGTGAGTAGGAAGGGCTGGACCAAGAGCCATACCGCTGGCTCATTCCAGATGCCTCGCCCACCGCAGGACTCTGCTGCCTTGAGAATGCGAGCCCGTGACTCCCAGCCAGAGATGGAATGTTTCGGGTCAGGATACAGAGATGGCTAAGGAAGCTGGATGTCTTGGCCCTCCCCTGGCCTGCTCTGCTCTCCTGTGAGCCCAATGCACAATTGGTGGATTGAAGAAGGGGGAGGGGAGGAGAGAGGACAAAACTTCTAGATCAAACTATTCAGAGAGTGGGGGCTGCTCTTGAGTTTCTCCCCATCTCAAAGCCACACTACCATAGCCTAGACCTCTCTCCAGCTAAACCGGATGCACCCCAGCTCCACCCAAGGTCATTCAGGCATGAAGTCATTAGCCTTTCTTTGGATCCCTAACCTGTGCCAACCAGTAAAGCACACTGACAGATCGTTACCACCCATCTTGCTAAGGGTTCTGGCTGAAGTGCATTGAACATACAAAGGTCAGGGGAAGAGTCACAGAGAAGAATGGTTTGAACTCTGCCTCAAAGAACGGCTTAAAAATTGGCAAAGCAAGGGCGATTCAGGCAGAAGGAATCACAGGTGCAAAGGCACGGAGGCATGACAATATCTGAAGCACGTGGGACATATGGAGGCTGTTGTGGGCAATGAGACTGGAGAGTTAGTTGGGGTCTACACCGTGGAGGGCCTGGATGCCAGGATGCAGAGTTTAGACTTTAACGGTGGTTCAAAGTGGTTCGAAGCTAAGGAAGGTCTTTGGGCAGCAGTAAAATGTGATCTGACCTTTATGTTGGAAAGCTCTCTCTGGATGTAAATGGGGGGACCCAATGGGAACGAATAGATGCAGAAAGCCCAGATTCCAAACTAACAATAGCGAGCTCACAGACTGTCCAGTGAGCTATGGGCAGGGCTCTATTTAATACTAAAATTGTTGCCAGAATTGTTAAATATCCTTATCACTGGCACCCCTCCCCTGATTCCACAACTTGCTTTTAGATTAACCCTCTGAAAACCATTTTCTGGAGAATGAATTATGGCCCCAATGAAGATTAACACTCAGACCCTTCTTGGCTAGCAGAGAGACTCAGAGCTTCAAACCCCACTGCAGCTGCAAGACGTGCAGGATGCCATAATGAGGCTTGCGATATGCATGGAACGCAGCAAGCCCTCTTGGAGGGCCCCCGTTTCCTGAGCCTCGCCTTCAGTTTAAGAGATAAGAACCTACAACTGGGGCCACAGGAAATGACAAAGCAGTAACTGATCAGGGAGCTGCTGCACAGGGCTCATTATGGTGCTTGCCAGTGGGCGAGACACCCTTATCAGGGAGAAAATTGCATCAGGCCTCCTGAATTACTAGCGATTGGAAGCAGATTTCTTGGGACGCACTTTGTTAGATACCTAATGAGCGGGATACAGGCGGGCAGAGCCCAAGGCCGGCGGGGCGGGGGACAAATGTCTTTGTTAAACAGAATTTGTCAGTTTCCGCTCCAGGTTCCCTGGGGAGGGTTCAGGGCCAGCTAATTGAATTAAGAGCATGTGCGCTCCAGCGAGAAGGCTCAGGGCGGGGCGAAAGGGGGGCAGGCCGGAAGGCGGGCGCTTTCAGCACCAAGGACAGCAGCTGCATCCTGGCTAGTCTGTAATTGCCAGGGCTGGCTGGAACTGTTGCATTTTGCATGATCAGGGATCTAGGGGATGGAGTGGGTAGGAGGGAGGCAGAGGATGTTAGGGGAGGAGGAGGAAACAGGTGACCCAAGAAGCCTCGAGCCTGTGATGCTATTGGCCTGGTCTGTCTCAACAGACCCTCCTCTGCAGGCAACAGCCAGGGCTGAGAGGCATGAGGGAGAGGCGTCTTCTCTCCACCATGACACTCACGTGGTGTGGGGCAGCTGCGGCAGCACAAGGAGTGGTGGGCTGCGCAGCGAGTCTGAGCCCGTACATGGCTGTGCATTGCTTTGAGCTTTCAAAGTAGGTCTCCAATTACAGCCCTAATAAAGCAGGACATGCTGTAGCCACGGAACCAGAATGAGGGGCCACTTGTCAGCCCCAAGCTGCCTCAGCCAGCAGGGCAAGGCTTGGCAAATAGAAAAGCAAACAAGCAGGCTTGTGGGGTGGGCTCGCAGCCTCCACCCCCACCTGGAAGAAAGGGGGAGAGTAGGTAAGCCTGGGCTTAAATAGGGAGGGGTTAGTCCCCAAGGCCCTACCCTCTCCTCAGCCTCATTTTAGCATTATCTCCCTCCCCCATCCTCCACCCTGACCACCCACCATTTCGAGCAGCCTGGCCCCTTCCTGCAGCCCCAGACAACTCCTTTCCGATGAGAAGCAAGGACGAGAGGGACCACTGCCTCCCCCACAATGCGGGCAGACTGAAGTTGAGCAGTCTGAATAGGCAGTGTTAAGGAGAATTGAGGCACTGTGTGGGGGTATTGGGAACCTCCTGGTGCCACTTACCTCATATGACAAGAGCCACTGCCTCTGGACCTCCCTTTGGGGCTCCTACCATATGGGAACCTAAAGATTATTCTATAAAAGTCACCCGCTCACTTGCACCAATTCCCAGACCAGGATGAATCCTGGCAAAGTTGATTAGAGCAGGGGATTAGAATCGTGGGCAAGAGTCCTGCATGGATGGGTGTGGGAGGTGGGGAGGTACTAGCGTGAAGCAGCTGTGGGATAAGATACAGGCCAGGGCCAGCCATGGAGAGGGCAGATTAGAGTAGATCCTCTGAGTCTGGCAGGGGCCACAGGAAGAGCCCCTGTGGGTCAGAAGGGGCAGAAGAGTTGACAGCCATAAATACTCTACCTTTCCTTCCCTCCTCCTGAGAACATCCTCTCCCCACAACCTGCCTACCAGAGACTGACAAGGTGAAGTCACTGGTCTGAACTTGAGGGGTCAGTGTCATTTTAATCTTATCCTTGTGATGAAAAATTAAATGAATTATAATAAATTTCAGAATCCACATAAAAGTACCTGGTGAGTGGATGTGAGGGGGGTGATCTGGCTGCAACATCTCTCACCCCATTGATCACCAGGGTTGGCTCAGCTGACCTGGCTGGCTAGGCAGGTGTCCCCTTCCTCTCTCGCTGTGCTCTGTAGATGGAGGAGGACTGTTCTTCCATCAAGGGTGCACAAGTAGCTGCCCTCCCCTGCTAGAACCTCCAAGTAAGCTCTCAAGGTTCAGTCGTCGAACTAGCCAAGCTTCCAAGACTCCAGACACATCTAAATGAGGCACCACATGTGACGATCTGTCTTTCTTTTGGAAAAAAAAAAAATTTTTTTTTTAAGTACCTGGTAAGTGCCCAGCTCTGATCAGGGGCCCAGTACATGTCAGCTCTGGGTCACTGGGTTTACCCAGCTGGTGCTGGGCCCTCACAGGGTAGATATGAGGGAGACAGGCAACAGGGGAAGGGACTCCCTCTGCAGTGTGTCCCTGCTTTCAGAGCTGATGGGGCACCTCTGGAGACCTCTCCCTTGATTTCATTACTTCCACTTCCTCCCCTAACTGGATTAGAAGGCAGTCTATGAAATCCAGGGCAGCGAGATTGGCTTTCTGCCTGGAAATGAGGAGAGATGTCATTACAGGTCCTGAATCAGCATCTCGTCCCAGTCCCAGGGGCCACCTGGTCAACGGGGAGTTCGTCTTGGCCCTGGCTAGCTGTTCTTTCCTTCCTTCTCTCCTGTATTCATCTACCCATGCATCCATCCAGTGTGCATACTGTAGTTCTCCTTTTCCAGCCAGTCTGGTGTTCAACTGTTCCGAGCAGGAGACACGGGTGGTGCTTTTTTCCATCTAAAGCACAGAGACAACAAAACAACCCCAAACCCCCTGATTCAGATGCTCTACAGAGGCACTGGAGTGCTCAGTGGGGAGGCTCTCAATGAATCTCGCTCTCCCTAAACCATAGCCCCTGGGAGAGGCAGGTGAGAGAGATAGCCAGGCCTAAAGCCCAGGGACAAAACAGGCCCAGGAGTTGGGGTTATGAAGTACAATAGGTGCCCACATCAGCCTCAAGCTCACCTAATGCTTCACTCGTCTCATTGCAAAAATCTTCATATAGCTGCTTTCTCTTTGGAATTATCTGTCCTCGTACCCATCGGACAGGGTAGGTGGGAGATGAGGCCCGGACTGGACTGGATACCTCTGTCCTTGCATGACGATCCCTGACTCTACCAACATAAGCCTGAAAAGACTTCATGTTAACGAATTGCTGCATACCAAATTTTACTTTTTTAATGTATTTATTTTATTAGAGAGAGAGAGACAAAGCAGGGGGAGGAGGGACAGAGGGAGAGGGAGAGAATCTCAAGCAGACTCCCCACCTAGCCCAGAGCCCAACAAGGGGCTGGATCTCACGACCCTGGGATCATGACCTGAGCCGAAACCAAGAGCCTGATGCTTAACCGTGTGAGCCACCTAGGTGCCCCCGTAAACTTCCGCAGACAAAATTTTATTATAAAAGGGAATAAAGGAATCATTATATAAAGTATCCAGGTGGTAAATTGAAGGGTCCTTATCCCCCCCCATCCTGTTCATATGTGGGGGTTTTTATAGAGAGAGCGTCCACTTCAAGGGAGGCCCACCCATACTTGTTCTTCCTCTGTTTGTTCAGGGTCAGACATTCAGGCACCCTAACCCTGAGCATATCGTGAGCTGGTTGGCGCTGTGCCCATTGTTCTATTTGCTTCTAGCACAGATGGTGGCATATTTATCTGCTATGCAGCCAAGACAGAATTCCAACAACTTATGTAGGGTAGAAATGGGTCATCTTGGAGGTGCCTAGAGCCTTTGAACAACATGCACGTGTTAGGGCTAACCATGGATTCCCAAGAGAGCTTTAAAGTAACCTCCAAGGGAGCATCACACAGGTCCCTAAGCCCAGGGAACTTAAAGTTTGGACATAAAAGCAGAAATAGCAATTGAGCCTGGGATTAGAGAACAGTGTGAGACCAGGGAGAGCCAGCTGGGCTGGAAGATCCCAGAAGAGCTTTGAGCAAGTGTGGGTGGGGGCCACCCACCCACACTTGGCACCAGATTTCCTGGAGATGCTGGTATCTGAGTGGGGTTGAGTTCTAGACCAGCAGAAATGAGAGCTGCAGTCATGCCAAGGCGAGAAGGGAAGAGGAAAAAGAACCTGGAAGGACAGGGAGGAGGCCCAGCAGAGGAGAGAGAGAGGAGACTATTTAACAGGTGATAGATGGGAGGCTAACGGCAGATGTGGAATGGAAAAGAAATCTTCCCAGCATAGGGTGTCAAAGGAGCATGGCAATGTTCGAGGATATCGTTCCTGCAACAAATGTGAGAGTCCTGGATGGCATGATTGGTTGACTTCTGCGACAAATAGTTATCGAGCATGTACAATGAGGCAGACACTGGGGATAAACAAAGTCTCTGCTTACATGTCACTTGCATTCTAGTGTGGGGATCAGAGGGAGGCACACGGTAAATAAGCAAAATCAGTTTTTGCAAGATTAAGTTTCTGGTTTAGTTAAATACCATGAACAGTAAAATGGGATAATGTGAACAGAGCATATATTAGAGGAGGGACGACTTTAGAGAGGATGAGCCTCTCTCCCGTGAAGGCCAGGGCCTCTCTGGGAAGAACACGTCTGGGCAGAAATCTGAATGATGAGAAGAGGACAGCCATGGAAAGACCCATGAGGCTATCTGGGCAGAGAACACAGCAGAGAGAAAGGTCCTGAGTCAGGAGAGGTTGGCCTGCAGGAGGAATGCCAAGGACAGTGTGGTAAGGCCCCAGGGAGAAAGGGGGCAGGTGGTAGGCGGTAGATAGGGGCCAGACATGCCGGGCCTCCTGAGCCGTGAAGAGGAGAGGCTTGGGGGGTGGGGAAGTCTAGAAAGGACATTTATTTTTGTTTTTGTTTTTGTTTTTTAAATATTTTATTTATTTATTTGACAGAGAGAGAGATCACAAGTAGGCAGAGAGGCAGGCAGGGAGTGGGGGAGGGGGAGCAGGCTCCCTGCTGAGCAGAGAGCCTGATGCGGGGCTCAATCCCAGGACCCTGAGATCATGACCTGAGCGGAAGGCAGAGGCTTAACCCACTGAGCCAGCCAGGTGCCCCTAGAAAGGACATTTGTGGTAGAAAGACACAGAAATTTCTTTGCACCTTCTATTCCCAGAAGCCGGAAAAATTCTTGACGCCAAACAACAGCCAGGCTCTCCCCATCCTGGACCCCAAAATCTTAGATGAGAAGCTGGGTACCATCCGGGAGTCCTGGTCCAAGGCCACGGTGAACTCTACAATGGACCCCAGCACATCTGCCTCTCAGGAAACAGAGATAGAGTCTCAAGTGCCCAAGATGTCCCATGAAATGGTGAGTGTCTCCGCCCAGTGCTGGGAGGGCCAGAGCAGCGATAGGGGCGAAGGACTTTGATTGTGACCTGGCTCACTCCTCAGGTGGCAAGGAGTCCTCTCTTCAGGCACGCTCTGTACGTGACTTACCCCCAAGCTAAACTGGTGGAACCTGTGGATTCTTCATCTTACAGAGATTCTTCACCTTTTGAATGGAACTCCCACACAATTTCCTTCCAAGGAAAGCCTTGGAACACTTGTAAGACAGGGATCCATTGACTCAAGTAGGGATCAACCCAGAACTTTCTCAGGAGCACGTTCCCTGGGTAAGGGGAAGCCCCTCTGAGTCACTAGTTTTCATTTCTCAGAGAGGAGATTGGGGCTCAAACAAAAGGGGACACCATCTTTGGTCACAGGGTCTGCGTCCTTGGTCATGAAATCTGCAGTTGACCAGATGCCGGGAAAGGGTTGGTAAAGGTGGCCAAGGTGTTGGCTTACTTCGGTGAGGGGTCAGTGCTGAGCCCTGACCCCTTAATGCAGAGAGGGAAAGAGCAGGCCACCAAAAGACCGTCCGGTCAAAGTCCCCACTTGGGGTACCACGGGTGACTTCATGTGTGTCTTCCTCCCTTCCTCCACAGCGGGTCCCATGGGGAACGCTGCTCAGAAAGATCCTGAAGAAAGGCCCCAGCCAAGGCCACCGGCCCCGAGGGGAGCCCTGGGGCTCCCCCTCTCAGGACCTGCCCCTCTCCACCGACAGCCTCCCCATCTTCCCCTGGCACTTCTGCACCTTTCTGGAACACGTCCCATCCGATGAGTAGGAAGGGTTGCTGTCTGCTGGGTGTGCCCAGGATTGTCCCACAGGGACCGCCCCTGCCCGCCCTGGCACAGGAGCCAGAGCCCCCGTGGGCCACCCTCTACACCTTCTCTCACCTCTGCCCCTTGGGAAAACAGCGCTCAGGGCTCACCTGCCGGCTTGGCTCTCAACCGGGTTGAAAATAAACATGCACACCTTGTCTTTGGAGACTTGGGCAGCACAAATGGTTTCCGCGGTCAATCTCTGTCTTCTCTTCAGGATTCAACCGTAAGAGATGGCACTGGCCTGCTCAGGTTAGCCAAGAGCAAAAGGCCGAGTAACCATTGTGAGCCACGGAGGGGAGGACAAGAAATAAGTGGCCCCAAGGGCACTAAGACAAGATTCTAGAAGGTTCTGAGCACATACAAGGGGACTCAGGGCTCCCCTATACCCACAGGCTATCAGGGCGGCTGTGAGTTGGGCGCATGTGTCCAGGGAAGCGTGCCCCTTCTGGAAATCTCCCAGCACTCCCGTCTGTGGGCTGGTCCCTCTACCCTCCCCCTTGCTGGGCACCTGGCAAGATGGTGGTAAATACTGGGCCATGTGATGGAACCCCTGGCTGGACAGCAAGGCCATCAGAAAGAACCTTAGAGGGCATCTAGTCCAATCTCCTAACTTGATGAAGGATGGCAATGAGGAGGCCCCGAGGTGGAGTGACCCTGCCCAGGGCCTCCTGATGCCACTCTCCCATGCTGCCTTGCTTAGAACCGGATGAAAACAGGTAGCTGCAGAGGCCTGCATGCCCAAACCTGCACTTTTCGGCCAACCCGACACCACTGGGTCCCTCAGACGCCCATGCCATATTCAGTACACTGGGCCTGCCCTTCTCCCTTGCCCATCACAGCCTGCGTCAGACCCAGCCTATCCCCTCCTGGTTCCTGACTCTTGGTTCCACTCTATTTTCCCTCCCAACCCTGCCTTCAGTCTCCAACCCATCGTTGGTCCCTCCCTCCTTCTCTCTCTCTCTGTCTCTCTCTCTTTCTCTCTTGGCTCAGATTTACCATCTGGCTTTCCCCACCTCTGATCCTTTGCCCTAGTTGGGTCCTGGAGACCCAGCCCCCAGCTCCAGTTCCTACCCGCTTGCCAGAGCCTGCAAGGACCAGGGCAGGACCCAGACATCCACACAGCCAGCAGAGCCCCGTCCCAAGCAATAGAACGTGGGTGGGTCACAACGATGTGCAGCCCCGTGAAGTCACGGGTAGCCATGTAGCAATGGGTCACTGTTCCATAGCAACCACATAAAATTACATAGCAATCGACAAGCTCACGCAAACAAGAGACAAAGTGACAAGCACTAGAATGCAGTCAGGGAGCAGTGGGCTACCGGTGCAGAACAATAGAGGAGTCTGGCCACACAATGCTCCCCCAGCACTGGGGGGGAGGGATAGGACATGCAAACACGGACCATGGTCACGAGCAGGCATGTAGCATGTAAGCCACAGACAGAGTCACAGAGCAAGAGAAGAGACTCGAGCAGCACTGGAACACATCTGAGTGGCAGTGGCTCCGGGCGCCATCACAGTGGGTGACTCCTGGGCATGGGGGCAGCGGCAGAGCCTGGGGGGGTGGGGGGGAGGCGGCGGTGGGCCCCCCGTGATACGGCGGTGGTTGAGTGGCGAGCCGGCGATGACCTTCCTCCCTCTTCTCTCTGCCTCTGTGTTCAGGCTGTGAGCCTCTCAGCAGCTCCCGATTCCTGGAGTGTGTCTGTCTAGGAGCACGGTCCCCAGAGCCCAAGAAACAATTTTGCCTCCGAGTCCCTCCAGAGCCTACTCTGGCTTAATAGGAAATGGAACATTTTCTGGAGGAAGGAGCACCTTGGGAAGGGAGAGAAGGGAGTGGAGAGGACGCGGGGTCTGTGCCGTCTCTGCTGGGAGGCCACAGAGGCTCCTGCTGCCCCAGAGCCTGCCAGTCTCAGCCCCATAGCCCCCACGAGCCCCGGCAGGCTCCCTTCCCCTAGCGCACCCTTGGGTCCGCCTTCATGCTCAGCTGCAATCCATCTCGCGCTGGTTTTAACACACGCCTTTCAAGTGCCACTTTGTCCACGTGGTGCAAAGCTCCTGCCCCGAGTGGACTCCCTGGGATCAGGGTCCCGCGCTGTGGCCTCGGGTCAGGTGCGGGGCTTGGCAGGGCTGGAGGAAGCCTCCACCTCCCTTCTGAGCGGCCCAGGAGGGCATTTTTGGAAGAGGTGGGCTTTTGAGTGTGCAGAGTGCGACGTTAAGAGTCCTCTTGAACTTGGTAACTCCCAAACATTAAACAACTTGCAAGCATTGCCCTTCACCCCCACACCCCACCCCCGCCCCGAGCCCACCTCATGCGGAGCCAGGCAACGTCAAGAGTAGGGAAGGTGAGGGGCCGGTTCCATTCACAGAGGGCTTATAAAGCACCTGCCGTGGGCCAGGATTGCCCCGCCCCCCGGCAGCAGCGACCTTCGCAATTGCTCCAGCCTCCCCTGAAAACCAGAACCCCACCCCCACCCCTGCCAGGTGCCCGGTGCTGTGTCCAGCTGTGCAGGGGGGAGGGTAGTGGAGGAAGAGGCCAAGACCCTGAGCCCTGGAGGTTCTCAGCAGGCAGGAGCAAGCCGCACTCCAGGAAACAGCAGAGCAGGCACGCAGGAACTATTTGTTGGGGGATAAATGGCAAAGGGGCATGGCCGAGACCATTTGTCTTCTTAAGTGCCACGCTCACCCAGCATTGCCGGGCACACCTAGTGAGCCCTCAGTAAAGAGGGAGAGGAGCAAGGAAGGCTTCCTGGAGGAGGCAGAAGTACTCGGTTGCTATTTAAGAAGTGTGCATTCAGTGTTGTTTGTAGCGCGGAACCTCTCTGGCTCCCTCCTTCCTTTCCCGGCACACACACCTCCTTTTCCCTCTCTCTCTCTCTCTCTCTCTCTCTGTATCTCTCTCTCCCCACCCCCCATGTCTGCCTCTCCCTCCTTCTGTCTTTCTTTGGTTTTCTCAATTTCTTGCTGATTCTCTGGCTTTCTCTCT
>CM052896.1:26174482-26219661 GCA_028534135.1 Potos flavus | reverse complement strand
CCCGCCCCCCTCTGAGCGCAGCTTTTGGCTCTCTCCCTTTCTTAAATCTGCTGGACCCCAGAATGATCCCTTGATCCTCATTTCCTGAACTTCGCGTCCCCCTCGCACTGCCCCATTTAACCTCTCCTAAGGGTGGTAGGTTGAATTCAGCTCCTTCGGACACGATTTCCCCAAGAAAGAGGGCCCCATTTCGTGGGCGAGAAGAAGGAAGGCCTGAGGAACGGAGCCGTCTCAGATCTCACAGCAGCAAGCTGGGGTTGAGACCCCCGGAGGGCAGGCCTCCCAGCCCAGGGATATCGCCCCCCAGGCTGGCTCCGCTTCGCCTTCCCAGGATGGTTCTGAGCGCTGTGTCCCTGAGCTTTGTAACACAGGAGAGCTGCACCTGGTGGCAGGTGATGGGTGCTGGCAGTCGTTACCTACGTGTGACACTGCCCGCATCGGTGACTTGCAGGAATGGCCGTCTGGGGTCACAAAGCCCAGGAGCCTGGGGTTGGCCCCCAGCTGCCGCAGTGACACTGAGTCCAACCTGGGAGGCAGATCCCCGCCAGGGGGCCCTGATACTTGGGACCACAAGGGGCAGAGAAAACACAGGAAAATCAGAGTGAGACAGGGAGAGAGGACATACAGCCATCTGGAACCTACCTCAAGAGCCTCCAACCGGAAGCGCCTGACTCGGTGTCCCCTCCCGACCACGCCACACAAACCACCAGATGCGTTCCCGGAACATGGCTCTCACCTTCTCACCTCTCGCTCCAGCCCCTCACTGTCTGTAGCCCCCAGCTCCGCTGCCCGGTGCCCGCGGCCCCAGTTTGCCAGGTCGGTCTTCTGTCTTCTGTCCCATCGCCTCTGCAAGCATCCCTGTCCTGTCCACCTGGCCAGAGGCCCCGGAAGGGGCATATGCTCATCACACCTTACCACCCCCACCCCAAGCCAGCCCTCCCCAGCTCGTCCCCTCAACTTCTGCAGCCCCCCAGCTCTGAGCCCAGCGGCTGGCACTGGGGCGAGGGGCGATCCTAAACACAGCTCTCGGAGTATGCCACTGTCGCAGCTCCCGGTGAGCCCCTCACCAGCTCCTGACTCTGTCCTTCTCTTCTTCCACCAGTTCTTACACATACAGAGAGAGAGAAAGAGCGCAAGCTCACAAGTGTTTGAGGAAGGGAGGGAGGGGAGAAAGGTGGGAAAGAAGCAATAAAGAGACCATCTTGTCAGGTGCCCTGTTCCCCATCCCCCCCCAACGGCCCCTCCTCCCTTTCTCTGCATGAAGCCCTAGCAGACTTGGGTCCCCACCATTCAAGAGCTGTGTGACCTTGGAAAAGGCACACCACCTCTCTGAGCCTGTCTCCTCATTGTTAAGTGGAGGGAACACTCTCCCCTGTCCCCCTCTTGAGGCCGCAAGGAGGATTAAGGAGAGCAGACGGCTGTGTGTTGGAAACCTAAGGGCTGCCCGCTGTGTGGGAGGCTCAGGACTGGTCACAGCGTTCATGGCCCCTTCGAGATGGAGGGGAAGCGGGGGTGGGGGGATGGGGGAGGCTCGAGTCCTGCAGACCTCCGCCCTCTGACCCTTTCTCCAGAAGGGCTGTTCGCAGACCCCTGGCCCACTCCTCTCCCCTCCTTGCCCCCGCCCTCCGAGTCTCTGGTGGGCCATTCTCCTCCCCCATCCATCACCTGGGACTAAAGAGATTAATAAACAAGACTCATAACTCAGCTGCTGGGATGCAGCAGATATTTACGGCTCCGTTTCAATTTGCAGAGAGATTAAGTGTTTGTCGATTTATTGTCTCTTGGTGTGTGTGAGCGCTGAGCAAGGCCCCCCGCAGGCCAGCCGCCCTCCCCTACTCCACATACTCACACACTTGAGGGTGCACCACCCCCTGCCTGGTCCCCGGAGCAGGCGGGGAGCCCAGCGCGGCCCAGCTCTGGAAAGTCTGTTGACTTTGTAGTCTGGCAGAGGCATTCATTCATTCATTCATTCGGCCAGCTTTCTGCGCATGTGCCATGTGCCACACCCTGTTACCTTGCCCCGCAGAGCCCTTTCATCTCTGCGGGTGACGCAGAGTCAAGTCCAATCTCCGCCACTCAAGAACTGTGTGACCTTGGGTAAATCACTCCACCTCTCTGGGCCTGTCTCTTCCACTGAGTGGAGGGAATACTCTCCCCGTACCCGACTGTTGAGGCTTTGGAGAAGAGCGCTGTGTCCCTGAGCTTAACGAGAGAGTGGATGGCAGTGCCGAGGAAACCGAGGGGCGCCTCTCCCCTTGGCAGGAGGTGTATTAATAGTCACCGCGTTCGTGGGCTCTTTGAGCCAGGGTGGGGGAGGCAGCACACCTCACCCAGGCCCTCCCCTCTGACCCTTCTCCGGAAGCACATCCCCAAGCTCAGTGACAGTGACAAAAAGGTAACTCCCTACAAAAGTCCCTGTCCTCAGGAAGCCCCAGTTCAGGAGGAGAGACACATCGGGGATCCATGCAGGAGGACGGCCAGGACTGGGGTGCAGTCTGCTCAGGGGATTGTGGGGGCACAGGGGGCGGCATACGTAACCCTAACCCCCACCCCGCCCTGCCCCAGATACCAGTCATCAGTGGTTGTTACTATGAAAGCCGTGACAGATCTTGGATTTGCTGGTAGAAAAGAAGTATAGGTTAGTGAACTTGCTCCTATGAGAGGAGTCTGTTGAGATTACCTGTGTGTGTGTCTGTCTGTCTCCATATCTCTCTCCCAGGTGGGACGCCGGCCTGGGGTCTCACCAAGTGGCTAGTCCTCAAGCTAGGACCTCAGTTTCTTTTTCTGTAGAATGGGGAGAATGTATTCCGGCAGTGAGAGATGAGGAAGTCTTAGGGTGTGGAGGTGAGAACTTGAAGGAACAGATGGGACAGAGGGTTGGCCAAATCCGGGCCTGCCCCCAAAACCCAAAGATCGGGCTGAGAGGGAATGTGGATGAGGGGCCCAGTGGAGCAGAGGTCCCCCCCACCACCCAGCCCAAGAGGAGCGAGAAAATTAGCAGCCAAGGGCGCATGGGCTGGGAGGGGCACCTAGAGACCTGGGTCCGGTTCTGACTCAGCCTCTGACCTGAGCGGTTGCCCCGGCTGCACCCCTCCCCTCTCTGGGCCGCAGCCTCCCCTCTGTGCAGTGAGGGGCCTGGTCTTGATGATTTCCTCTTCATCGGGCAAACAAGGTGGACGGAGGTCGGATGACCTCTGGCTCTGCTCCTTACGGAGACGGCTGGCACCGCGCTCTATCACTGCCCGTCTCAGCTCCTGGTTGAGCACTGGGTGGGTGGGGTGGAGACGCAGTTCTCTGGGTAAATAAAGCCCAGATGATGAGGCCATAAATTGCTGAGGGTTTAAAGCATCGACTGGTGAGGATGGGAGGGACTACAGAACCAGGGTGACGCCTGGGAAATGGGGCCCATTCCTTCTGCACACTGCCAGCTTAGCCCCCCTTTTAATAATACCAATTGCAGCCATCCATCTTTACTGAGCTCTTACTCTGCTCCCAGAACCTTCATTATCGTCTCATTTCCTCCTCGCACCAACCTGATGGAGGACAGACAGTACTCATCCCCACTTTACGGTTGGGGAAAGTGCGGGAAGCTCAGTAGCCCTTCCAGGACCCCAGGGCAAGACCGAGGGAGAGCACTCATTGGTCCGGCAGAGGTCTGGGGTCTGCGGGCCCCATTCTTGCTCCTGCAGCTGCCTTGGGGGGCCTCCTGACTCAGAAGTCCACTCACCGTGTTCCCAGCCCATCTGTCTGGGTGGGAGGGCTGCCTCAGTTTGCTGGTAAAGCACCAAAACAGAGCTCTGGGGCTGCAGGTCCCCTCCCCAGGCCCACTCCAAACCTAGAGAGGTCTACGCACCATATGTCTGAACTCCAAATAATGAAAAGCCGTCAATTAAGCTGTAACTAACAAACTATTAAATACGTTCTATTCTTTCTTCACAAGTACACCTTATAACCACCTCCGAGAATTCCCCGAGAATTCCACATTGGACCCTGGCAACATGGGGGAGAGCAACTCCCGGGCCCTGCCCCTAGACCCCCATATCCTAGCAGACGTCCCCTTTACCTCTAACCAGGCTGTTTCAGTCCCATATGCTAAGGGCCCAGTGACCATGTGCGACCTTTCATGCAGCCCTCAGGAGGACAGGCCCTGGGATAGGAGGGAACTCCAGGGTCTCAGGTCCCCGGGGCTGAGGTCTGGAAGGGTGCTTAGGCTCTGGCTGGGCGCAGGTCCTTGGCCCTACCAAGTCCTCAGCCGTGGGGAAGGCGGCAGCCCTGGGATGGCCAGAGTGGGATCCTCTAACACGCCGGGCCCAAGACAGGGGCCCTGTTTGTCCAAGGCTAAGGACAGAACAGCCCCTCCCCCAGCGCAGTGACTCTATTAGGCTGCGCTCCCCAGCTCCGATTAAATGCTTTTCGGTACAATCCAATTTCCTCCTGACATGGACTAGAAAAGCCCAGTCTGTGCACGAGCGCGTGCGCACGCGCGCGGACACACACACACACACACACACACACACACAATACATTTGGTGTTAAATATCCAATCAGGTCCAAAGATAATAGAGAAGGGCCAGTTCACTCCCAGTTTAATCAGATAAAATGCCCATTCATCGGCTCCTGCCAGCGGCAGACGTTCACTCCTCGGGCAGCCAGTAATGAGTGGAGGGGGCGGGAGGGGCTGCGGGAGAGGGGCCAGAGCGGAGGGGGAACCGTGGGGAGGAGAAACGGGCTGAGTAGGTGGGCTGTGCCTTTAAATCTTCAAGGAGGGGGGACCGCCTCGCCCACGGGGGACTAATTATCCTTCAGCCTTTAGCCAGCTCTTACTCAAACAGACAAAAGGGGGGCTGGCAGCCCCAATGGCAGTAAGCCTGTGCAGCAGGTTTTTCACTCTCAGATATGCAAATCTACCTCGGCAGGGTGGACCCTAGGGATGGCTGAATAGTGGTCTGGGGATCCGGGAGGGCCAGCAAGGGCAAGGGCCTTGTGGCTGGACCCTCGCCCCCCCAGGAGGACGGTTTTGGGAGACTAGAGGCATCTCACTCTCCCTCCTCTGGCTGCATGGGGAGCCCTGCTTCCCAGTGGGGGAGAGCCTCATGGAGGCCAAGAAGAAGGTCCCTCCCGCTCCTTTATGTGGGTGGGGGGCTCCCTCGGCAAGCTGGCTCAGAAACCCGGAGCTGACAGCTCAGATGGGGCCCTCCTGCGCTCTTGGCCCCCCTCCAGCAGGTAACCTATCCAGAGCACAAATCTAGGTGTGGCCCCTACCCTAACCTCTCTGTGGCTCCCTCACCTGCAGCAGAGTCCCTCCGCCCCCCCCCCCGTGACCTCTGAAGCCGGTGCCCCCACCCAGAATATTCTACCCACACCTAATCCTGATGGTATCTGCTCACAGTTTCAAGCCTTGGCTTCTCTCTTCTGCCTGCCTTCTGTCCCCTCCCGCACCCCCACTCCGGGTTCCTGGCACACAGTAGGTGCTCAGTAAACGTGTCCAAGAAATGCATAAAGTGCCCCTTCCCAGGCAGCCACATAAACCAGGGAGAGGACAGATCTGGATCAGAGACGGGAAGTTTGCTTTCCGCTCAGCTCCCAGCCAGCAAGGAGCTCAGTCTTTCCAGCTGGGAAATGGGATGGTGTAGGCTGGCTGCCCAAATGCCATGGTGCCTGGAGAGGGCTCTCTGAGTGGTGAAGGGCCTTATCATTCACGGCAAGGTGAAGAGGACGGTGTAGGGGAGAGAGCGGCTAGAGGCCAGATTCCATCTCTCTCAGCCCCTCCAAGACCCTCCTATCAGACAACCCTCCTTGGGGAATCCATTCCCACTCTGTCTGGGTCTCTGTCCTACCTCCCCAAGTCCTCCGCCCAGCTGAGAATTTCACTGCCTACTCGGCAGGAGGGGCCTGGGGCCTGGGCCTCAAAAGTGGGAGGGGAGCTTAAAAACTCCGAGAGGCGGGTCCTGGGGCAGGAGTGAGGTTGAGCTTTAGTGCGGAAGGCCTGGCTAATCAGGATTTGGATTCTGAGATTGAAGCCTGGGCCCGAGGTGGGCGGGGCACAGGCATCCCAGGAGACTGAGTGAGTGGGGGGAACCCCAGGCAACGGGAGAGCCCCTCACTGCTGCCTGTGTTGTGAATGTCTGGGCCCAGGAGGACTCACGGGAGAGAATGAGTCATGAGGAGGAAAGTAGTCAGGAGAGGCCGCGTGACAAGCCAGATGAGAAGGGTCTCCGAAGGGACCAACCTGCATGAGGCTCTAGTCTCCAAAGGCAAAGGGTAACATGGGTTTCCAGAAGCATTGCCCAAGAGTCTGAAAGCAAAAACACTCCGTGAAGCCTGGCAGAAATGGAATATAGTTTCTGGCAACTCGGGGCTGGGGAGAATGTGCTTGCCTAGGCTGGAGGCAGGAGGGACGAGCCAGCCAGAAAAGGTCCCCAGCCAATGAGGATGGGGGTGAGGAGAGGACATAATGTGCCTAAGAAAGAATCTAGATGGGATTGGAGAGTAGAAACAAAGTCGGGGTGCCCCCAGGGACGGGGACTTACACATGTCCAAACCCCAAGTACTTTACAGGAATGCCCAGCCACGCCAGCCTCTCTAGAAAACCCCTGGCGGTCTGCTCCTTCTAGCTCCCCAGACCTGCATATTTGGAGCAGAAGACCCTCCCTTTCCACTGACTGTCCCAGTGCTGGCTTTCCAGGGGGCTAAGGTGACCGCTGAGAAAGAGGGAGCTCCTGCTCCGCGGTCCCTCGCTCCGCTCAGGATCGTCTCAGCCTCCTTGGATCCGATGTCCTGCCTGGGGCTCCTTCCCCCACACCGGAGACCTGGCAGGTGGCCCCCAGGACCTCTCCCCTCGCCCCGCAGCCCATCTCTGGGCTTGAGGAGGGGACAAAGAATGAGAAGCAGGGGGCATGCACACCTTCACAGAAATGATGAAGGGGGGGAGGCATCAGGAACGGTGTGCTGGAAAGGATAGAAGGGATTCAGCTCAAGTCGGCTGGTTTGGGGGAGGGTTCGAGGACACAGGGTTTGGCTCTGGCTGGATGCTCTCGGGAGGTGAGCTAAGTCATCCAGAAGGCTTTCTGGGACAGAACGGGGCTAAAACCGTCCTTGGTAAAGAAGCAGCAGGCACTCAGTTTGGCCCGGGGGAAGCCTGCTATCTGGTCATTTTTGTGGTTTGAACAATGTTCACCTTTTATCTGTGTTCAGACAGGGCCACAGAGCGGCCTTGTTGTGGTCTTGCTCCCTCCTGGTTGGAGAGTGGCTTTCTGTGAGTCCCGCCTGGGTGTGCTCCGTCCGCTGAGCTGCCGACTCTTAAATTGCAGCTCCGGTCTTGATCTCAGGGTCGCGAGTTCAGGCCCCACGTTGGGCTCCGTGCTGGGTGTAGGACGTACTTAAATTAAAAAGATAAAGGAAGAAGAAGAAAGCGGCTCTATCCGACGCTGTGAAGTGGGGGCCAGGCCAGCTCCTGGCCCCCGGGGCTGCTTTGCTCTCCCTCGGGAGCTGCAGGCAGGGTGAGCAGGGAGAGAGGAAAGGGACGTGCGTTACACGCACACCCGCGCCAGGCGCTGCGCTCGAGCCTGGACAGACTCTGCCCACTTAAGCTTCACCGCAGCCCTCTCCCCCTTGTACAGACGATGAAACTGAGGCTCAGAGGGGCAAAGCGCGCTCCAGCGTCAACCCTAACCGGGAAAACCAGAGTAGAACCCCCAAGCTCCCTGGCTCTGAAGCCTTCATCCCTGTGCCCTTGGCCAGGAGGCTGCGCTCCCTCGGCTCCGCAGGGCACAGGACTCTAACTCGCGTCCCCCCACACACACATCCCAGCGGGGGCTCAGCCCGGCTGTCACGGGCCGGCCACAGTGTCAGCAGCCGCCCGGCTGATCCCCTGCGCCTAGAGGTGTGAGGGGTAATGAGGCCCCGTAATTAAGGTTCCCGGAGACGCGGCCGGGAGATTTATAGACAGGCTTTGTCAATAAGCGTGCTCCGGCTGCGGAGCCAGAGAGACATCGATAAGTGCTCGTTATGGCTTCGCCCGCTCCCCGCCCTGCCCCCCCAAACCTCTCCCGGGCCTGTCAGGCTGCCTGTTCGCAGCGCCTATGTACACAGGCTTCGCTCAATTAATTTGCACTTGTTGGCACCATCTGTTCCTTTCCTGTGTCCTTATCAGGCATGTGTGGGTCCTGCCTCCTTCTCAGCTGTGTTCCAGAGCTGGGACAAGGCACCCGCCCTCAGACTGGGGCTCCTCAGGGCGGGGCACTGTCTCCTCCCTCAGTCTAGGACTCCTGAAGGTGCGGCCAAGACTCCCTCTTCCTTCATCTCCCTTCCAAGTCCCTCCCTCCTCACCCTGGGGAGTGATGCTCGGGCTGAGACCCTGGCAGAAGCCCTATGAGCCTGACCCCACTGGGCAGGGCCTTGGCCTACAGAGAAAGCCCCCAGACCCCAGCCAAGCCGTCCCCTGGCAGGCTGGCTGCCCCTGGGGCCTGAGAGGCAAGGGCTTTGGCTCCCACAGCTTGAGGTTGGGAAAGTGCCAGTTCCAAGAACAGTGACATCACTGAGTCACAGGGCTGGAGTGGGCTCAGAAACCCCCGCCAAGTCTCTGTTTCTCTTGAGTAGCATGGGTCCAGAGGTCTAGACTCGGGCAGCCCCCAGAGCAGGGTGGGCATGGCCTGGTGGCCCCAGGATGCCAGGCAGACGGCCCGCCCAGACAACTGAAAAAAGGCAGCATCCTAGCAATGCCTGCCCTTGGCCGTCTCCCCATCCCAACGCCCTTGGCAGCCGGCATCCCAACCCTGCTCCTCTCAGAGCTCCCCTCGCCTCCAGAAAGGGTCTCAGCACCTTCCAGCCCTGCTGGACTGTGCCTCCAGCCCTCGGCACGGATTCTCCAGATGGCCTGGCTTTCCCAACCCTGGGGGGATGACTGCCGAGCTGGCTGTCCCGTGACCGTGCTGTGGGGCGCTGCACGACCTCTCACCCTCTCTGGGCTCTGGAGGCCTCACACTGGGCAGGTTCACAAGGAAACCAGGCCTTCTCCGGGGAGTTATCTTTGGAAATTCATAGCATCTAGCTCCAGCCCAGCCCACCTCTGCTGACTATAACCACCTCCACAACTGGGCCTTGGCCTGGCATTCAATGCCCCGTGACTAGGCCCTGCGGCTGCACCAGCTTCATCTCCCACCACCCGTCCTCGCTGTCTGTCTACACTTCCGCCAGGTGCCAGGCTGCTTCTAACCGTCACACCTTTGCCCCTGCCAGGGGTACCATCTGGTAGCCAAATGAGGCTACTAGAGAGTGTGTGTTGACTGGAGGGCCCCCAGCACTCTTGGCCTGGCTTGGGGGAAGAGCAGTACTTACAGTCCCCCATAAATGGAGGTGCCCCCCCATTGCTCTGGCTGCCCACCCATAGAGTCATGGAAGTCTCAGGTGGACAGGAGACTCATTAGGACCACACACAGCATGCTACTGGGGGGGCACCCAAGAAGGGGGCTTAACCCGGCTCCCTGCCCACCTGCCCCCAGTCAGCCCCTGCCCTGGGCCCATCCCAGGAACCCGTGAGTCCTCTGCCACAGACGGCTCCAAGTATCCTGCCCAGGCCCCCGGGGGTGGGGTGGGGGCTGGGATTTGGCAGAGGGGTAGGAGGGGTGGGGGTTGGGCTCAGGCCTGCCAAAGTGTTTCAGGCCCACTGGCGGCATTGCTGCCAGGAGAGGGTCTTAGAAATGAGGACTCATGCTCGCCTAGCACATGCTGGGCCTCCAGGTACCGGCATCTGAGGCCCCACACGGCCCACGTGCAGGGACCCAGAACCCCGGGTGCCCATCAGCCCCATCCTCGGCCGGAGCAGAGGCCCACAGCTAGGCTGGGTGCAGAGAAATCCGACAGCATTGCAGAAGCAACGTTAATGACCATCTCAGTCCCGGTCTCTTCTCCCCTTCCGTGTGCCCGGGCTCTCTTGCAGGCAGGAACTGTGTTCAGGACAGCCTCGAAACGTAGATGCCAGGCCTGGACCCTCTATGTGTCCAGGGGAGCACAGTGGCCAATGGGGACCGATGGCTGTGTGCCCTGCCCTGAGTTCCACTGAGCTGGGAGGTCCAGCCTTAGTGAGGAAGCAGGAAAGCCCGCTGGGGACAGGAGGGTGAGCCTGGGGCTCTGAGCAGGGAGTGAAGAGTGCAGACTCAGGAACCAGCTCTCCTGCTGAGGCAAGTGCCTGCCCCCTTCCTGCCTCACTCCTCTCCTCTGTAGAATGGGCACAGTGGCGGCTGCCTCGCTGAGTTACGGGAGACATGAAGTTAGACGGATCTGTATAACATATCTAAAATAGCGCCGGCCCACCAACTCTTGTGTCACTAGCTGACTGATGCAGGCTCTAGAAAGGCAGAAAAGGAAGCCCTCATTCCTTCTAGCCAAGGAGAGGGAGAAAAGCTTTTGTCCGGAGGTGGCTCTGAAGAATGGATCTGCAGAGACAGGGTGAGGGCGCCCCCGTTCTGTCGGTGGCGGAACTGCACCACCTCTGCTCTTGCCCCGCCCACCCTGAGCTGCGAGGCTGGAGGAGGGTGAGGTGGGGATCACAGTGGACCTTGACCGCCAAGCTGGTTGAATAAAGCCCCTCTCTAATGCCACCGGGAGCCTCTGTGCTCCCCTCTTCCTGCTCCCCACCCAACCTGAGGCTCGCCCTGCTTCCTGGACCCCACGGAAGGTGGTCCCCCACCTCACAAAGAACCCTAATCCTGACATAGCAGCTGTCTGCTGTGTCTCACTACACTTTCGGGGGTGGGGGGCTCCTTAGCACCCATTTTATAGAAGAAGTGTCTGAGGTCAGTCAGGTCCCCCTGGGATTTCAAGGGGCAGGCTCAACCCTTCCCGAATGGCGTCCCCTCCCTCTTAGCATCCCGCACTTGCTCTGTGTCCAGTGACAGACCCCCCGAGAGGTCTTGGTGGCCCTCCTGCCTCCCACCAGAGCAAGACCCATGTCTGGGGTCTGGCTGAGTGCGGCCAATGCCTCCACGTGGTGCATTATTGATGGCGCTTCTAATTGTGCGTTTCCCAAAGTCTACAGGCCTTTGATGAAAAATTCATGGCACGCCCGAGGATGGGAGCAGATTCGATCAATTGGCAGCTCAGCGGGTGCAGGAGCGTGGGGCCCCTCTCAGTGAGGGGGTGGCTGCAGCAGTGTGGGGAGGGGGCATCCATGTGGCACTGCCCTGATCGCAGGCTTCCGGCCCCAGGTCTTGGATGGGAGGGGCATGTACAGCAGAATACAGCAGCCCATCTTCCCGGGGCAGGATCAGGAAGGCATAGGCGCCCATCGGGGACGCAATCTGGGTGGCTGGGGCCTTCCAGAGAGGATGGCCAATCGCCATCATAAGCCTCGTTTTCATTTTGGAGGAGGATCACCCCTCCAGAGCCCCCAGGAGTCACACAGAGGCGGGAATGACATTCCCAGAGCCATTCATGTGCCCGGTACTCTGCTTGGAGCTTTACGCCCACAAGCTCGTTAAACTTCCCACAGCTCTGGGACACAGGGAAGGTCAGGCTCTCCGTCTTACACCGTGAACCTGGCTCAGAGAGGTTCGGGACCCCCCTGACCAACATCACACAGATAATGAGGAGCCGAGCGGGGACTGGAACCCGGAGCTGAGAAATCTCGGGGCCCCCTGTCTTTCTTCTGCTCCCGGCTGGCTCCAATCTGAGCCGGAAAGCAGCTCAGGGCTTGTGCTGTCCGATTCTCCTGCCCTGTCCCTATTATATAGAGGAAGAAACCCCGTTAAGAACAAGGATCTCTCCAGGATCTCCAAGTGAATTAAGTGAAAACGGAGGCCTGCCCGTGAGAAGAGTAAGTGCCCCCCCCCCCGCACCACTAACCAAGGCCAGAGGCCCCCATGCATGCAGAGTCCTGAGCTAACACCCAGCAGCCAAGCTAGGGGGCTCCTTAGACCGGGGCAGAGACTTTAAAACAGGTCAAGCTGTCTGTCCTGAACTATCCAATCAGGGATGATTATTGTGCCACCGTTGAGGCCCCAGAGACCCCTGGCATTCACTCATCTGTTCATTAAGTAGGCGAACGAGTATTTATGGAGCCCCAGCTGTGTGCAGGCACTTAGCCGGGTGTAGATGGGGTGCCTGTCAAAAAGGGCTTCGGGGCCAGGCTGGCCCGAGACAGACAGTCTGGACCCAACACAGTCAGGGAAAAGCCAGACAGACCCCCCACACCCTCGGAGGGGGTCTCTGCAACCCAGGCCAAGGGCGGCTAAAACAGATGGCTGCCTTAGTGGACCAGCGCCGTTTCTAGGGGGTGGGCCGCTCTGTTTGGGTTTGTTTTCCCTTTGCTTCCCAATGAGTTCCTTTTAAAAACATCCACCCATGTCTCCGCTGAACTAAAGGGAAAGGAATTTGTGCAGACCATCAGGAAAGCAGAGATGAGAAGGCCCCAGGGGGGCAGGCGTGGGGCCCTCGGCTGTGCTGTCCAGCTGTGAGGGGAGCCCAGCCCAGGCTGTGGGGGGGAGATTGCTGAGGGGCTGGGGCTGGCAGAGCAGAGAGAGGGGAGACAGACGGGGAGAAGAAGGGGGAGACTGAGGTGGAGCTACAGGGCGGCCTAGGGGCAGAGGGCTGGCGAGACGGGGGCCTGGGGAGACAGAAGGCCAGAGCCCTTGGGGCCTTGCCCTTTGCTGGGCTCCTGGCCCCGCAGCCCTCCCAAGCCCTGCCATCTCCTTGCTGTTTCCTGGCCAAGAAATGAGCCTAGCCTGACGCCAGCTACCCCACCCAGATGCTCCCCACCCTGGAACAAAGGGAAAGTGGCCCCTCGAGTCTGCCTGCTCCAGCTCAGGGCTGGGCTCAGTCACCAGGCAGGCACTTGTTGTAGCAACAGTCCCTAGGGACCTATCCCGGGTAACAGGACAGCCAGCAAGAAAGATGGGGGAGCCAGAGTCCCCATCCCCTCCGGCCCCCAAGGCTGCCCCAGGCCTCCCGGACAGCCGCTCTGTAAGTCTGCCTCCATACCCACGGGTTCCGGGAGGAGGGGCTGGCTCACCTCACAGGCCGGTGTGCTGGGGTGTGTTGCCTGGCAACCAGCAGAAGTGATCCCGGAGCAAAGGGCAGGAAGGACCGGAAGATCGGGGCCACTGCCCGTGGGCCCATGGCCACAGGAATCTTCCATAGGGCCCCCAACCTCAGCCCCGGCCACCTGAGCCCACACTCAGGAACCCAGAAAGGGAAGAGAGGTGGGCCTTAAAGTGTCCATTGTCTCCTGTGAACCCAGGCCCTGGCTCTGGCCTCTTGGAGGGCCAGCCCTACGTCCTAGAAAGTGCCTGGGCCTGGGCTAGCTCGGGGCAGTCAGGCAGAGAAGGCTTGCAGGTTGGGCACAGCTCACGATGGCTGCGAAGGAGAGGGAGGAAGGGAGATAGGGGCATGGGAGAGGAAGTGGATCAGCCCCTGGCCGGGGGACCTGGGTCAGCGACATCTTCTCATTCGGACCCCAGTCACCAAAGCATTTGCTTCTCCTCTGTGGCAAGAAGCCGGTAGCAACCCCCCCAAGCCGGGACCATCACCCTAGCTTGCAGATGAGAAGGCCCAGAGTGGGCAAGGGCCTTGCTTAAGGTTATACAATAGCTATAGGCAGAGGCTGGATTAGAACCCAGGATTCTAGACTCTAGCCAGGGCTCGCCCCCGCCCCACCCACAAGGGATGTTCGAGGGCGGCAAAGCTCTAACCAGAGGATTATGGCAGGAGGTGACCATTGGGGTCAGGGGAGGAATACGCAGAGGCCAGAGCTGGTGTCTAGCCCCTCACCAGCCCCCTGAGCACCTGGCCCTCTGCGTCCTTGGGCTGGAGGCAAGCTGAGTCCAGGAGAGGCGGTACTCTGAGCCATAGACCTGAGGAGGACTGATCAATGGCTGGGCGTGGGGTGGTGCAGGGGGTCTTCCTGGAGGAGGAGGGCCCGGGGTAGAGCCTTGAGGTGGGGCAGGATTCTGGGAAGCCTGGGAGGGGAAAATGGGAATGGAAAGACTGAGCATCCTCCCAGAAGCCCCTCCCCCAGACCAGCCCCACCCCCAGCCCCATTGTCTGGACCCAGCCCAATTAGCCCCCCTGGCTCCTGCAGGGGCCAATTAGGCTGGGGCTGGGGTCAGCGCTGGCCAAGGCCTCGACTCCCCTCTGAGCTTCACTGTGCTAAGCACAAAAGGCACCATCTCTGAGGTAGCAGAAAGGAAAATAAAGAACAGAAGGAAGAGAAAATGCACTCCTTTTGTTTCTTTGCTGTAACCTTGAGCTGAACAAAGGAGTGACTGCCTCCCCCTCTGGAACGTGTTTTAAACAGCAATTTGCACAGAGTTGCTTGTGGTTCGGAAACTCAGCTGACATTCAAGGGGAATGGGGAGCAGGGATCTGGGGTGAGCAGGGCGCTGGCTCTAGGACCTTCTGTAGCTCTGGACTGCCCTCGATCCAGAGGCAGCGCCGCCGCCCCCCCCCCCCGCCCCGCCCCGCAGCCTCAAGAGTGGTGGCAGGTGAAGTGATCCTCCAGACTCAGGGCATCCACAGGCTCCCCCCACCCTGCACCCCGCACCCTGCCTCTGCCAAGCCCCGCCCAGCCGCAGCCTGGAGTCCAGCCCCTCCCACTTGGCCACGCCCTTGCTGCCTGACCTGCCAGGGGGCCAGCCCCCCCCCCCACCTCCTGTGCCCTCCAGCCAGTGGGGCTCTCAGACCTCCCCGACCCTACCCTCCGGTGGCGGTGGCGATGAGGTTCAAGAAAGAATGAGGGAAAGGAAGAGCCTGGTGGCCACAGGAGGAGTTCTGGTGGCCACAGGTTCTGCTGTCACGCTGCTGTCACACTTGGCCCACACCCACTCTGCTGGGTGGGCAGCGGCCAAGGGCCGAGATCATAGATTTAAAGGCGTGACCCTGGGTGTACCTTGTGCACAAGGGGCTATTTGGTCAGCATGAACCCTTGGAGAGGGCCATCCCCTTTGGGAAGATGCTTAGCACAATCCCCCCTCCCCCCACCCTTCAGGCCCTGGCTCCTGGCCACAGCCCCCTAGAACTGGGCCCTTGCTCAGAGCTGATCTCAGGAACTGGGGAAGGCCAGCACCGATCTGCACAGGCTGAGTGCACCCATTTTCTTTTAAAGAAATGAGGCTAATTCCCATTAAAGGTATTGGGTAGCGTAGATTGGCCAAGAGTGGCCTCTCAGACGTCCTGAGGGACGCTCAGACCTGCAGGAGCTCTGTCCATCAGAGGACGGCAAATCTGGCTGGAGCAGTGTCCTTGGCCACCAGTCCTGGGGGGCCGGCCTGGCCCTCCTTCCCCATCTCGCGACGGCCACCAGAGTCTACAGAGAGGAGGGGAGGCCCTTCCATGCTGCCAGGGCCCCCCAGGAGCGAGAGGGAGAGTGTGTTGCTGGTCCCTGGTGGGAAGGGGAATCCCAGTCTAGGGGGAAGAGGATCGGGGATGGTTTCTTGGCAGAGGTAACAAGGCTTTAGAGATGGAGAGGGGCCCAGGAAGGCTGGCCCATGATCGGAGCAGCCATGGCCAATTCCTGAAGGGAGTCTAATTTTGCTGGGACAGATGGCCTTGAATTTCAGACCTGGCAGTCTATCACGAGGGCATGTGGGAGCCATTGAAGGGCTCCAGAGACTGGAGAGAAGGTGCCATTTATCTATTGTCACATACCGAACCACCCCAAACATCGTGACTTAAAGTGATCATTTCTCTTGTATTATTCTCTCTGTTCTTTGCGTCAGGAGCTAGGCCGAGGTATAGCAGGGAGGGCTGGTCTCCAACCATGGTCTGGGTCCTCAGCTGGCTTGGGAGGGCAGGGGGCTGGAGCCCAAGGGCAGGGGGGGACGGGGGGCAGGGGGGGGGAGGTGGATGAGGCCCCGCCCACACCATCAGCTAGGGCTTCCTCACAGCATGGCGGCCTCAGGACCTTCTTCCTTGAGGGGACGGCAAGTATCCCTGGAGGGAGGTGGCAGCTGCAAGAAGTCCCGGAACCTCACAGTGCTGCCTTTGCAGTTCTCTAAGACCCATCCAGTTGCAAAGGGAGGGTGTAGACGCCACCTCTCGCTGAGAAGAGGAACACGGCACTTTTAGCCATCTTTCATCCACAGCAGAGGAAGATTGTGTTTTGAGGAAACGCAAAGAAAGCCCAAAGAAGCAGAGAACTAGGAGGCCTGCCTGTAGGAGGAGATCAGACCAGTTTGCCAGGAGCAATCGGAAGGGGAATGCCCCCCAGGAGATGTCCCTTCTGAGCAGAAGAAATCCCATGGGTGGGAATAGAAACACTACATTATTGGCTGGTTTCATTATTGGCAGAGGGGTGTCCTGAGGGGGTAATACTGGCCCCTCTCAGCCCGGTGTAGGGGCGCGGCGACACCAGGAAATAGGTCTGGCCAGGCCTGGGGCAGGGGGGTGGGGGTGGGGAGTGGGGGGTTGGGAATCTTTCTCTCTCTGACTCAGAAAAGCAGCCCGGATGGGCCCTAAGTTCACCTCACAAGCCTGAAGGCGATCAGACGGCCTGGGTGATGTGTACACCTCCCCTCGCCCGGTAGACACCTGGCCAAGGACAAGTGGCCCCAGCCCCTGGGGAAGGGAGAAGGTCAAGGGCAGAGAGCCATCTTACCCGGTCCCCTGGAAGGCCGCAGCTCCGATTCCCCACCCCAGCCTTGGCTCCCCAGGCCTGTAGGACAATCCTTCAGCGGAGCTCAGCGAGACCCAAGTCAGACTGCAGCTCGGGCCCTGTGGGTGGGGGAAGCTCGAACAAACCACCCAGCCCTGCCCGCTGGGGGCCTCAGTTTCCTCCTTGGGAAGTTGGAGTGAAAATGCCTCTCCTGCAGGCTCATTGTTTGAATTAGAGAAAAAGTACGGAAAGGGCCTGGCCAGTGGTAGGCATTCAATAAGAGGGAGCTCTGGTTATTAGGCTCTGTGACCCCCACAGGCCCAGCCTGGGCCTAGTGTCCTTAGTGTGGCTTCCGAGGCAGATAGAAGAATCCTGTCTGATTGGCAAAGATTTAGTTGGGGGTGTGTTTGTGTGTGTTCGTATGTGTGTGTGTGTGTGTTTGGTACACTTTCTAAACTACATCCAGGTCCACTGAGATTTGAGATTTGCTGTGTTACCTTGGGCAAGTCACTGTACCTCTCTGGCCCCCATGGGGGATTTTTGGCAGAGGACACCCAACAGATGGGAGTTCACAGGCAGCTGTGGGAAGATGGGCAGGGCCTTTTGGAGGAAGGGCAGGTGTGTGGCAAGACAGCCCCCTATGCCTCTCTCCCACCCCCTACCCCCTCACCTCCCCAGCCCTCCACCCCGAGCTCTGGGGCCCGCTCAGGTCAGCCTTATTCCTGATACAGCCGGAAGGCAGAGCGTCTGTGGGAGGCGGCTGCCCTCTGCCGGCGGCAGAGGGGAACCACAAGACAGGAGCCTGGGCCTGCCGCAACGGGTCCCTGGAGCCTGGCAACCCAGAGGCGAGATGGCTGTCCAGGGAAAGACAAAGGGAGGAAGGGTGGGTGCCATCAAACCCGCTGCCCTGGTTCAGGCTCACCCCCGACCCTCTGCACTCACCCCGCCCACTGCAGAGCCCTGCCACCCACGCTGCCTCTGATCAGACACCTGTCTACACCTGCCGGGGCCTCAGGCTTCTTCCTTCCCCTTGGAGAGTGAAGCCCGTCCCTGCTCCTCCCCCAGCTCCAGCCCCCGACCCCCATACACCTCCCCACCCCCCACCCCTGCCTATCTCCTCATTCTCCCAAAACTCCTTTCTCTGTCCAACCCCTCACCTCTCCCCCTCCCTCTGTCCCTTCTCAACCTCACCCAGCTCTGGCATTGGGAGCACCGGCCAAGGGAACCAGGGGCCACCTCCTCAAGGCCATACCCAGAGGCTCCCTCTGCAGGTCAGAAGCTGTGGAGGCTTCTCGCCTTTTTTTTTTTTTTTTTTAAGATTTTTTTTTTTGGGGGGGGGCAGAGGGAGAGGGAGAAGCAGGCTCCGGGGTGAGCAGAGCCAGAGGTGAGCAGAGCCAGAGGTGGATGGGGCTCAACCTTAGGACCCAGGATCATGACCTGAGCAGAAGGCAGACGCTTAACCGACTGAGCCATTCAGGCGCCGCCCCCTTACCATCTTTTTTTCGAAAACCTTTTAAATTGTGAAATGTAACCCACATGGGTCCCACTGAAAGTTAAAAAAAAAAACAAAAAACCCACAACCAAATTCTTAGAAAGCGAATGCCCTTGCCACCACCGCCCGGGTCAGGGACTAGAGCAGCGCCGGCACCCCGAAGCCCCCCGCGTCCCTCCTCCCCCCGACATGACCACTTCGGCAGTGGCTCGTTGTCTGGCTTGGCTGCTTTATCCTGTCGCCCCTAACTGTGCCTCCCCGGGCCCTGCGTCCTAACAGCTTGACTTCTCTCTAAAGGGCATCAGAGCACGTGCGCCAGCGTGGGTGTGGTTCTCTTGTGGCCCTTTGGGTGTGAGCTGCATCCAGGAGTTTGCTCCGGGTCGTGGCTCCTCTTTTTCGCGGCCGTGTGCTGTTCCCATGTCCCTCGGCTCCGTCCGGAGGGGGCCTCAGTGGCTCTCCAGGGCTCGAAGGCTGTGAGGAGTGGTTTTTACGTTGTCCCCAGGTCTCTAGGTTACCTGCCGGCCGCAGGGGGAGAGTGCATCTTACCCAATGTACCTCGACCCGAAGCCCCTCCTCTCTGAAGCTCCCTGGCCTTGGCTTTGCCAGCTGCTCTCCCCCCTCCCCCCTTTCTGGCACTTGCCCTGAACTTGAACCTGAGGGCTCCTGTCCCACTCTCACCTTCATCCTGGAACCCGCTTCCTCACTCTACACTTCGCTGACTCTGGAAAATCTCCTTCCTTCCAAGGCCTCCCTTAGACCTCCATGGGCTGCCCTCCCCAACCCGTCTCCAGCCAACATGCTCCCCAAGCTTGACCACCATCAACCCCGCATGCCTCGCCCCTCCCCAGGCCAGCACTTCTTCTCCCCCCTGGGTGCATGCACCTCTTCCCTGTCCCCCAAGGCCACAGACGATGACTCCTCCTCCTCCACCCCTTCTTCCTCCTCCCTCCTGCAGCTCCGGCCCTCACTCCGTGCCTGGCTGCCTCTGCTGGCTCCGGTCCCATCCCTTGTCGCCTGACTCACTGTGCCTGGCCTGCATTCCCTCTGTGCTGGGACGCCTGGGGTTCTTATCACACACACACACACGCACACACACGCACACCTGCCTCGAACTTTAGGCCCTTTGGTGACCTTACAGGACAAGTCCAAGCCCCTGAGTGAGCCTTCAAGATCCTCTTCTGTTTGCCCTGCCCCCTCTCCAGCCACACCCCTACACTCTCCTCCCTGTCCCCTGCTTTCCAGAAACCCCCGCTCTGTTCCTCGTCGCACACTCACCTCCCTGCCTTTGCCACAGTGTCTCCTCCGCCCAGAGAACCCCCACCCCGACCCCCAGGTAACACCTACCCATCCAACTCCTCCAGGAAGCCTTCCTAGCCCCCAGCCTGGGTTAAGAGCCTCCTCCAAGCTCCCCTCTGTCACAGGCACGTTGTGCCTTCTCCTCTGTGTAGATGGGAGACCACGGCAGCAGGGAGGGAGAGTGGGGGCTCCTCCGTGCTCCCCAGCCCCAGCACGGAACAGACCTGACACACAGCTCAGCAAGTGTCTGCTGCCTGCGGGTTTATCGAGCTGTTTCCAGCCTCGGCTTTCTAACTGTGTCTCTGTGACTTTGGGCATTTAGACAATGAGGGTCTAGAAGCATTTCTGGTCAGCATAGTTGTTCGGGGCTCCAGATGTATTGGATGAGATACCCTCAGATGCCCCTGCAGGATCTCCTTGAGGGGGAGGGGTGCAGTAAGCGTTGCCCTCTTCGGGCTCTTGGGAGAGATCACCACCAACCTTTCTTTTCAATGATAAGGAGTGTGAGGAGGGGGCTGGGCCTCAGTTTCTCAGACAGTCACACCTCCTGCGCCTGGTCCCCAGCGCTCTTGTAAGAATGATTTTTTTTAAAGCACTCAGAAGGTGGGATGGGGACGGGAGTTAGTGTCATCCTCTGTGGCCCCCTCATACCCCTGCTATCCCTCGAGTTCGGGCTATTTTCGCACCCACAGATGAAGACCCTGAGGCTCAGAGCGTGGCTGCCACCCTCACAAGGGGGCAGAGGGATTGTTTGAATCTGGGGCGACCTGATGCTTCTCACCTCCACAGACTCTGAGAGCCAGGGTCCTGGCAGGGATCAGGGGGTGAGAGGGGTGCGGTGGGCACTCAGTAGGGCCAGTGTCCCCAGAGGATGTGCTAGCCCAGAGAGGAGACTGGGAAGAGGCTGGTATGCTGTCCACCACCCCCAGAACAGGCCGGGAACTGTGGGGGAAGGAGGGAGCAGACAGAGAGGCAGAACCACAATGGGAATCTGGGCCGTGGTGTCCTGCGTGTTCTCAAGGCTGGGCTGTGACGCAGAGCGTGGCCCTGAATGGGGAGCCTCGCCCAGGCTGTGGGGACAGGTCAGGGCTACCCGCCAGCAGGCCGCAGCTCCCCAGCCCGGCCTCACTGCCCAAGGTCGCTGCTCAGCTGGGGGGGTGCGTGAAGCTGAGGAGGGAGGGTAGGCCGAAGGGCAGCCAGCCCTGGGTGTCCCTGGATAGGGGGCGCTGGCCAGTGCAGAGACTGAGGGAGGTAAGCCGGGGTCCCTCTCCCTCCTCCAGGGGAGACCTCACGGGCAGACAGCAGCCAGGCCGGGGGTGGTCTGTAGGGCTAATCTCCAAGGAGCAAAGTCCCAAAGGACCCATGGTCCCCCCTCCAGAAGGGGCCATCTGGCCGAGGCTAGGACACCCCACTTCACCAGCAGTCATGCTCTCTCTCCACCTTTTTCCCTTGCTCTGAGCCTCAGCTCTTTTCATGTGTTGGGGGGCTTAGAGAGAGAGCCTCGTTCACCCCCAGGACCCCAGTACTGTTCAGAGTTCGAGAACAATGGACTCTTAGAAAGAGTGGGGCCCTGGATGAGACAAGAGGGGACCGGCCCCGGCTCCCGCCCCACTCTGTCACACCCGCGTGTGCACGTGCACAGGCGCATGCGCACCCCGCCCCCTGGGCTGTAAAAGGACCCAGGTCATGTGTGGGAACGGAGGTGCTCCGCACAGTGCTCAGCATGGGTGCAGGTGTGAAGGGGGATAAAGAGCGTGGGCTGGAGGGGCAGGGTGGCTCTCGCGCCTGTGGGAGCCCTCGATGCCAGGCCTCTGAGTTGACACGGAGCTGGGACGAAGCTGGTCCCAACCTCAGGAGTTCACTCGGAACCACAGGGCCGTGAAGAGCTCAGCCCTCCGCCCCTCCCCCAACACACAGGGCTCAGGCACCCAGCAGAGCACTTCCCTGCCCGGGGCCCCTGTCCCCCTCCCCTACCTTAGGCAAGGTGCATCTGAAGCTGAAGTTGGGGCGTCAGCAATGGGATCAGGCAGGCACATATGAATCTCAGTCTTCTCACCATCCTGAGCCAGCTGTGGGTGGGGACAGTGAGAGGAGGCCACATGCCCACCCCTCCTGATGCCGGGACACCTGGGCACGTCTGGCTCCCTGAATTGCAGATCGGGGAACCCTTTCTTCCACCTCCACCCCGAGGCAGCCTTGACCTCGGAGACAAAGGGCAGAGTGGGGCCTTGGGACATCAGGTGGACGCTGGCAACTCTCTGATCAGTGCCACTCAAATTCTATAGATCGATTGAGCTCCAAATCAAGCCAGGACTCATTCTTTCTTCTTCTCTCTGGGTGGAGCCCCAGCCTTCCTCAATCAAGGAGGTGCAAGGAGCACAGTTTTGCGAGTGGAGTTGGGTTCCAGTGCTAGATCTACATTTGGAGGCCAGTTGACCTTGGACATGTCACCGAAGCCATCAGAGTCCCACAGGATCTTGTGGGACTGAGGTTGGGACTCATGTCAGCAGGCATGCCTGCTGGTCCTCAGAGGGCCCTTCCCGGGACGGAGCAGACTCTGCCGGGCCCTCCATGATGGGACTGGAGAGGGCCTCACAGCAGGAAGAGGCTGCCGTGAGGGCCTGGGAGCAATCCCCCACCTCCCCGGAGCATCCAAAACCCAGGGCTGAGAAGAGCCCAGCATTGCTGAGAGCTGGGAGGGTCCCCGGAGGAGAACCAAGGTCTGGAGGCTTCAGGGACTTAAACAGACTTGAGCCAGGATTCATTTATTTTTGAATTCATTCAATGTTTTTAACTCTTTTACGTGAAGCACACGCGTTCAGACAAATGCACAAAACATAAGTGTGTTTGCTGCAGTGGCATGTGTCAGCCCCGCGTGTCCCACAGGTCAAGATGTGCAGCACCGCCGGCACCCCAAAACTCCCCGCATCTCCCAGTCGCTCCCCCCCAGCTCCCCGCATAGAACTCACACCCTGACTTAACTCTAGTGCTTCAGTTTGCCTGGTTTTTTGTTTTGTTTTGTTTTTTAAAGATTGTATTCATTTATTTCAGAGAGAGAGAGAGCGAGCATGCGCAAGAGAGAGCAGAAGCTGGGGTGAGGGGGACAAAGGGAGAGGAAAAGGGAAAAGCAGACTCCCCTCGGAGCAGGGATCCAACGTGGGTGTGGGGGGCTCAATCCCAGGACCCTGGGATCATGACCTGAGCCGAAGGCAGACACTTAACCAACAGGTGCCCCAAGTTTGCCAATTTTGAGCCAAATCTCTTTGGAATCATAGGATGGGTACTTCCTGTCTGGCTTCTTTTGCTTGAGATTATGTGTGAGAGCTTCCTCTCTGTGGTTTCATGTAGCTGGTGCTCATTAATTTTTACTGCTGTCTACATTCCATTGTATGAGTACGTCTCTGTTCAACTGATGGGCATTTGTGTGATTTCCACTTGGGATTAATACAAATAATGCTGCGAGGAATGTTCTCACACCTGCTTCTTGATGCGTGGACTGCACGCATTTGTGCTGGATACACACCCAGGCGTGTAATTGCAGGATCGTAGGCTATGCCTACATTTAACCTGAATAGTATCCAGCAGGCAAGGGGTTCTCCAAAGTGATGGTGGCCCTTCAGGTCCCCCCGCAGTGAGGAAGAGTTCCGCTTGTTCCACACCCTCATTCCACATTTGACACGATCGGGATTGTTTTGTTCTGTTTTTGTCATTGTAGTGGGTGTAGAGTAATATCTCGTTGTGGTTTTAAATGACTAATGAGGGTGGGCACCAAATCACATGCTTATTGACTTATTCTGTCGAGTGCCAGTTCAAATCTCTTGTCCATTATGCTCTTGAGTATCTGTCTGTTTCTTACTTCTTCGTAGGAGGTATTTTTATATCTAAATATGAGTCTATTGCCCATCACGCTTGTTGCAAATATCTCCTACTGGTCTTGCCCACTCACTCCCTTGATAATGTCTTTGCATGAATAGAGGTTCTTAAATGGACCAAACTTATCAATCCTTTCCATTCTGGCTTGTGCATTTTTATGTCCTGTTGTTCAAAAGCTTTCCCTCCCCAAAGTTCTTAATGATGGTCTTATCCTTGTCTTTTAGAAGCCTTATTATTTTACCTTTTACACTTAGATCTCCATCTATCTGGAATTTACTGTTGTTTATGATATGTGATGGCAGTCAATTTTCCCCTTTCCCATATAGATATCAAACAGACAAAGCACCATTGACTACAATCACGGTCTTATCCCTACAGCCCTAGAATGCCATCCTTGAAATGAACTAAGAGTCCATATACATGTGGGTCTGTTTCAAGGCTCTCTATTCTGCTTCTTTGACCTACTTATCAATCTTTGCACTGATATTACCGTCTTAATTACCGTAACTTTATCATAAGTCGTGATAGCTGAGAAAGTGAGTCTTCCCAACTGTTCCTCTTCAAAAATATTTTAGCTGTACTTGCCTTTTTTATTTCTCACCCATTATAGAATCAGCTTGTCTATTTCTACACACACACACACACACACACACACACAGACACAAGTTATGATTTTGATTGGAAGTGCATTAAATCTATAAATCAATTTTGGAAAGAACTAATTCTTTAAATATTGCGTCTTTCGATCCATGAACATGGTATGACCCTCAATGTGTTTAGATATAAATAATTTTAAATTAGATGAATAATAATATGGATATATTCTTATTAGAAATATAAAATCAGGGGCACCTGGGTGACTCAGTCGGTTAAGTGCCGAACTCTTGGTTTCAGCTCAGGTCATGGTCTCAGGGTCTTGAGGTCAAGTCCCATGTTGGACTCCACACTGGGCGTGAAGGGTGCTTAAGATGCTCTCTCTCCTTCTCCCTCTGTCCCTCTACCCCCCCTAAATTTGCACACTCTCTTTCTCTCTCTCTAAAATACATATTTTTGTATATTACATTAAAAATATACATAAAATATACCTTTCCCTTCCCAAACAGAGCTGTTTCTCATATACTGTTCTTATATACCTGCATGCATGCCCACGCGTGAGTGTGTGCACACAAACACACACACGCACACACACGTTTTGGTTGGGATCATAGCAATTTGCCACATGCTTTTTTTATTTAACAATATTGTGCAGACATCTCTCTGTGTCAGAACGATCTACTGAGGTCGCTCTCTGCGAGCACTGCCTGTAGCCAGAGACTGCGTGTAATCCCAGCAGAAGTCTACGACTGAGTTCACTGAGCTTCCTGGAACACTACTCTCACACGTGTGTGTGTGTTCCTCTAGGAGATTTAATCCTACAAGCAAAGAAACCCATTCGGAGACTGCCGTAATTATGCAGAGCAGACATAATCAAAGCCGGAACGGGGCTGGGGAAGGGGAAGAGGGACTAATTTCCTTTTCCAGAAGAACACGTGCTTCCTCTTGGCAGTCTCCTGGGCCTCCCACACATGGGTCAGGCTTGGGGCTGCCGGAGATGCCCAGCGGATGCCTAGCAGAGGGGTGGGCATGGGGGCAACCCTGTGCTTCGCCTGTCAGGGGGATCTGAGGCCCAGAAATCTGGAGGGGCCTGTCTGGGGTCAGTGAGTCGTGGCCACACTGGGCTTCTGACCGAGGCCTGACTACAAGGCCCTGTGTGTGTGTGTGTGTGTGTGCGCGTGCGCGCATGCGTGCTGTCTCTAGGCTGAGTCTCTTAGTTAACGATGCTGCCCAAGGACACCAGATGGGCCGATCTAGAGGCGCCAAAGCCTGGAACCCAACTGGGACAGGTGCTGGGGAGATGGACCCCACACTGGCACCCGTTAGAGGGTGTCCAGCCAGAAGGCTAGACAGTGGCAGGTGACAAGTGGTGCCTGATGAGTCCCTGCTGTCTGGGAACCCTTCTCAAGCAGCCAGTGGCCCCCATGCAGCAGGTTGGAGGCAGTGGCCGGGAGCCAGGCCACATCCCCAGTCAGTAGGGGGCCCAGGTGGGAGTTGGGGGCAGAGCTCTGCTTCCTGGAAAACTGGGGGCCTGGGGGAGCCCCCCACTCCCACATGCCAGGCCTCTGCAGCCTCGGGAGGGCCACGGGCACCAGGCCTTAGCAAACTCTGCCTGCCTCACTTCTCTCCTCCCACTGCCTCCCCCTCCAGCGGCCTTCCTGGCCTCCCATTTGGGGTGCCTCTTTTATATTTATATTTAAGAAATTCCCTTTTAAAATTTTTTTATAAATAACAGTAGGGAATTTTTTTTACCACAAAACAAATGCCATTCATGTAGTCCATCCATCTCCTATGCATACAGGAGGGCAGATGTGAATTTTTTTCCCAAACTGAGGTTACACCGATCTTCCTTTTCAGGAAGCTTCTCCTACCATTTCTCGACACACTGTGCAGTTCCCGAGTCGGGGGGCATCTGGAGGGATTGCACAGCGCTTAAGAACCCAGACTCCAGGGCCAGCAGGCCTGAGTCTCAGACCCTCTCTCTGCCACTCATTAGTTTTGTGACTGAGTTACACGTCTCACTGGGCCTTGGTTTCCCCATCAGTGCGATGAGGATGACGACAGTGGGGACTAAGTGAGGGAGAGCCTAACCTAGATCACACTCAGTGCCCGGTGAGCTCCAGATATTAGGACTGCTGTTACTTCTAGCCAGAGACAGAGCTCAGCAGCCTGGTCCCACCTAATAGCCTAGATCTTGTAGCTGGATCCCAGCCCTGACCTCGAGTCTATATCTGGGTCTTCTGGGCCTACCCGATGTCTCTTCCTGTCCCCCAGGGTGGTGGCAGTGCTGTGGCCTGGGCTCAACCCCTAAGCAGCATTCCCTTGGAGTTCTGAAGGTTCTTCTCTGGGTTCCCAGTGACATGAGTAAGGACAGGGATTAGAGAAAGGGAGAAGGAGAAGGCAGAGTTAGCCAGGCTAACTCTGGAAGGCTCGGAGTTAGCCAGGTCCTGGAAACCCAGCCCCGGGTCCTTTTGAGTCTCTGCCACTGAGGGGCTCCCTCACCACGGTAGGAGCCCCAGGTGTCTCCCCGTTAGCATCACAAAGAGAGACATGGGCCCTGGGAGAGACCATTGTCCCGACTGCTCTCCGCTCTCCCGTGGCCAGGACTCCCATGGCCAGGACGGGCGGAGGCCAAGTCATAATCGCCCCCCTAAGGAGTTCCTAAGACTCAAGCGCACAGCGTGCGGTTTGCGCTGCTCATTGGCCCGCTGACTTCCAAGAGGGGGTGCAGACGTGGGGTGGGGGCCCCAGTGGGGCTGGGACCCAATTCTGAGCTCCGGCACCCACAGGAGATGAACAACTACCGGCGGGCCATGCAGAAGATGGCAGAGGACATCCTGTCGCTGCGGAAACACGCCAGCATGCTGGAGGCCGAGAACCGCATGCTGAGGGGCCAGCTGACCCAGGAGGGCGGGGAGGAGGAGTCGGACAACGCCAACAAAGCTCAGAAGCTGGACGAAGGTATACGGGCCCCTGAGAGCATCCGGGTACCTGCCCGAGCCCAGGCTCTGGATTGCGCGCCAGGGCGGTGGGGGGTTTTCCCAGCTGTGCCTGCTCCTGGACACCGGTGGGGATCCTCTCCGGGATGGGGAATGGGAACTCCAGTCCTGTCTCGAGCCCCAGGACCGAGCGACTCCTGCCCCCACCCCCCACCTCTGCTGAGCTCGGAGATGCCTCCTCCCTGAGCCGGTCCCCCCACCACCACCAGTGTCCGTGAAGCAGAAACTGCTGCTGAGTGAACTGGAGCTGAAGAAACTGAGGGACAGAGTGCAGCATTTGCAGAATGAGCTGATTCGAGTGAGCTGGGGCAGGGGTGGGGGGGAGGGGGCAGGGGGGCAGAAGGGGAGGGAGCTGGGGGGCGTCCAGAGATGAGTCTGGGAGGCTTGGAGGGAAGGGGGCACCACAATGGAAGACTCAGCGGAGGAGCCAAGGGGTAACCCCTTCTTTCCCCCCATCCCTCCCCCACCATCAGAAGAACGATCGAGAGAAAGAGCTGCTCCTCCTGCACCAGGCTCAGCAGCCACAGGCGGCGCTGCTGAAGCGGTACCAGGACAAGCTGCAGAAGACCAAGGCGCTGGAGGAGACTGTGCGGCACCAGGAGAAGGCAGGTGCCATGGGCCCAGGTCGCCAGGGGCCAGCCCCCGACGGCAAGGCGGGCGCGGAGCTCCCTCCGCCAGCCCAGCCTTTGTGCTCTGCCCTCCAGGTGATCGAGAAGATGGAGCGGGTGCTGGAGGACAAGCTGCGGGACAGGAAGGAGCCCCTGCTCAACAGACTGCAGGGAAAGCCCACCACGGGTGAGTCCTTGGCTCCCCAGGTTTGTCCCAGTCCTGGGGGCCCAGCCTTCCAGAGCATCAGCTTCAGGAGCAGAACTGGGGCAAAGGATGCTACCCCCCTACGGCAGGCAGTGAGGGGCTCCCGAAGGTCCCCTGGGCTCCCTTCTCCTGCCAAGAAGCCCCTCAGGACACATGGGGACAGCGCATGAGCCAGGCTAGGAAGATAGCGGGCCTTGCTCAGACCGCAGACTGGAGTGAGCCGACAGCCCGGGAAAGAGGGGCTGCCCGACCCCTTCCCCGTACTTCCTCATCTCCCCATGTCTTCGAAGAGTCTGCTTCTACAAAACAAACAGCGCTTGTTTGTTTCCTCCACTGACATTAACCAAAGCCACCTAATGGCCAGTCTGGGGTGTCTCTGATAAGTTGGGGAGAACCAGGTGCCGCGGTGCCGTGCTGGCCTGGGCAGAGGATTTCCCTGAACCCCCGTGTGCCCAGCCCTGTGGCAGCCTTCACGGCAAGGGGTGCATTTCTGAAGGCCTTTGGAAAACTGCAAGCTGGCGCTGCCTTTCAGGAACCCCAAGGTCATCCCACAGTGGGATGAGAGAGGGGAAGGCAGCCTAGCAAGGGCAAAGGCCCAGGGAGTGACAATGGCAGGAGCGGAGAAGGGAGGAAAGAGAGAGGTAAAAAGCTAAAATCCACCCAGGACCAATGGCTGGGGAGTGGTTACAGAGAACACGAGGTCAGATTCTAAAGAGCCTAGAATGATGGCCTTAGGTGTGTGGATCTGATTTCCCCCCGCAGCAGGGAACCATCTAAGGCTTCGGAGCAGAGGAGGGGCAGAATGGGGAAAATGCTGGGGCAGATCAGGCTGGGGACGGGCGGGCAGGAACGCCTGTCTCACGAACAGCTGTGGCCACATCTGCAGCCTTCCCCGTGCTCTTGGCCTCTGGCCTTCCCCCGGGGCCTACGGGAGAGAACCTGCCTGCAGACCTGTACTCAGTCCTGCTGGCGGAGAACGCCAGGCTGCGGGCAGAGCTGGAGAAGAACCGCCAGCAGTCGGCCCCCATCATTCTGCAGCAGCAGGCGCTGCCGGTAAGAGCCGCCGGCCCACACCGGGCCTGGGCCTGCCCGGACAGGCCGCTGGGTGCCCAGCAGTCACGCGCAGCACCATCCAAGTTGAAGACCACGATCCGATCGGGAGCTAGGCTTCCCAGGGTCTCCAATGCGCTTGGAGACTCCCGGGAGTGCCAGCGCTCAGGCCCGCCTCTTTCCTCCTGGGGAACGTGCATGGGTCTGAAAGCTCCACCTTTGCCCTCCTCTTGCAGCCTGGGAGAAAGCAAGCCCCTAATGGCCCTTGACCTTTGATCCCTGACCCCTTTGCCACCTGGCGGGCCTGCACTTGGACTCCACACAAGCCTCTCTGAGCTCCGTCCTGGAGCATTTCCTGGGATTGGTACAGCCTTGGAGAGCCCTTTTCCCCCATCCCAGGTGGACCCCAGGGAATTGGGAGCAGGAGGAGACCTGCCAGAGAGACTGCAAGAGACAGATGGCCCAGGCCACTCCAAGGGCACAGAGGCCCTGCCCGCACAGGTGGGTGCCCCCACCCCGCTCCATCTCCAAGGCTGCTGCAGGCGCCCCTGCTTTACGCAAACCCAAAGACAAGACATTTGGAATTACAGAAGAGGGGGCGGGCAGGGAACACCGGAGGGCTTATCTCTTCATCCCAGGACTTACAGGAGGTGAGTTCTGTTTGAAAGCACCCCTGGTGCGTGGACATCCGGGTAAAGTGTGGGGACAGGGGAGCCCTTTTACAATTCCTTTCTGTGTGCTGATGCTGCCTAGTGCGTTTTATATTTAGAAAGTGACATGCAGAAACTTCATATAGCCAAAATCCGTGGGGAGAACAGCGGTGACCTGCCGTCTCAGGGAACGAGGGTTTGGCCCCGGGTCTGAGGCTCTGCATCGGGGAGCTGAGCCGGAAACTCAGACTTGGCTGGTTTCTGCCTCAGCAGCTCCCTGCCTCCTGAGCCCACACGGCGGCAATCCCCCGCGGGGGCCTGGTGTGAGCTTCTGCTTTGCCCACAGGATCTCCTTGCCAGCACCTCGGACAAGTTCAACCTTCTGGCCAAGCTAGAACGGGCTCAGAGCCGGATCCTATCCCTGGAAAGCCAGGTAAGTGAGCCAGGCAGGTGTCAGTCAGGCTGGGCGGGCTCCCCACACAGCAGCCCTCGACCAGAGTCAAGCTCCAAGTGTGACCAGAGTTGTGGCTTGGTGTATGCCCAGGATCAGGGCTCAGTATGTTGTTCGAACTCAGGGAGGGTTCATCTGTGCCTTAATCGGACTGCCATTTGGCCCTCCCCACCCACCTCTGGCACACCCGATGTCTCCAGAAGGTAGTGAGCCCACATTGCCTGGGCTCTGGTTGTCCTGCTCACAGGGAGGGGCCCTGCTGCCTAGCGGGTCCTCATCTGTCCCTCTCCACGTCTGCAGTTAGAGGACTCAGCCCGACGCTGGGGACGCGAGAAGCAGGACTTGGCCACGCGGCTGCAGGAGCAAGAGTACGGCTTGGGGCCCCCCTTGAACTCCGTCATCACTGACCTGCCCGTGAGTGGTCTCTCTGAACAAGCTCCGTGGGGTGCAGGCAGCGCGGCTGGCAGCCGCCACCCCCGACCCCAAGTCCCTGGGCCCTGAGAAGAACTGTCCGAGGGGCACCCGCTCCCCGCCTGGAATTTAGAATACCTGCGCTCAGAGTCTGCCCTGTCACCATCAGGAACCCTGGCCTGGTCTCCATGCCCTCCACCTGCCCAAGGGGAATAGAGAGCTCCCCCCACCCGAGACTACCCGCTTCCCATGGGTGGTGGCGAGAATCAAGGGAACACGGCCGTGGATGAAGGGATGCCCCCCACAGACCTTTCTGGAAGGCTCTGGTGCTGGCTGTGCTTTAGCCCTGGGTTTGCTCCCGGACAGAGTCGCCGTGGCCCCCACCCCACTCCAGGGCCCCTGAGGCTGTCCCCTGAGCGCACCTTCTCGGCCCCCGCGGTGCTGCCCACCTGCCGGGGATGGGGGCGCGGTGCCCGGGAGAAACGCTGCTGGCTTCGTCCGCACAAACAGGCCTGTTCACAGCTGCCCCTCCAGCTCGGCCCCGGGCCCCCGAGCGTCCCAGAGCAACGCCCCCGACGGTGCCTGCTCCTGAGCCCGCAGGGTTCTGCTCCTTCCCAGGGCCTAGGAAAGGCCTGACGAGGATGGGGGTGCCTGTCAGGGAGCACGGGGCTGCCTCTGCAAACTCCCCTGCTGAGACCTGGGGGCTCTCGGAGAAATTGGGCAGGCTTGCTGTGGTTAAACAGGTTTGGAGCCCATCGTGAAGGCATGACCCACAGTGTTTGGATACCCTGAGGCCCGGCTTGCCAGGCAAGGTGCACTCTGATGGGTCCCCTCCCCGGGGGCAGGGACGTACTGGCCTCCCTTTGCTTTGCGTACCACAGAACTCCTTGGCCCACACCAAGGACCACAGGCGACCCTCGAAACTGGACCCCCTGATGCCCAGCTCGGAAACTAAACTCAACAAGCCCTCAAACTCCGAGAAGACCTGAGTCTTAGCAGACCTGAGTAGCTGGAGCAGGGCTCCCTCTCTGTGTGCTGGGGCGTCTCATTCCAGCCCCCAGATGACTGGATTAAATGTCATAGGTCAGTGAGCATTCGCCTGTTTCCTGGAGTAGGGCAGCTGAGGGGGCCCAGCTTCCTCCTGCCAGACCCCACTCTGAACCCGGGCCCTCCACCACAGCCCTCTAGCCTCCTGCCTATCCCAGAAGCTACCATTTGAGGAGAGCCAAGGGCCATAGTGGACCCAGGAGGGTGGGAGAGAAGAGGCCTTCCAAAGCAGAAGCCCTTCCAGGCCTCCAGAAGAAATGAGACGACCAGAGGTCAGCTCTCTTGGGAAGCGTGAGGGAGGCTGGGACTTTCCACTTGTCCCCAAACATCTCATATCTGAAATCCCTTCTTTCAAGTTTGATTTATCTGTTTCTTGGGAACGGAAAGACTTAAAGCCTGCCTGTGGTAATCAATTACATGTTAGTGTGAAATACCCCCATTAACCGGACCAGGCTGAGCTAGCAATATTGCGTCCAAATACAGCCAGGGACAGGAAAGCAGGTGGGGCCTGAGGAAGGAGCCCTCCGCTGAGAGTCAGGAGGCCTGAATTCTAGCTACAAGCATGCTGTGTGACCTTGAGTGACTCAGGGAACCTCTCTGGGCTTCCATTTCCCCATGTATCCCATGCAGAGCTTGCCTTCTCTGATGGTAAGGCCCTTTCCAGCTCTAACATTTCTGAGTCAAAGACAACTCGGGCCCAGAGAAGAGAAAGGAAGCTGGAAGGAGAGAGAAAGCCAGTAAGAAAGGATCGTATGGTAGGGAAAAGCAGAAAGGCTCCAAGAGTGGACTCAGAGCCTGCATCAAGGCCACAGGGCCGCTGTCCTGAGCGGAGTTAGCGTCCCCCATCTGCCTGCAGGACTTAGACCTGGCTAGTGGAGGGCCAGGAGGGGTCAGGCACCCGGTCAGGTCAGGAGTTATGGAACTCAGAAGGGATTAGCAGGGCTGAAATTGGGATCAGTGTCCGACAATCCAAATAACGCACCAGACTTAGCCACGGTCTCCTCGCCTACTGCCCAGAGCTTGGACACGTGGGCACGTCTCGCTAGAACAGGAAGCTGAGGCCTGGGGAAGCCCAGAGAAAGGTCAGGTGGGGCAAAGAAAGCATGCCGGCCTCTTATCCTCTAGGTCAGCCGCCTCACACCAGACCCTCACTCACAGGCTGCGGCCCTAGCCTCCCCCAGACCTCTCCATCGGCCTTGGCAGGAAGTCCTCAAGCCCCCACAGGGAACGCCCACCCAAGGTTCAGCCAATCAGAGCCCGGCAAGAGCCTCACTCCTGCCAGGTGGCCCTGCCTCGGAGCCAGGATTGGCCCACACCTCTCAGGCCTCCCGATGCCCTCCACAGAAACCGGGTGCTTTGTCCCTCTGCCTACGGCTCTAGTGGCCCTCCATGCGGTGGCAGCAGCCCGCCGCCGGCCTGCTCTGCCTCACCCCTACCCCAGGCAGCAAGGAGGTCGACCCTACTGACTCCTGAGCTGCTGTGAGGGGGTGGGGGTCCCAGCAGAGAGGGCTTCAAGCGCAGCTGCCTCGGGTCCCCCATTTATGCTCAGATCCCCCCCGTTGACGCAGGCCAGGGAGCATCTCCCCTGGAGTGATGGATACCCTGGGGGTCAGATAGAAATGAAAACACGTCACGTAGTGCAGCCATTTATTACCTTCCTGGGGCAGGCGAAGAGCAGGGAGAGGTGGCGGGAAAGAGGGGTGCCCTGGCCAAGCTGGGACAGCTGACCACTGAGCACCAACTCTCAGAGCTGGTCCAAAAGGAGCAGGGGAGGGGGACCGAGGACTGATGAGCTGACACCACCGAGGGGACCACCCTGCCAGGCCTCCCTCCAGCACCCCTGCTGGCTTGATGGGTGGCAGAGGCGGCGTCCATCCTCTCTAATCACACCTGGGGTGGGTCCCGGCTGAAGGGCCTGAAGGTGAAGAAGATGGGCTGATCGGGCATCAGGATGAGGTTGAACGTGGTGCCCACATCAGTGAGATGTTGCATTTCAACTTGGAAGTTCTCCAGAATCTGAGAAAGAGGTGGTGGGCTTAGGGGAGAGATGCGGCGGGGCTGTCTCCCCCGGGGGGCAGGCTCATTCACCTGTAGGTGTCACCTGTCACGTGGGACCCGAGGAGATCTAAGGGGTCAACCGCCAGCTCCTGTTTACCCGGCCCAGTGCGTGAAAAGACACCCCTAGTGCTTTGTTCCCTTGATTCACCTTAGCTTCAACAAAACCTCGTCCCACCCCACACCCACCCTGTCACCACTTTGAGGGAACAGATGGCCAAGGGACACTCCCGGGTAATAAGCAGATTAGCCCAAAATTGTGGGGGAGGAGGAGGGCAAGTCAGGGAGACAGATGTCCCCAGCCCTGTTACTCCCTGGGCTCTGGACAGAAGTGGGAGTCGGAGGGTCAGTGCCTTCCTTCGGGCCACAGCCAGCCCAGTCTACCCTGATGTCCCCGGCGGGACTCACGTGGATGAGGAAGAGGGTCATCTCGAGCTCAGCGATCCGCCGGCCCACGCACTGTCGCACACCCCAGCCAAAGCCCAGGTTCCGGAAGTGGATGAGGTCCTTGTCTTTACCCAGCCATCGGGTTGGGTCAAACTTGCCCGGATTGAGGAAGAAAGTGGGATCCTGGCCCATGGCATAGGTGGACACCTGCACCAAAGTCTGGGGACAAGGTGGGCAGAGGCCTGAGCACAGGACTCGCAGCCTGGAGCATAACTCAACTCCCCGCTCCAGGAGTTATGGAACTCAGCCAGGCTTCCCAGCACAAGACGCTGCCCGCTGTGTGACCGTGAAAAACGCCCCAGCCCTCCCTGAGCCTCGCCCATCAAGTGGGCCTGACCGGAAGACTCAAGGCTGGGGATGGCCCCAGGGATTGTCCTGCCCTTTGCTAAGCCCCAGAGGGCTCCCGAGACCCAGGGAGCCTGTGGGGCCTCCCTCCTAAGCCCGGGCTCGGGCAACCTTCCAGAGATGGTCGCCCAGCACCCCTGCCCTTGGTCTACACTTGGACCCCACCCGCCAGCTCCAGGAAGAAAGAGGGGACAGAAACTCCCATCGCCACCGTCTGTGTGCGACTGCAGTCGGCCCCCAGCCTCCTCTGTGTGACTGGCAGAGCCGGCAGCCCCCCGACTGCCCCTACCTTGGCGGGAATCATGTAATTCCGAAGAACCAAGTCGTTTTCAAGATATCGCTGCAGGGTCACGGAGATGGGGTGGAGCCTGCCAGAGGAAGGATTTCAGGGGCTAGTGCCCCGAGGCCCGGACACCCCGCATGGTGTCTCGGCCCCAGCCGCCACACCCCGGGGCGATTCTGGAGACAGGACTCGTACCCTTATTTCCTCCCTCCCCATTCCCAGCTGTCTCCCCGGACTTCTCGCTGCCTGCCACCAATCCCCCCCACCTTGTGCCCTGCCCAGGGATCTGGGGGAGGAGGGGAGCAGGCGGGGAGGGGCGAGCTTGCCTCAGTGTCTCCTTGATGCTAGCTTTGAGGAGCGGGACCAGCTGCAGCATCGCACTCATGTCTCCCTGGGCCTGGCGCCGGGCCGCCAAGACCTCCTCCCGCAGCATCTCCTGCACCCTCAGGCTGCGTGCCATCTCGTAGAGGTGCCACTGCAGAGTCATGGACGTCTGGTGGGGAGTGGGGGCCGGGGGCGCGGAAGGCAAGGGGGACCTGTCATTCCCGGAGCATTTAAACCCATGCTCAACTTTCATTTCCAAGCGTCTCCGCCCACCGTCCTCCCTGTTTCCAGAGACCACCATCCACAGAAGCAAAACACAGTTCTAAAGGCGAAGGTCCAAAAAAGCCTTTCTCACTCCCCAGGGCAGAAATGTCTGGGGCAGTGCTTGTCCCTGTCCTCGTCCCTGATGTCACCAGAGCCCGCCTGTTTCCCCAGCCAGTGGAGTCACCCATACAGCCAATGCCTTCTTCCAGAGGACTCCCAGAGGGCTTTGGAAGCCAAATCCTACTTCTGTAAGGGTTGTAATCCCGAATGACTGCCGTCCCACCCCTCTCCCGCTAGACCTTCCCCTAAACCTCAGCCTTTGCCTGTGGGAGCATAAAATAGAGTGAGGCCCGAAGATACTGAAACCAGAAAACCCCGACCTTTCTCTCATCAGTGTTGCAATTAGCGTGAGGCATATCCCGAGAGGAACCAGCTCATCTGGGTATTAGCGGGAGGCAGTGACCTTTAGCCCTACGCTGGAGGCATCAGGGTCACTCGTCAAACCCCACAGCCCCAGAATCTTCAGTGGTGCGACCCTAGGCAGAAGCCGCCCTCCCTCCTATGGCCAGGACATGTCATCTTACCAAGGATCTTATTTTTGTCCAAGAGGTTTGGGCACTCTCCTTCTTCCCTCCAGCGGGAGCACTCAGGAAAAAATGCTAGGTAGTCACCTCTCAGCTTAAAACCCTTACCTGGCCCCAGAAGCTCGTGCCTGCCCCACAGGGCCTCCCAACAGCTGCCTACCGCTCCCAGCCCCACTGCTCCCCTCTCTCCAACACGCACCTCACGCTCTCAATGCACCAAGCTACGTGCAGCTCCTGAAGCCCAGAAATCTTCCTCCTGCCATTACCTCTTTCTAGAATTCCCCTCCCCAGAGCAGAAGCAAGGATACTCTCTCTCTAAGGCTCAGAGCAAACGTGTGCCTTTGCCTTATTACCTCCAAGGCCTGACACAAGAGTGGCTACTCAGGAGATATTTGTTTAATAAAGTAGTCAAATAAGTTCCTGGCTGTGTGACCTTGACTAAGTGACTTAACCTCTCTGTGCCCCAGTTTCCTCATCTAACACGGAGGGATAATAGTGACGTATCTGCCAGTGTCGTTTGTGAATACTCAATGAGTTAATACATGTGCACAGCTTAGTCCCCTGCCTGCCATACAGGACAACCTTCATAAATGCTACCCAAGAACCGCGGCTTTAGTGCAGCTGAGTGATTTAGGCGATGTCTCCTACCTAACTGACCATGTTTAAAATATGCTCAAAGGCTCGTCTGCAGCCTGTCCCATAGACCAACAGTCCTGTGTTAGATACAGCACAACACGAAGATGACACCTGGGCAAGAATGTTACTAACACGGGGGCTTAGACACCTGCCTCTCCCTGGTCCGGAAACTCTCCTGCTCCTCTCTCCTCGGCACCTGCCTGGCTGCCCGGCCCTACACCATGGTGCGATGGTCTGCCTCCTTGTCACAGGATGAGTCATGTCCCCGCCAAGCTCCCGGGTTGAAGTCCTAAGCCCCCCCCCCCCAGTACCCCACAATGTGACCGTATCGGGAGATAGGGCCCTTTACAGAGCAAAGTAAGGTGAAATGAGGTCCTGCGGGGGGGCCCTAGTGAGTAGGACTGGCATGCTTCTAAGAAGAAAAGAGCGGGTCACAGGCAGGCACACAGACCGTGCGAAGACACAGGGAGAAGATAGCCATCTGCAAGCCACAGAGGGGCCTCGGAAGAAACCCACCCAGCCACGTGGATCTTGGCTTCTAGCTCCAGAACTGTGAGAGAATAAAGCTCTGGTTTTTAACTCTGTTATGGCGGCCCCCGCACTCATAGCCCCTTCCTCTCCGAGCCATACGGGACATTTGAGGTCTCTCATATTCATCTTTATAGTCTCAGTGCCTGAATCCCAACGAATAATCAACACTAAATAATTAACCCTCACTCTCACAGCAGCATGATATTGGGAAAAGGGAGGTACACAGGCCAGAGATGTTTTGACATTCCAGAAGTTTCTGGGGTATCATCCTGCCTGTGGAGAGGACGTGAGGGAGGCACCACAGAGCATGCCTTCAGGCATTGGGGGTGCCCTGGGGGACTGAGGCCTGGAGGGGGGAGGATGGGAGACAATAAATTCCACTGGCTCCCAGCGCTTCGGAGGGCCTGCCTGCCTTCCCGAATCCAGTGCTCTGTGTCCTCCGCCTGTGACTGGAGGGCTCCTCCCTTACAGACCCCACGCACGACCCCACCACCTACACCTAGACTCTCCCTTCTCACGGGCAAAGAGAAAATGGCGGATCGGCCTTAAGGCGAGCTCCGCGGGTGCCGGGTGTGACCTCGCCCTTCTAGGAGATCAGTAGTTAAGAAATGCAGCCAGGAAAGGGAGACCCGCCCCATGTGGGTAGGGTTTCAGGCGACGGGGTGGACTGGCAGGAAAGGGGCCCGGGAAGGGGCAGGATGTGCTGAGGGCCACCTCACCGTGTCCACACCCCCGGCCAACATCTCCGTAATATTGGCCTTGACGTCCTCAAAGAGCAGCTTGTTATTTTTTAGGAGGCGGTGGAGGATGCCCGGGTAATTGCTGACGTCTCTCTTCTGCCTCAGGTCCCAGTGGAAGTTCTGGATGTAGCGCTCGGCTGTGCAGGAGGGGAAAGAAGTGAGCTCTGTGCAGGTGGGAGGGAAGGTGAGAGGCGGTACCGAGGGCTGGGGGTTCAGGGGCCCAGCTTTCCAGCGGCCCCTTTGCTGAGCGCACACACTCTGCTAAGCCCTTCGTCGCCATCTAATCCCTGACCACAGCTCTAGGAGGTAAGTGATGTCATCCCCACTTTACAGATAAGGAAACAGAAGTCCTGGAGGGTGGCGACTTGCCCAAGGTCATGGGCGTGTCAAGGGCAGAGTGGATTTGACTCCAGATCTGGCTCAGCGCCGCACCCCAGTCAGCCTTCTCCACCCTGCCTTACCGACCTCTCCCACCAAAGCCCTAATCTGTCACCGAGCACAGCTGTGTCTGAAGCACTGGTCCTTAACCCTCTGGGGATCCTGGGCTCCTCTCGAAGAACATGACGAATGGCTCTGATCCTCTTTCTCCAGAAAAATCTAACCATCTCCAACAACCAGGCTTTAGCCTTCCATGGCCAGGGGGTCCGAAGCCTCCCCTCCCTGCCCACCAGAGGACAGAGACTGCTTACCTCCCTCTCTCCCCAGTCCCAAGCCTGGGTTTCCCACCCTCCGAGGCGGACAGAGCCGTCCTGGCCCCCGGACCCGGCTACCCAGGATGCCGCCTTCACCTTTACTGAAAATCACATCCCACGCGGCCACATGGTCTCTCCAGGTCTTGGTCCTGAAGAGACGGAACAGGTCCGGGGGGAAGGTGAGCATGGGGACGCTGGTGTGGAACATCTGGTAGACGGCGTTGATGAACCGCTGGGCCTCGGGGTCCACTCTCTCCTCCAGCATCCCCAGGCGCTCCCCGAACATGACGTTGGTGATGGCTGCAGAGGGAGGCAGAGGAGCCCCTTCTGAGGGCCTCGGCTCCCAGAACCTCACCGCCACCTCCACCAACACACAGGATCTCCCGCGCCCAACCTCAGACTCCTTCAGTCAGGAAACTGAGGCCTGAGTCCCCAAAGGCTGAAATCGCACGGCTGGCGACCACTCGGGGCCTTGAGAGGGGCGCGCGGAAGACCCTCCAAAGTGTGATAGGAAGCAGAGTCTCTGGCACAGCTGAGTAAAGGCACAGGAGGGGCTGAAACTGCTCCCCCCGCCCCTCCCCCAGCACCCCGAGCAGCCTCTGGGCTTTCCTCCTGGGAAGAGACACAGATTTCTCATCCATAATTGACCGAATTGGCTATTTCCTGAAAAAGGTCAGACAGGAGACTAGGGAACACAGATCCCTGGTAATGAGCCATCCGCGACCCACTCTGGCCCGACCTAAGAAGTCACAACCACCCCAAGTGTTTCCTGCCTACCGGGTCAGGAATTTGAATGTCGATTTCATACCAAACTCTGGGCATCCCAAATCTGCAGCGATCACACGATCCCCATCAAGCCACGAGGCCTTCGCACGCACCGTTCCCTCTGCCCATGCTGCCTGACTTCCTTACCCTCTCTGTAAAACTCCTACACATCCTCAAATACCCAACTGAGATTAACCACCCAACCCTCCCTTCCCCTCCCAGACCTCGAAGGTCAGTGTCCCAGGAGAGAGAGAGGTAGAGGATGGGTCCAGCAGTTCCTCCCAGAAGCCAATGCCAGTGCTTCTTCAGGGTCTATGTTCTCCCACCCACAGGACCACTGCCCGTTAGATACAAGCCCCTTACACTCAAAGGCGAAGCGAAACAGGTCGTCGCTGATGTCCCCCGAGAACTTTCCGGAGCCCTGCTGCTTGATGCGCCGGTGTAGGACTTTGACAAAGTCCTGAGACACTGGGTCCAGCAGGGGAATGAAGCTCCTTATGGACTCTGGGGCCATCACCTCCGGGTTCAGGGCCAGCCGGTCTTTCTTCCAAGCTCCTGACTTCCTGAGAAAACACAGGCCCTCAGGCCCTGATGGTGACAGACCCCACGCCTGGCAAACACAGAGGGGACTGACTCTTGGCCGAGCCACGGCTCAGAGCCCCGCACTCACTTCCACCCAGAGCGCCCTGGGCCTCCCATCTCCCAGCTGCTGCCTGGCCTGGGGGAGGGGATAGGAAGGAAGAGGGTGAAGGAGAGCAGGTCCCCCACCCCTCCTCCACTCCCCCTGCGGCCTCTGCGGCCAGGAGCTCCTATTCTTAGGGCCTCTAAGTAACTTTCAAATCCTCCACCGTTTGCCTCCCTGCAGGCCTGCCTTCCCTTCCTCTGGGCTGATGCTCAGCTCCTACCATTCCAGCGCCCCTCTGGGTCACCTTCTCCGACACAGCTGACCAAGCTCTCCTCCTCCGCACCCCCAGCGTGTCCCATTACTGACGCTGGTGGGGGACCTCAGGTGCCCTGAAGCGGGTTAGTGAGAAACTGCAGCTTACGGCCCATACTCGAAAATAGATCCATGCAAAGCCCTCTTTGTAGTTTTAGGGCTTTGCTTGTTTATAAGGATGTTATCACAAACTCACCAGGCAACAGAGAAACTAGAACTTGAGTGACGGTATTTAAAGGACCCACCGGTCCTCCCACCTGCTGTCTCCCTGGCTCAGGGTCCGCCAGCCTGACTCCCTTGCTGGCTTTTGCATACGGTCTTATCCATCTTAAATAGTACACTTGTTTTCAGCTCCTTAAAAAGGCTGTCCTGCTTTGCTTTTTCCACTCGATTTTCTATTTCTAAGTATCGTCTGGATCGCTGCTGGCCACTGGTGTGGACTGGTGTGGGCCCCAGTCCCCCACGGCCCCCACGCATGCTCACTTCCACCGGGCACGTAGCTGGTTCCCTGGGCTTGGCTGTGGGAACAGCAGTGCCGCGAACATCCTAGCTCAAGTCCCCCGGGGGCCCCATTCTTTGGAGTCTATCCCCGAGTGCAGAACCGCTGTCTCGTGGGTAGCATGAGATATTCACCAAGTGCATATGGAGGGAGTGTCCAACCATTTTCTGAAATGGTGGCACCAGCGTTCACTCCCACTAGCAAGCCACGAGAGCTCTCGTGCTCTGTACCCTCGGCGACACCTGACATGCGCATTTTAAATTTTTGATGAGAGATTTGGTGTCATATGGTATCCATTACTCTTAAATACACGGGCCTGTGGGCGTTTCTCGCTAGCCCTGCAGACTCACGGTGGGGGGGGCCCTGCCCTACTCGTCACCGTATCCCAGAGCCTGGCACATAGTAGGTGCTCAATAAGACGGGACTTCATGAATGAACCAATCGATGAGAACTTGTCTAGGGCTTTATTTACTCATTACGACCTTCAACCTGAAGGCTGGTGGTGTAGTCCCCCGGCAGCTGTTTTATGGAGACAAGATACCAGGGATTTGCCTAGAGGCCCCAGCCGGAAAGGGCAGGGCAAGCCCGGCCCAGCGGTGCCCCCGCCACAGCTCTCTGTCATCTCCCTCCAGCCCCCAGGAGATGGCCGAAGACTCACTTCAACAGGACGCCGAGGGGTCTCTGGTAATACTGGTGATAGGCCACCCAGGGCGGGATGCAAAATCGTTCTGGAGTGGGACCCTCGAACTTAAAGAGGAGGGCCACGTCTTCAGGGTCGATGATATAAACTGACTCCACGCTGCCCAGCTTCTCCCTGGAGGAACGGAAGAGAAGGGCTGCGGTGGATTCCGGACAAGCCGAGCAGGCCCTGGGCAGGACGAGAATAGCCGCCTCAGGGCCTAGAGCACAGGCCAAACAGTCCTGGGAGTGGATCCCCGGTCCACAGCCTCCTTGCTGTGTGACCTGAGGCAAGGCGCTCACCCTCTCTGAGTCCCAGTTTCCTTTGTTATAAAATAGGGATACAGGGCTGCTGAAGGACCAGATAATAAAGTCTGTGCATGTGACCCTGTGAGGGCATTCTGTAAGTTACAGTTTTTACTCATCATCCCAGTAGCTACTATCCTACCAGGCCATGTCCCCAGGACCAGCATCCCCGCCCCCCACCCCCAAGGACCATCAAGTCCTCCCTCCCATGCTCCTTTTCCTACGTGTCCACACCCTCAGCACCCTCCCCCCATCGCAGCCACTACAGAGCTCAGAAACAGCGTGGTCATGTCACCACTAGAGTGACTCGATGTAGACGGCTAGGTAGGCATTCCGTACGCCCAGCCAGCCGGTCCCTTCTAGCCTCTAGGACGGCAATGCTGGGAGTGGGCCACCCTGCCTCTCCTTGGATTCCAACAAAGCACTTTGCCTCTATTCAAACAAAACCACGCTAAAACCTCAAGCCTCGGGGGCAAATATATGTCACAAAGCACTTTGTAGAGGGTCTCTGTGGGGAAAGGGCAGAAAAGCCCACTTCTCACGGGCTTCTGCCTTTTGCATAAGAAAGTTAATTCAAGATACACTATAAGGCAAAATATAAAAGCATACAGGTATAAGCTAAGTTCTCTCCCCTTCCTCTTCCTCAAAGGGAGGAAGGGAGGGAAGAGTGAGGAGAAGAGGGAAGGAGGGGAGAGGAGAGGAGAGGGGAGGGGAGGGGAGGGGAGGGGAGGGGAGGAGGGGAGAGGGAGAGTGCTCTTCAACCACTGACCCGTTAAGCCCCAGCCTACCTTCCCAAGGCTTCTTGGACCCTGTCATGGCCTCCCAGAAAATTCCCTCAGTGTTTTTCCAAGTGTCTTCACACCACTATCTCCATCCCGCCCACCCCAGCTCAGCAAAATCCTTGAACTGCTGTTATTATTACCAATCTCACCTCTGGGAATCTAGCCCAAGGCAGTGATCTGATGCATGGCAATGATGCCTGATGGATAAACATCGCCTCTAGCAAAAGATCCCAGAGAGGGCTAGATGGCCACTTTGCAGAACTGCCTGCAATCACATGGCTTATCCACACTACAGACTGCCAGGTTGCCTTTTAAAAATCATATTAAAGAAAGAAATGGGAAAGAAGTCATCCAGATGTTGTTGTGGGGCCCCGCCAAACAGCGCACATAATATATTCACATTCTTGATGCTACATAAATACTATCACCATCGAGATTGCATCTGATTGCAATTTCCATTTGTGCTTGCCTATATTTTTCTGAATTGTTTAATCACACATCTTCAGAAGTTTATCATTTCAGAGCCATAAGTTAGAACAGAACAGTGACACCGAACTAGGAGTCAGACAATTGGGGTTCCAAAGATAGCCCTGGGTTTGCCTTCATGAGCTGTGTGACCTTGGCAAGGCCCCTCGCCTTCCCAGCCTCAGTTTCTCCATCTTTAAAACGTGAGTAGTAATATCAAATTCAAGGACGTGTCAAGAGGCTCAGATGATAGTGACTCAGAAAACAGAAAGGTGCTTGATAAAAGGAGTTCCTACCAGAGTGAGAGGAAGCAGGGGAAGATGAGGAAGGAAGGGATAGGAAGGAAGAAGAGAGTAGAAGAAGGAAGCAGGAATAATGAACCTCTCCTGGAAGAGAGAAGCCACCTTCTCCCAAACCTGGCACTGAGCCCAGGGGCTCCCTGCCTCCAACCAGCTGTAAGAAAGGCACTTCAGATTTCCAAAGGGCTGTGGGAGGGGGAAGAGGGAGCCCTGACAAATGAGCAGCTGGACCCTTAGGCAAACACGCCTACCCTCCCACCCCAAGCCCACCTTCAAGCCAGTCAACCTAGCCCTTCAATGCCCTTTCCCCACCTTGATGCTTTCACTTAAAGTAAAACACACTGTCCATCCTGATTTCCCCTCCCCGCCCCCAGCTGACACCTCCACCACCCCCTACCCCCTTAAGTGTCCACTCAGAACTGAACCCACGTGTGGCTTGATGGCTATGCACCTTAGATCCCTCCTCAGACGCCCGCCCCATTCAGAGGCTAAATGACCAAAGACCCTTCCTCCTGGCAGAAACCAAGGCAGATGCTTGGAGACAAGGAGCTCCAGCCAGGCCAAGTGGAGGCGACAAAATCAGCTTTTCCAGATCTTCACAGGGCTAAGGGGTGAGGCCAGCATCCCAGCAGGACAGGGATCTAGCTGGGTGACCGGGGCAAGAATGTCCACCCCTCCGAGCCTCAGCTGCCTCCCACAGCGGGGATGATAGCTTTACCTTCCAAGGTGTCTTGAGGACAGTGGCTGTAGGGAGGCAGTGGACAGAGCGCTCTCTCTTACCACCTCCCCCCAGGAAAGCTTCAGAGAGTGTAGGACCTGAGCGGCATTGAGGCCTCGGGGCCGGGAACTGAACCCACTCTCTGGGAAGCCTTCTCCCATCTGCCAACGTCCTCAGGCATGGAAGAAATCAAGTCAGAAGTAAATAAGAGCAGGGGAGCCTGGGTGGCGCAGTCGGTTAAGGGTCTGACTCTTGACTTTGGCTCAGGTCGTGATCTCAGGGTCGTGAGATCGAGCCCCGAGTGGTGCTCCGTGCTGGGCATGGAGCCTGCTTAGGATTCTCCCTCTCCCTCTGCCCCTCCCCACCCCCTTAAAAAAAAAAAAAAAAAAAAAAAGTAGACAATAGCCTGGAATGGAGGACAGAACCTTTGGGGAAGGGGAGTCCAGCAAAGCTTCCCAGGCCCCTCTACCTCCCTATCCCACCAGCCCACACTGCCAGGCTTACCTGTAAATGGGGCCATACTTCTGGAAGTTCTGGACCTGGTGGTAGTGGATTTTCTGTGAGCCCATCTCCCTCCAGAAGTTGTACAGATTTAGCCAGCCATTGTTTCCAGGGGTGGGGATCTCAGTGAAGGGGCGAGGAATCTGAGTGCAGATACTGGCCCCCTCCCCAGCGGGCGTCCTGGGATGCCCCGGACCCTCCCGCACGGTGCTCAGGACGGGCGGGCAGCCTTTGACCAGGGCTGAGCGAAGAGGAAGCCCCTTGGCCAGCATGCTGTCCCCCACGGCGGCCGCGACCCCCTGCTCGCACTGCAGCGGGCCTGCCGGGGTGACTCGGGCCCTGGGCCCCCGAGGTCCAGCTTATAAGCACCAGCTCAAGGCTAAGCGAGCTGACTAAGCGGTCAGCCTCCTTCCTTCTCCTATTGGCTCCAGCCCACATGCAACCCCTCCCAGACTTGGAGTGCCAAGGCTCCGACGGGGATTTCTGCCACCAGAGAGACTTCTCAAAGCACAAGGAGACCCCCCTCCCCCTCCCCCATCTGTGTCCTCACTGTCAGCCGCAGCAGGCCCCTAAAGTGGCCAGGTTTGTGCTTTTCCTGTGCTGGGGCCTCCGGCTGCCCCCTGCAGTGGGACCCAGCCGCTGGCAGACATCCCTCAGGACGTGTGGACAACCTGGGGTGGGGGGTGCTTATGAGGGGCCCAGAAGAGATGAGAGCCACCTTGCAGCTCTCGGGCAGCCCTTTTTTACAATAGATGATAGATAGATACATAGATAGAGAGATAGAGATGATTATAAACTGTTTTTGTACAGTTCCCCAGTTCTTTTAAATTTAAATTCAATTAATTAACATATAATGTATTATTGGTTTCAGAGGTCAGTGATTCATCAATCTTATGTAACACTCCGTGCTCATTACATCACGTGCCCTCCTTAATGCCCATCACCCAGTGACCCCATCCCCCCACCCCTCCCCTCCGGCAACCCTCAGTTTGTTCCCTATGATTCAGAGTCTCTTTTTTTTTTTTTTAAGATTTTATTTATTTATTTGACAGAGAGAGAGAGATCAC
>CM052896.1:26142686-26173982 GCA_028534135.1 Potos flavus | reverse complement strand
AAACAAACAAACAAGCCTTTACAAAGAGAACGTGGCCTCATAAAGTAGGAGTTAAACCCAGCTCAAGCTCCGGGGCCACTTCCTCTCCCTAACGTAAGGCGGAAGGCGGAAGGCGGAAGGAAAGGAAGTCCCCTGGGTCAAGGGAGAGCAAATAGTCACTAGGGACAGAGGACGCCCCGCCCCCGGCCCCGCCCCGAGAACGGGGAGGGGTACTGGAAGCCTTGGCCTCCAGAAACTGTGTGGGTCACTGCCCCCTGGCTGGGAAGGGGCAGCAGTTTGCCCAGTGGGTCCCAGCAAGCGTGACGGCCACACCCGAACCTCTGTCTGATGGCCCAGGCAGCAGCCAGTGGCCTCTCCCTGTATATGGGGCCGATGAATGCGGTCCCAGCTTTCGTCAAAACCTGCTGGGCATCCCGGTGGGGCTGCCCAGACACAAATGCTCCCAGATTGGGGTTTTTGGAGACTCCCCCCAACTAAGAACTCTACACTCCGCCTCAAGGTAGAAGCCAGAATCTCCCTTTTCCAGCGTTGCTTGTGACCGGGAAGCAGGCAGATAGCTTGGGCTCCCCCAATCAGAGCCCCCTCGGGAAATTTTGGTTGAGAAGCTGGTAGCAGGAAGAGGCCTGCCACCTCTTGACTCCATCATCCGGAGATAAACACAAACCCCGGTGAAAAACACGTTCCTGTATTTCCTTCCAGGCCTTTTCGAGTGAATTCTTTTCTGTTTTTTTCTTTCTTTTTCCGAGGGGTTGAAACTTTGTTTATTTTTACTTCAATGTATAGTTGTATCCCAATAATCTGTAGAGTGGTTTAAAAAGTCAATTAGTCCCTGTATGAGTCTGGGTTCAGGTCTGTGCAAACAGCCAAGGTCATCGTCTTCACACGCTTTTGTGCCCTACTGAGTCTTCACCCAAATTGTCATAAGCATTTTCCTTATTATGAAATGCTCCAAACCATCTCTTGGAAAAACCTCATCACGTTCTGTGATTGTGCTTATCTGTGTCTTATTCTTTCGCGTACAAAACTCTAAGGTTCAGAGGTCACCTTGGGTGCTTAGGAAGAGCCAGACCGTTCCGGTAACAACCAAGGAGGCGGCGGGCGGGGGACAGGTGTATTGATTTTATTCCCACACCTGCAGCATTCCATATCTCTACGCCAGGCACTGGGCTAGGGAATGGCACAGAGGGGAGGGACGCACGGGCCCTGGCCTCGGGGAGGCCATGAAATTGAGCAGCATGAAATTGAGGGTGCTAGGGGGCCTCTGGCCTCTGAGGAGAAGGATGAAGAGGGATACGTGGGCTGGGGCTCAGTGGGCTCCATGGGTGGGAAGCAGGAGAAGATGGGGATCCTTCGAGGACAAAGGAGGAGCACTTCCAGGAGGCTGGCGAGGACCAGGGGAGGGCCAAATTTCAAGAGAGAGGAGAGCAGATAAGCTTATGAAAGCCTATGAGGGAGAGGCCGTGGGGCTGGGTCAGCCAGCGCCGGCCCTTCTCACTCCCGTGAGCTTCTGCAAGCTGAGCTGGTCTACCGAGGCTGGCTGAGGGCGCCCCCTAAGGCCGGCTGGCCTCTAACCCATGCCCCCCTCCCCGAAGCAGCTGCAGAAGGAGCAATTCCAGATAGGAGACGAGACACGGAACAGGAGGAGTTAGATCACAGCCTGGAAGGAAACCGGCCTCTTACTAGTTGGAGGTCCTGAGACACTGATGCGTCTTCTCTGAGAGTTCCCCTCTGCGCCATGAGTTACCCGAGAGGGTCCCTGGAGGTCGGAGGACATTGTCCTTGGAACCCTGCGCACAGACCTTGCACTCCAGGGATCATGGCTGTGGACCTCCCCCCCGGGAGGAGCACAGGGATGGGGGAAAGAACCTGGACAGTACCCAGATGGGATGCCTTTTGTTTTCCTCTTCCTGGGCAAAATCAGGGGGACCTGTGAGGCCAGGTAGGAGGCAGGGCCAGGAGAGCACGTGGGCAGGCCCAGAGCCTGGGTGGAGCGGACTGAAGGAGTGGGGGGCAAAGCCAGTGGGGACAAGAGGGCAATCAGCTCCACAGAAAGTTCTTCTGAGTCACACTATGCCCGGCAATGATGACCAAGTCTCGGGATGAGGGAGGGGAGAAATGGAAGGAAAATGGGCACTGCGTCTCCAGCTGGGGCCCCGCCCTCAGCACACGGCACCCCAAGAGTGAAGAACTTGGCCCCCAGCAAGCAGGACACACCTTATCCAATGTCTGAAGCTCCAGCCACAGGCCATCCCTCACTTGGGCCAGCCTCCAGCCCATGGCTCCAGAATCTCCCCCAGCCCCCTTCAACACACGGCGAAATGGGGCAAACCAGACCGGCCCCCAACAGAAGGCCACCCGCCTGCCAAGCATCTGGATTCGGACACATTGAGAAGATCCTAGTGTTCCATTTCTGCCACTGGGCAAGCCCCATGACTTCCCACGTCCACCTCCTAGACCAGAATGGACATTTCCTACGTGCAGGTGACCTTGCGTGCATTCCTGAGGGCACCAAAGGAAGGCAAATAATGAACACTCTGCATACTAGAGGCCAATGACCAAGTCCCCTCAACTGACCTGGCTCTCAAGGGCTGAGATGGAAAGGCCCTTACGTATCATTTCTTTGGGCTCCCACTATACAGATGAGAATACTGAGATCCAGAGAGGAGCAAAGACTTGCCCTGAGTCACTAGAGCAAAGCAGGAACAGAGGCAGGCCTGAAGCCAGGCCTTGAGGCCCCAAAGAGTCACAGAGGCCCAAATCCAGAGTGGCCATTTGAAGAGGCACGGCCATTTCCTCCCCAGAGCCTGTCCTGTATGAGGCCAGCCCAGCAATCTCTGCGGACTTGCTGAGCGTGGGCACCTGGCCGATGATAGATGGGAAGTCCAGAGGAGGAAGAGGAGGAATGAGAAGACCTTCATCCCCCAGGCCTTGAAGAAACTTGAATCAAAGGAATTTCACCTTGAACCCCAATCCTCGTCATCCCTCCTCAGCTGGCCCTGATCTGGAGCCAAGATTCAACATGGCTGACTCAGAAGGAGCCCTGGGTCCCCTGAGTGAGGTCTGTGGTCAGGCTACTCTGGACTCACTCCAAGATCTTGGCAAATCAGGTCACCACCCAACCTGGGATGTCAACTTCTCCCTCTCCACACCGAGCTCTCTGGTCTGTCTCCACAACCCCTACCACTCTACCCCTACCACTCTACCATGCCCCAGGCCCATCCCAGTCAAGGTGAGCCCCCCACATATCCTTCCTACACCCAACACCTTCCCAGACAACAAAGATCTATCATAACAGACTTTTGAGGGGCCCCTGGGTGGCTCAGTGGGTTAAAGCCTCTGCCTTTGGCTCAGGTCATGATCTCAGGGTCCTGGGATCGAGCCCTGAGTCAGGCTCTCTGCTCGGCGGGGAGCCTGCTTCCCCCTCTCTCTCTGCCTGCCTCTCTGCCTACTTGTGATCTCTCTCTCTCTCTCTGTCAAATAAATAAATAAAATCTTTAAAAAACAAAATAATAGACTTTTGACAAAACTACAGCCCACTTGCTAGAAGTATGTATGTCAGAAAGCACATACATGCCATGGAGAACATTTCGTGACAATAATCCACACTACACCTTATGTTTCACGTTGGACGATATGATTTCTCTCCATTTTTTTTTTTTTCAGATTCTTGTCTGCTGGCAAACAGAGGATATATTTAAAACACACCTATAAGAGACAGAAAGTAGAGTGGTGGTTGTTTAGGGCTGAGGGGATGATATCTGAAAGGTATGGTTTTAGGGCACCTGGGTGGCTCAGTCGGTTGGGCGGCTGCCTTCAGCTCAGGTCATGATCCCAGGGTCCTGGGATCGAGTCCCAAATCAGACTCCTTGCAGAGCAGGGAGCGTGCTTCTCCCTCTGCCTCTGCCTGCCTCTCTGCCTGCTTGTGCTCTCTCTCTCTGACAAATAAATAAAATAAAAAATCTTAAAAAAAAAAAAAAAGATTCTCTCTCCCTCTCCTGCCCCTTCCCACTCTTGTCTTCTCTCTCTCAAATAAATAAATCTTCTTTTAAAAAAAATAAAAATTTAAAAAATAAAAAAATAAAAATAAAAGTATGGAATTTCTTTTTGGACTGATGAACATGAAAATGTTCTAGAATTGACTGTGGTGATTGTTGTCTGCGAATGTACTAGAAAATATTGAATTGTACAGTTTAAATGTATGAATTGTGTGGCTTATGAATTAGATCTCAATAAAGCTGTTACCACACACACACACACACACACACGAGCTCACGTCCTCCTGACCACTTCTGATGTGTTTATCGGCCCACAGATTCACCAGCGAATGTTGTCCCTATACAGACACCTGACCCAGGATTCAAATAGTGTCGGACCATTTCCGACAACTTTAGAGCAGCAGTTTTTTAGGGGGAAAAAAAAAAAAATATATATATATATATATTTGCACTTCTCCAGAGTGATTATCGCTCTCCCCAGAGGTGTGACCACCGGGCCCTCCAGGCATGGACCTTCTGATAAAGAGAGTTCGGAGGTAGCTGTTTTGCCTCACGGCTGACCTCGAGCCTGGAGTGACATCAGCCGGGGAAGGCCACGTCTCACAGGCAGCACTGGGGCAATGAGCCTCCACAGAGAAAAGCAGTCAACTTGTTTTCCCTCACAGAATCACAGAACCAAGGTAAAATTCATAAATTCCTGACTGAAAGCCAAGCATTTTGTTTTAAGTGCCCCCCCCCCAACTTCTTCCTCCGTGGGAGGAGCTCTGTTAGGTCCGGAAGAGAAGACCTGTAGTCCTCTTCTGGGCAGCACCCCAAATTTAGTCAGGCCTCGCTCCACACCTGCCCCTCAGCCCATGCGTCTCGGGGAGTGACACCCCCCCCCCCCCCGGGAGTGCCCCAGGCCAATGTTTTTAGCCTCATCCGGCCCCCCTGGCCAGTTATTGGTCGAAGGACAGGCCTGTGATTAGTCTGGGCCAATGAGACGCGAGGAAGGGTTTGAGGAGGCTGCTGGGACAGAGGCTTCTTCCCTTTTCTGGAAGAGCTTCTAGAATCACGTCATTTTCCCGGGACACACTGAATATGGTAGTTATCCATTGCTGCTTAACAAATTATTCCAAAATGGTGGCTTAAAACAACAAATGTGACTTACCTCAGTTCCTATGGGCCAGGAATCCAGAGACAGATTTGCTGGGTGGCCTTACCTCACGGGGTCTTGAGAGGGGCTGGCCGGCGCCGAGGACCAATTCCGAAGCTCGTTGGATTAAAGTGGCCTGACTTCCAGATCTTTCAGTGGCTACCGGCAGGGGACTTAGTTCTCCCTGGGTGTTGGTTGGAGGCCTCAGTGTTTCACCTCATGGGCTCTTCCAAGGCTGCCTGACCATCCTTTATAACATGGTAGCAGGTTTTCCCCAGAGCGCGGGACCCGAGCAAGAGCAAGCAGAAAGCTGCATTCTCTTTCATGCCCTAATCTCTGAAGCTCTGCCATCCCTTGGAAAAACATTCAAGGAGCAGGGAATCTGGTTCCACCTTTTAAAGGAGGTGTCAAGGGATCTGTGGACATGTCTTCATCTGCACTGAGGAAGCTTGAGGCCCGGGGATTGCGGGCAGCGTTTTTAGAAAGATGTAAATAAACCAGGCCCTAGGGGCGCCTGGGTGGCTCAGTGGGTTAAGCCTCTGCCTTCGGCTCAGGTCATGATCTCAGGGTCCTGGGATCGAGCCCCGCATCGGGCTCTCTGCTCAGCAGGGAGCCTGCTTCCCCCTCTCTCTCTGCCTGCCTCTCTGCCTACTTGTGATCTCTCCCTCTGTGTCAAATAAATAAATAAAATCTTTAATAAAAAAAAAAAAAAGAAAGAAAGAAACCAGGCCCTTGATGCTACTGTAGAGATAGTGGATTAAAGCAGCCCTAAACCAGGCCTACTTTGAGAGTTTCCAGCATGTAAGCTGATAAATCCTCTTCCTAGTTTCAGCCAGTTTGAGTTGGGCTTTCTGCGGCTTGGAATCAAGTGTCTCCCTATCCCCTTAGAAATGAAGAAGATGGTACAGAGTCACATGGTCTAATCGCCCATGGTGGATTATAAGGGCAGGAGCACCCACTGCCTCGGGGCGGGGGGGCTTGGGGGGGACGTGGTCCAGGACACTGCCCACTCAATCATGAGGCTGTCCTCAGCAGAGGGGCCAGTGGGCTCTTCCCTAAGTGACAAGCAGCATAGGCATGCCCTCCATCGGAGGAGGAGACCCAGTTCAGAAAACACTCTAGGACAGTTACACATCTGGCGTTTTCTCATTTTGTTCCCCAGAGAGAAGGCTCAAATGTCAGATTTTTGAGATCTAACCCAAGTCCAGGAGACGCATGAGTCGAGTCCCAGAAATGAGAGCAGGTCCGAGCACTCTGGCTTTAATGGGTCCTAACACCCTCCACACTACAAAAGCTCGTTCTGGACATGCCTTCCTAGGACTCCCACCTCCAACTCAGACAAAACCCCACATGTAGTGGAAAAAGCATCAACACTTTTAAGAATCTGACAAATACATGGTCAAGTGTCGTATCTACCCCCTACCGGCCGTGGAGCCCTTGTCAAATGCTCAGGCTCTTCCTCTGCTCATGGAAAAATTTAGCACCCACAGCACTGGACTATTGTAGGAAATAATGGATTCATATACTGTTTCTTCATCTACCTATCTACCTATCTATACCCATGATATATACACACACATGATATATACATACACATAATACATACATGATATATACATACACATGATATACACATGATATATACATACAGAGAGACACTGGGTGGTACAGTCAGTTGAGCATCCAATTCTTGGGTTTCAGCTGGGGTCGTGATCTCAGGGTCATGAGATCGAGCCCTGGGTTGGGTTCCACGTTCAATGTGGAGTCTGCTTGGATTCTCTCTCCCTCTGGCCCTCCTCATGCTCTCTCTCTCAAATAAATAAACACACACACACGCATACATATATAATTTTCCTCCCCCTCCCTCTGTTCTTGCTAGTGCTCAAACTGAAGCTTTCACCTCCTCGAAAGTGATAGCGGTCAGTGTCCACCCTGACCAAGCCCTTCACAATGGAAAAGGGATTTCTCTGACAGATGAGGCTGGACCCACAATCGGGCATGCCTGAGTCCTTCTGGCTCTCCCAGGAGAGCTGGCCGGTGCTTACAAAGCCTACATCCCCTCCTCCTCCTCTTGCCACCTGCATTCCCTAACTTACCCTGCAGTTCTCAGAGTGGAACTAGTTCACACTTAGATCCATCAAGAATGTTGCTTGTGACTGAGACGGTGATCAGATTGACCGGGATCCGATTCGGATGGATAAACAGCAAATCCAAAGTACCAGCTTCCCCGAAATAGGAGCCTGTTGTGTCTGATACACAGGGAGCCCCGAGCTGGGCCGTCTGGAGCTAATGCGTCAGCCCTATCGACACCCGAGCTCCGTCCTCCTGCTCCGTGTATGTCAGTTCCTGGCTTGGATCTCCTTGGCCACATCTCAGCCCCAGATGCAGCTAGAGCTCTACCGTGTCCGTGTCGCTGGGAAGAAGAAAGAAGAACTAAAGAACACAGAAAGGGCCCTCCCTGCTGAGTTCCACTGTAGGGACCTTCCTCCAGGTGCCGCCCAGGCCCAGTCACTTCTCATTGGCAGAGCCCGACTACACGAGGGCACCTAGCTACCGGGAGGCTGCGAAAGGCAGTTTTCACTTTGCTGGCGACATGGCCCGCTAGCAGGCTTGGCTGCAGTAAGCTGGGCTAAGTCGGGAAAGGATGGCAAGGGAGCCTTTTCCTTCCATCTGGTTTCACCAAGAATGAAGCTGAAAATCTGACCCCGTTTGACATCTGGCTCTTTTGTTCAACCCCTGCAAAATTTTCAGGGGGCAGGAATGTACCTGGGACCCCCAGAAAGCCCCTCGTACCGTGCCTGACACAGTATTTTCATTCCTGTGGTAGACACTCTGCAAGAGAGTTCCCTGTCTCATGACGAGCCCCTCTTCTCTGGGGAAGACCCTCAAAACACAGAGGTGGGTCGCAAGCAACCCTCCACTCTGGCCACAGATGACGGTCCTACCTGAGTATCAGTTGACCCAGACCGGGCCATTCATGGTCCCTTCCAGAACCTTCTGAAGTTCATGTAGGAGACAGCATCAGTCCTTCTGTGGTGGCCAAATGCTGAGAGGTAAGACCGTGTTCTGTCCACCTGGAGAGAAAAAGCCAATAGAGAGAAGAAAGCGAGAGCCAGAGCAACTCAGAGAAGAGCATACAAAGCACACGAGTCACGGCTGGGACTTCGCTCCTGTTCCCAGAGCCCCCGGAGGCCCAGCCGCCCCTCCGTCCTTCGGTCCAGTACAGAGTGGACAGGGACCCAGCCCTGCCTCCAGGGGCCAGCAGCCTCTGGGGTTGGTGGGGGCCTTGGGAACCACACAGGATGGGGGAAAGACAGTGTCCAAAGGCAGAGAATGCTGGGCAGACCAGAGACATAATAATACAGTTTTACATCGTGAAATAAACAAAGGCTTTGGAGCTGGATGGACGCGGGTCAAATCCTACGTCCACTGCTGAGTGGTTGGGTGGCCTGGAGCCTTAACTTTTTCATCTTTAAAATGGGACATCACATCTGCTTTTCAGGATTGTTGCAAGGATTAAGATAATGAGGGATTTCAAAAATGGGTGGGTTCTCGTAGTAGCCAAGTTAATGGATCCTGGTCTATTCCTTCTAGCCAGAGAGAGTGAAATAAAGGAGAACATGGGACTCAGTTGACAGAACTGTTGGGGTGGAAGTAAAGTCAGGTGGGGGAGGGGAGAAGATGCCTCCCATCACAACCCTCTTATAAGAATTTGCTCCACTTGGGCCAAGCACCCATGTAGACTTCCCATGGGGGAGAGAGAAAGCCTGAGCCCTAATCTTCACTCAGCGACGCTGAGTGGCCCCTCCCTGCTCCGATAAGACCCCAGGCTCCTGTAGGTCCAGAGGAGCCCCTGTACCCCAACTTGAGGGATTGAGTAGCACTCCCTGAAAAAGCAAAAGGACACTACCCCTCTCTCTCCCCTTCACCATCCCTGTCCCCACCCTGTCCCCTGAGACTTTCCTGTGCCCCATCGCCAACCCCAGCCCCTCATCCTCACTGATTTCCTGCCTCCTGCCTCACCCTAAGACAAAGAGCTGTTTTTAGGACCTCTGTAAGCCCTGGCGCCTTTATTTTTGACAGCTTCACCCCATTACCAGTGCAAACATTAAAATATTAAAAATCTGCTGTAAAATTTTTTGAAAGGATATTTATAATTTTGCTCTTGAAACCGTTTGGCTAGGAGTAACTGATTTAAATCACAATTGGGAATTCTTGTAAAACCCAGCCCACGCATTCCTTCCAATGTAATGAAAATTTTATGAATCCTAAATTTAACAATTAATGAGGTTGATATAACGTTACAGTTGGACATTTGATTAAGAATTTATTGATTTCAATTTCACAGTGTTCTTATTTTAGAGCCAATCATTTGGTTCCAGGGTCCCCTTCGTGGGCTCGGGCCACGGGTTCCTCTAATGGGTTACACAGAAGTAACCTGGACCCGTAGGTCTTCCCTATCTTCCACCCAGGGCATACACACCTTCACACACACACACACACACACACACACACACACACACCTCTAAGGACAAACATCGCCTTGGCTGGACTGGGGAGGCACAGCCCAGCTGCACATGGGGAAGACAATGGAGCCACTTAAGGGAGGGAAGCAATGCCATGTCATGTCCCATCATGTAAGAAAGGACTTCCTTACTGCAACCAGTGGTGGGAGCTGCTGAGGGCACAGAGTCTGAGACAAGGCGGCCTCAGAGGTTGGCCTAGACACTTCTCCCCTCCTGAGGAGGGCGGGTACTGGCGGCAGAAGGGACCACTCACCCTGATTTTCACAGCCAGACACACAGCAGTTACACAAACCTAGGGGCGGACGACAGAGGCAGGTGGACACGGGGGCTGGAGGGCTGGGAGAGGCTTCTCCGTGGCACTGGGGCAGTGCCCCACCAGGAGGGCGGGAAGGGCTGACACGGCGGCATGGACAGATGGACAGCCAGATACACAGAGGGTGGTGAGACTGGGCAGAGAGGGACAGAGAGAGGGAGAGGAAGGGGGTGGGAAGAGCAGATGGCTAAGAAGCCCGAATGAGGGCAGGGAGAAAAGCGAGAAGAGGGCTGGGTGCCAGTACTCAGGGGAAGGGGAGCATCTCCTGGGATTGTGGGAGCCCTGGGACAGCAGCAGCAGCAGCTGGTGTCAAGGCCAGCCCAGGGATGGGAGTGCGAGGGCACCAATTCCTCAGAGAGTCCTTGCTTGTTAGGTCACCAAAGCCTTCTGGAGGCAGAATGTTCTGAACAGGCTTCTGTGCTTAGCAAGAACCTCCCCAGCACCCCAGCCTCCCCTCGGAACCAGAGGAAGGGGCTTGGCCGAGGCAGAGAAAGGCCATTTTGTGCTCACTCCAAGGTCACTAGGGTGTACCGAGGCATCCGCCGCACACCTCCCGCTGCCTTCGCCCCAGCCTGTCAGGGCCTCGGAAGTTAAACATTTCGCCACTAGGTGGAGCAAAAGTCCACGGCAACGGCAATCGGCCGCCCGGGTTTCAGAGGATAGTGGGTTTGGGAGGCAGAAAGGGGCTAAGGGGCTAAGTCTCCGCGCTACGGCGGGGCCAGGGAGGGGACGGGACAGCCGGCCCCAGCTCAGAATGGACTTATTAGACCTACAAAGTCTGCCTTAGCCGTAAAGGTTAAATGGTCTCATAGAGGACCGGGGCGGGAGGTGGCAGTGGCGGGGAGCGCACGGGAAGAAGGTGCCGCCTCCGAATAGGGCGATCACGGGAGCGGGCACTGGCCGGATACACGCTTGGCCCCGGGGCAGGCACCCGGGCCGCTGTCCCTTCCAGCACCCGCAAGAGCGGAGCGGCGGGCCAGGATTCCGCAGACAAGTGCAGGTGACCCAGCAGGGGAACGCGTTCACCCGCCACCGCTGCAGGTGGAGGCGGCGGGGGCGGGGCGGGGCTCGGGCCAGGAGGCTCCTCATTGGACGGGGGGGTTGCTGGGGCTCTCGGATTGGCTGTAGGTGAGGGGCGGGGCTAAGGGCGGAGCCGACAGCCGTAAAACCTTGAATAGAGACTACGCGGGGAAGGTACCCAGACCTGCCGCAGGTGTGTCGCGTTCGTTTCAGGCCGGAGCGTGAGCTCCAGAGCTGAAGCGGCGTCGGGGGTAAGCGTCGGCCATGTTGTCCCCAGGCACAGGTGTGCGGCGGGAGACCAAGTTGCAGGCTCCTCACTGGGGAGCCTCCGGGACAGCCTGAATCCAGGACTCTCGCTGCCCCTCCCAGTGGTCTAACTGATCTCCCTCTGGCCAAAGCAGGTAGGTGCCCCGACCTTCTCCAACCCCCTCGCCCCTTCTCACCAAAGTGATGCCCTCCCTTTACCTTCATCTTTCCCTTTAAGTAAGTCTCCTCCCGGAGTCCGTTAGCGCTCAGCACAGAGCCCGCCCGCTCCCCGTAATGCCTCAGTAGATCCCCCCCACCCTTCTGTGGTGGCCCTTCCACTAGGAGGAGGGAGGGGCGGGGAGCCACAAGGCCACATGGCTGCCGGGAGCGCATTCCTCATTCCACAGACAGGTACACGTGCCGGACCCTGTAATGGGCACCAGAGCAAATCAGACACGGTCTCTGCTGTTCCCCAGTTTCCACACCAGGCTGTAGGATGAAGAAGAAGAGACAGAATTTGAGGAAAGGGACAGGTTATCTCCACGCTGGGGGCGTGGGCGATAATGTTTGGCTTCAACCGTGGAATAAGGAAGTCTGCAGAAATGCATTGGTGTTAAAGGTAATCACACCTGTAAAAACCAAAAATGACCAATTTACATCGACATCAAGAAGAAAAATTGCCCCCTTGTAGCTTTTTCGTTTCAACAGGGCACTGCTTCAAGCAAACCAATATGCAAACACCAACCCAAAGGTGACTTCTATTTGGGAGGAAAGGGAAGAAATTCGTTGTTTGACTCTACCCAGGAATCAACCATAAGGTTTCCTTACATGGCAAATTTCCTTCGAAATCCTAAGGAAGAAATGACCTCTGTGGACACACCGAGTGTCCGTCCCCTCAGGACAGTGCAGCCAGTTCCCACTAGAGGGCAGCAGAGAGCTGAAGGTGCTAGAGAAACGAGCCCTGGATTAGTTCACTCCTATTCCAGAGGACATGAGTAGCCTAATAGAAATACCAATAATAGTTCACATTTATTGAGTGGTTACTCTATGCCAGGCAACCTTCTAAGGGCTTATAAAAAAAATTACCTCATTTGATCCTCCCACCAACTCTATGGGGGGAGGTCCATTCAACAGATGAGGGAACAGAGAGGCTAAGTAACTTGCCTAAGGACGCACAGCCAGTAAGTACATGACAGATATGAACTCTGAGGTGGAGCTGGAGAGCCTGCATGCCTCACACTATGCAATTCTGCTTCCTGGGAAGAGGGCAGGCAGAATGGAGGACGGGAGGAGGCAGCTGAGGTCCCTGCAGACGTAACCCCAGTGAGCTCTCCAAGGCCAGTTGCAGAAGCAGGCACCGGACAAGGGCTTTTAGCTAATCGAGGACCTCGAGTCCTCTGTCAAGTAAGGTTGGAACACCTGAGTTTCCCACCACAGATACCCCACATGCCTCGCCAGGGAGGTGGCCGCAGTCCACCCCGTCACCAGCAACTGGACCCAGCCCACTAGTGCCCACTGCCGTGATGTACTCTTCCAACTGCCATGGCCTCTCGGGGTTAGACGTGGGAAGTTGGCTTCAACTCAGTCTCCCTCGTCCCTTGGGCAGCCCCCAGCCCGCCTACCCCCACCATGGGACTAGCTCAGGCCTCCTCACTGCAGTTGAGAAGGGGCTGGTCAGAGAGGTTGGGGTCCAACAAACATCAAGAAGACATTGATGAGGATCCTGTCCAGGACAACGTCAAGAGGCGTTTTGGACCCGAACCCAGTCCTTTCTCGTCCTCCTGGGTGCAAAGCACTGTGCTCACCACATCGGCTGCAGAGGGATCTCGCTGGGTGACCTGAAACAAGCCGTTTATCCAGCTGCCTTCTGTTCGTTCCTCTTCCATGAACTACGAGGTGGGAGGCCAGGGTTTCCTGACCGGGGACAAACATTGCATGAGAATGCCCCAGTACATCTTTCTAGATGAGGGCTTCTCAGCCGTGGCCCTGTTGGCGTTTTAGCCTGGATTGTTCTTTCTCGTGTGGGCCTGTCATGGGCACTGGCTGTCGTGGGCACAGTCGGATGTCTAACAACACCCAGGGCCTCTCCCCACTAGATGCCAGGAGCGCCCCTGCTCCCGGTTGTGACAGTGAAATCATGTCTCCAGACATTGCCAAATGTGCCCTGGGGGTTCCGAAACATTGCAGAAGAGGGGCGCCTGGAGGGTTCAGCTGGTTAGGTGCCTGACTCTTGATTCCAGCTCGGGTCATGATCTCAGGGTTGTGAGGTCAGGCTCCACACCGAGTGTGGAGCCTGCTTAAGATTCTCTCCCTCTCCCTCTGCCCCTCCCCCTGCCTTGTACATGTTCTCATGCACCAGGGCACACGCGCGCTCTCTCTCTCTCTCTCTCTCTCTCTCTCTCTCTCTCTCTCTGAAGAAAGAAAAGAGAAACATTGTAGAGGAGATGCAGGAAGCCCCTGGGCTAGCTGACCTGCAAGTTCATTGGCGCCCCCTCCTGTTCCGTGAGGGGGGAGCGGGGCTGCCTGGTGTACGGTTACATGAGGCAATGGGTGGGAAGCGCTCAACCTCCACCTCCTTCCTCATCCCTGATCTTCTGGGCTTCTCAAGGGTCTGCTACCCACAGGGGGGCAGGGGGGCCACTTTTAAGAATGAAGCTGAAAGGGCCAATTCTTTTTTTTTTTTTTTAAGATTTTATTTATTTATTTGACAGAGAGACAGTGAGAGAGGGAACACAAGCAGGGGGAGTGGGAGAGGGAGAAGCAGGCTTCCCGCTGAGCAGGGAGCCGATGCAGGGTTGGATCCCAGGACCCTGGGATCATGACCTGAGCCGAGGCAGACGCTTAATGACTGAGCCACCCAGGCGCCCCTGAAAGGGCCACTTCTTACCCCAAGTTCTCAGGGAGGGGAGCTCTTCAGACACCCTCTCTCTGAAGCCAGCCCAGCTGCATGGCCTTTCTGCCTGCTCCCCCCACCCCCCATGGCTGTGGCCAGGCTGGGAGGGGTGCGGGAGGGTGGCACACTGCCAGGGACCGTTTGGGAGAGGAAGCAGCAGGACCTCCCCAGAGCCCCACTCTCTGCGCACCCTGCCAAGGCCGCCCACACCTCCCGCCTCTCTGGGGCCCCTCAGCCCTGGCCTGGGAGAGCTGGCTCCCCTCCACCCCAGCACCCACAGACACAGGCCCCAGCCGTAGGCCTTCCCTGTGTCCCCATGAAAGCCCCAGGACGAAAATGGGGTAGGGGTAGAGCTAGCACTTGGCCGCAGATGCTGGAAGCTGACAGCCCTGCTTCCTAAGACAGACCCTGCCTTCTTTCTCTCCGCTTGTTTGGTGGCCTTCATGAAGCACCGCTGTGCCCCACGCCCGCTGGAAGGGACAGAAGGTCAGAGGTGAACTCAGTGGCGCACTGCCAAGTGTTTTACCCCCAGCTCCCCAAGCTGGGGTGAGGGCCCTGCCATGTGGCACGAGCTCATGTGTGTGGCGTCAGCATTCCCACCGCGGTGGGGATCAAGGCGCCGGTGTGATGTCACCGAACGCAGAGCGGGTCCCCACCTTTATGTCCTGTGCATCTGCCCCCGCACACGGTAGCCATAAATAACCTTAGTTTCAATAACAGTAAAGTCATTGGGAAGTGATGCATTTTTAGTGTGTATTTCCCTTTTTAAGACAATGTGTTTAATTGTAAGTTTGTAAAACTTATTAACGATGGCCGAGTTTAACAACCAGTTCAGGAAATTCCTAAAAATTCAACCACCAGCTCTCGAAAGCCACAGCCAGCCAGCCCCAGGGCCCCGCTAAGAATCAGATGTGGTCCATGACCCCGACATCATGCTAGCTAAATAAGGAAGACAGGCAAACCCAGGGCAGGTCATCAGCGGGGAGTCAGAGTGGGGCTGTGGAGAACCCGAGGAGGCATCGACCCTACCCAGGGCTTCAAGGAAGTCTTCCTGGAGGAGGTGGTGTCACACAGAAATCTGAGGGAAGAGTAAGAGGATCCCAGAGAGGGGTAGGGAGTGTGCCAGGCTGAAGGGAGTGCTGCCCAAAGACCAGGAGAGGAGAAAGGGCTTGGCACGCCCCAGAAACCAGAGCAGGAGGCTAGTGCTGCTGGGGGGAAGGCTGGGAAGGCAAGTCCCCTCCCTTCTCCAGGCATCTTCCTTCTGTCAGACCGGGGCCTTGAGCCAGATGGTCTCCAGGCCTGTTGGCTTCCTGGAGCCCCCAGGAGTCTGTGGAGGGGCCTGGCAAGGGGTGGAGGAGAAGGGCCAGCCCGCAGGACACCTTCTGCAGCCAAGTCTTTACCTCTCTTCTGCCCACCCCCTTCCCCCCGGTTCCCCCAGGTGATGCCCGAAACTCCTGGCTTGGCTGCAGAAAGTAGCTCTAATTACAGTCATTTAGAGAACAGTGTGCTGCGTCTCCTAATTACCAAGCCGTGCAACCCCAATTACATGTCTAAGGAAGCGTCTCAGGAGCCCCCTTCCCGGGGCCAGCCCACCAGCTGCAGCCCCAGGCCGACCAGAAATGGGGGGGCAGGCTGGCAGCTGCTGCCGGACCACCCCCCCATAGCTCCCTCCATGCCAGACCGCGCAGGAAACGCTGGTTCAGAGGCCTGCCCTGGGATGGGCGTGGGGTGAAGGGAGGCAGGGGAAGCACCCCCAAAAGCGGGGCTCGAGACCCTGGGAGGACCAGGGGCAGGAGGCCTCCACGTATACAGCGGGTGCGCCGGCCCGACCACTGCACAAGTCAGAGCCTGAGCCAGGGAAGGCGGCTGTTTAACGTTTAGGAAGCGAGGCCCCCCGACTAGATGCAGATTCTCTGGCCTCACGCCATCACCACCCACCACAAAGCCCCCCACGGAATCAGCCCTCCCCCTGCAGAGGGGCGCTGCAACCCTGCCTCGCATGCCTGCTGTGACACGGACTCAGGACCCCAAGAGGACCCCAGGAAGAAGCCTGCCTTCTCTTTGAGAGCTCCCTGTACAAGAAAGAGAAGCCTACCTCTGCAATTCCTTCCCACGGGGCCCAACTCAGCCCCCTGGGGCTGCTGTTCCCTCGGCCCCGGGGGGCCCGATAGAGGCCGCCCGCTGGTCCTCTCTCGAGCAGGTGTCTGGCTCCTCAGCCAAAGCAGTTTCTGAGAGGACCCCGATTTGTGGCTCCCTGGGGCTTCTCCCTGAACATGCACTCCTGGGTGCCCACATCTGGTCCCCTGGTACCGGGCTGACAACTCCCAGGTGGCTCCTGGCTTGAGTCCCTGCCCATCGCCTCCCACCCCCTCCCACAGCCCGGCCGCCCCAAGCCAGCCCCACAGCTCTGCCCTGCCCCCTTTATGTTCAGTCCTCACAGCCTCACAGTCCGTCCCCCAAGTATATCCAGATTCCATCCCTCTCCTCCAAGACCCCTGGTCCTGCCCGACTCAGGCCACCATCCTCGGTCACCTAGGACCCCGCAAGGCCCCTAGCTGGTCTCCCCACTGAGTCCCAAGAGGCAGCGGTGCCTGGACATCAGGTGCATGGGCCCGTGGGTTCCATTGCTGGCTCCTCCGCTCCTCGCTGGGCTCCAGGCCTTGAGCGAGCTACTTAGCATCTTAGTACCTGTATCTTAGTACTGGTATCTGTCTCCTCGGTGCCTCTGAGCAGGATGGTTCCCGAGGAATTCAGAGTGGCCAGTAGGGGACAGGGATGAGGGGGGATAAAATGAGACAGAGAGGGCACAGGAGCCAGGTCTCTGAAAACGTCTGTGTTCAACCAAGGCCCATGAACTTGCTCCTGAGATGAGTGGAGAGCGTCAGCATAAAATCTCCCACCGATTTTGTATCTGAGATGGTGCCCAAGGGATGTCCTACATGGTCTCCTGCAGAAGCAGAGAGCCTGCCCCGCCCCAGTATGTGTGGGGTGGGGGGTCTGGCTGCAGCCCCCACATTGGCTCTCCCTGCCAGGCACAGCCCTGCCTCTCCCAGCACAAGGGACTGGACAGGACAAGCTGAATCCCAACCTGGGACGGTAGGCCTGCGGCCGGGGGCCACTGCTTGTGCGGGCATGGCCCTGGAGGCGGGGGCCTGGGGAAGAGTGACCTCACATCCGCCACCTGTGAAGCTCTTGTGCAAATATATTATTAGCTTGTTAATTAATTCTTATAACAGCGTTGGGAGTTGGGTGTCATTATCCCATTTTACTACAGGATCCCTGAGCATTGGTCCTGTTGGGATAGTGAGTGCCTGGGTGGGAGGGAGGCTGAGGGTTGCTCCTGAAGACGGTGAGGCCTGCAGGGGGGAGAGGGGTCACAGACAGGTGGAGGGGGCCTGCCAGATGCCAAAAAGAAGGGTGGGGAAGGGCTGGGAGGTAGGCTGAGGGGCTCTCAAGGTAAAGTCTGGGAGAAGCCTTGAGTCCTCCTGATTATTGCACAAATAGAGAAACTGAGGCCCGGGCAGGAATAGAAACTTGCATAATAAGGTCATTCGGCTTGTCCTTTAGGCTGGGGCTCCACCTCTACCCAGGGTGTCCTGAACCCCATTCCAGAGGAGTGGGGGTGCTGGTGGAGAGGGAAGCCTGGCTGAGGCCCTGTCCCAGGGCACACCCAGCTTGGCCTTGGGGAGAACTGAGGATGCAGCCCCTCTGGGGCTCCAGCGGCTCGCACTGGGCTGACCAGCCGGCACTGATGGACTTCCTGGGCTCTCTGGGTGGCCAGCAGGGGGTAGTGCTGTCCCAGAGTGAAAGCTCCCAGACTCCCGGTCACCTCTCCAGGTCCAGCCCACAGTTCCCGGACAGGTGCAGGGAAGGGGCAAAACTGAGTTCCCGGGAGCAGGAAGAACATACAGGGTTGAAAATCAGGACCCCTGGGCTAGTGCTGACACCAGTCCCATCTTGCCTAAGGGTCCAGTTTCCCCAGCTGAGCACTGGGGAAAAATTGGCCCTTGTCCCCTTCCTTCATGCCCACCAGCTTAGAAAAGGTTTTGGAAATGTACCGAGCTCCATCCAGCCTCTGCTCTCTGGAAAAGGGAATGCATCCCAGGCTGCAGCCCTGCTTAGAACTCTGGCAAAAGAAGCTAGACCTAAGAAGGTCTCCACAGAGTGTCCCCAGTGGATTCCCAAATTGTCCTTTTACCAAAATCCTACTCTGGGGGCAAGAAGGATGGTCAGACTACCGTGGGGAGGGAGGAGCTGGATGTCTCTGCCTCTGTCTCAGGCCCCCCGCTTGGTGAGGGGCGAGAATTTTCCCCAGGGCAGCTGAGGAAGGGGAGTGGGGGCCAGGGCAATCGGCCCGTTGTGAGAGGGCTCCCCATGTCATCCCCAACAGCCTACAACCCTTCCCACTGGTGAGGTCTCCTAGGACCAGTCTTCTAGAATCTGGTCGCAGCAGCTATCTCTGCTCTGACTGAGAGCTCACCATATCTCCTGAGGCCTCCGCTCCAAGTCCCAGCGGTCTGGCTTCTAGGGGCAAAAGTCCCAGGACAGAAGGCAATGCAAAATCTGGAGCCCTGAGGATATTGAGATCCCTAGGTCAGAACTCCCAGCCCTACCTCCCCGCACCGAGATTTAACATGCCCAGGAGGCTGGAGCCTGTCATCCAGGTGTGCTGTGCTTTGCTGTGGTAAGTCGGACCCTCTCTGGTCCTCGGCACCCAGCCTGGCTGTGTCTGGTGGGGGACAGACCAGGTGGTCTCTCGGGAGGGCCCTTCCAGCATTACGGTCCTTGGGTTCCCACTGCTGTTCCCACATAGCCCCATCCAGGCACTGTGCGGGAAAGCCTCCTGTAAAGGCCAGGTGTCCTGCCGTCAACCCTATAGTCCTCACGAGCTGCCTGGCTCCTCTGCCCAGAAACCGGGCATGGGGGCATGGGGGGGGGGTCCCAGCGGGCAAGCAACATGGAGATGGGGACCGGAGGGGGGGGCAGCGTCCTGGCAGGTGGCAGGCTTGCCCCACAGAGAGGGGCTGGTGACTCACAGGGACCCAGAGGGGCATTTCCTCCTGAGGTGAAACCAGACAGGGAGCGCCCAGACGGGGAGGCGCGGGAGGGAGGGACACATCCTGCAGCTTTGTTCTCCCAGGTGCACGTCCAGGCCAGCATTTCCGGGAATCACGGGGACCCTCCTGCTGCCTCATGCTGCCATCAGAGGCTGTTCCCCGCCCTAGTGCTCTCGATTTTACAGTCAGAACACCGCCCCCCTCCATCCCACTGCCACCAACACCCTGATTCAACCACCGTGTCACCTCCGGCCTGGACCACGGGAAGAGCTGCTTCACATCGCCAGTCTCCTCCCCGTTCTGGGCTTTCATCCTGGGGTCCCCCTGCGTCCCCACCCCGCCACCCAGCTCTTCCTCATACTTTGCCTGTTTCGGACCTACCCTTCAGGTTCTTCTAGAAGCTTTCTCTGACTGACCCCTCCCCCCCACCTCCCCCTCACCCGGCACATTATGCCCCTCTCTGGAGCCCTGGCAGGAGCTGAGTGTATATTATGAGGTTTAATCCTATGGTCCGTGACGAGTGCCTGCGTCCCCCACGAGGTCAGAACCGGGTCTAGTGTGGCCTCTGTTGTCCCCACAGCACGTGGCACAGTGCCAGGCACTCCGTGAACATTCGCCGAATGAAGGGATGTCCCATGGTGCGCCTGCAGCCCCTCACCTCCCTCCCCACCAGGCGCCAGCTCCTCCCCGTAACCCAGGTCATCTATGATCCCCGGAGCCTCCTACGGGTTGGGCTCCATGGTGGAGACTGGGCAGCCTGCCCCCCAGACCCCAAGATCAAGGCCAGACTCAAGACCCCTGTAAATTCCCCAGCAGGTGCCAGGGATAGCCTCAAGGACACCCGTTGCTAGTCCTCCAGAACCCAGCCCCCCAACAGGAGGAGTCCCAACGAGAATCAGATGCCCAGAGAGGGTCAGGGCCCAGCCCAAGGTCACACAGCAAGGCTGCCACAGAGCTACACCAAGAATCCAGGGCGCCAGCTCCGGCTTAGGGTTCTCCCCGCACTATAATAAATGTGACTATTTTTAGGAAGCTAATTAGCAAGTCAAATATGACTCCTGCTAATAATAATGCCACCTTTATGCTTTTCAGTCTCTGGATCACCTCATTTGCTCCTGCAACAGCGGGGTATGCCAGGCAGGGAAATAGGAGGCGCTCATTAGAAAGGTGTGGTCAGGAAAGAGGAAGTGACTGCTCCTTCAGCCCGTCCCACCAGCCCGGTTTAGTGGTTCTCCTGGAGGCCACAATGCCCCAGAGGCTCCTGTCTCCCGGGCCCGGCTCAGAGCCTCGCAGGTGGCCTGCTGTCCCCCCCTCGTAGGGCGCCCAACCCCACCCATCCAGCTGAAGTCAGCCTCCTCTCGGCAATCCCCCGCTCCCGGCTGCTGGGCTTTAGGTGGCTTTCAGGGCTGGTCTCCACTGGGTAGATTCTTTTTTTTTCCTGCAAACCTCCAGCACATTTAAAGAGAATTCTGGGCAAAGAGGCACAGGCAGCCTAGCTGTATATAGCCTGGGCTGTCCACACCCCCCCCCCCGCCCCCAGCTTGGGACCCCTGCTAAAATGGAAGACATCTTCGTCCCAAGAGGGGCTGGAGTCAGGTTTGGCCTCTCGTCCCACAGGCCCATCTCCTGCCCGCTCCCCCCTCCCCTGCAGAAGCTCCTGGGACAGCTGGTGGCACCGGACAGGGCTGGGTGGATGCGAACATGAGGTCAGATCCTCGATTGCTTCCTGCGACCTTCCCAGAGGAGGGAGGCGCGTCGCACCAGGACACAGCTGGGCTGTTCTGTCGGGAAAATGGGACAGAGCAGGCTGTGGCGGAGCCCCTGTTTCTCAGATGGGCAGCCGAGGCCAGAGTGCTGTGCCCCTCACCTCTAGTAAGAGCCTGCACTGAGCCCAGGGGCCCAGCTCCTGCCGGAGAGGGTGGTGGGTGAGACCCAGTCTCCAGGTGTCTCGGCTCATAGCACAAGGACCCCTTGTGGTAGGTCCCTCCCTAGACTCAGGCGGGGGAGCTCTGCAGTCAGGAGGGCTTCTCGGAAAGGGGGCGCTGGGGGGGCTCACGGGCAGTGAGACCAGGTGCAGCAGGTGCAAAGGAGAGGAAAGGACGGGCTCTGTGGTCGCCTCTCAGATGAAGGCCCCTGGCCCATGCGCCACCTCAGCTGGGTAGACTGGCCTGCAAGGGAAGGTTCTGGACTCCTGGCCCCCACACATTTGGCACGAATGGGCCCCCAGGTGCGGCAACTGCCCCTTGGAGTCTCTTCACTGAGAAGTCGGGCTATGGCTACAGGTCCCTGCTGGGCCAGCGGGGGCGGGGGAGAGGGCTGCTTCCCGGAGGGAGACAAAGGCCATCTCCATGAGAAAGAAGTGAAGGCCTCCCAGGGTGGCCTACGGATGCCCTGGAGGCAACGGGTGCCTCTCCCTCCCTCCCTCACCTGGTGGGATGAGGCGGGCACCCCCTTCACCCAGTCTCAGACCTGGTCCCCACCGGCAGGGAGCCCCCACCCCCGGGAGCTGCGTCGGCTGCAGGACAGCGACCCACCTGGCCGGGGACAGCAGTGATGCTGACAGGGCAAGAATAGGGCTATCGGTGAACAAAGGGAGACGGCAGGGGGCTGCGTGTGCAGGAATGGTTCCTGAGCGGGCGGCCGGCATCACCGGCTGCGTGTCTGACGGAGGAGGCGCGAGCTCGCCTCTCCCCAGCGTTCAGTCCAGCGTGTTCTCGATCACAGCCTTGGAAGCACAGCTGGCGTAGGCCCCTCGTGGCCACGGCTCGGGGCGTATTTCAGTCTTCCTGGGAAATCCCTGTCACCCCCTGCCAAGGGCCCTGCTCTCCCAATGAGAGAGGTCTCTGAATTGCCTCTGAACCCTGATAGCGGGTGTGTTCGCCACCCCCACTGTCCCTCGCCCTCTCTGGACACCCCCTCTGGGGTGGGAGGAGGGAGAATGTGCATTAACAAGGGGGCCCAGAAAGGGCCGTCCGTGCTGAACCCAGAGGCAGGCAGCACCAAGGGGCAGGGGCGCTTAGACACCTAGAGACTTGCGGCCCCCACCCCACCGTGAGGGAGGGAGCCATAGCCGAGCAGCGGGACAGGTGTGGGAGCCCTGTGGTCGGGCCTGTCACCCAGCATCAGAGAAGGAGCTGCCAGCACCGGGGAGGGTTAGGAGCCTCGGGGAAGCTGTAGCTTTTCAGCTGAGTGAGCGAGAAGCATTGGCTAAAGTACAGTTGGTGCCCCACTTTCTGGCACAAGCGAGGGAGGGCTGCCCACCGCCTGCAGGGTCCAGGTCGGAGTGGTCTGCAGAGCCTGATGAGGCAGCCAAGGTCAGGGTCCCAGAGAGGTGGGGGCCAGGTGACAGCAGACACCCCTCCCCAATCCCGCGTGAGGAAGGTGAGGCCCCCTAGGTAGGAAGGGAGGGACTGGTGCTGGAGAGGAGCCTGATGTGTGGGGGAGGGGGAGGGCCAGCTCCCCAGACCCAGAGCTCAGCAAAGCACAGTAGCCCCCATCACCCTGGCCCAGTGGGGTGCAAGTGCTGGGGTGCAAGCAGGGTGGGCACGTGAGCCCCGGAGCAGGATCCCGGGGGTGCGTCAGCATAGCCTCGAACTTGGAGCCAGGCAAGAAGGGCCGCTGCCCTGGGCCCCATGCCCTAGAGGGAACCCACTCCATCCCTCCTCTGGCTTCAGGCCCAGCCAAGGCCCATGCCCCTCCTCCCAATGCAGGACCCCAGAATTCCCCACCCCACAGCCTGCACGGGCCTTTCCCCCAGCCCTGTAGCTGGCGTGCACCCCAGGTCTGAGGGGTGGCCGAGGGCAGCTCTTGCGTCGTCTGTGGATGACACATGGCCAGAGGCGAGGGATGGGCTTTCCCTGTGCGGCCGCATTCCAACAACGGGACCCCAGGCGTCCAAGAATTCTAAGTGCAACCTCGCCTTCCAGGTGACTCTCAAGGAATGCTTATCCACGTGGGAGGCTGGAGTGTATCCTATTTATCAGTTCCTTAGCTTGATTTATAACTTATCTAGACCTACATTATGTGGGCCTCCACCCGTACTTGTGCCCCGAGCCCCACAGCTGTTAGGGGTGGGCCTAGCAGGGTACCATGTGCAGGGTCCCGCACCCCCTCGTTCTTGCTCTGAAGCTCATGGACTCCTTCCTCCGGGGTGCCCCAGAAGGGACAGGAGCCCCAAACTCCCAGGCTGGACCATCAGCTCCCTCAATCAGGGACCAAGTCCTAAAGCGCCATTCCCTGCTTCATTCCCGAGCCGACTCGGGCCCTGCACCTAGCAGCTGACCCTGGGGTTCGTCCCAGGAGGCTGGGGGCCTGGGGGAAAGGAAGTAGTACTTCCTGTGAGCTAGGCTGTGGAACCGTCTCCCCTAACCTCAGGAACCCTCTGGGGACATTGTCATTGTTAGCACTCCGTTGTTGTGGACAAGGAAATGAAGGTTCCAAGAGCGTACAGACCTTGCCCAAGGTCACACGGGTGCTGCGGAGCCTCACCTCTGAGCCCCGAGCCCGTGCTCTTTGCACTTAAGCAGGCAAAGAAAAGTGGGGGGCATCTGTGGCTGGGGCATTTGAGGGAGCCTAGGGATGAGCAGAGAGCAGGCCTCTGTGGGTCACAACGGGGGAGCCAGACCTAGCCAGCATGCGGTGACCCCAAGCCCTGACCGCCGGCCTCCTTAGGAGCCAATCCCCCATCCCCAGCAGGGTGCCCTAGGGACTGAGGGGGTCCGCGAAGCAGTCCATGTACCAAGCACCCTCTCAGAGTGCCTCTCAGGCCCCAAGGGCCTCTCCCCAGAGGCGGTGGAACTCTCTCCCGCTTCTGCGACAGCAACGGGAACCCCAGACATCCAGGAAGCCAGCCCCCGAGATAAGAGGGGAGATTAGAGGTTTACCCAGCCACATGGAGTGTTCGGCCGGCCATGTGCAGGGGACAGATAACACCACAGCCCAGCGTCTCGGCACCTCCGTGTCAGTGCCCTCCATGTCACCGCACAGCGTGGCCTCGAGCGAGTCGCCGAGCCTCCCATAGCCTCAGCTTCCCCACTTGCCAAGAAGGAAAAATAACAATGTCCTCTCTGTGAGGCCTTTTCCTCTCAGGTGAATAATAACACGCCAGGCCTAGCACTTGCTCCCACTGTGTGTGCGTGCGTGCGTGTGTGTGTGTGTGTGTGTGTGTAGGAGGAGGGTCACACGACAAAGCTTAGTTCCTTTTCCCCGAAATTAAGAGGTAGTTCCGATTTTCAGAAAGAGGAAGTAGACGGATTCCTGAGAACCTTCGACCAGAGGGGAAGACCACCGCCCGGCAAGGCCTCTTCGGTAGGTGAGGTCCCCGTGCGCCTGTGAAGGGTGAGGGTGACCAGACACGGGCTGGAAAGCCAGCACCTGTCCCCGGAATTCTCGCCCGCCTGGCCCTGCCTCCACACGTGCGTCCCCTCCTGGGTTGTCCGGCCCCGGCCCCGGAGAGGGTGGTGAGCTCTGGGGGTCTCCCGGGCAGGGGCAGGAGGCAGACGCAGGCCCAGGGAGCATCTGTGACCCAGTCACGCTCGGCAGAGCCCCTGCTTAGCAGGCCGGGCTCCACAGGCTTGCTGCAGCCCGTCTAGTCCTGCCCCCCAGGAGCTCCCCGGCTCCGAGCCTTGGCTAAGGCGGCCCTCCCGTCTGGCCCACCCTTCTTCCACCTCCGTGTCCGCCAGGTTGCCCCACCTGAGAGCCCTCCTCTTGGGGCCCTCCGAGGGGGGCCTACACCTGCACGTTCCAGAAATTTGTTCCAAAGACACCTCTGCTTTCCCTGGTTTCCCTTCTGGGCTTCTCACCACAGCGGGAACAGCCGTCATGTTACCTGGAAAGGTGTTCCCCCGGCCTCTGTCCCTCCCCTCACTCTGGCCAGTTCCCCTCCTGAAACCGCCTTAGCATCCATTCCTCCCTTCTCAGGACTCAGCGTGGGAATGAAGCGGCAGGTGGTCTCTGCCCGGTCTCAGGGGCTCTGGGGACCCTGCAGCCGACCCTGCGGCCCAACCTCCCCCCACTTCCCGCCACTGCCTCTTGGCATCAAAACCTCTGCTTCCTTCCCTCCCGTCCTCCAGGAACCCTCTCTCAGCCTCACCTCCAGCTCTGCCGGGCAGTCAAAGCGTTGTTCCCACTCTGCCTTCACGGCTGCCTGCCTCCCACCTCCCCTTGCCCTGAGCTCTGACTCCCGCCCCGAGCTCCATCCAGGGCCCTGGCAGCCTCCCTCTTGTTCCCCCGCCCGCGTTGACTGGCCTCCTCAGGGTTGTCCCACACCGCCGACCTCTCCCACCCGAGCTCCAGACCACATAATCCACCTGCCTACTGGACACTGCCTCTGGCTGCCTCTTGGGATCACCCCGAAACCTGCCCTCTGGCCCCCTTCTCTCTCTCTCATTGACCCAGATGCTGAAAGCAAGCACACCTTTCACTTTCTCCCATCAGATCTCATCTGGTCTCAGGGCATCGAGTGCCTTCTCTGCTGTGGACACCCGAATGCCCACAGATGCCCCGCCATCCCCCGTCCAGAGCCCTCCCCAGTCGCCCGCGCTGTGATGCACCCCTAACAGGCTCCGTCATTTACGTATCATCGTGTTTACGGTCTGACACCACCAGCTAGAATGAAAGCTCCTTATGGGCGGAGATGTGTCTGTTTTGGGGATGAGGCAAGCCCAGTTCCTGGACCAGTGCCTGGCACGCGGGAGGCATTCAGTGATTTTGCTACATGAGTCAATGAATGATGGGGTCTTGGGCTCCTCCTCTTCCGCAGCGGCCACACCCCACTCGCCACCAACTCTGGTTTCTAGGAGTCCTCATCCCCTAAGCCACTCCCTTTCCCCAGGCCCTGTGGCTCCAGTGTCTGGGTTGTCGGACTTTCCCTGGCCTGCAGGCCACCACGCTGAGAGGCAGGACCCGGCACGGGCTCAGGAGCCAGACTGGCTGGGTTCTTTCTCTGGCTCTGCCGATTACTGGCTGTGTGACTTGGGGCTGGTTCCCTAAACTCTCTGTGCTCTATTCCCCCATTTGTGAAAGAGAACTGATGATATCAGCACCTCCCTTGTGGGGTTTGGAGTGCTGGAGAGGTTTACATGAGACAACATGGGTAAAGCATATTGTAAATGGGGCTCACTGCTTTTTGCAGTTACCAGATCCCGTTACCAGACAAAGTGGAACAGAACCTACCGAAGACTGTCCCTGGGCTCCTGGTGGTTTTCGGTTTCTTCTCAGAAAGACAGGGACCCTCCCAAGCCGGCCCCCATCTGACTTGCCTGGTGTTGTCCCTTCATTCCGGTCACCCTAAATTCCCCAGGTCTCCCGAGGCTTCATGCTGCATCCCGCTCCTGCCTGGCCACAGACCGCTTTCTCTGACTCGTACTCGCTTTTTCACTGGACAGAAATCCCGGAGCTTTTTTGCACCTTCACACGCTGAGGGTTTCCACATTCTCTGTACAGCTGCACAGTGGTCTGTCCCGGGACAGACTGTCCCACGCTGTGATCCTGTCCCCCGCTGATGCTCACACAGGGTGTCCCCAATCTCTGGCCACCACAGTGGCCCCGCTGTGGACGCTTGCATGTGCGTGTCACCAGCACGTAGGTGTCTCTGTGGGACAGAACCCCGGGGTGGGCTTGCCGGACCAAAGGTAACGAGTGGGGTACATGCTGCCGTCCTACCCCCTCGCTGCCCCAGTGTGTGCCCCAGCAGAGCCCAGAGCTGGACGCAGAGCACGGGGACTCCGATCTCCTGCCCTGCCCTCCGTACCAACCTGCAGCCCTCAGAAAGCGGGGCCTGAGCCTGCAGGGGACTGAAGCCCGGCTCTGCTTCCCGCCTCTGTCGTGGTCGGAGGGATCCTGGGGACCCAGCCGGGAGCACGGCGGTGGCCGGCGCCCCAGACTCCCGAAGAACGCTTTGAGCCTTTGTGCGTGCCAGGGGCTCGGGGTTCGGACTCCCGCCCAGGGTCTCCCCACCTGGGTCTCCTCTCCTGGCCGCTGCCTCTGACCTACCCGTCGGCACACACGGGCCCCTCAGAGATGGAGCAGAGCTGGGAGCCGGTGAGCAGGGAGCAGGCTCCGTGCCCAGTGGGGCGTGGGCGTTCGGACAGATCCCTGAGAGAGGGACCAGCAGAGCTCTGAGACCCCGAGGCCCCAAAGAGCCAGCCCAGGCCGTGCGTGGCTCCCGTGGGCAGCCTCCCGCTGGCCCTCACAGAGGCAGAGCCCCGTCAGCCGCCACCCGCCAGCTCCCCGCCGGAGGCCTCCTGGCGCAGATGCGAGGGGCTCGGGAGGGTCCCGGCTCTCCACCCCTTGGCCGAGGCCTCAGGGTCCTGTTGAAGCCCCCCAGCTCACCCTCCGCCCTCCTGTCCCCACAGGACACTCCATCCCAGTCAGTCATAGGGAAACACTCGAGTTCCCCACACAGGTCATTCTGCTTCCCACCTCCGTGCCTCTGACCGTGCAGTTGCCCTTGGCCCCATCTTAGCCTAGCTAACACCTACTTTTCCACAAAGACAGAATCCAAGAATCACTTTGGCTTTAATGCCCCCCTCCCCGGGTCCACTGCTGTCGGAACTCTGGCTCGTCCCAAGGGCACTGATGATATCCCGATGTCTGTCCTCACAGCACCACCAGTCTGGGCAGCTAGGCCCTCCAGGGGGATTTTCGCCATGCCAAGCCCTTGGCCTTGCCAAAATCCCCCACCTGACGGTGCCGCGACACCAGGGCAGCCCCAAGGAAAAGCCAGGCCTTGAGGCCCTTTGCTAAAGATCCTTAAATTGCCCCGGAAGTCCCACAGGAGCCCTGTGATGGGGAAGTGAGGCCTTCCGGAGGCCAGGGTAGCAGAAGGCCTTTCAAGGACATCATCTTCTGGACTTTCCCATGCCCCCTTGACGAGTGTCTCCACAGCGTGGGGACTGCGGGGGAACGAGATCAAAAGAGAACATCAGCCCGAGTGAGCTGAGCGCGGGGAGGAAGAAATGAGGGGATGTAGGGGGAGGGGGACAAGCGGGCAGGGTGGGCCTGAGAGCCACAGGGCTCCTGGCTCACCCATCTGAGCACGCGGGTCGGGCTGGTCCCACCTGTCTAGACCCCATTGACAATACCGCCACCGCCTTTAGCAGAGCCGAGGGTGCCGGCGGGAGGACCAGAACTCCTGGCTTCTGGGAGGACAGGGGCTGCCTCCACCGTGTCCCCACACCCCTCAACACCTGACCTGGTCGGGAACTCACCCAGGGGCCCCATGAGTCACTGAGAGCATGAGGGAGAGGGTAAGCTCATTTCAACTTAGTCCTAGAAAGTATGAGTTCATCAAGCAGTATTCCCCAAACCTTGCTTTTGAGACCAGCCACTGGAGGCTCTAGGTTGTGAGATATGAATGCGAGCGAGGCCGCCGACTTTGTCGGATGGACCCAGCCCGGCTCCAGCCTCCTCCCTCAGACGGCGGCACCTGGGAGGATGGAGGGGGCTGGACAGGAAGGCAGTCTGACGGAGGTGGCTCTGACTCCCGTGGTGGGCCCATCCCCCTGCCCCCAACCCTGGGGTCCCAGGGGGCAAATCAGGCTGAACTGAAACTGGGCAGAGGAGAAACCGGTCGGAACAGGCCCCAGGGACCTCTAGAGCTCACGGTGTACCCACACACACCGTGCCCAACCTGGGAAAGTCTTTGAAGCTTGGCTTCCTCCTGCCACCTCCCCTTCCCTACCCCCAGCCCCATGCTCCCCAGGCCTCACCCCATCTGAACTGGAAGGACCACCGGCTGGGGGAGGGGTTCAGGGCTCTGGTTTCCCTCCACCACTGCCTTCTAGGGTGACCTTTGGCAGCTCACTCCCCACTCTGAGCCTCAGTCTCCTCATCTGGCCTGGGCTGCTGGCCCAGGATCTGGAGATGAGGACTCGGCACAGAAGGAACCAGCCGTCTGGGCGGACGTGAGGCAAGGAGGGCACTTCTCGGCCCGCAACACTGAGGCTCTTGGCACCTTGGCCATCACCCTTCCCAGGGACTCGAGTGCTGGGACGGGGCAAAGGCAGGGCGGGGAGCAGGCCACGGCAGAAACGGTGCTGCCTCTGGAGACTTCCCACTCGCACGGAGGGCCCTGTGACTCTTCCTTCACTCCCCTCGCCACGAGCGAGCACCACTGTTTTCGGTCTGTGTCCCCTTGGCTCTCCCAGAACAGCCGGAGTCTCTGTGCTCCCCTCTCCCCCTCCCCCCTACCGCAGGCGCAGGCCTCACACCAAGTAGGTGCTCAACAAAACAGGCGTGGAAAGAAGAAAGGCACGGAAAGGAACAAGTGTTGGTGAGGAGGTGGAGAAAACGGCCTCCATCGCGGGTGAGAACATAAAATGGCAGAACTCCGTGGAGAGCAGTGTGGCAGCTCCCCCGAAACGAACCACCACGTGATTCCGCAACTCAACCCCCGGGTAGACAGATACCCCCGAGAATGGAAAACCTCTGCCCGCGGGAAAGTTTGCACACCAGCATCCACCCAGCTCTACCCACAGTAGCCCAAGAGTGGGAACACCCCAGGTGCCGGGGAACTGGGGACGGGTAAAGACATGTGGCAGGGGCACCATGGGCTATTAACTCAGCACCGAGGGGAGGGAAGGTGTGAGTGACAGATAACGCGCTGCGCCGTGGGGGAAGCTTGAAAACAGTTACAGTAAGTGAAAGAAAACCGGGCTCAGAGGCCACATCATATATGACTCCATTGATGTGAAATGTCCAGAATGGGCAAATCCCTGGAGACAGAAAGTAACTTCATGGGGGGAGGGGAAAGGGGAGCGACCGCGAAGGCACAGAGTTTCTTTGGGGATGATGGAATGTTCTGGAATTAGATGGTGGTGATGGTCATGTAACATTGCGGATACACTTGAAAGCACTGGATTGTATACTTTAAAATGTGATTTTTTTTAAAAATCTCGGTTAAATATAAAATAAAATAAAGTAAAATAAAATAAAATAAAGGCAAACGACCTCCCTAGGGATGAGTTGGAAGGCCAACCTGTCTGTCTGGCTGGTTTGTGTCTGCAAACACCACCCCAGGGAGCCACTCTTTTCCCTGGGAGGGCCTCACCTGCTCACGCACCCCTGCCCCCACGTCTATGCTGGGAGAGGTAGGTGGGCAGGGCCCCAGGGAGACCCAGTGGGCCTTGTGGTGGGATGGAGCCCTTTCCTTGTGTCCCCGGCTTCAGGACAGGCATCCCCATGGTGAGGGGACTTGAGGAGTGGCTACAGTCTGGTCTCTGACACCGGCGCTGTCCCCTCCTTCAAGCACAGCAGCAGTCTGCCTCGCACGGTAGGTGAGGGTGACCGAGCCTGAGGACTGGGCACCCCCACACACAAACGCCTCTCCTTTGGCCCGCGTTCCAGCCGTATATGGACCTGCGGTTGAGAAGTTCTTTCTTCGGTCTGATCGTAGTATCTGGCTGGGAGTCTGCAGTAGGCAGAGGTTTCCAGTGAGTCAGTCTGACTCAAGGTTACTCAGCCTCGGGTCCCCACGGGGTCCTCGCCCCACAAGGTTCGCTTCACCGTGATGGAGCAGGATGTGGGCTCCCTCCAGCCCCCTTTGCAGCTGCTTCCTGAGGGGGTGCTGGTGGGAACCGGCGAAAGGGGAAGGCCGACCCACCCACCTGCGGCAGCCCCCCAGTCAAAGCGGAGAGGCCCCCACCGCCGCCCTTGGAGGAGGCACTGGCGGGCGGCCCTCCCCTCTCTGAGCCCCTCGGAACAGGTGGTCCCATCATCTTCCTCTGACGGCAGAGCCTCGGGTCGGAGCGGATGGCGGGCGAGAGGTCCCCACCGCCTCGGGCTGCTTCTGCCCCAGGTCTGACCTTTATCATTTAACCGGAGGGACCCCCTGTGTCTGCTGATGTCTGCTGTGCACATCCTGTGTGAACCACAAGCCCAGCGAAGCAGAGGAGTTTATTTTTTTTTTTTTATTTTTTTTTTTTTAATTAAAGCATAATGTATTATTTGCCCCAGGGTACATGTCTGTGGATCCTTAGGTTTACACATTTCACAGCACTTACCATAGCACATACCCTCCTCAATGTCCATAACCCAACCACCCTATCCCTACCCGCCCCTACCCCCAGCCACCCTCGGTTTGTTTCATGAGTTTAGGAGTCTCTTATGGTT
>CM052896.1:26105876-26142586 GCA_028534135.1 Potos flavus | reverse complement strand
TCTCTCGAATTCTTCATATCAGAGAGATCATATGATAATTGTCTTTCTCGAAGCAGAGGAGTTTAATAAGCAGCTACAGAATGCGTAAGCGAGGTCAGATCAAGGCTCTGAAACCCGTTCCTTTTTTTTTTTTTTAAAGAACATTATTTATTTATTTTTTTAAAGATTTTATTTATTTATTTGACAGAGAGAGAGAAAGCAAGAGAGGGAACACAAGCAGGGGGAGTGGGAGAGGGAGAAGCAGGCTTCCCGCTGAGCAGGGAGCCCGATGTGGGGCTCGATCCCAGGACCCTGGGATCATGAGCTGAGCCAAAGGCAGACGCTTAACGACTGAGCCACCCAGGTGCCCCTGAAGCCCATTTCTTAAGCACAAAACCCAGGGGCATGCTTTTCTGTGCAGTGTTAATAAATTACTTACCCTCTTTGTCCTTCAGTACCTTTAACAATAAAATGGAAATAATAACAGTATCGACCTCATAAGGCTGCTGAAAAAATGAAGATAATTAGGTAAAACCTCTAGAATCATCTCAGGCCTATGCATCGGAGGTGGTATAGGGCCCCCACTCTAACTGTTCGTAACACTCCTCGTGGCCTTCCCTGTCGAAGCCGAGCCAGGGCGCTGGCTGACCAGTGCCCCCCTCCAGCCAAGGGGGAGGGTGGAGGTAAGTCACGCCTCTCAGAAGGACCTCTGGGCTCCACCTGGGTCAGTCCCAGGCCCTGGAGGGGCTTTCGCTCCTGCCCCAGCAGTAGCAGGTGCCCCCTTCCCAAGGGTCCAGCCGGGGCTCCTCCCGCCCCTTGCAAGCCTGCTCCACACAGAGCCTGTGCTTTATGAGGGCTCAGGAAGTGGGCTGCTCGCAACAGAGACAGGCTCTGGGGACCACTGGAGCCCAGATGCCAGCACATAGCAGGTCCTCGGTGACCCCAGGGACTTCCTGCCTGCCCGACGTCCCCTCCCCTCCCCACCGTGGGATCACTTTGACCCTGGGAGACCAGGGAGGCCAGGCATTCCAGGAAAGCCCTGATCCGCCCAGGAAACCCGAGTACCTGGTAGGGCCTCCTCTGACCCATTGTCCTGAAAAGACGGAAACCAAGGCCTGGGTCACCATGAACCTCCCCCAGGGACATTCAGTCCCCAGCTCTCCACGGGTGGGGGTACATGTTCGGCCTTCCTGCCTGCAGCCGCCTGACCCTGGGGCTTCCGACAGTCATGTTCCTCTGTTCCCAGCTCCCAGGAGGGCCAGACGGCATCTCAGCAGAACCCCAGGAGAAGGGGCATAAATGGGGCTGGGGCTGGGGCTGAGGTTCCTCTGGGCCAGTGTATCATTAACTCCCCATCCCATCTTTGTGTCCCTCTCTCCCCCGCTCACCTCCAGGGCAGTCTCTCTGTCTCTCTGCAAGTGACATTGGCCCAGTGATCCCCACCTCTGACATTCCCCAGAGCCAGAGATGAATGTCCTAAAACTGACACCTCATGGTGGCCAATGTGCGCACTGAGGAGGGCCCCCACCTACTGGGAAATGAACACAGCAGTGGGAGTAAGAAAACTTCAAGAGTCTCAAAACCTCCTCGACACCTTTACCTTGGCCAAGAAGCATCTAGATCACACCCACTGCTGCTTCCTTGGGGGCGGGTGCCATGCAAGAGTGGGAAGAGGCAAAAGTCTTGGGTTCTGGGCTAGGCTCTCATGGGCTATGCAGCTCTGGGCAAGAAGGCCCCCTCCCAGGTTTCATCTTCCCATCTTCTGCTGGGGGACAGTAATGCCAACCCTGGCACTCAGCCTCCGAGGGCTTTGGCCAGCCTATCAGGAGAGGTTGGGGCAAGAAGGGGCTTTGGTAATAGGATTCCCGGAACCAGCTATGGGAAGATCCGCCCCGTGAACTCAGCATTTCCCTGATAGTCATCGTCCAGAAGAGGAAAAAGTGACTTCCGCTGCCCCCACTTCCTGCAGCTGGGAGTGGGGAAACCGACACGGGCCAACAGCGTCACCTGCTCACTGACTCTTGCCACCAGGAAGACCCTCCTCAGAGTGGGCCCCCAACCCCACTCTACACACTCAGAGCAGCGATCATCCGACCACACCACGGACTGAGGGCGATGAGGCCCCACAGGGCGTCAAGACACGGAGGTTGTGGTCCCAGCTCCGGCAGGCATTCCAGATTGCCCTGGGTACCTCCTCTCTTCGGGCATCATGGGGAGTCCAACCTCCCCGCCCGCCGCTTTATCAGCCGGCAGGATCCCCAGAAGCTCAGAGCTGGAAGGCATGAGGCTTCCCACAAATCATAGATATGCATGGCCCAGATGGGGATATGGCCCTGGCACTGGAAGTCCCCCGCTGGGCTCTACACACGGTAGGGATGGAACGACAACAGCCCTCCCACCGGCCACTGGATCTGAGCGGGGCAGCCCCCTCTCTGTGGGGCGGGAAGAGACAGCTGGAGGACCCATGCATGGGGGAGGGGAGCCAGCAGACTTCCAGCCGGTGCCCGGCCCCAGCACTCCAACCTGTTCAACCAGACCTTCCACACAGCTTACCCTTTCCCACACACTGTAGCCTCTCACACTGCTTGGATTTGCACCCGCCAGTTCCACTGCCTGCAACGTGCTCACCTTGACCCTGCCCGGCCAACATGCGTCCCCTCAAGAATGGGCAAGTGGACAGGACCTAGAGTTTGGAGGTCTGGGGGGAAGGGGGTCCGGGCCCAGTCTGCTTGGGAGGGCAGAGCCGTAGGCAGAGCCTCAGCAGACCCGACAGTGGGAGCACTGAGCTCAGGGCTCCCAGGGGCCAGGATGGGACCGAGGCCGAGGAGGGGGGAGTTGGGGAGGTCGGTAGCTGGGGCAGCCTGCAGACAATCTGGGCTGTAGAGGAGCTGGCAGGCCCAGGGCCCGGCTCGTCGCGGGCAGCTGTGGGGGAGGCTGGAACGGCAGTCTATTTTTAGGCTCCTGCTGGATGGAGACACAAGATGCTTCAGGCTAAAGACCTTGCTCGCTGGGGAAAGACGAAAGTGGGCCCAGTTGCCCCTGGAGCTCAAGAGCTTCCTATTTTGTCCCTAGAGACCAGGGGCTGGGGCCAGGACGTAGACTGAAAGCATCCCTCGCACCCCAGGGAGGCAAATTGCCCCTGAGAGGTGATTTCCATATCATTTGCTTGCTGCCCTGCTTCCTCATCAGAAGGAACCGAAAGTTCCCTTTCAGAGGACCAGTCAGTGGTGGGGAAGAGCTACCACCCAAGTCCACCTCCAGCTGCCCCTTCTGGGTTTTGAGAGAGTCCAGAGAAGGTGATCCTTGCTGTAATATTGGAAAGCACAATGGGGATTTTAGCACCCGGAGCTGTCGCATAAGCTCAGGAGGGCAAAGGCCTTCCATCGGATTAATTGGTGGTGGTTCCCAGAAGAGCAGTGTTGACAAGGATTCATTCATTCATTTGTTCATTCCACAATTATTGAGCACCTACTATGTGCCAGACAGTAATCTAGGCGGGGATTTAGCTGTGAAAAAAAAAAAAAAAGAGGGGGGCGCCTGGGTGGCTTAGTCGGTTAAACGTGTCTGACTCTTGATTTCGGCTCAGGTCATGATCTCAGGGTCATTGGGTCCAGCCCCTCGTAGGGCTCTGCACTCAGCGTGGAGTCTGCTTGACATTCTCCCTCTCCCTCTGCCCATCCCCACTCATGCCTGTGCACGCACTCTCTCTCAAAAAATAAAATAAATCTTAAAAAAAAAAAAAAAGACAACATTCTCTGTCCTCACAGAGCAAATACTCTATGGCAGTGCTGTCCAGTAGAAATATCTGTGAGCCACACAGATACTTTTCAATTTTCTCAGTCACATTAAGTGGACGTTAAGAGAAACATGCGAGATTAACTTTTGTAATATATTTTATTTGACCCAATATAGCCAAATCATTTTCATTTCCAAGTGTCATCAGTGTCACAATGCATTAATAACTTTTTTTTTTCCCTCTTAACATCTTCGAAACCCATTATGTCTTTTAAGACTTACCGCACCTCTCAGTTCAGGTGAGCCCCATCCCGAGGGCTTGGGAGCTCCTAAAGAATGTCATTCCAGAGAAAATCAGTCCGTGAGCTCAGGAGAAAGAAATGCTGCCATTGATTAGTAATGTCTGCTGTGGGCATGAGTCAGAGGCATGAGCTGGATAAAGTTGCAGGCCACGTTAGCCCACGTTTTCGAGGTTATAGGCTGAATCTGAAGCCTGGGTTCTGCTCTGGCTAAGCCCTCTGAGCCCATTCTCGGGGCCTCACCTGACTAAACTGCCCGTGTGCAAGGCCAGGCCTCCAGGGACCTTATTCAGGTGCTGGTCCAGCAGTCCTGGCACCATCCTACAGAAAGGCACCGACCCGCCAGCAGGACAAGTGCTTCCCGGCTGTGGTTTTGTGCTCTTTCCTCTTGCGTGGGCTGGCCTATGGCCACTGGTGACCCTGGGAATGTGGTTTCGTTTTTGTTTTCTTCCCAAGGACTCTTCCTCCCAGAGTTAACCAATATCAACATGAAAGTGTTTCCTGAGCCTGAGTTAGCCACAGCAGCCCCACTCCACCGGCCAACGCCCACAGACCTCCTGGCCGGAACCCCAGCTGGGAGGGCCCCGTCCAGACAATGAAAGACTAAAATTGGGCCGTGGAGGCAGCTGGAAATGGCTGGGGATGGGAGAAGGGGTGAGCTGTGGGAACTGGAGGCCCCCATCAAGCCCGGCTCATCCTCCCCGTCATTAGAGTCATCATCACCGTCCTCCTGCTCACAATCCTTCCCTGGCTCCCTAGTACCTGCAGGGTGGAGATCTAGGGCCTTAGCTCCCATGGGCTGACACCGACAGCGTCATTCAATTGCACTTCCAGATACTCTCTCCTCTTTTATCCAGAGATTCAACAAGAATGTGTTGTGAGCACTGTTCTAGGCGCTAGAGACGCAGCTGTCACCCAAACTGACAGAGGTCTCTCTGACTTCCCAGAGCTCACACTACTCCAGCCGAGCCCAGGACACTCTAGGCCCTTATACAGCCCCAGGCCTTCGCCAATGCTGTTCCCTCTTCCATTCTTCAGTGACTTCTCCACCCTAGGGACTTCTACTTGTCCCCTAAGGCCCACTCGAACAACCCCATGGGTTGGCTACCTCCTTCCTTGGATCATCGTCATCCAGCCCCACCACTGCCTCCCCTACTAGGCTTTGAGGGTCTTGGGGGCAGGGGCTATGCCTTCCTTAGCTAGGACCCCAGGGCCCGACTCACCCTAAGGCTCTATCTGCCCCGTCCCCATCCCACAGCTCAGGGCCAAGCAGGCTGAGGCATCGGGGGTGCTGGCGGAAGGGACGGTTCAGGACTCCTCTGGAGAGGTCCAAGTCGTTCTGAAATCTCTGCCTGGGATCACCCTACTCCTGGCATTTCAGGGGAGAGACTCCCAAGTGCAAAGGTGGGTAGGGGACTGAAGGAGGCAAGGGTGGAGAAAACAAGGGTGTGCAGGGCTGTAAATGGCGGGTCAAGGACATCAGGCAGCAGAGAGACTAGAAGGCAGCGGCCTTCCTGCAAGGGAGATAGGCCAGTAGGAGGCGGAGCCCCCAGGGTAAACCTCAGTGGCCCTTTCGAGTTATAAAGGAGTCTCCCATTCCCTCTAGCTTCCCCAGCGGAGCTGAGCTTTGGTCTTTAACAGTCTTAATTCCCGATTTTGCCCAAAGCCCTCTTCCCCTCAGGGTGGCAGGGGTGATGCACAAAGAAGAAGGCAGAAGGACAAGCCTGGCTCCTGCTCCCCCAGCCTGGCCCCCAAGAGGCTGATGTTGGTGCCCCGATATCATGGGGATCTCCATGCCTCCGGGCCCAGCCAAACGGTCCTAATGGTCCACCACCATCCAAGGCCCGCTGTGCTTCTTGCCCACGGAGGGAAAACAGGTCAGGAGCCTTGTGCCCGGCCTGCCCTCTCCCCGCCGGCTCATTTACATGGATTTACAGGGGCTCATTTCATGCCTCGATGCACACGGCTTCCTCCTGCCCAGCCCCGGCGGGCACCTCTGTAGAGACAAAGGAGTGCGTTCTGTCCGTCCAGTCTTCTCCCAGAGGCCCATCCGGGTACCGAGAGCGTCCCGGCTGGAAAGAGGGAGCCTGCTGAAGTCCAGAGAGAGCAGGGACCTGGTTGGAGGTCACCCAGCAATCCAGGCAGGGGTGGGGCGTGAGCCCACACTTTCTCCACTAGCTGCTCCTAAAACCCACTCCTTCCTGCCTTCCCCCCACTGTGGGGCAGGGGGGCTTCCTGAGGGGTGAGCTCTGCCGCTAGTGCTGCTTGGCTGTGAGCTGGGAAAACAGACAAGGCCAAGTCATAGACTCTGAGGTCCTCCCAGACAAAGGAAGTTGGACTTAGAACTCAGAACTGCGTGCAAGAAGGGGTCCCAAGGAAGCCCCGGCCCAGCCCCTTCTTACACATGAGGAGAATGAGTCTTGGGAAGGGCGAGGTCTGCCCACATCACGAGGGTAACAGCGGACCCACGTCTCTGCCCCCAGCCCAGAGCTCTTCTGGGTTCCCCTCGCACCCCAGACTCCCAGACTCCTGGCCCCAAGCACCTGCTGCTGCCTTGGTCATCCTGGGGAGGCTGGGTGTGGGGAGGAAAGAACCAGGCAGAATCTTCAGTCAGGGGGCTGGCCCGGGAAAGCACAGGGCAGACTGATAGGGAGGGGGTGCCACGGGTGGGGGTGATTCTAGTCCTATGGGTGTCCACCAGAGCCGCCTAGAAGCAGGGCTCAGACTCAGAGAGGGGAACCGTCCCAAATCTGCCACATCCCCCTTTCCAGCAGTTATTGCTCGGAACAATCTTCCACAAACCCTAAAAGGCCTGTGTCCCTTCCGCCAGGGGCAGGCGAGAAAGGAACAAAGGGAAGGCAAGGCCCTGCGGAGACCTCCAGGTTTCCTCTTCTCTGCATCCCTCCCTCTGGGTACCCCATTTCTGGTCCTGCCCTCATCTGGCCCACTACCCCTCTGAAGAGCCTAACTCCCCTCAGCAGCTTCACGGGAAGCTTCACGCTGCTCAGATGTGGGTTCGGATCCCGTTTCTGCCTCTTGTTAGCTAGGAGCTCTGCTGAGCACTTCCTGGGCTCCAAGGACAGAGACAGTAAGTGTGTGTGATGCTCACAGAGGCAGGAGGTACTGGGTCCTAAATAGGACACCCCCCCCGACGCCCCAACGACCAAGATGGCTTTGCAGGCAAGGAGAAGGCACAGGTAAATAAATAGTCTGTTTATTAGTAATATGTTACATTATTAAAGTGCATTGAGAAGAGATGCAGGGGCCAAAGCTGGAAGGCCGCCGGCCCCAGGCCCTGCCCTGGGCTGGCCAGACACAGCCAGAGAAGGGCCCGGCTCTCTGCTGAAATCCACGGACAGGGCTGGGGGCAGAGCCACACACCTAGAGAGCTTGGCCCAGGCTGTCCCCACCGGAATTCACAGTTTAGCCTAAGTTATAACATGTCCTGAGCTGAAGGTGGGAGACTAGGAGCATGGAAGCACAGCCCCTGGGGAAGGGGGCTGAGGGGAGGGGAGGGGACCCCCCGCCCCCCAACCCCCAATGCCAAGGGCAGAGTCCTGGAACCTCCCCCTGAGGACCTGGCTCCTCCTTCTATATGAACGTGGTGAACCTAGGGCTCAGTTTCTCCTTCGTTCTCCCCTATCTCCCTCACCCTACCCCCCTCCCAGAACTGCCCCCCCATACCGGGGGACTGGGACCATGTTCCCCTCAGACTGGGATCCCAGGGCAGAGCCAGCTCATGCCACTCTCTGCGAACCCATGCCTGTCCCTAGACTCTTATCCCGTCCCCAGAGCCTCAGACTGGGACCCCCCACCCCAGCCCATGTCTTCCCCAGTCCCTCCCTGTCCCACCCCACCCCCAGCATGTAGTTTTGGTATTTTCATACAGATGCAGTCAGAATTAGCTATACATGAAATAAGCCGAACATAAAAATAGAGCTTTTTCCGTCCTTCCGTCCGGAAAGCAAACATCCTTCAATAAACATGCAAGGCCGCTGCCTGGTGGGACCCAGGTCTGGTGAGGGAGCCGCAGAAGGGACCCCTGGGCCTTCGGGAACAGCGGCCACCCCCCCCCGCCACAGCAGCAGGGGGGAGGAGGGGGCATTTGGGATATGGAGAGTCCGGAAGGACTCAGGCCTCAGGCCCATGGTCCAAAGCCGGGGTCCCAGCTTCCCTCTCCAAACCCCGCTCTCTGGCCCACGGGCTCTTGGGCTGGGGACATCGCTGCATTTAGTTGAGTTTGAGGAGGGGTGTTTGAAAAGCAGTCTCCAGGAGATAAAGTCTGAAGTCCCCAATGCCCCAGCTTCACAACAGCGCCTTCCTTCCGTGGCCCCCAGCCCCCGTGCCCCACTCGGGCCCAGCAGCCGCCTGCGGCTGGCCATCTCCAGGCCTGGCGTCCTTCATCGGGTTACGCAGTCCCCCTGGAAAGAAGCAGTGGGCCAGGAGCTCGCGGGGTCCGGCTGGCTCTGGATGGGAGACTCTTCTGGGGCCCCTGAGGCTGCAGGAACCCGCGCCATGCCCGGCCCCAGGAGGCCCTAGTGGGCCAGCAGGCTGAGAGCGAGCGTGGGCAGCACACCCAGCCAGAGGGAGGTGGCCAGGGCCCGGGCGCGGCCCATTAAGTGCTCGGCCGTGGCGCCGTCCTCGGGCAGCAGCTCCCAGTGCTGAGCCTCCCGGAAGTAGGAGCCCTCCTGGGCCTCGCAGCGGTAGTGGCCGTACTGGCGGGCTGTGAGGTTCTCGATGAACAGGATGCAGTTGGGGCTCTGGTGGCCCGGCTCGCAGCTCTGCTCCACGTTCTCCTCGTGGCGCCACCAGTAGGTGGCATGACGGGACTCCACGGGGCAGCTCAGGTAGTAACGAGAGTTCGGAGCAAGGGAAACCTTCTGCAGTGGGGCGTTGTCTGGAGAGGGATGGGGGAGGTAGCCGTGAGGAGGGGGCCCGGGGCTCCCAAGGCGGGCTGTGTTCTCCTCGGCTGACCAGGCCTGCAGGGCCAACGCTTCGAAATGAACACAGCGCCCTGCCTCCTCCCGACTCTCCCCTGCCTCCCTCACCACTCCCCTCTCCACAACCAGCCCAGACCAACGGGGCCCACTCCGCAGGACCGCCCTGCCCCATCTCGGAGGGGGGGCCCCAGCAGGGCCAGATTGGGTACCTGGTTTGGGGTTGGGGCACTCTGTGTGTGGCTCGGCTGGATTAATGGACTGCAACACTGGCCTGGAGTTGGAAGGGGGAGAGAGGCTGAGCGGGCAGGAGGCCACCGGCCCAGCCCCTTCCCGGTCCTCACCCCCACCCAGGATCAGCAGCAGTGTCCCCACCCCTCTAACCCCCCCCCCCGGCACTCTTGCAGCCCACCAATGCCACCCCCACTCCTGTGTTCACCTGCCCCCAGGGACAAGGAATCCAGGCCCACGTACCCTGGGGAGTTGTAGATGGAGACACAGCGGCCCTGGTCCCAGCCGCAGTAGGGGTCTCGGGCCATGAGGCAACCGTGGCAGCCCCCGCTGTAGACCTCACACAGGTCCAGGGGCACCTGGCTCACCTCCCACTGGGAGCTCACATACAGCTTCCGCTGGAAGGAGAGCAGGACTCAGGTCAGGCCGGGGCCTCGCCCAGCCCAACACCGAGTTCCAGGTCACCAGGCTGGCCCTGCCTTGGCAGGCCCTGGGGCCCAGAGGCTCTTAAAAGGACGTGCAAATCACATGCAAAGGAGCTCTGTCCTCCAGCCCCTGGGTAGCCCCGAGGGTTGCAGCGGGCTGGGGAGGCTCACCCTCTCGGTGTCCAGTGACATGGCCTGGATGGCGGCCGGGTGGTGAAAGGGCTGGATCTCCATGATGTTGAAGACGAGGCTGTGTTCCCGCTCCCCCGATTCCACCACCTTGTGGATGGTGCCCCTGTCTGGGGGTGAGGGGCAGAGGGTCAGCGGGCCGGCAGGCGGGCCCTCCACCCCAGAGCCGGGCAGCCTCCCTCTGGGCCGGGCCAACCAGGAAAGACACGTGGAGGAGGGCTGGGCAGTCGAGGCTCAGGCGAGGGTCACAGGACTGGGGCGGGGCGAGGAGAGTATGACTGAGGAGGGATGTGGGAGCCTGAGGGCGACCAGGGAGCTTCGGAGGCTGGGCCACAGACGCCACACCAGGAGGCCCAAGGCTCCCCAAGGCCACAAGGGCAGATGGGGCTGTCCTCAGTACTGTGTGGAACCTCTGTGCGTTAGCCTCACGCACCGTTTAATCCTTAAGATTAAACACCCTTAAGAGGTGGGTATTATTTTCCCAATTCCGGGATGAGGAAGTGAGGCTCAGAAAGGCTGAGCAGCTTAGCTCAAGGTCACATAGCCGGTGACCGGAACCCAGGGACGTCAGAACCCCACCCCTCCGCTCCTTCTATGATTCCCCTGCTTCCTGGATTCTTTGGGGACGTTTGCTTTAAATACACTTTTCATTTTGGAATATTTTTAGCTTTACAGAAAAGTTGCAAAGATAGTACAGAGTTCCCGAATACCCTTCACCCAGTTTCCCCCAACGTTACTATCTTACGTAACTGTGGTACGTGGTCACAATGCAGCGATTGAGACTGGGACATTACGATCACCTCTACGACAGACTTTATTTGGATTTCTTGGGTTTTTCCACTAATGTCCTTTGTCTGTTCCAGGATCCAATCTAGGACTCCACATTGCATTTAATCTTCGGGGATTTTTTAATTTTTATAAACTCTTTGACCGGATAAGGACCTTAGATGCCACATAGAGATTCCCAAGGTCAGAACCAGGCTGCCTGCCTCCGAGGCCGTGCTGTCTCCATTCATACCTGTCGGGGACTAATGGGCATTCTGACCCCCGGGGTCCTCCCATTCCCACCTCACCCGTTGTCCCAGTTTCTAGAATAGCCTCCCTCCCTCTACCTCCTTCCCAATTTCCCAGGGCATCACTTGCCCCAAAAAAGCAGTCAGATGATCAGATGAACACCCGCCTAGAACGTTCCTCTGTGTGTCTATGATCCCCCTCTGCAGGCTCCGAGATGTGCCCAGACGCTCCTTTGTCCTGACAAGCCCCCAGTCTCGCCGCTGCCCTCACGCCCACGCTGCCCTCCACCGCCTCCACGGCAGCCCCGTGAGTGCCTCCTCGGGTATGAGAGCCTCCCACTCTCTGCAGAGGACTTAGAAAGTTCTATTTCTTATCTGGCCCCCATCCTTCCTGCTGCAGGCTCCAAAATGGTACCTCTCCAATGGCCCTCACGGACAAACCGGGACAACGGCCTCATCCTGCAGGTGCGCTCACCTCCCGATCTGCAGGAGGGGAGCCCACAGCCCCACCCAGCTTTCCTTGTCCTGTCTCCTGCTCTCAGTCCTGTACCGTGCAACCCTTCCTCTCCTGCACCCCAGCACCCTGCCGGCCACGGCTGAGCAGAGTTAAGGACAGGGGCCCACGGGTACAGCCAGGATGAATGGAGGAGTAAACAGTGAGGTCTCAGGACCCAGAAGCCAGGGCCCTTGGGGAATTCCTCTCCCCGAGGCTTCCAGAAGTCAAACCACCACGAAGGTCACCATGGCCCTGAGAAAGCCGCAAGGTGAAGCAATAAATAGCAAGAAGCCACATGAGGGGAGGTACTGAGGGCAGGCGCCCAAGGCCCTGACTGTGTGGCCCCAGAGGTGCGGGGCCCCTGGGGAGACCCTGCCCTTTCTCATGGCACCACCACTCGGTCTCAAGGAAGGCCTGTGGCGCCTGCCGGCATGGATCTCCGTGCCTGCTCCCAGGAGCCCCTTTGCCCAAAGACCAGGACCAAGAAGTTGCCAGAAACTCAGCTCGGGCTAGCTCCTTCACAGCTGGTGACTTCCCAGAATACAGGGGTATCTCCCGGGGCTTCTGGGGTCAGCAAAACCCTGACCCCCATGGAAGTTCCCTCCGTGGTCCTCTGCAAGTCACTGCAAAGTGGGGGGGGGACACCTGGGGGGCTCGGTCGGTTAAGCATCTGCCTCCAGCTCAGGTCATGATCTCACAGTCCTGGGATCGAGCCCCATATCCGGCTCCCTGCTCAGCTGGGAGCCTGCTTCTCCCTCTCTCCCTGCCATGTCACCTGCTTGTGCTCTCTCTCAAATAAAAAAAATATTTTAAAAAGAGAGAGAGAGAGAGAGAGAGAGAGAGAGAGAGACTCTGCAAAGGCTCTGCTGTCTGGAAGTCCTTTCCACGTCTCACTAAATTCTTGGCATCCCCCATCAAATGTTTCCCATCACCAGCATAGTCCCATAGACAGGGAGAGAGACCAGTTTCTTCATTCTGCCTGACAGAGGCCCACGGGATACCAGTGACCTGGTCCTTCCTCCTGACTTTCCACATTTCTTCCTACCATCTTCCCTGGGTCGGACATCTGGACCAAAGCCACACCCAGCTTGGCTCAGACTTGCTCCATTTCTGCCTCTGAACCCTCACGCTTGCTCTTCTCCCATCCTGGGATACCCTCTCCTCTTCCCTCTGCCCCCACCTCCTCCAAAAAGCCCTCCCTGACTGACTCTTCCGCAGCCACACGTACTAACCCCTGACAGCTCTCAATCAACTCTTCCTTCCAGGTGTAAAGATCTAACCAGATGTTAGTTATGTTATTCTTTACGCCCTTCATATCCATTCTTACGAAGCAGGCCCGAAGGTCCCGGGGTGGCCCCTCACCTGTGGTTAGGTAAAGCACGTGGAAGGTCTCCCCGCGGCTGGCCTGCATGCGGTGGACGACCACTTTTTGGTAGTGGTACTTCGAGTGGAAAAGCGGCGTCTTCAAAGGCCCCATGGGCTCCACCCTCTGTGCCACCTCAGGGTGACTGTCGGCCACCTGGAACGTCTCCGTGGGGATGGGCTGCCGGTCTGGGAGACACTAGGCAAGGAGGACAGGTCCGGGTTAGTGGCGCGGCTGGGAGGTGGGGCCGAGGCCCAGGCCGTGGTGGGGGGCAGCTTACCTTGCCAGGCCGAGGGTTCGGAAGGCTCGCGTGGTAGCCCTTGAGCGAGGAAGTACGGAACACCTTGTCAATGTCCCCAAGCGAGTACACACAGACGGCCGAGTAGTTCCTGGGGGACACGGAGACCACCTCAGTGGGGGGCCCGGGACGCCCCCCACATCCCCACTCACCCAGCCCAGCCCCAGGGGGGCATAACCAAGTCCCCCAGCCTGTGAGCTCTGGGAGGACAGGGACTATCCCGGGGGCCAAGTCCAGTGCCTAAGATTCTCAAACACCAGTGAAGGAAGGAGGGAAAGAAGGAGGGAGGGAAGGGGGAAGGGAGAGAGGCAAGTTCAACCGCATTTCTTTCTATGGCCATTGGAGACCCAACCTGTGTTCTGTCACAGAATCACCGAGTTCAGAGGCCAACCTCAGGGCTGGAGAAATCCCAGCGTGTGCCTTCCAGCTGGGCGGTCCTCCGACCTCTCTGGGCCCAGCTGTAGCCTGCCGCCGCCGAAGGAGGCCAGACTCCGGTCCCCAGCCCAGCCAGGCCGGGTCTACCCGCATGGGAGCAGCAGAGCAGGGGCCCGGCCTCCCCTCCGTGTCCCGCAGCTCTGCCCGCACACACCCAACCCACACTTGCGCCGTCCTTGTTTTCAATCAACGAGAGTAATTAAGAGGTGTGAATGATCGCGTGCAGACCGTGCCTGAGAAGGCGTGATAGCGCCCGGCCGCCTCTTCCCAGCGCCCCGGCCCCCCACTCTGAGCACACGGCCAGGGGACACGCAGGCACAGGTGCGGCCATAAGCACGCCCACGGCATGTGCACGCACACCCGTGTGCACAGACTCACAAACATGGCAGCGCTCGTCTCTCCCTGAGCAAGGGCTCTCCCCCACCCCCGGCCCAGCAACAGCCCTGTGCACTCGGGCCCCGTGAGCCTTCTCTCAGCAGGGCCCAAGCCTTCGGAGCCCCACCGGCCGTCTCGCCGGCCCTGGCCCCGGCGAGGGTCACTCACCAAGGGTTGGAGAAAACGCCGTAGACACGCGTGTCCCTCCACTGGCCGTTGGGGTCAGGGAGCAGAAAGACGTCCTGTAGCCTGTTGAAGTTCTTGTTCGTGGCCGCGTCGCTGCACACCAGCATGGCCTTCAGGAAGGTGTTCCACTTGGAGACCGACAGGGAGCTCTCGCCGCCCTGGTCCCCCTGAGAGGGTGAAGAGGAGGAAGAGGCCCCTCAGCCCCTGCCCCGGCTGCCAGGAATGCCGGCGTCCGGGCTGCAGAGCAGGCACGGAAGCCCTGAGAGGGGCCGCGATCCCGCCACCTGCCAGGTGCCCAGGCTCAGCTGGGCTCTCCTCTCCAGCCGGTGCTGGCACCGGGCTCCAGCTGCAGGCCTGGCCAAATCCAGGGCACAGGGCCGGCGGTGCGGCACCCGCGGGCTCTGCGTGCCAGGTCCCCATGGAGCAGAGCAGCTTGGACGCGCCTTTGCCCGCTCTCACACACACGCACTCTCGCCCACTCCTCCACCCACTCACCCTGCACAGCTGGGCCACACGGGACACATTGAGAGGGGCCTCGGGGTTCTTGTCAGGATTGTCCTCCCGGAAGAAGTAGTAGATCTTGTCGTCATAGGCTTGGTCTTGGTGCACGATGGTAGCCTTGATGAACTGGGGGTCTGCCAGGGACACAGGCGAATGGGTGTGAGGCTGGGGGTCTGCTAGGAGGACCCACCCCTGTGTGTACCGGCCCCATGTGCAGGTGAGCACACAGCCCCCCTGGGTCTCTACGGACAAGCCTGGGGCAAATAAGACCTAGAAGAAAACTCAGAACAGCAGGTCCAACAGCCCAAGGGGCCTGAGACTGCACCCCCAGCCCACACCTGTTTTGCCCTCTCCTACAAAGATGTCATCGGCCCGAGAGCAATGACTTCATGCCTGGGGACTGGGGCGAGGTCCCTGGGGGCCCCTATGTCACTTCTGCCTAATTGGCAGAGCCCTAATGAGGAGGGAGGAGGTGTCACCCCCCCCATGAGCTCAGCAGAGGGATACGCTCTGGCTCCTGGGGAGCCCACGCTGGGTCTGCGGCTTCCTCCGTTTTGCTCCCAGAGTGTCCTGGGCCCACCTCGCCTCCACACCACTGCCTCTGGTGTTCCCCTGCTCCCTTCAAGTCTACGTCCTCAGCTCTGGCTACGCAGGCCCCCGGTTTCTTGAGTGGGCTGTGGCCGCAGCGGCCCTCAGGGAGCCCTCCTGGGGCACAGGAGGACCCCACCTGCCACCCTGGACATTCCCACCCCCTCCAGCCCCTCCAGCCCCCCGGAGCCTGATTTACTCTGCATGACGGTATCGCTGGTGTACAGCTCGATCTCGCCCTGGATGCGGCGGAACCGGGGGATCTTGCCGTTGTATTCCTGCTTCCGGATCGTGGAGTACACCTCGTCCCCTGGGCATGGTGAGAGGGCCACGGGTAAGAGCAGACAGCTCCCGGAAGTCCCTGCTCTGAGCCTGGGCCTCTGGGCACGGGGCCGACCACCCTCCCTAGCCCAAGGCCGCAGCCCTACCGTCAAACAGAACCAGGGAGTTCTCGTCCGGGCTGAAGGGGGCATAGCCTCTCCTCTCGCCAAGAGACTCCACGGTGCCATTCACCTGGGGGAGGCCAAGGAGGGTCAGACAGCAATCCGACGCCATGGCCGCTGCCTCCCATGGGCGCCAGCTTCCTAGCCCGGGTCCCCCTCCTCCCAAGGATCCTATACAAGGTGGGGCCAGCCTCAGAGTCCCCCCAGCTCCTTCCCAACGCGGAGGGCAGAAGCCCACCCAGACAAGAGTGAGCTGACCAGGTCCGCGGGGAGGGGCCCTCTCACCAGGCTCCAGCAGCTGGGGCGCCGGGCATTGGTGCCACAGATGAGAAGTCCCTCGCCCTGCCTCTCCAAGAGCGTGATGTAGTTCTCGCAGTCCTGCCCGGGAGAAGGGGAAGGAGACAGGTTGGCTGGAGGCCCTAGCAGGCCTAGCACCAGGACCCTCAGTCTTGGGGAAGGAGGCATCAGAAATCTGAGTACAGGAGGGACCCTCCAAAAGGAGAGCCCAGAAGTGGGTGCTGCTGACTCCAGCCCTCCATGAACAGAGAATCCTGAGGCAAGGTTACCTCTCTCCTCCCAGACTGTGGTTCCCAGGGCAGGGCCATGCCTCCTTCCTCAGACTCTCAGGGACTCCCATCCCTTTTCCGAGGGAGTCGGCCTCCCCTCTGTGTTGCCTCTCCCCCACTCACCCGCTTGTCCAGGCAGGACCCCTTCGTGGAGCCAATGTTAACCTGGGGGAGAGGGGAGAGTGTTAGTCCACTGTCAAGGCCAGAGGCCTGTAAGTACTTTCCATGCACCTCTCAGGAAGAGCTCGTTTTCTAGATGAGGGCTCTGAGAGCCTGAGTGATTTACCCAAGATCACACAGGCTATTTGACCTGATACCCAGAGACAAAGCCCAGAATCAGCCCAGAAATCTCAAAGGACAGGGGCCCTGGGTTTGTGGAGCCCAGCTTCCTGTCCGGGTCTCCCACAGCAGCACTACCCACTTGGCCTGGGCGGCTAGCTCTAGGCCTTTCTCCTCGCCGCCCCGACACCCGCGCCAATCTGGACTACCTTGAGGGAGCCTCTCCCAGGGACTGTATACGGGATATAATAGGGGTGGACCAGTTTAGGAAGAGAGCAAATCCCACGGATTCCCTGACACCCCAGAGGGGAGATAAGGAGAGAAATGGGGGGAGGGAGGAGAGACGGGAGGGGCTCAGCTCTGTTCCGGGGGCCAGCAGAGGGATCCAGGCACAGGGGTCGAGGCTCACCGTGCGCACGGAGGCATTCTTGCCCTCGGGGAAGTCGAAGAGATAGACCTTGCCACGGCCGCCCACCCACACGGCAGAGCTGCCTGGCTCGTGGAAAAGCACTATGTGAGGCTCTGCCAGGCCGAAGTCAACCCAGTCCTGTCCTGCGCGGCCTGGGGAGGAGGCAATTGGCAGAGAGGTTGAGGCTGCGCCCTGGGCAGGAAAAACCTTCCCCCATTCCCCCCCAGGCACATCAGCACCTGCCTGACAGCTAGTGTTTGGGTCTGGACTGAGTAGCCACTCCTCCCCATTTCTACAGATGGGAAAATGGAAGTCCAGGAGTCAGGCCAAGGTCACAGGGTCAGTGGCAGGCGCTGAACGACACCCCACACCGCAGCCTCCAGCTGCCCTCGGTGGCCTGGCCTGCTCCGGGCCGGTTTCACAGGGGTGCCAGCTGGGAAGATCAGCCCTCTCTCCGAGGCAGCTCTGGGACAGGGAGCCCTTCACAGAGCACAGCCTGGGCCTTTAAGCAGAAGGGCTGACCAGGGCAATTTTTCCCAAAAAAGAAACTGTCTGTAGCCACTACCTCCAGGGAGAAGATGTCTCATCTCCGGTGACATTGCTGAGGTCGGCCCGGTTGCAGGACTAAATTAAAGAGATGGGACAGCCTGTGGCTGGGCCCCCTGCAAGCAGCCCCAGCCAGCGTCTTCCGCCCCTGACCAGCCTGGGGCTCACCCTAGAACTCAGCCGACCGCTGTTTACTCAGCTGCAGCGAATTCAGGGGCAGGCAGCTTCCCAGGGACACGGACACAGGACACAGCCCAGCCCACACGGAAGAGGGCTGCCGTTTCCTCGCGTCTGCCCCAGGCCCCCTCGCAGCCATATGAGCCATTCCTACGGAGTCTGCATAGAACGGGGGGCACATCTTGCGACCCGCACCCGCAACCCCTTCCCTTAGGCTAGCGCCCTGCCCAGTCAGGTCAGTCCTGGAAGTGGATATTCTCGTCTTCGCCTCCGTTGTGGCCTGGCTCACAGCACAGAGGAGAAACTCAGGGTCCCCGGGGGGACACGCTAGCCCAAGGTCATGCTGGGAGGGAAAGCAGACTGGCTCACGGTATCAGTGCTCGGCGAGGCCAGCACTGTGGGCCATGAAGAAGCGCTGAGCTCACTGCCCTTGAGTTGCCCCGGCTCCCCTGGAGCGCTCCATGCACAGCCTGAGCAGTTCGGCATGTCAGGCCTCACTGTCCCCCGCCTCCCCCAGGCTCCCCTCCGCAGCCCCGGCCGCGCAGGCCAGTGCTGGGAGCCCAGCTCTGCACTGGGCTGGGGCTGGGGGGTGCTGGCCAAGGCTCAGGCACCGCACGGCTGGCAGGTCTCGGCGCCCGGGCTCCCCCGCCTTCCCAGTTGGGGTAAAATTAGAGTGCTGGGGTCAGCTGCCCGGCTCCCCTTTCACTGGCAGGCAGCCAGGGATCCAGACAGTCTGCGGCTGCCCCCCCTTTCCACTCCCCTGGCCAGCCGTGGCCAGGAAAGGCTGCAAGTCTGCGTCTGGAGATGGGCTGTGGCTTGCGAGCTGAAGCCCTTAGAAGCCTACCCCTCAAGCCAGCCCGGCCTCAGCGGAGGGGCCTGCAAGGCCAACCACAGTTGTGTAGCCGAGAAAGATGCACCCGAGTTGGCCCCAACTCTTGTCGGGGGGCGGGGTGCGGTCCTGCCCGGAGGAGTCAAGCCTGATGGGAGAGGAGATCCGTCCCTACACTGAAAACCAGACAGAGTGAGACGGCCACCAGCAAGCGAGCCTCCCCCAATCGCATGCAGAACTGTCCCAGTGCAGAACTCGGGCTGCTCAAAGTATCTTTGAGGACACAAAGGGAGGGAGGGTGAGGGCCTGACAGCGTGGGGGCCTTCCGCGCCAGCCCCAGGACTGTCCCACACAGATCTGCGAGCCTGAGTCCCATGCCCTTCAAATCCTGGCTGCAGCAGCCCGGGGCGGGGGAAGCAGGGACCGTTCGCCCCATTCTGCAGAAGAACAAGCGGGGGCCAGGCCGCATGGCCTCCCTTGACCCCTAGGCTCCCGCCCCTCCCCAGTCTGTGCCCGGTGATGTGTATGGGTAGGACGGCACCAGCTCAGCCCGAGGACGAGGCCTTGGCCCATTCTCCACCCCAGCCCCAGCCTGGCTCCCGAGCTGCCCAAGGCCCTCAAAGGGCCTGATTGTGCCGGGGAAGTGTCTGAGCGGCAGCAGCTCCATGAATACATGAAAGGAAGCTTTGTTCAGGTTGCCGGAGCGGGGGCTGGGGGGCTCAGGGGCAGGAGGGCTGCCTGGAAGTGAAGGCAGCACCAAGCCTTCACAGCCAGGCCCCGTGGCCCCGTGGCACCATCACAGAGAGCTAGGTCGGGGAGGGGATGGCCTTCAAGGCTCGGCCCATGCTGAGGCTGAGCAAGGCCAGAGCTCGCCCAGCCGGGTGACCAAGTGTCACCTCCTTAAATGCGTCTTTTTGCTTCCCAACGAATCCAAAGGGCTGGGGGAGGCGGATCAAAGCTAGATAGGTCAGGAAGAGGCAGGAAAAGAATTCCGGACAAGGGCAAGAGCTGAGCCAAAGTGGGGAGGCTGACCGAATGGGGGGTACCTAGACCCAACGGCCCTGAGCGTGATGGGGCGGGAAGCCCAAGGACACAGCCCTCCCCTCTCCAGGCAGGGCTCGGATCAGGAGAGCCTCCCTTCCTCCAGCATCCCCCTGCTCTCCCTGCCTGACCAGCCCCCTCTGCTTCCCATCCTGGATGTCTAAAAGGAGCACCGTCTGGCACCGTGTCTCCCCCCTCGCTCCCCGGCCTGACGCATTAGTGGCTGACTAAGTGGTAGCTAAAAGCTCCCAGAATAACCAGGGGTTCGGGCAGGGGAGGGGGCTAGGGGCCCAGGTGGAGGGCATGGCCCCGAAGGTGGGTCAAGGCACAAGACCCCCCACCCCCATCTCCATGTGATTCTGAGCCAATCCTTGCTCCTTCTGCACTGCGAAAGAGCATACTCAGGCTGCCCTGCACCCAGCTGGACTCCACAGTCCCAAGTCCCCACCCTCCTCACGGTGGCAGGAGCTGCAGGGCCGGCCCCAGCCAGAGAGGAGGGTCAAGAAGATGGCTGGGTGTGGGAGGCCAGATGCCACTGATAAGAATCGCACCGAGGCCACCCTCCCACCACTGTCCCAGCGGCCTGATGGCCGAGGCAAGTGTGGAGCGCCAGAGGGTGGGTTTTCCTAAAGCCGGCTGGCCTGGAGGGATATCATTCCTCCTCTCCTTCACCCTGGGTGCTGTCACCATCTGGTCCCTACTGTCCCTCCATCCTCATTGCTTATGAAAGAGCAGGGCAGCCCAAGAGGAGGGTGGGAGTGGGGGCTGGAATGTAGGGGATGGTGTTGTCCATGAAGGCAGCAACAAGGACAGGCCCCGCGGTCCAGCCTGGGCAGGGACAGCCTTTCAACCTGACCCACTGACCCAACGGGCCTTGAATGCTAACCTCAAGGAATGCTTTGAAAGTGGGCTCTAGGAATGGTAGGAATGTGGGCACCCAGCAGGGAATGCCTGAGTCAGGCCTCAGGGGAGGCCCAGACACGGGGCAGGAGCCAGGCTGACCTCAGACTGGGGGCCCAGCCACATCCTCCCCGCCCCCGCACCCCACCCTGCATTGCTGGGCCCACTCGCACCCTCTCCTACCACACACACCTGGCTGAGAAAGAGGAGGGAGGACCCACGCATGACCCAGGAGTTAGGGTGCAGCCTCTCCACCCTTTGCAACCCATACCGCACGGGTCAATGTGGAAGGGAGAGGATCCGAACAATCACTGAGCTGAGGGGGCACAGAGGCTGCGCCACTGGCCCAAGGAAGCAGAGGGAGGGCCAGGCCCCAGCGCAGGGTTTCTGGTAGCCATCACCAGCTCCAGCCCTCCAGGACCACATCCCCAACCTCCTTGAGAGCCTCTGGCTTTACAAAACACTGCATACCGCTTCTCTCTACTTCCCTGGATCATCTGCTCCCCACCCTTCCCTCCCTTGCCCACGAGGTGAAAACTTGCTGGGCTGAAAGGATACATCCTCCCACCCACCAAGGTCAGCTCTGGGTGGGAGGGGAGCATGCCTCACGTGGGGGCTCAGCCCGGGCTCCAAGAAAATCCGTGCTCCCTTTGGCAGCTGCGTGGCTGGTCGGTTGTGACCAGGGCCTTCGGGTTCAGTTTCCTTCTCTGTGGATTGAAGGGGCTGGTACCTGCTACGGTCTAAGTTTTATGAGCCAACCATGGTTCTTAGGATAAATCACAGTGTTGAGTCCATGGGTCGTTTGGGGGAAGCGTGGGATTATGAGTCCTGGAAAAGTCACAGACAACTTTTTGAATGGAGGTGGGGGCAGCAGAAGAAGCCAACATCCCCCTCGGCCTCTATCAACTAGTTTGCAAATTCCCCAACCGTCCTGCAAAGAAGGCAGGATAAGTGTCTGTACCCCATTTTATAAACAGGAAAACTTAGGCCCCTCCAAGTCAGCAAGGGCTGTGTGCTCCCTTCACTCTGCCACTGTGCCCAAAGGACCAGCAGCCTGGCTGGCGGGGAGACCAGCGGGGGGTGGGGGTGTGAATGCTTCCGGGGAAGGGGCAGTGTGGACGGCAGGGGCCCTGGGCTGAGCCAGACTCGGAGGACTCAGGGAGGAAACGCTCCCCTCCCATGGCCCACATGGAGCCAAGAGGAGGTTCCAAGGCCAAGGGAAGGCAGGAAACCCAGGATGGACAGCACATCCTGCCCACGTTCCGTCTGTTCTTCAGTCTGGTAGGTTCTAAAAGCCCCAGAGTGAGGTCAAGGTCAAGTGGTAGCTCCTTCAAAGGAGAGGATGGGCAGAGGGGCAGGGCCTGCCCTTGGGCCCAAAGCCAGGGCAGAGGTGAGGGAGAAGGCAGAGGATGGCTACACCAGCCCAGGGGAGGAAGAGAAGGCTCCCCAGCTCGGCCTTAGCCTGGGCCGGCAGGGAGGGTGGGGGTAGGCAAGGGCACCCCGCCAGCACGGCCAGTAGGGGAGAGCGGGCAGGACCCAGGCTGCCAGGCCTGCATCTCCCCAGAAATCAGAGATGCCAACAGGAGGAGATCAACAGCGATGGCGACAGTGACATCCTGACTGCCTCGCCCTTCCACTGCACTTACTATCCGCCAGGCTCTAGTCCGAGTGCTTTTTAGATACATTAACCCATTTACTCATCGCTGAACTCTTCTAAGGTGGGTTCTCTTATTACCTGTATTCTACAGTGAGGGCAGTGAGACACCGAGGACTCAAGGAACTTGCCCAGGATCACTCAGCTATTAAGTGGTGGAGTGGAGGCTGACGCTCAGGCAGATTGATTCTGGAATCTGCGCTTATAGCACTGCGCTCTGTAGAAGGGCCCGTGGAAGCTTCCAAGCCAGTGCCTCCCACACAAAAGAAGATTGGAGACCAGAGAGGGTGGAGCCTGGTCAGACGCCTCCTGGCATAGGAAGGCCTGACCTCTATCCACGATGCCCTAAAGAGGGTGAGCGTGGGTGTGCAGGCCTGAGGCATGAGAGTGGGGGGGCGGAAGAGATCTGGGGGTGCAGCACAGCACTGAGTGCTGACCAGCATGACTAATGAGGAAGACAAATCTCTTGAGATCTCTGTCCAAAATAGAAAACACTGGGGCGCCTGGGTGGCTCAGTGGGTTAAGCCTCTGCCTTCGGCTCAGGTCATGATCTCAGGGTCCTGGGATCAAGCCCCGCATCGAGATCTCTGCTCAGCAGGGAGCCTGCTTCCCCCTCTCTCTGCCTACTTGTGATCTCTCTCTCTGTCAAATAAATAAATAAAATAAAAAACAAACAAACAAAAAAATAAACAAACAAAAAACAAAATAGAAAACACTGTGTGGCCCGGGGTAGACCACAGTGAAGGGCAGGATACACTCACGAACCCTTCTTCACTATCCGCCCAGCCAGGTTCCTATCCAACCAGCACCCGCCAAGAACACTCACCTCCACCCCGACTCCTCAGCTCAAGAACCCACCATGGCTCCCAAATGCCTCTCCCAGCAGGGCCCTCCCCATATCTGGCAGTCAAGGCCCATCTCTGCTCCTCTCTGTCACGGCTCTTTCCCTCCTCCTGCACCTTTGCTTGTGCTCTCCTTTCTCTTGATCGCTCTTCCCCCTTCTGTCTGTGCACACGGTCTTACCTGTCCTTGAACACCTGGCCTCCACCCCCCTGGCTTTAGGAAGAGCTCCCAACTGCTCCTGCCCTCACTGCTCCGTCCTGCCTCTGACCTTGGGCACACGCCATCTGGCACATGCATCGTCTTCTCTCAGATCGCTCTGGTGGGGTTTTGCCCAGACTGTGGTGTCCTCAAGGTGAAGGCCAGGCCTCCTCTCACCCCCGTGGGCCCTGCCAAGCCAAGGCTAACATTGGGCAAGTGAGGACAGCTCAGATAGTAGGGAGGGGTGGACGGGGGCAGGAGGGCCAACCGCCATATGCCGCAGGCGCAGACATCTTGGAACAGGTTCCTGGGCCACTGACAGGGCACCGAGTTTATCGTGATGACCTTCCTTCCTCGCTAGGTTTGGCCGAAGCCCTGGGTCCAGAAGATAACAGCATGAGTGGTTCTCCATTCCCACTCTGCCCCCACCCCATGCACCCGCCCTTCACTCTCGCCTGGCTCTTCCCCTCCCAAGGACGTGTCCCCCGGTTGCGCCACCCCGCACTGACCTGTCACAGTCCTTGGCTATAGCTACAGGTTCCGGATCTCCCGGGTGTCCTCCCTAACCAGGCAGCAGGCCCGCCTCTCCAGGCACCTGTGTGCTCCCCAAGGGCAAACCCAGGCCCTCTCCTGCTCTCTGCCCTACAGTTCCTGAACACGGATGGCCCCAGGCATGGGGGCCGCTGCTGACTGCCCTCCACAATGAGAACTGTCCCTGAGGGCGTCAGCGCAGAGCCCGAGCCCCTGACTGCAAGCCAGGGGTGCAGGGGGTAGGATCAGCCAAATCCCAGGCTGCCGTGACGGTTAAACCCAGATTAGCCCCAAGCCCTGACACAGATCAACCTGCCCTCGAGACCTGAGGCCCAGCTGCACTGAGGAAAAGACCAGAAGAGGCACATAGAGCCAGCCCAATCTAAGGTCCCGAATGGAGGATGGTCATGGCCGGTGGGGCTCCTGAGAGCAGAGAGCACTGAGGCAGGAAGAATCTGGGCTCAGCTGAACTGGCCAAGGAGGAAAGGGCTCAGGGAGCCCCAGGCCTGGGGAAGGAGCATGTAGGCAGACAGACAGATGGGGGGGAGACCAATAGCTGGGGCCAAGAGCAGGCTTGGGCAGAAGATACAGCCCCGGTCCCAGCTCTGCCTGTGTCATTGGGTGACCTTGAGCCAGTCCCTGTCATCCCTGGCCTCAGTTTCCCCATCCGTGGAATATGTGGTTGGCCCAGCTGATCTCTGACATTTGTCTTCTGCGTCCTAAGCTCTGCCCCATCGGGCTGTGGCTGGAGTCATCCAAAGTTTCCTGGAGGAAGTGAGACAGAAATGGCAGAAAGGAGAAGGGTGATGTGGGCGACGACCAGCAGGGCAGGGGCCCCGAGGCAGGAAAACATGGGTGCTGGGGAAAGGCGAAGACAGATGGATGGGAAAAAAGGTGGGTGCTGGGCATTGTCACCATGCAGCACTGGGGAAAGTGGTAACTGTTACTGCGTGTTCGGCACAGTAACATGGAGGGCTGGAGGGGCTGCAAGGGGACAGATCTCCCAGTCCCTTGTGGCCTGGGCTAGCTAGGGGAGGGGGAAGCGCCTGTTCTCTGACAGGGGGGCCAATAAGGGACCACCAATCCTCCAGGCTCTAGGAGGACCCCTTCCTCCCCCACCCTGGGAGGGAGGAAGCTTCTGGGGGCAGACAGACCTGGCCAAAAAAGGAAACTAAGAGAAGGGGAAGTTTTCCGGCCCCAAAGCTACCAACCAGAGCAGAGGAAGTATGGTGAGTCTCTTGTGACATAGCCAGACGCCGTGCGGTGGCTGAAATGAGGGGCACGGGGCTGGGGGTGGACAGGACGTCAGCTGGGACCTCAGCTGTCAAACTCCAGGACTGCCCACTCCCACCACTGCCCTGCCCCCACCGCCCCCCACTGCAGGCTGCTGGACCCCTTTGCCTGGTCCGAGCCTCGGCTTACCACCCACACATTAGGGGCCCTGGCCTGGCCCTTCGCAAAGAAGGTTGCTCAGTTCTCCCTGTTTCTCCCGAGGGATGGAATGAGAGAGGGGTGCACAGCTTACACAAGTATGCCAACCTCCTGTCCTCACCTGCGACCCACCCCCCCTCTCCCCCTAGCCCAAGGAGTGATCTACCCCCCCTAAGGAAGTGAGGGTTCCCGGAAGGAACCGGAAGCTGGTCAGAGGAAGGACATCTGCCCCTCCCCCACCAACAGTGCCTAGATGGTCCCGGCGGAAACTCGTCCCCACCATGGAGAGTCTCTGCTGAGATATAGGCTGCCTTATCTGGAGCACCCCGCAGTCAGGAGTTAGGCAGAAAGCTCCGGTATCCCCAAACCCAGCCCTGGCTTCCCATTAGGGAGCTATGACACTCAAGAGGCCTCCCCTGCCAGCGATGGTCCTTCCTCCCACTGGCTGTGTAAGGTCAAGTGGCCCAACTCAGATGTCCCCTCCTGCAAGAAACCTTCCTGGAGTCCCCAAGCCCTGGCTAACTCGATGTCTCCTTCCTGGGGGCACCCACTCAGCTCCTCTTCTCTCCGTGGTTCTAGTTGCAAGTTTTTGGGTCTGAAATCCCATCACACCATGTACTTCCTCCTGTCCTTCCCCCCCCCCCCCACCCCCGGTTGGCTTCTACACCTCCTGCCATCCCAACTTACCACCTCTTCCAGGAAGCCCTCCCTGATTGGGTAGACTAGGTTAGGTACCTCCTCAACCCCCATAGCTGCCCTCTGTTACAGGTCCTGCCACATTTTATTGTAACTGAGGGTTGACCTGCCTGTCTCCCTGTCGACACTGAGAAATCTACAAACTTGTCTACTTTCTCATCCCTGGGTCCCCAAGCCCTGCCCTGGGACCAATACAAGGTAGGTCTCAGCAAATGTCAAATGTCAAACATGCTGAATTACTGTCACCTCTGAGACTACAAACTAATGAACCACTTCCTCCAGCTGATCTCAGCCTTCAGTTCATGAGACAAAAAGATAGGAAAGAACACAAAACTCGAGGATTTCCCCTGACTTCCCAGGTTTCGATTTCTCCTCAATGCTCAGGTTTGAACCAGCCACCACAGCCTCTGCCCATCCCAAAGAGGCAGGAATCCTAGGGAATCCATGCTCTGATTAGAGGGAGCTCCCCCCTTCACCGGCTTTGGACATCTGAGGAAACTGAGCCTTGGAAAAGGCAAGTACCTGTCCAGAGTCACACAGAAAATCAGGTCAGAGCTAGGAGTAGAGCCAGGCGCCTAACCTCTGCTCTCTTTTCCCCACACCGTGGATGTCTTAGGCCTATGCCCACATCCGCTCCATCCCAGCCTGCCCCCAGAATCTTCCACTATCCAGGATGGAGGGGCCACAGAGCTTGGCCGGACGCCCCCGGTGACATCACCGAGTAGCTCTCCCAGCTCAGGAAACCCCCTCTCTCCTCCCGGGAATTGCCCCCCTTCCCCGGTTCTGCAGGGGGAGTTCGCCTTGAAGGTGATGAGTACATCTAAGTCCCCCAAGAGGGCAAGGATTTCCACTGGAAATGCTGATGCTTGGGGAGCCCCAGCTGTGACCTCATCCCCTGGAGGAGGTGACAACAACCCCTTGCCCCTGGGAGTCGCCCCATAATGGCTCCCCCAGCAGCCGCCAAGTCAACAATAACATCCTGTTGTTTAATTGGACAAGAGAGAACGCAGAACCGGCTGGGCAGGTGGAGACCGGAGACCAGGCTCTGTTTCTCGCTGTAGACATGCTGGCTCACCTCTGATCTTGGAGGTCAGGACCTTCCTGGGCTTCTCCATCTCCCCCAAGCAGGGACGGAATGAGAGAGGGGTACACAGCTTACGCAAGAATGCCAACCTCCTGCCCTCACCTGCAACCCACTCCTCCCCAGTCCCTGCTGGCAGGGAGGTTGGGCCCACACTTTGCATCCGTGACTGGTCCATGTGTCACTGACGCCCTCAGAGGACAATCTCCAGAGCCCTTCCTGATCTGCTGAGCTCTGAGGGTCAGAGACAGGTGCAGAGTTCAAGGGCACCCGGCAGGTCAGTGCTGACACATCCGTCTCTCTCCGGGCCAGGCCTTCATCAGGCTGGAGAGGCATCGACCTCCCCAACAAGTGCAGGCTGGGAATCTCCCAGAACTCTCTGATCGAATCTTTCCCTGAGGCTTAGGAGTCTAAGCAACATAAAACAGACGACAGAGAAGAACCCTCCATCCCTATTCCCATCCCTACATCTGTCCTGGCTGAAAATTAAAACCCCAGTCTATGCCTCATAGAAAAGCATCTCCAGAAACACCATTATCTTTGGTCTAGCCATTGGTGGAGGCCCACCCTCACAGCACCCCACCCCCTGGAAGAAGGGGACCAAGTCTATGGCAAGGCTGGAGGGTCTTCTTCTCAGCCTACTCCCCGATTTGCCCTGCCCAAGCCCATTCCTGTCCGACTGCCATGTGTCACCCCACAGGAGACAGGAGGCAGCTGTCAGCCAGGCATACCATCACCAGCTGGTGGTCCTGGGGGAGAGGCTGATGGCAGGGTCTGTCTGGCCAGTGGGGCGCCTGGCACTGGCAAAGATGAGCGAAGACTGCCTTTGGACAAGATAGGTGAGGGGGTGGCAGCTCCCAGCAGGGATCAATAGTGCATTACCAAGCGGAGGGCACGGCCAGTGCGGGCCAGCGTGGCACAGTCGTGAACTGTGTGCAGTGGAAAGAAGAGGTGGAGCTGGGTTGGGAGCTTTGAAAGTGGGTAAGAGGGCTGAAAGCATCTTTAAATAGCCCCAGGGTGGGGACTAAGTGCCCTGGATGTGGAGGTTCACATTAAGTGCTAAGAAGCGGCTGTGCATTAAGTATGGGAGGAGGGGTCTCAGGATGACTTGGGGATAGGGGCAAGAAGAGTCAAATGCAAGCGGTTTGGTGCAGGGGGAGATTCCAGAACACTCAGATATGGCCACGTGTCCTCTTCGGAGTGCCCAAACGAGGTGCTGTCCAGGACAGCCAAGGGGACTGAGGCAAGGCAAAGATACTGGGAATGCAGAGAAAGCCTGGGCTGGAGCTGGTATGAGTGGGGGTGTCCACCATGAACAGACGACCAGAGGTCCAGCTGCCTGCTCTACTCCCACCACGAACACTTCTGACTGGGTAGCAGAGCTGGCCCCCAAAGTCCCTCCTTTATGGCCAAAAAATTGCCTAAATCCTTCTCCCCTCCCTAACTCAGAACTAGCTCTGGTCCTGTGCCAGATCAGAGCCCCCAGTCTGCACTGTGAGCTCACACACTGCGGAGTGACCTTGGGCAAGTCACAATCATTCCCTCAGCTGCAGCTGCGGATGGGGCCACTCGTTTTGTGTGTGGGATTTTTTCTTCCGCTCTCTGCTAAGAATACCTGCCCCAGATAATGCTCAGGCTCTGGCAATTCCTGCAAAACGCCTCAGGCATCAAAGGCTGCCGGCAGGGCCAGACCAGACCAGTCCCCCAACCCCCACCGCGAGTCAACCACCACCACAGGGGGGCCGCAGTGCCGCCAAATTTGGAGGACAGAGCCCTGTCGGTCTAGGGGAGGGGAAGCATTTGTGTGCAATGCAGGGGAGGGAAGCTCGGTCCCTCACGGCAGAAAGCCTCAAACCCCACCTAGCCCGCTTTCTGACCCATTGTACAGGGGTCTAAAGTGAGGTGCCCCTGGGGCAGAGTCTGGTCCCCCAGGTTCGCATCCATCGCGGCCTAAAAGCTGCACTCCCGCCCCAGATCCGCCGCCTGGGGGTCCCAAGGACCGTGCCCCACCCAACGGGCACTGCCCCCCACGCTGGCGCCGATTCCTGGTGACAACTGCCACGTGCGGACAAGGGGGGAGCGGCCGGTCCCGGCATTGCGGAGGCAGCGCCCGGGTGCCCCAAGCCTCCGCACCGCACCGTGGCCCGGCTCACCACAGGGTGCTCACCCCTTTACCCGGCCCGCGCTCCGGGCCGGGGCGGGGGCGGGGGCAGGCAGCGGGGTCTTTGTTCCCGCAGCCCGAGCGCAGCGGCGGCGGCAAGAGGTCCGCGCCCCCCTTGCCGGCCCAGCCTGCGCCCCGCGCGACAGCGGAGCCCGCCGCTCAAGAAGAGAAGACCTGGGTGGGGGTCCTAGCCAAAGAAAGGGTCCTGTACAGAGGTCCTGGCGCTGAAGGACCGAGAACGCCCCTCGGCCGAGAGAAGGGCCCTCTCTCTCCCCTGCGCCCCGGCGCTGCGGTTCCCGGCTGGGGGCGGACTTGGAGCGACTTAGCCGGGCTCCGGCCCCCGCCGCTCGCTCACCGCAGCGTTCCAGCCCGCTCCGGCGTGCCAGCGCGCACACTCACACACACTCACCCAGACCCACACGCTCCCCGCGGGGACAGCCCGGGACCCGCAGACGCGCGCACGCACTCCCTCCGAGGGCCGCACACTCCGCACCCGCCCGGCGAGGCGTGCGATCCCGCGCCCCACCGGCCGCGCGGCGCCACCTACCTTTCCATACAGCGGAGATTCGGGGTCCCGTCCTCGGGTGGCCTTGGGTGGCGGCGGCCGTCCAGAGCAGCAGCAGCAGCAGCCGCAGCAGGGGGAGCCGAGACCGAGCCAGCCGGCCGGGAACGCGGGTGCTCTGGGCGCCGAGGGAGGCGCATCCGGGCGGAGGCGGTGTCATCCCGCAGCCCGGGAGCGACAGCGGCGAGCAGCCTAGTCTGAGCCAGCGCCCCACCAAAAGCAGAGCTAAGGCAAGGAGGCGGAGTCAAATGCGTGACCCCACCCTCCCCCCTCCCCGCCCCCCCGCAGCCTTTCTCGCCTCGCTGCTGGCTAAGGGGGGCGCAGTGCCCACCGCCAGGGAACCTTCCTCACCCCCTCCTCGGCGACTCCAAGGGGAGAACCCAGGCTGCCAGGGACTAGACAGACTTGTGGTCTCCTGTGATCGGTGGCAGGCCCTGTCCCCTCCTCAGATCCACTTCCCCTTACCCCATGAAAACGTTGGCCTGGAAGTCGGGGAGGACCTCTCCCAGGGCACAGACCAGGTAACCTCACTAATGGCCAGCTAGGTGGTTTGGACCTTGAAAGCTGTGATTCTCAGAGGACAGGCTGGCTTGAGTGGACACAGTTCACTCTGAGCCTGTAGGGAGGAGCAAGATGCTTTCCCCTAGGGGCAAGGTGGCAGAGGGTAGATGATCTGTGGGGAGCACTCAGCACCCCATCATTGCTCTGCTGTGAGAACACAGAATTTTCATCTTGGCCTGACTCCCTCCCCTCTCCCTTCTCCTCCCTTCCCCAACCAGCAGCCTTCTGGGCTGCCTCCCCCCAGCCAGCTGGTGTATGCTCAGAAAATCCAAACTCATTTCCATGTGAGTGGAGGGGGATATAATTAAGAAGGTCCCTTTCCCAAGTAGAAAGAGAAGGGAGTATCTTGCATCCCCAAGACTCACTGGCCTGGAGGCAGGGTCAGGCCAGCTGGAGGGAGCCCCTGCCCACAAGGTGTACGGGGCTCAGCCATGCAGGCGACCCGTGGACCTCGCGGGTGGTTCCGGGCACGATCCAGACCCAGTCCCTCTGCAGTTCCGTGAACAGTCCCGGCAGCTCCGCCATTAGCTCATCCCCTAGGAGCCACATGCCTGCCCTTTGTAAAGGGGTCTCCTCTCTTCCACCTCTGCTTGTGCCTGAGGGAACCACGGATGGGACTTCCACTTCTCCAGTGCTTACTGGATATCCTTCTCCAGGTGGGCTGCAGTCCCCGCTCCCCATCCCTGTGCCTCTGTCTTGTCATATGGGCTTCTACCCTCTCCCTCAGTGATTTCACTCTATGCTAGGGAGCCTCCTCGCTCTAGCCCCACACGCCTTCACTAGCTGTGCCCACCCACCCCCCTTTTCTAAGGTTGGTGCTATTACTGACCTCCCTTTGCAAACAAGAAAACCAAGGTACAGAGAGGGAATGCGATATGCCCAAGGTCACACAGCTAGGTAGAGAGGGCTGGAGTAGCAGCTCAGGCTGTCTCCCTGGGGCCTCCACTCCTCTTCTGTATCATAATGCTCTGCTCTCCGTGCTCTGCCTGCTGTGTATGGCCGGAGCCTGCATCCAAATGATCCTCAGAAAGACCCAGACAGGGCCCAGGTTACCAGGTGCCGGGCAGAAGGGCAGGCCAGCGCAGCTGGGCTCAGCCTCCCAAGCAACAGGGTAGCAGATGGAAACTGGGGTAGATGCCAGGGAAGGTTTTTTTCCAGGCTGGGGTGGGGATGCCGGGGGGTAATGCCAAAGACTATTCCACCTCATGTCCCAGGGTGGGCCTCTGGCTGGGCTTCTCCATGCCCAGCTTAGCACCTGCTACACCAATGGGCACCCCCAAGCTGGCCAATCCAGGGGCAAAGGGCCAGATGGCAGCCCACTCCTGGTCGGCTACAGGCAGCCAGGGGAGGTGAGAACTAGGCCTATGATTGGGGGCAGTAGCTCTATAGAAGGAGAGAGCAACCAGACTGTGGGCATAGACGGGAGCAGCGCGGGGAAAGCAGAGGACCAGCACTGGCACTTAGGGATGGACTTCCCTGCCTCAGGTGGCATAGGGAAATCCACTGAGAATGGTAAAGGTAGTGACAGGAGCCTGCCTGCCTCACTGGGGGCCCAGGCTGGCTTTGGGGCCTGGAGCAAGGGTGGAGGCATAATCCCCACCCACAGCAAATGGTGGGAAACTGACCAGAAGCAGCCACAGATGGGAATGCTGACAGGTCTGGGGGGGGGGGTGCATTCCTGTCCTCCCCTTCCCCATATGGGGGACGGGTACCAGGGTGGGAGAAGGCTGGGAGAAAGGAATGGTGCAGGGGCTCCTATCTAGGAGAAAAATACCTTGAAGAAGTCTTCCCTGTGGGTAGCTGAGGCACAGCCAAATCCAGAAGGCCCCTTGGGGAGTCAGAGTAATGGACACACACAGACCTGAAGTTCAGAGCCCCGAAGCAGCATTGGGACCCCTCCCCAGCCTTCCAAGCAAAACCTTTCAGGGCCCTACTCAGAGCATTCCTGCTCTCTCCAGGCTTTCTCTGACCCCCTCCTCAGCCGTGATGCCACAGCTACACTTGGGTCTTCAAAGGAGCGACCCACCCCTCACGAGAGCGCAGTTGTAGGCACAAGGAGCCCAAGTCCCTAAGAGCCCCTTTGTGCAAGACCCACCCACCATGCTATGAGGCCTCAGAAGTTGGTGTCCACCAGGCCTTCCGTCCACCTGCCATGGCAGCATTTACTGCCCAACCCCCAGCCACCATTAGCAGCCATGGGTGGGGGGGGAGGCGGCAGAGACCGGGGAAGTCCGGAGAATAGTGAAGCGGATGGGGTGGGGCTGGGGAACACTGGGAGGGCACAGGCTCTGTCTACTCAGGGAAGCTGCTACTCAGCCCTAGTCGAGGGACCATGGGAAAGTACACCCAGTAGGACGGGCAGTGTGATCTTTCAAGAGAAGCCGAAAATTAAATTTTTACTGAAACCCCCCGTTTTAAAATACTGGCAGAAACCTCCAACGTAAAATGTTTATGGCCATATAGACCATGTCTGGAAATTCCAACTTACTGTGTGCTCACCGTCTGCAGGCCTGTGACTATCTCATGGGCTCAGGCGTAGACACCCCAGCCTTAGCTGCCCCTGGACCTGATCCAACCCTCTGAAGACCACGTCAGGGCTTAGGGCTGGACCGTGTGAGGTGCACGCAGGAAGCCCTTCTTGTTTGTGCGGGCCCTGGTCCCACAGCTCACCTTTCCCTTAGTGCTCTGCCTGCCCCCTAAGACTCTGCCCAGGATGTTTGCCTTGAGTGCCGGCCCCTCCCCACCTATCCAAGCCTGACTCCTCCTTCCAGGCCCCCTTGGAGTCACCACCGCCACCTCCTACCCCGGAGGATCAGCACTTCCCAGCATATCCCATTCCTGCATCTCTGTTCTCCATCCTAGTTATTCTAAATGCATTTTTATTGTTTGGCTCTACCCTAAATTGCTAAGATTGGGGTCTGGCCTGCTAAGTGGGGACCAAAGTAAAAACCCACAGGGGGATATTCAGTGATGGACAGCAGATTGGCAGGTTAAGAGCCAGACCTTTTCTCCTTCCATCGGGGCACTCAGCTCACCTGAAAACATGTCAGGTCCTGCCCTGGCTTCCAGGGGCACCCCAGTGTCTTAGCCGGAAAACGCTGCCTGCTGGGCACTGGATTTGGGGCAGGAGCGCCACCTGGTGGCCACTTTGGAACACAGGAGAGTCAGCCTAAACTGTAGCTACAGATACTGCGAAGCCTTTCTGGAGACAAACTCCTCCCTCCGCCCCGCCATACCCCCTCACCGTCACCCCCATCTCTGAGCCTCTGTTCTCAGTGCCCAAGGCCTGTGGCAGAGCGGGATCTCGTGGGAGTCATGTGGAGCCCATCCAGACTAACAATAGTCTCCTGACTCGAAGTGGTTGGGAGGTCAGAGAACAAATCCCCACATGGCCACTGACCCAAGTTAGGCAAGGCCCTGCCCCAGCCTGAGCCTCCGCTCCTCTGTTTACGGAAGAAGAGAGTGGAGCTATGCTTCTTCTGGTCGTCCGCTCTAGACCGCAGACCAGCAAAGCTCTCTCATCCTACTTTCTGCACGTCCTTCTTGTTTGTAGGTTGAAATGCATATGCTTTTAAAACTAGCTCTGGGGGCGCCTGGGTGGCTCAGTGGGTCAAAGCCTCTGCCTTCGGCTTGGGTCATGATCTCAGGGTCCTGGGATTGAGCCCCGCATCAGGCTCCTGGGATTGAGCCCCGCATCAGGCTCTTTGCTCAGCGGGGAGCCTGCTTCCCCCTCTCCCTCTGCCTGCCTCTCTGCCTAATTGTGATCTCTCTCTGTCAAATAAATAAATAAAATCTTTAAAAAATAAATAAATAAAATAAAAATAAAACTAGCTCTGTAGGATAGGCATCCCAGGACCCTCCCAGCTCTGATGTGATGCCCGAGCCTGCCGGGGCCGCCTGAATGAAGAAACACTTGCAGACATGTGGTCTCCCACAAACCATGCCCAGTCTCCCATAGATACCGTGGTCTAAGAATTACAATTCTTGACATTTGGTCTGAACTGGGAGCCCCTCGCAGCAGCCCTGATGGCAGTCATGAAGCCTCTCAAGTACCCCCAGAGACGATGAGCTCACCTCCCAGGCAGGCTTGCCCACCTTACTTAGCTCTGATACAGCCGTCTCCCCCAGGGGAAGACTCCTGCCCAGTGGTCCTAAATATGTCCTCCAAGGCCACACAGACCACGTCTAATCCCTCTCCCTGGGATAGAGCCAGGGGATTTCAATAGGGGATTTCAACACGGAGGTCATGCCCTTCTAAATCTACTCATTTTTCAGGGTAAATCACCCCAGTTCCAATTCGGTCCTCTCATGGGGTTTTGATGGCTTTCCGTCATCCTGGCTGACTCCTGGGACGTGGGCAGTCATTTAACAAACGTCTACAGAGAAGCTCTTAGGTGCTGGGCAGCCCGGTTTGTGTCCACTTCCTTCAAAACTAGGGTGGCAGATCAGAACACAACATTGAGAAGAGGTGGAGTAGTAAAGGGTTGGAAGATTGACTTCTCTCCTAACCAAGCCCCTCCAAAGGCACTGCCTTATTGGGCAGAGTGCTAAATCCTATTGATCTTAGCCCAGAGTCATCCTTGGGCCGATTCCCACCCATCACAAGTGGCTTTCTGGAACATGCTGAGAAAGATGGTGAGTCTGAATCTGAGCCTAGGAGGGGCAAAAATGAGACCCCATCCTACGTGAGAGCGATTGGTTTTCTAAGTCTAAGGTCCCACCACAGGACCTTAGACTGTCCCTATTCCTGTCCCTCTTATCAGGGTTGCCTCGTCAGGACACTGACTCCATCAGTCATCTAGAACATACACCGGCCCATCTGAGCGCCCTGCCAGGTCTGATTTGCACATTGTCAATCTCCACTTATATAAATTAAGGGAAGATGTCAAACAGGACACAAGGGAGCTCCAAGAGGTTAGGCTGCCTGAGGAAAAGACCCAACCCTCAGCCAGTCTCACTGAGAAGACTGAATCCCTTCTAAGACGGGAGCTGCCACTTCCTGGAAGGATGAGTGCTGAGCAGGCCCCATGGTGCCTCCCGCGGGCTTCCAGGCCTGGCACTCGGGCACGAGACCCCAGGATATGGACCGCTGGAATCGCACCCATCCAGTCCCACCCCAGTCCCAGAAAGGCCAGTCTCCCAGCACGGCCATGTCCCGTGACCACAGGAAGCACTCATCTGTAGAAGGGGGAGTATCTACCTCTCCGGGTCGTCATGAGGTTCAGCTGAGATGGCATCCGTGCGTGCCTAGCTCAGGGACTGGCACAGAGGGGGCTTGATAGATGAATACTAGCATTCCGCATTGCCGTCAGCCACTTTGCCAAGGTACGGGAGGGCAGTGCCTGGATCTCTGCACGAGGCATTTCAAGCATACAGGAAGCTGAATTCTGTCACCAGCAACTGCAGAGCGTGAAGGAGCCAGACAGGGCTGGGCCCAGGGAAACCGGGGCACAGCCAAGCCAACCTAACCCCACTCAGGCCCAGAGGGGGCTTGGAGACGCTGGGTAAGCACACGGGGCCCGGAGGTTGGAGGTGATTTAACCCCCGCCCCGACTTTCTCAGCAAACATGCGATGCCACGGCCTGTGGCAGAGGTGACAAGAGGCCAGCTCAGGGTAGGCCTCTGAGAGCTTGGTCTGAGGCCCAGGCCAGATGGGGCCCATGTGCCCAGCAAGCTGTGCCAGCCCAGCCCATGCCAGCCCAGCCAAATTTGAGTTATATCAGGAGAAGGGATCTGTTCAGAAAACTCACCCATCTTTGCATATTTACATATTCTATTTTGGGGTCTCTTCCTTTTTTTTTCTCCCCTTAGCTTCCTAGAAAAGTTCTCGTGATCAATTCCAACTTCACCTCTGCTGAACTGCAAAAGCTCACTCTCAGTCTCATCTCTCCTCCAACTGCCAACCATCTTCCCTCCAGCCACCCTCTCCCAGGCGAGGTTCCCCCGGAGCTCTCCACCTTCCCTGCCTTTGCTGCCCCCACCTATTCAGGCCTCGACCCCTATCACTGGGCTCTGGGTCCACGACACCTCCCCAAGGTCGCCGTGGCTCAGGTCGACAAGTCCAAGGTTCCAAGCCCCGGTTACCAGGTCTCTCCATGACCGATCACAGCACCCGACCGTGCCCTCTTTGTCCAGTTCCTTCCACTCTGGCAGCTATGACGACTCCTGGTCTCGCATTCCCAGAAGCGGCAGACAACCCCTCCTTCCGTGTTCCCTGGTCATCGGTCACCACCCTTAGTGAGGATCCTTAGTGGGGATCCCTTTCCTGCTAGCTGTCCCTGAAGAGGCGAATTCCCTTGTCACGTGACACAGGCCCAGTCTTCAACTTAACACTTCCTGATCGTTATTATCTCCAGCCTCAGAACCATCTGACTGTTTGTTCTACAAGACATCCCCACCTCGCTGTCCCATGGCACTGTGAGCCCAACATGTCCCGGACTGGACCTGCGTTCCCAATCCCACGTCCCACCCCTTGTTCTTGCTGCCCCATCTACCCACACCAACCCTGCCGTCCCCTCCCTCTCCCCCTCATCCCCATGGCTAGCCTGTCTTTCGCATCTCCCATTCCTCCCCTCCACTCAGCCCCCCTGCCGAGGCTCTCCTCGAGGCCCCCACTTGAGTCCCATCTGCAGGCGGCAAGCCTCCTAGCTGGTCTCCTACTGCCAATCTCACTTCCCACAAATCCAGCCTCCACGCAGCTGTCAGGCTACCTCACAAGAATCCAGCTCCCCCACTGCCCCGCCTAAAGCCAC
>CM052896.1:26077713-26105376 GCA_028534135.1 Potos flavus | reverse complement strand
CTGCCGGACTCCCCACCTGTTCACACACACAGCAGTCAGTGACCTCTCTGAAATGCAAACCTCACCCTCCCGGATTCGAGATCTCCTGCGACGTCTCCAGCGTCCTTTGGAGAAGTCCCAACTCCTTACGACGTGGCTTAGAACTAGAACGACCCAGCCTCGGCCTACCTCAAAATGCACCCTGCCACACAGGGCCATGTTCTTCCTGCTCTCAGCCCACTCAACACGTCCACTTTCCCGCCCAATTCCCGCTCCCCCTCAGCTCTAGGCCAGGCACCACTCTCTCCAAGGGGCTCTCCCTCACACACACATCCCCCCACAACCCCAGTGAGCTCCCTTCCTAGGAGGCCCCAAGCCCAGGGGACCTGCCTCGCCGGCTCTCCTCAGGCCTTAGTGTAAATGTCTGTTTTTCTGTATTCCCTGTGGCAGTGGCTCTGTGACAGCAAGGACCCAGGCAGGTTTACCTGGCACAGAGCAGAGGCTGGATAAATGTTTGTTGAAAGTGTGAAGGGAACAATGGGGAACAATGAGGAAATGGAAAGCCCCAGACTCCGCAGCGGCACTTATCAGACGCAACATATATCATTTAAAATGTGGCCAAAGGAAGCAAAGCCAACTTGCCAAGACCCTGGAGGAAAGAGCTGACAAAGAAGGGAAAGGGAAATCGTGGAAATGGTTCAATTCTGGGAAGCAGTACAACTGGTATTTGGGGGTCAGTTCCAGGGACCAGACAGGGTTACCCAAATGTCCCACAGCGTAAAGGGGCAGGGGAGCTCCAGTACCTCTGAAGGCAGTCCCCAGGGGCAGAGTATGACTTGTCACAGAACGAAACTAGCTCTAGGCGGGCAGTAGCGTGGGGAGAGGAAGGGCTGGGTCAGTCCCATTTGACCAAGTGGTCCCATGAGGATGGAAATGGCCTTTGTTTCCACCACAAACGAGCCAGGGACACCGGGTGCAAAGACAGAGCTTCCTGGTCTTTGTCCCCAAGCGCAAGGAGGCAGCTGGGCTCCAAGCAGACCACTGAGGCACAAAGAGGCACCAAGAAACCTGGTGAGTTCCCAGACTTTTCAGCCAATGCGAACACCTCTCGACGTTAATTCTAGGACCAAGAGGGGAAGGCCGTAAGATTTCACGTTTTCTGGAGGAGGGAAAGAACAATGTGCTATTCAGGCCATATCTGGAATCGAGGATCCCCTCCCCCCCCCGCCCCAAGTACCTCCTTTTAAGAGTATCACTGATAAATTGAAGGCATGCAGAGAGAACAGGACATGCTGGGCACCGACACCAGCATAAGCCAAAGGGGCAAGTGAATTGCCATTCGCCTCCCTCACTAGAGCCCCGCTGGCAGACCAGAGGGAGTGGCAGGTTTGTCTGTGGGGACTAAAGGCCAAACGCCCTGCGGACCAAAGGACAGAGGAGGCAGTCCTTAGGAAGAGAGAGACCGCTCGTCCCAGGAAGTGACAAGCAGACGCTGAATGACCGTGACTGTGGATGCTGCGGACAGAACGTCTGCTGAAGGCATGGGGCAGGAGCAGACCCCTGTGCTCCTTTCCACTGACACGTCATCTGAGGGGAAGGATGTGACAAAGTATTCAAGGCACACGAAACCCACTCGCTCAACTTGGACGTGTCTGCGATGCAGTAGGGAACGCTGTGCCAAGGGGAACGAGAGCTCAGGCAGATGGAGCGGCAGCTTGGGGGTTGGTGCCCTCTCTTCAAGATGAAAGCTGAGCCCTGTTCGTGTTGGTGTTGTTGTTTAGTATTGTTATTTAACTGCTCTTGTATTTACGCCTTCAGGACAGAGAAGAGGGCCCTGCCTCCTGGCACGGCTCTGAGGCCTGCAGTCTGGCTCTGGCGTCATTACAGCATCAGCGGCAAAGACTGCCTGGGGAGACGAGGCCACAGGAGGGACACAGAATCTTCTGGAAGCCCGTGGGAAGCCAAGCTGCCCTACCTGCTCCCAGTAAAAGTACCCCTGGGCTACTCCCCAGCCTGGGGTCATGTCAGAAGCACCCGCCTCTTCCGGCCACAGCGGCCACACCGCAGCTGCCCTGGACACTGGGTGGCAGCCTTGCTCCGGCCTTTGGCATGTCATGAGGATGCCACACCCGTAAGTACCAAAGGGCCTGGGGCTAGCACGGGGAAACTTCTCCCGGGACAGAGTCTGGGCATCACACAACATCCCATGACTCGGGTCTACAAATTTTCCACCCAGGACTCAGAAGCAGGGCCGAGCCGCGCACCAAGACCCACACGCCATGCCTGCCCCCCTGCCTCCACCAGCTCAGGTCAGCCAGAAGGGCCACGCAACGGACAAGGCGAAAGGTCAACCATCAGATGTATTGGGGAAGGGAGAGATGGGGCACCTTCAGGGGTGCCTCCAGGGGGCAGCCACCTTGGCAGTTTGCTGGGGGGTGAGAAGGAGCAGTTCACGGGGCTCCACCGGCGAAGATGAGCTCCAGGGCCGCCTGGATGTCACCGCCCGTGGCCTGCAGGGCCCGCAGGCTCAGCTCGTCGTCCTGGATGCCCATGTCACGCAGCTGCTGCAGCTGAGGCTGCCACTGGCTCTGCAGAGAGACAGGAGCAGGCCGAAGCTGTTAGCTGCGCTCCTCCGCAGACTCGCTCGGGTCTGCTCTTGCGGGGGGGGGGGGATTGGAGGAGGAGAGGAAGGTGGGTTCCTGTGGCAAAGAGGGGCTGGAGGGTTCAGAGAACGAATGAGCAGTTTTCCCAATTAAAAAAAGGAAAATGCCACCGTAAAGATCAAAAGAGAAGGTGCAGATTACTCACAGGCTAAATTTCGAAAAATTAAAACACTTTCCCCTGCTCTATGTATAGACCGACCGACACGTACACACGGAATGGGGGGGGGAGGGCGTACATTTTTAAATTAGTTTTGTTTCTGAGCATGACGCAGAGCGAAAAGTCTCACTGCATCCACTCCCATTCCCACCCCAGAGAACCTATTTTACTTGGAGAAAATACAAATACGTGTTCTTCGACTAATTCTTTTCTGAGATCCTTGTTCTACATTCAGCAACCCCTCCTACTTTTTTCCAACATAATTAATGCATCCCAGTGGTCTCTCTGTGCCACTAAGACCTTTTCACTTATTTTTAAATTTTTTAAGATTTTTATTTATTTGAGAGAGAGAGAGAGCGTGCGAACGTGCACACACGAGTGGGGAGAGGGGCAGGCAGAGGGGGAAGCAGGCTGCCCGCTGAGCAGGGAGCCCGATGCGGGGCTCGATCCCAGGACCCTGGGATCATGACCTGAGCCAAAGGCAGACGCCTAACCAACTGAGCCACCCAGGCGCCCCTAAATAAAGACCTTTTGAATAACTGTACAATATTCCAACCCATGGACGTCCTGAAATGTACCATAACCGAGCTGTTTCCAACCTTCTGCCATCACAAACAATGCCACAGTGACTGCCTCTGTACAATTGTCACCTTCTACACGCACGTACCTCCGTCTTTAGGATAAATTCCGAGAAATGGGGCTGCAAGGCATCACATGGCTTTAAGGCCAACAGTACTTCCTTTCCACGAAGAGTCTGCGCCTGCCCTTTGCCCATCTTTCTATGGAGTTCTTAATCCCACGTTACTAGAATTCTCCATACCGGGAAAGTTTTGCCCTTTGCCTGATACGTGTTACAGGTTTTTTTCCCAGTTTGTTCGGCTTCAGTCTTTGCTTGTTTTTTGTTCATTCGTTTGGTTGGTTGGTTGGGTTTGCTGTGCAGAAGTCTTCACTTTTACAAACCCAAAATGTATTACTCTTCATGTAATGGCTCCTGGATTTTGACTCTCAGCTACAGAAGACCTCTTCTACTATAAAGGTTTAAAGAAATTAACCCACATTTTCTTTTAGAACTTTCAAAGCTTAATAATAGCTCTACCTCATGAAGGAGGAAGTGCACAACTTAGGGAAGACAACGTGCTCGCTTGTGGGAAGGAAAAGGCAGTGGGGATGACATGCAAATTGAGAGCACGCAAGGGTGAGCTCTGGACGGCTTTTCAAAAACTACACAAACCAACTCGGCCTCATTTACGGGCCAGGTGGAGCCAGTGAAAGCTCCTGAGCTGGACAGCAGAGTGAAGAGGCAGCTAGCTGGGGACAATGAAGAAACGGAAAAGACAAGCTCCTGTGCCCCTCGCTGTCCACCATGGCCATGTGGTTTAGAGAAAACCCCAGGAGCTGGAACCCTGTCTTTCCCACTGGATGGCTTCACGACCCTGGACAAGTTCCAGCAATGACATTCATCCCCCAGGCTCAAGTGAGGAGCAAAGGAAACAGAAAGCAAAAGACAGCTCGTGCACGGAGACGTGCAAGCAAACAATGGTCCCTGGGGCCTTCCACTTAGCCGCTAGGGTGACCCTCCCAGGAAGCAGAGCGGCGATGGTATCCTTCCCTGCTGAAAACCTCCCACGGCTCCCTGGTGACTGCAGAATCCAGTCTGGTCTCCTTACCCAGGCACTCCGGGCCTTCATGCTCAGGCTCCCGCTCCCCTTTTTACTGGGTCCATCTCAGGATCTTCTCCACGGGGACACTGCCTTCTAGCCCGTAGGCTTGGGTATGCCACGTGCACCTCCACAGGTGGCTGCCTCTGCCTGGATACCGTCCTCCCACCTAAATACCCCCTTCCCCACCTGGCTAACCTCTAACCAACTCTCTGCCAATCAGCTCTGCTGGTACCCCTCCATGGCAGGGATGAAGATGGCTTGTCTCTGCCCCAGGAGCTGGACCCTGGTCTGGTATCGGTGTACTCAACACTCAGTCAGCGCTCATGGAATGAATGAACGACTCCTTGACTCAAACTGCCCTAAGTATCCAAGCCATGTCATCCAAGTCATGGCAGCAGGCCGCAGTCACAGGGTACGGGAGCAGAAGCCATAGGGACGGCTGCCCTTGCTGGAAACACCCTCTCCTCTCACACCGCCGTGCCCCAGCTCTTTCTGGGGTGAAGAAAGACCTCTGGAGAGCAGAAAGAAGCTGACAACCCAAAGTAGCTAAGAAGCCACCAGTAACCAGGACACCAGGAGGAGGGAAAACTGACCTGAAGGCTGGGTTGCCCCGAGGCCTGAAGGGCATGTTGTAGGGCTTGGCTGAAGAGATCGTTGGTGATGGGCGTCCCTGACTGGACCCCAGAAGACATCGGTGAGGTCCCCGAGGAATGGCCCTAGAGACAAATCAGAGACACCTCAATCTTCCAGCACATACCAGCTGCTGTCCCCCAGCACCCCACTGTGGGGCCCTAGGGGACCCAACTACTGCCCCCCAACAGAGACCTGCATGAGACAACCACACAGGGGTACCCAAAAGCTCCAGGAAAGAGCCCATCCTCTTCCGCTCCAGGGAAATGGAGTCAAGCCCCTGACCCAGCCTAGGACCCCAGCACTGGGAGAGATGCCCTTGGCAGCTAGAGTGACCATTACCAGGAACGCTTAGGCCGGACAGCTGAGCCCTGTCAGGGATGAAGAAGGGCACGTTATGTGAGCTATGAAGGGAGGAATTCTGGACTGTTCTGAACCCTGGAGGCTGAGCCCTAAGGGCAAGGAAACAGAGGAGGTCGAAGGAGCTGCTGTGAGAACCCCACCAGGGCTCCAGGACAACTTCAGCTCAAACCAGGTGGAGCACCAGGGGCAGTACCGCTAGGGGGCCGGCCTCCCTCTGCAGGCCCTCCCTCCGTACCTGGGTGCCAGGAGTCGGCGTGTGAGAGCTGCTCTCCGGAGTGCTGGCCAGGGCTAGGGCGGTGGCCAGCTCACTCTGGGTGATGGGCCGGGGGCCGGCAGCTCCACTGTACCCCAGGGAGGCAGGGCGCGAGCTGGGCGTGCTGCTAGAGGGCGTGGACCTAGAGCTCTGGAGAAGGGAGGCAGCCGGGAAGCGGCACTGTGACAGTCCCACAGGAGCCCCACCCCCGCCACAGGAACTGCCGCAACGGACGCCAGGCTCCGAAGGGAAGAGTAGGCCACAGATTGGCTACCGAAGGGGTCAGAACCACCTCCCAGCTTGGGTGTGCCAAGTCCCAGGGAGAGGCGCATCTCTGGCACCCTCTCCTCAAGTGGCAGGCAGCCAGGCCACTTACCGGGTGAAAGTCGTCCTCGTCGTCGGAGAGCCCTTCGAACAGGAAGCCACCTGGAGGAGGGAGAACAGATTTGGGGAGGAAGTAGCTCCAGAATCTCAACTCAGATACTCTCCAAATTCACGTTTTCGTCTCTCCCCTTGGAAAATTACAGGACAGATGCACTCCCTGACTCAAACCGAGAGTTCCCAAGGAACGCCCTCTGCCAGGGCTATACATAGCTGCTGAGTAAAGCAAATCCCCGGGCCACCGCCGGCTCCCTGGGGGGCCGACGTTACACCGCCCTGGGGCCTACCAGGCATGTCCCGGTACGAGCTGGAGGGCGCGCACCGCGAAGAGGAGTCGGCTCCCGGCAGCGGGGTGCTGCCGGCCACGGAGTGCAGGACCAGGACGATGGCATTGACCAGGGCTGGGTGAGCAGGCACCAACCTGGGACAGAGGGCGGGAAGCAACAGAGGATGACTGGGAAGGACCAAGCACCCTGGGCATGACAGAAGTTCTGGGTGCCCTCCAGGCAATCGCACTGCCCGTGCCTGCCTTTCAATTCCTCGGCACCTCCCACCGGCTGGCTCTGTCCTCCTGCTGCTCTGCCGCCAGCAACAGCGGCAGCCTCTGCAGTCTGAGGGTCCCCGGCAGATGCTTCATGTGCCCTCCAACAAGGTATGATGGGACATGCGCAGCCTAGGAGGCTCAGGAGTCCTTCTCCAGTCTCAACTCCATGGCGACTTTCTTTCGGGAAATCCCTGGGAGGTCCCTTCTCTTCCTGGGGTGGGGCTACTTTCTTCACTTGCAGAATAAGGGATGTAACCTTTACTGTATCCCTTCCGGCTCTAAAATTTTAGGGATCAATGCACCTGCTTGTTTCCCCATCCTAAAGTATTTCCAAGGCTCTCCAATGTCTACAGAGAGAGAGCCGAACCGAGCCTGGCCTGCAAAGCCATAGGCCTCAGAACCCGGCTTCGTCTCCACATCTCCACGTGTCCCTGCCCTTGGGGTTCGTCGGTCTACTAGTAGCCCCTGCTCCTTCTCACCTCCTGACATACTTTGAGGGCGGCTCAGGGATAGACGGGGTTGGGGTCTAAGAGCAGAACCCAGGGCGACAATGAGGTTTCTGGGCCAACCACCTGGGGAGGGAACGGGGATCCTTTAATAAGGCGGGTATACTTACGTATCAAGCATGCTGGGATCAGCGAAGACAGAGAAGAGGTCCTTGTCCTGGAGAACGCCTGGAGGAGAACAGGGCTCCCCTCAGAGAGTGGATCTAGCCAGATCCAGGAGGGTATAGAGGCTGTAGGCCTCAGAACAACCAGCTCGACGGGGACATAGGATCACAAAGCAGCTCCCATGAGAAGGGAGGGAACGAAGCACCAAGAAGCACAAGCTGAGTGTTCTCCATCTTGTGCCCCTCTCATCACCTCCCCCTGCACTTAGGTGGCACGCCTCGGACTAACACGCCAGCCCCTCTTCCCCATATGTCTGGGTTCTTCCCTAAGCCACCAACGTGTGCAGAAAGTCTTTCCTGCAGGGGGCTAACTGCTGCCCCCCATTTGGCATCCTCATGTCTCATTTCTGATGTTAGGTAGGCTGCGACTTCTCAGTGGCACTGACCACTCTTGGAGAGCTGGGTATAGGGAACGCGTCTTGGTCTCCCTCCTCCCCCAACAAGACCAGTGATTCTGGACAAGATGGTAATTGCCTTCCCCTGGTTTCTCCTTCTCCAACAGCTCCTATTTCTTCCGGCACTTACCAAGAGCAATAGGGTCACTGCTGAGGCCCGGCGTGGCCACAATGATCTGATCCAGAGATTCCTTATTGCTGAGCATCTTAAAGACCTGCAGGAGAAATGGGGGGGCTGGGCACTCAACTAGGCCAATCCACTCAGCAAACACCCGCACGCTGCTGAAGGGCTTCCCCCCTCTACAAGCTCGCACACACACCACCACAGTGGAACAATAGCCCCAGGAAACAGACGAACCTCTTTTTGCTCTAACATTGTGGCTTACTGGAAGGTAAACAATTAAAAAAAAAAAAAAGGCAAGATCGCAGTAAACCTTCCATTTCTATTCCTTTCCCTCATCTGCGGTTCTAATGCTTCCAAAATAAAAGCTCTCTTTGTAAGCCCAGTAGCAAACATTCCTCTAGGTCCCAAAAGCCCTTTTCAATCTCTATAAAATTATCATTTTGCATGCATACATATGGGGAAGTTTGCAGCTCTATTAATTTGGCTTATCCAGGCCTCTACGGAGACACATTAGCGCATTTGCCCAGTGAGGAAATCCAGGTAAGGCGTGGTGGGCAGGCAATTCAGCAGAAAGTCCCAGAACAAGGCCCAGCAGAAACAGTATGTGGATCCACTGGCTGAAACTATATTCATTCCCTGAGGCCAATATCAGGAGAGGCGGGATCATTATCATTGGAGGGAATCGATAATACCTAGCTGAGAGAGCCCCTTTGGGGGATGAGAGGGCTCTACTGAGACCCACAGGCTTGACAAAAACTCCCCGAGGAACTCTCAGTAGCCATGGTGACGGGCTGCCAGCTCCCACTCTATACCCCTCACCGGGCGCTCGCACCCTCTCCCGCCATCCCCGGCCAGAGGCTTGGGCACAGGGGCCTGGGCTCGCACTCACCGCCTCCCTGTAGGAGGAGCTGCTGTGCAGGGCGGTGTGCAGCACCCGGAACTCCCTCAGGGCAGCCACTTTGTCCACAGGTTCTGGGGACGAGACACTCAGTTACCCGCAGCCTGGCCAGGCCCCGCAACAGACGCAGAGCAGCATTTTGGTGCGTTCCCTCAGCACCCCGCCAAGAAGACCGGGGCCCCGTGCAGAAACACCCACGGGAGCCACAGAGGTGAGAACCACGCTCTCTTTTAAGCATCTCCGGCACATAAAACAAAGAGGTTCCAGTTTCTGTCAGAGGTGACTCTGGCCACACGGAGGAGACGGCTCTGATCCGTCTCCCCGCTGCGGGAATTCTAGACTTATGACATTTGCAAGGGGGAAGGTATGATCAACTCAGCAGACTTTTTATACAGTGGTTTAAAATAAGTACTGAAAGCCATCTGAACAATATGGAGCGATGCTGACACAGTATGTTAAGGGAGAGAAATAGAACGCAAAGTTGTACATATGTTCTCTAGTAAAACGGCGTAAAATGTGTCTGTGTGCACGTGGTCCCAGGCTAGAAGGGGACAGAGGGAAGAACAGAACTTAGGTAGGGTGGCATGATCAAGGCTGACTGTTTCCTCTTTGGTATCTTCTTCCAGGCTTCTGTAATATTATTCTGAATTTGGAAAAAAAATATATAAGAAGGACCGAGGAAACACACTATGCTTCCTAGGGATCTCGACAACCTTGTATCACACGCCCCATAGCAAGCGCTTCACTGAGACTCAAAGCTCCCTTCTGATCTTGGACACCAGGATTCATTCCCATATATGGGAAAGTTTAGCAGCTGTCTTAGTTTTACTTGGTTACTTTACTATTTAGGACATCAGCCCATTTCGCAGGGGAAGAAATCTGGGTAAAAGCAGGAGGAGGCAGGAAGTCCCCACTGGGTCACACTTTGAAGTGCGGTTCTCCTCACCTAGAACAGCTACTTGTGGTCATACACACTGTGTACTGCCCAACTCCAGGGCCACCAGTCCCAAAGCAAGGGTAATGGCACCCCGGGGTCCGGGGCAGCAACCACGTCCTTTCCTCTGCTTGTAAGCAGTGGTTCCTTTCTTTTTTTTTTTTTTTTTTTAAAGATTTTATTTATTTATTTGACAGAGAGAGATCACAAGTAGGCAGAGAGGGAGGCAGAGAGAGAGGCAGAAGCAGGCTCCCCACCGAGCAGAGAGCCCAATGCGGGGCTCGATCCCAGGACCCTGAGATCATGACCTGAGCTGAAGGCAGAGACTTAACCCACTGAGCCACCCAGGCGCCCCAGCAGTGGTACCTTTCAACAAAGATTCATCTTAAGTGAATTTATTCACACAATTTATTCATTCAACAAACACATACTAAGCCATTTACTCCAGGCCTGGTTTGGGGAAAGGCAGAGGAAGGCCAAAAAATAAGACTCCCTGCCACAACGAGGAACTCTTGGGACAGGAGAAGCGGCGAGACTAGATCACACACACACACACAAGGACAAAGTAACATGCTGAGCGCTCCACAGAGGTGCGGACCCCAGGTAGCAGGAGGCAGACAGCCATCACAGAGAGGGCGGGCTAGGACACAGGGCTGTCTCCCAGGGGAGACCATCTGAGAGGGTGTTTAAGGCCAAGTAGATGTTTACTAGGGGGAGAAAGTCCTAAGCTTAAGTGAGAACATGTGCAAGGTCACAGAAGCATAGAACAATGAAGTGCTTTGACAGGACAGCAAGTTGGTTTTTGTGGCTGGAAATCAGGGTACACGTCACTGCTGGAATAGCAGGCTGAGCGAGATCCCAAAGAGATCTGTAACCTGCCACAGAGAACCATCTAAGGGATCCAGGTGGGAAGGAAGGGACTGACAGGTTCTCCTCCTACGGGCGCTAATCTAGTGGGAGATCAAGAAATGTGCTTCCTTTTGTAAGAGCACTCAAGGATAAAATATCCAAAATGCCATCAGGATACATTTCTTTTCCGCTTGCTCAGAGTTTATTTTCACTCACAATAAAATGTGACTTTGTTTCAAAAATAAATCTCCAGGCCAAAGGGAGGAGGAAAAAGACTCTTAATAGCTTAAGCCAGCCATCAGCTAAGAGTTATGGTTGTCTCTACAACATCCCTGAGCTAATCTCAGTCTCACTCTTTGGAAGTGGAAGGCAGCCAGCCCAGTGGAAAGAACGTGGGCTCTGGAGCCAGGAAAACCTGATTCATATCCCAGCTCTTGCACTCACTTTCTAAGTAGGTGACCTTGAATAAATACCTTTTCTTTTCTCTTTCTTTTAAAGATTTTATTTATTTGAGAGAGAGAGAGAGCACGTGCATGCGTGCAAGCAGGGGAAGGGACAGAGGGAGAGGGAGAAGAAGGCTCCCCGCTGAGCAGGGAACCTGATGCAGTGCTCGAACCCAAGACCCTGAGATCATGACCTGAGCTGAAGGCAGACGCTTAACAGACTGAGCCACCCAGGTGCCCCAATAAATATCTTTTCTAATGCTCCTTTTCTTCATCTATAAAATGCTAATGCTGTCATCTGGCCCAGCAGGTCTAATGATTAAATGGGGTACCAAAGAGAAACAATCTGGCTTGAAGGAGCAATAAATGTTACTTTCCTTCTGGCAGTGCCCTCCAGCCAAAGATCAGAGGGGCACACCTGCAGTGGATCACTTTGGGTTTACTGCCCTGTAGAGAGGAGGGTGCACACCACAGGAAATGTGGGCACCTCAATCAGATGACATTAGAGAAGACTTACAGGATTTGGGCTTTGGCTGTGATGTGGGCGGACGTTTAAAGAAGCAGGGTTTTGCTCTGGGTTGAAGGCTGTCAGGAAGTGGGGATGATTTTATGATTGGCTATCTTAACAATTCTTACCTAGAAGGAAGGAAAACTAGATCAAGGCCAAAGCTGTAACGGGTAAAGATGGAGCAGTCCCTCCTGATAGCCGGAGACAGGGATATGTGGTCATTTTTGTGATGTGGACAATGTTCAGGGCTTTGTCTCTGTTCAGAAATGAGCGGGATCTTATTTTCGTCTCGATCCATTACTTTCTCAGAGTGAGTGGCCTTATAGATGTCGGTGATCTGTGAAATTGTTCATGCTTTGAGGCCTAGCTGAGGGCCAGGCCAATCACTGAATGTCAGAGACTGCCTTTCTCTTTCTCATTTCCCATGAGTGGACAAAAGAAGATTTTTTGTCCTTTACGTTTAGAATCGAAAAGAGGGGAAATTTCAGGCTGATAACCAATCACAGCCATCATGGAAGTACAAAAATATGTCAAACTGCCAGTTTCACAAAGCTAATCTTTTTACGCAGCTTAGCTTTATCCTTGGGAAAGCTTTTAAAACACAGATAGAGGGACGCCTGGGTGGCTCAATGGGTTGAGCCTCTGCCTTCGGCTCAGGTCATGATCCCAGGGTCCTGGGATCGAGTCCCGCATCGGGCTCCTTGCTCAGCGGGGAGCCTGCTTCTGCCTCTGCCTGTGTTCTCCCTGCTTGTCCTCGCTCTCTTGCTTTCTCTCTCTGACAAATAAATTAATAAAATCTTTAAAAAAAAAACAAAAAAACCACAGATAGAAAATTTAAATTATGGGGCGCCTGGGTGGCTCAGTGGGTTAAAGCCTCTGCCTTCGGCTCAGGTCATGGTCTCGGGGTCCTGGGATCGAGCCCCACATTGGGCTCTCTGCTTAGCGGGGAGCCTGCTTCCCCCTCTCTCTCTGCCTGCCTCTCTGCCTACTTGTGATCTCTCTCTCTCTCTGTCAAATAAATAAATAAAATCTTAAAAAAAAAAAAGAAAATTTAAATTATGAATTCTAAGCAGCACCTTTTATTAGTAAATCAAAAAGGCATTAAAGGTCTTGCAAGTTTCTTCCAAGAGTTACTTTAATACTGTTATTTTCAAGCTTCAGGAAAATACATTACCAGGATAGCAGGAGTGACCTGAATGAATAAATCACCACCTAGGGCCACTTGTGGGAAGATCTGCTAACAAGAGGACAAACTACATCATTACAGGAGCGCAAGGCATTTCCACCTTTTTTCTAATGAGAACACCACCAACAACAACACAAAGATACAAAGTTCACTGAGAAATCCACTGTTAATCTAAAGGAGTTTAAAGAGACACACACTCCCTATCCCACTAGGAAACAGTGGGTAATGAGCTTAAAAAGTAGAGCAACAAACCCCTTTGTTAGTTGACAGCAAGTAGATAAAAATTGCATTCTATTATCAAAGGCAGAGTAATCCAATAAGTAATAAAGATATCCTCCATCACTATCTCAGTAAATCGCCTCTTTATTCCACCCAGGCCATGCCTCAAGAACACATATACCCTTTCCTTGGAGAGATTACAGAGGCTCTCCCCATCTAAGGGCCCTTACCCACCTGGTTTCTGATCAGGCTCGGGCCAGGACTTCCGCAGAACATGGACTGTGGACCCAGGTTGAATGCCGTAGAAGTCAAGGGTCTGGTCATCTTTAAGCTTCCGGCCACAGTATATCAGATCTAAAAAGAGAACGGTCCACTTATATTTCACTTCTCAAAACAATGTTGATGGTTTCTGCCCCTAAGAAACTTATCTTGATTGGACAGATAGCTGGAGAATGATACTTGCTTTAAAAAGTACTCTTATTTAATATATACATTTTAATAAAAATCATTAGTAAGTACAAAGTCATAAAATGCAGAACGGGAAAGCTCTAGAGCTTAACATCCTGGAGACTGCTCAATTTAAATGAATGGGAAAATGAAACAACAAAAAAAGGATGAACCAATTGGATCCCTTAGCTATTATAAATTATGTTTATAATTTAATTTAATTCTTTCTTCCTCTACTTAGAATACCCTTGCCATCCTCCTTTCCTTTTTTATTACCTCCCCTCTAATCAACCAAGCAAACAAAAATCCTTCTAATCATCCCTCAAAACCCATCTTGAATACCACATACTGGGGGCCTCCCCCAATGATGCACTCCTTCTCTAGTCTACCCCAAATTCTTGCTCTTCCATGTCATAGTTAAGAAACTATGATAAAGTAGCTCAGTATAATGCATAACTGAAATGGCAACTGACAGTTTTATTACATGGTTTGTGTTTCTATTCACCCAACAACACTCACTTCCCCGGACTGTTAACATGATGAGGCAACAAATCCCAAACTCTTTAATTTACCCTGGTAATTCCAGAAGTATCTCCCTAGAAAAAGATCAGAGCAGCAGCCCATTCCCAGTCCACAGAGACTCACCGATCAGCTCAGGGTCTGGAACAGACTCCTGGAGTTTGCCAGCAATTAGCTGCTTCAAAAATGAAATACTATAGCCCCCCAGTGAGTATTCACCCAGCTCTGACTCTGGCAACTGGAGAATAGACTTTGGGGCAAGTGGCTGGTCAGCCAGCTTCACCGCCAGGTGCCAATCTGAGAGAGACATCCTCTCTCTTTCGCGCTCTCTCTTTCTCCCTGTAAAGAAACAAAGCCTTAGTGGTTAAAGGGCAGACCACCAGCCTACGCCACCCCCACCCCACCAAGGGGTTGAATGAAAATTAATTCAGTGAGACACTGTTGGAAAAACACAGGATGCAACATCAGGAGGCCAGAACTAGAATCTGGGGTCCTCTCCTTACTCACCCTATGATAAATAGTACAAAACTTCAGCTCTTAGGACCTCAGTTCCTTCATCTTTAAAGTGGACATAAAAATACCATCTCAATAGGAATGTTGTGAGGTTCAAATGAGATCATCCAACCCTGTCCCTTATGTATGCTCCTTATTTCCAATTTTCTTCATCAACTCTTCTTGAACTGCAATAGCTTTATAACAAGCTCCCTGCCTCTTGCCTATCTCCCTATAACATATCCATGCTGCAAGCCAACGCATCACTTTATTTTTTTCAACTCAGTAGAGTTAACATACAGTGAGTATTCCTTTCGGGTGTACAATTTAGCGATTCGACAATTCTACACATTACTCACTGCTCATTCTGATTAAGTGGACTCTTAAGCCCCATCACCTATGTCACCCATCCCCCCACCCAGCTCCCTTCTGGTAACCATCTATTTGTTCTCCACAGTTAATCATCGCTTTAGAACACAGACCTTATCAAGTCATTCCTCTGCTTAGAACTCCACTAATGACTCCAAACCACTTCTACGAATAAGTCTAAACTCCACAGCCTGGCTTATGACAACATTTTTTCTGTTTCCTCTGTTGGCCTTCCTTTCCCCCACCCCCCAACGGAGCCCTGCCCTACCCTAACCTCCCCAGCACTCACACTGCATGTAATTCCTCCTCCCTTTGGTCTCTTAGCAAACTCCTACCAAGATCAACTCAAATACAACCTCCTCCTTCCCCTCTCCCTTTCCTCTGAGGTTCTCACGTTCCCTCAAGGCAAAGGGTTACAAATATCTATTTAATCTCAACCCTCCACCCCCAACCCACTCTAGGAGGCCCTGGAAAGCAAAGACTAGAATTTTTGCTTTTATTGTCCCAATGCTTGGCAAATGTGCCCAGAAAATGAATCAGGAACTCCGAGGGTGGAAGAATCTCATAGGACCAGGCAAGCCCTCGCTATAATCGTTCCAAAGAGCATAACCTGCTTCCAAAGAGGCCTCCAGTAGGCCAGATTAAAAAAAAAGACCGTGTGGCTTTGAGGCCGCACAGCAGACCCCAAGGCATCCTCAAGGTACCGATCTACTTTAATACTGTCAAGATTTATGAGAATAAATAGATCTTCTTATATATCATATCTCATTTAATCCTCACAATTGTTCCTTGAGGCAGGCATTATCATCCACATATTATGGACGAGGGAACTGAAACTCGGAAAGGTGAAGTCACTAGCCCAAGGTTATAGACAGCTAGTAGTGGGGCAGGGACACTATCTTTTAGGTGACGACCCCACCGCTCCCGCGGGACCAGCTAACTAGTAGACACACGTCTAGCCCGCGCGGCCCGGGGCCCGGCGCCCTCACCCGTCCCGCGGAAGGAACCCGGCCGCAGAGCCGCCGGTGTAAACACACTCCGGTCCACTCGCCGGAAGCCGGAAGCCCTGCGCTGCACTCTGGGAGTTGCAGTTTCTGCTGCAGCCCCGCCCCTTCTGAGGCGCCTGTAGGTTAGTGGCGCTAGTAGCAAAGCTTCCGGTCGACGGGGAGGGCGTGGTTTCTAGGCCACTTGAAATTTTCCGCGCGAGGGTATCCACAGGGCTTTCACGGGCGAGGGGCCTGGTACCTGTCGGCCTTCCAGGGCGCGAGTCGCGGGAGGTGGGCCTGGAGCCGTCCCGGGAAACGTGCAGAGTCCGTCGGCTACGGCGGGCTGTGACGGCGCTGCCTGGGAAAAGGCCCGCCCGCATCCCCTCCCGCTGCGACCCTGGGCCCCCCTCAGCCCCGAGGGCGCTTCAGACACGCCCAGCGGTACGTCGGCGTCCTCCCCCTAGAAAACGGCGTTCCCCGGGGTGAAGTCAGCCTCTTCTGTGTGCCTCTCGTCGCCAACCTACCTGTGGAGGCAGATGGGGAAGGGAAGGATGACTCCCTCTAAACCATGGAGGGGTGTTACCAAGTCGAGATCCTGATACCTCAACACGCAGTGGCGAGGTTTATATAACAGTCATCCATAGAATTCGGGGAGAGGAATTCCCACTGACCTGTCACAGAGAAACTGTGTATTTTAGATGCACGGTTAGAATGGGATTGTTTGCACAGAAGTTAGAATTAGCGCTAAAATGTTGAAGAGGGGCTGCATCTAATTGGACTCTATTCGAGAATTAAGGACTAAGGAAAGCAAAAACAAAAAACAGGTGAAGTTAATGAGGTTGATCATAACAGCTGAAGGCTGATCTGGTGTGCACGAACGTAGAAGTGTAATTCCAGAACATTCCGACGTAGGCCCAGGGAGTGGGGCAGCCACTGCGCAGGATAGCTTGACTGAGGAGAGCAAACAGACTGCATGGTCTGGGAGGACCAAAGCACTGAGCCCCGCAGAGACTGAAACTGACACCACTGCGTGAAAATGAAAACTTTAAAAATTTGCACCCTGTGTCAAAGGGCAAACTGAAAAAACAAAACAAAAAACGATGCATCAGCACTAAGAAGACAGGAAAATTTTTCTCTGCTTGGTTGGGCAGGACCGTAAAAGGGGAGTTGATGTGTGAAAGAATAGTCTTACCTGAGAATTTGAAACCCTAGGTGTATACTTTGTGCAAGTTTGTGGTCAGACTTTCCCAGAAACACCCAAAATTGGTCCTAGGATCTGCATTTTAACATACAGTAACAGTAGTATATAATGTCCAATGTATAGATGCAGAAACTGAAGCACTATTAAGAGATTAAAGATTCTGTGGCAGGAGAAAATGTGTAGCTGGGTGGCTTTTGTGTGAGTTAAGTTGTTTTGGCTAAGGTCTGCTCTTTAATAAGGGGGGGGAGGCAAATGACATGTCATTTGAGTGTCTACAATTAAAAATTTTTAATCTAATTTATTCTTTTACAGAGAGCAACAAAACCCAGATCTATATGAATAAGAAAATATAAAACTAAAGATGCAAGAATAAAATCAGGTAGGATGCTCAAAGTGTTATCTTAAGTATTACCTCAAGTTTTGTTGTCCACTTTATTTAGAAAGAATTTATATACAACAAAATGTACATTTTAAAAAATGGTCCTAGGGCTCTTGGTAAAGCAAATTTAAACTATTAAAGAATTTAAAGAAGATATCAAGCTTTTAAGAGTAAGACATGATGAAAAAATAATTTGAGAAGAACCAAAAAGAACTTTTAGAAATAAGTATTGTCACTGAAATTAGGAATTGCACAAACATGGGTCCTTATCAAGAAGGTGTATTGTGAATATCCTCTCAATCGTGGCTTGCTTTTTTAGACTCTTAATGGTGTTTTTAAAGCACTTCTTAGATGTCCAATTTATGAAATTTAATTTTGTTGGATAGTACTTTTTATGTCGCATTTAAGAAATCTTTGCCCTAATTTTGCAGATATTTTCTTGTGTTATCTTCTGCTAGTTTTATCTTTCACATTTAGGTCATGATTAATTTCAAATTAGTTTTTATGTGCAAAGTGAGATAAGAAATCAAGGTTTTTATTTTCCATATGAGTATCAATTGATCCAGCACTCCTTTTTTTTATCCTGTCTCCACTGAATTTGTCATAAATAAGGTGACTGTTTCATATGCATCAATTTCTGATTATTCTGTCTCAGTGATGTATTTTTCTATCCCTGTGCCAATACCATATGACTTGATTTCTGTAGCTTCAGAATAGGTCTTCATATCTGGTAGTATACGTCCTCCAGATTTGTTTTGTTTTCAAATGGATCTATCACTAATAGATGATGATTGTTAACTTTTTTTATACTTCTAAAAATATAACTATATTGAATTAGATAAATGCATGTATTCAACAAGATTTAGATTATACTGCACATGTTTAGTAAGCTAAATATTTCCCCATATGCTCATGTTTGAGAACATGACTTTTCCATTTTTTTTTTAAAGATTTATTTATTTTGTAGAGGGAGAGAGTGCGAGCAGGAGTGGCAGAGGGAGACAGAGAGAAGCAGACTCCCCCCTAAGTGTGGAGGGTGATGCAGGGCTGGATCCCAGGACCCTGAGATCATGACCTGAGCCAAAATCTAATCTGACACTCAACTGATGAAGCCACACAGGCGCCCCCCCCATTTTTATTTTAAAATAATTAGAAGTTTACAGTAAAGTTGCAAAAATAATAGAAAATAACTCCCTTTTAACCTTCAGCTAAAGCCCCAATTGTTAACATTTTACAACATTTACCTTTTCATTCTTTTTCACCCTCTCTAGATATAATATTCTTCTCCCACCCCCATCCCCAAGCCATTTGAAAGCAAGTTGCAGATATGATGCCCCATTACTCTGAAATATTTCAGTGTATATTTCCTGAAAACAAAGAACAAAGACATGCTCTCCTACATAGCCACAGTATTACCTATCAGAATCAAGAAATTAATATTAATACAGTATTACCATCTATAGTTAATCCACAGATGAATTTCAAATTTCAACTGCCCCAGGTAGATGGAAACTGATCATCTCACTGCTGTTTTGTTTCCTTGTTTTGTTTTGTTTTGTTTTGTTTTAAGATTTTATGTATTTATTTGACAGACACAGCAAGAGAGGGAACACAAGGAGGGGGAGTGGGAGAGGGAGAAGCAGGCTTCCGTTCGGCAGGGAGCCCAATGTGGGGTCTGATCCCAGGACCCTGGGATCTTGACCTGAGCTGAAGGCAGACACTTAACTACTGAGCCACCCAGGTGCCCCAAGATTTGTTTATTTATTTGAGATAGAGAGAGAGTGATGTGGACACAAGGGGGTATGGAGAGGAAGGGCAGAGGGAGAGGGAGAGGCAGAGGGAAAGAATCTCAGGCAGCTGAGTGCAGAGCCAAATCGGGGCTCCATCCCAGGACCCTGAGATCATGACTTGAGCCAAAATCAGGAGTTGGACACTCAACCAATTAAGCTACCCAGGCACCCCCTCACTGCTGTTTTCATAAGTGATGTGGGAAATTTTGACAAAGTCTGTCCTATTAGTCATTAATCCAAACAGCCTTTGTTTATTTTAGTAGAAAATTGTATTTAGAATCCAAGTCTGGATGCTAGGTGTGTTTATTGCCACTGGGATGGCATTATTTCCAGTCCATCTCAGTGTATAGACCTAGGAAATACATGAATGTTTACACACACAAACCCATTCATCTGTATTTCTATTTCATACATATATTGAATATGTAAATATAAATTATGTATGTTTTAACACCAATACTTCGAATTCTAATCCAACACCATGATTTTTTCTAGTCTCCTCCTCCTCTATAATTTTACTGCTCTTCAAAATGGCTCCCATTTTCCACAGTATATTTACCTGTATTTGTTCATGTTGAAATTCATGGTACTATACAGTGGAGCCTCTTCAACTTGAGGCTGAGTCCTTTTAACCTACGATCCTGGAAGTTTTTGCTGATTTCCATACTATCTGGCATGAAAAGAGTTCCAGGCTCATCTTGTACATTTGCTGTCCCAGACACAAGAATGAACCATTCCTTCAAGAAGCTCAAATGGTTTTTAGTGGGAAATTGTATTTCAAGACCACAGTCAGCACTAGAGATGCTCATTGCTGCCAGACTGATTATTATTTCTAGGCCGCTTTGGTGGTCAGAGCCAGAGAGAGATCTAGATCTATACTTAATTTATATCTAGATCTATATTCATAAAGATATAAAGTTTATACTGCTACTTCAAATTTAAGACTGCAGGGGTTTTCTGTTTTTGTTTTTAAAGATTTTATTTATTTGAGAGAGAGACAGAGAGAGGGAGTGATTACAAGTATGGGGGAAGGGGCAGAGGCAGAAGGAGAGGGAGAAGCATATTCCCTGGTGAGCAGGGAGCCTGATGTGGGGCTCAATCCTAGGACCCCAGGATCATGACCTGAGCTGAAGGCGGATGTTTAACCGACTGAGCCACCCAGGGGCCCCTGCAGGGGTTTTCTGTAACCTTTTCCATATTGCATGTTTATTTCCTGTCTTCCACACTGAGAATCCTAGTTCTGAAAAACATAGGGGATAATCCATAATTACTCATTTACGTTAGCCCACATTACATAAACGACACTCTCCAAAAACAATACGATCATCACCAATGTAATTATTAAGAAATGTTTAAGGAAAAAAAAAGAAAGAAATGTTTAAGGGGTGCCTGGCTGGTTTAATCAGAACAGCTTGTGACTCTTGATCTCCGGGTCGTGAGTTCAGTCCCCACACTGGGTGTAGAGATTGCTTAAATAAATATATAACTTTTAGGGGTGCCTGGGTGGCTCAGTCAGTTAAGCATCTGCCTTAGGTTCAGGTCATGATCCCAGAGTCCTGAGATTGAACCCCACATCGGACTCTCAGGGAGCCTGCTTCTCCCTCTCCCTCTGCCTGTCATTCCCCCTGTTTGTGCTCTCCCTCTCTCTCTCTGTCAAATATATAAATAAAATCTTTAAAAAAACAACAACTTGGGGCACGTGGGTGGCTTAGTCTGTTGAGTGTCTGCCTTTGGCTCGGGTCATGATCCCAGGGTCCTGGGATACATCCTTGCATTGGGCCCCTGCTCAGAGGGGAGTCTTCTTCTCCCTCTCCCCCTGCTCATGCCCTCTTTCTCTCACCCTCTCACTCTCTCTATCAAATAAATAAATAAAATTTAAAAAAAAAGTTAAATGACTTTTAACTTAAAGAGAAATTAAAATTAAAATTAAAATTAAATTAAATTAAAATTAAAATTAAAGAGAAAAGTTTAAAATGTTTTTGTATATACTTCTCTTTCTACCCCTTCTACTCCTCTCCACGTCAAGACATATTATATATTATTTGAATCTATACCAATAAATACTTTACCTTCTTCCTTTTAACACTTTTATTTTCCAAAGAATTCTGCGTTTTTACAATTGCAACTCATTCTCTACTAGATTTCCCGGGAAGGGCTACGATATTCCCTGAGCTTTTTCATATTGGTAGGCTTTACATGTGAAAATCAGTTTTCGAAACATAAAATTCTTGGCTCTTGCTCATATCTTATTGGTATGCTTTCACTGTCTATAGGAATATAATTCTCCTTATTCTCTTTTTCTTATAATAATCTTCTATGAGATTTTACTTTCTTTTCTGTTGTTTATTATATATAGCTATCAATGCTTATGTTAAAAAACAAGAAAGGTCTCAAATCAGCAACCTACTTTACAACTTAAAGAACTAGAAAAAGAAGAATAAATTAAATCCAAAGCTAGCAGAAGGAAGGAAATAATAAAGATTAGAGCAGAGAGAAATGAAATACAGAAGAGAAATATCAATGGAATCAGAAGTTGGTTCTTTGAAAATATCAACGAAATTAACAAACCTTTAGCTAGATGGACTGAAAAAAGAGAGCACAAATTACTCAAACCAGAAATGAAAGTGGGGGCATTCATTACCACTGATTCTACAGGAACAAAAAGACTATAAGAGAGTACTGTGAACAATCATGCTAACAAATTGAATAACATGGATGAAAAGGACAAATTCCTAGAAACACAAAAACCCAAGACTAAATCATGAAGAAATAGATCTGAACAGAACTATAACTAGTAAGGAGACTGAATCAGTAATCACAAATCTCCCAACATCTGACAACTAGATGGTACTGAGAAGTTTTGAGTAACACACTTTGCTTAAAAAACAAATAAACCAACAAAGAAAAGCCCTGAACTTAATGGCTTCGTTGGTGAATTCTACCATTTAGAGAACTCATACCAATCCTTCTCAAACTTTTCCAAAAAACTGAAGAGGAGGGAACACTTCCTAACTCAGTTTACAAGGGCAACATTATACTGTTATCAAAACCAGACAAAGACACTACAAGAAAACTACAGACCAATATGCCTTGTGAGCATTGATGCAAAAATCCTCGAAAAAATACTAGCATAATTCAGTAGCATATTAAAAGGATTATACACCATGACCAAATGGGATTTATTCCTGCAATGCAAAGGTAGTTCAACATAAAAAATTTTATTAATTTATAGCACATCAACAAAAGGAATTGGGGGAAAACCACATGAGCATTTTAATATAGAAAAAGCACTGACAAAATTTGACACTATTCTAAGATAAAGACACTTAACAAACTACCAATAGAAAGAAACTACCTCAACAAAATAAAAGGGGCCTTCTTAATTATAGCCCCCTCCACTCACATGGAAATGAGTTTGGATTTTCTGAGCAAACACCAGCTGGCTGGGGGGAGGCAGCCCAGAAGGCTGCCAGTTGGGGAAGGAAGGAGAAAGGAGAGGGGAGGGAGTCAGGCCAAGATGAAAATTCAGTGTCGGGGTGCCTGGGTGGCTCAGTTAAGCATCTGCCTTGGGGTCAGGTCATGACCCGGGTGCTGGGATTGTTCCCCACTTGGGGCTCCCTGCTCAGCAGGAAGCCTGCTTCTCCCTCTCCCCCTGCCTTTCCCTGTTTGTGTGTGTGTGCGCGCGCGCTCTCTCTCTCTCTCTCTCAAATAAATAAAACCTTAAAAAAAAAAACAAAACAAAACTGTGTTCTCACAGCAGAGCAATGATGGGGTGCTGACCCCTGCTCTCTGCCCACCTCCTGAAGGGAAAACATCTTGCTCTTGCTTATAGGCTCAGAGGAAGTGATGTCCACTCAAAGCAGCCTGTCTCCTGAGAAACACAACTTTCAGGATCCAAACCACTTAGCTGGCCATTAATGGGATTCCCTGGCTGGTACTAGACTTGTCTGCTAGTCTGTTAAGACTCCCCAACTTCTAGGCCAACCCTCTCATGGGGTGGGAGTGAGTGGATCTGAGGCTGAGAGAGGACAAGGCCTGCCACCGATCACAGAAGTCCACAAGTCTGTCTTATCCCCGGCGGCCCGGGTTCTCCTTTTGGAATTGCGGGAGAGCTGGCGGCGAAGGTTCCCGGGGACGGTTGGCACCGCGGACTCAGGGCGAGAAAGGCTGCGAGGGGCGGGGTGAGGTCAGGCGTTTGACTCCGCCTCCCCGCACCGAGATTTCGGCTGCGGGGCTGTTGGCTGCTGTTGCTCCCGGTCTTCGGGATGTCACCACCTCTGCTCAGATGCGCCTCCCCGCCCGCTGGCTGGGTCCCGGCTCCGGTTGCGGCGGGACCCCGCTTCTCCGCTATCTGGAAAGGTAGGTGGCGCCGCGCGGCCGGTGGGGCGCGGGATCGCACGCCGCGCGGGGCGGGTGCGGAGTGTGCGGGCCCACCAGGGAATGCGTGCGCGCGTCTGCAGGCCCCGGGCTGTCCCTGCGGGGAGGGTGTGGGTCTGGGTGAGTGTGTGTGAGTGTGCGCGCTGGCACGCCGGAGCGGGCTGGAACCCTGCGGTGAGGGAGCAGTGGGGGGCCGGAGCCCGGCTAAGTCGCTCCAAGTCCGCCCCCAGCCGGGAACCGCAGCGCCGGGGCGCAAGGGAGGGAGAGGGCCCCTCTCTCGGCAGAGGGGCGTTTGATGGCCTGTCTCCGTGCACGAGCTGTCTGTTGCATTCTGTTTCCTTTGCTCCTCACTTGAGCCTGGGGGACGAGTGTCATTTCTGGAACTTGTCCAGGGTCGTGAAGCCATCCAGTGGGAAAGACAGGGTTCTAGCTCCTGTGGTTTTCTCTAAACCGCGTGGCCCTGGTGGACAGTGAGGGGCACAGGAGCAGGACCCGTGGACAGCTTGTCTTTTCCGTTCCTTTGTCTTCCCCAGCTAGCTGCCTCTTCACTCTGCTGTCCAGCTCAGGAGCTTTCGCTGGCTCCACCTGGCCCGTAAATGAGGCCGAGTTAGTTTGTGTGGTTTTTGAAAAGCCCTCCAGGCCACACCCTTGCGTGCCCGCCTCTCTAAATTTTCATGTCATCCCCACTGCCTTCTCTTTCCCACGTGTGAGGCCCTACTTGGGAGGAAGTCTTGATAGGTCAGTTTTAGGGTCCACACTGAGTAGACTGCTCCCGTCACTTCAGACCTAAAGTAGAACCCTTGCCTTTAGCCACTGTTGGAATGGGCAAAAAAACCCCTCTGTTTCAGCTGCTGTTCTCAAAATGGTTAGGCTTTACAGTGAATATCTGCCGACTATTTATACGAATTCCTATTCTCAGATCTGTGAGATGCCTCCTTACTTCCTCCTGCTTCTTTCTGCACAGATGCTAATACCTCGCAAGTCTGTGGTTACCAATAGTCCGTCCTCACCAACTTGTACTTTAGAGTTCATGGAAATACCAACACCTCCTATATAATTCTCATAATGCTGCCATGAAAAAAATACTACAGACTGAGTAGCTTAAACAGTAGAAATGTATTTCTCACGTTCTGGAACCTGGAGAGGCCAAGATCAAAGTTGAGCAGGATCTGGTTTCTAGGGAGGACTCACTTTCTGGTTTGTAAATGGCCACGGTGTCCTCACCTGGCCTTTCATTGGTGTGTGTTCATGGGGAGAGAGAAAGAGAGATCTCTCTAATAAGGCCACCCATCCTATTGTATTAGGGACTCATGATGTCATTTAACCTTAATTACCTCCTAAAAGCTCTATCTCCAGATAATGTTGTGTCATATGTATAAATTTAGGGGGCAAACTGTTCATAACACCTAGTTTTGTTATAAATATTGTCCTTGGGTTTTTGGATTTGACCCCGTTGCTCTGTTTTGAATTGGGGATCCAGAGAGATTAAAAAGCCTGCTCCCCATTATGCTAAGTGAAATAAGCCAGTCCCAAAAAAGACAAATATATGATTTCACTTATATAAAGTACCTATGTAATTAAAGTAATAGACACAGAAAGTATAAGGGTGGTTGTTAGGGTTTGGGGAGGGGAGAATGGACGGTTATTGCCTGGCATAGAGTTTCAGTTTTGCAAGATGAAAAGAATTCTGGAGATGGATGATGGTACATCACAATGGGACTGTACTTAATGCTGCAAACTTAGAATGCTTAGAATTTTATGTGTTTTCTTTAACAATTAAAAAACGAGGGGCACCTGCCTGGGTCAGTCAGTGAAGCATGTGACTCTCGATCTCAGGGTTGTGATTCCAGCTCCATGTTGGGTGTAGAGATTACTTAAAAAAATAAAATCTTAAAAAAAAAATTTTTTTTAAAAGAAAAAACAGGGGGAAAACTACCATCACCACCATCATCTTCCAGAATCCTTCTCTCCAAACATCCAATCTTTACTTTTTTTTAAAGATTTTATTTATTTATTTGAGAGAGAGACAGAGATAGCAATAGAGAGCACGAGCCAGGGAGGAGAGGGAGAAGCAGGGTCCCCCCAGGGCGGGGGGGGGGGGGTCCCGGGACTCTGGGATCATGACCTGAGCTGAAGGCAGAAGCTCAACCAGCTGAGCCACCCAACTGCCAATCTTTTTTTTTTTTTTAAAGATTTTATTTATTTATTTGACACAGAGAGAAAGATCACAAGTAGACAGAGAGGCAGGCAGAGAGAGAGGGGAAAGCAAGCTCCCTGCTGAGCAGAGAGCCTGATGCGGAACTCTATCCCAGGACCCCGAGATCATGACCTGAGCCGAAGGCAGAGGCTTTAACCCACTGAGCCACCCAGGTGCCCCTATTGGATAGATTTAAAAAATGAATTACACTCAAGTTTTAATTTGTCTTAAAATAATGACAAATAAATGTATGTCACTGTAGTGTACCAGTCAGCGTTCTTGGTTTCAAACAACAGCCATTAACTCTGGTTAACCTTAGCAGAAAAGGAGTATATTGGAATGGTGCTCTGAAGCTCCCAGAATCAATGAAAGTGGACATAAACATGAAGCGGGGCAAGAAGCAACCTTAGAAATATCCTTTGTCAGTCTACTTATGGCCTTCCACTCACAAGCCTACTTTTGAAATCATGGTGCTTACCACAGTCTGGATATTGTTCCTGAGGTTAATAATGAGGTTTGGCTTAATGTCTTATCCTGTTCCTAAGTTCCTGGGCAGATTTATCCCCTCAGAAAAGTAGTTCTTTTTTAAAAATTAATAAACTAATTTTAAGTAATTAATTACATTTTAAAATTTAATTCCAGTAAAGTTGACATACAGTGTTATATTAGTTTCAGGTGTACAAGAGAGTGATTCAACAACTCTATATATTACTCAGTGCTCATCATGATCAGGATACTCTAATCCCCATCACCTATGTCACCCATCCCCCCACCATCTTCTCTTTGGCAACCATCACTTTGTTCCCTATAGTTAAGAGTCTGTTTGGGGGTTTGTCTCTTTTTTGTTGTTGTTCGTTTGTTTTGTTTCTTCACTTCCACATATGAGTGAAATCATATAGTATTTGCCTTTCTCTGACTGACTTATTTCACTTATTCACTTATTTCTCTAGCTCCATCCATGTTGTTGCAAATGGCAAGATTTCATTCTTTTTTATGGCTGAGTAATATCCATTGTATATATATACCATATCTTCTTTATCCATTCATATGTTATCAGACACTTGGGCTACTTCCATAATTTGGCTATTGTAAATAAAGCTACTATAAACATAGGGGTCCATATATCTTTTCGAATTAGTATTTCTGTATTCTTTGGGTACATACCCAAGAGGTAGAATTACTGAATCATAGGGTAGTTCTATTTTTAATCTTTTGAGGAACCTCCATACTGTCTTCCAGAGTGGCTGCACCAGTTTGCATTCCCACCAACAGTGCACGAGGGTTCCTTTTTCTCCACATTCTTGCCAACACCTGTTGTTTCTTGTGTTGTTGATTTTAGCCATTGTGACAGGTGTGAGGTGATATCTCATTGTGTTCATTGATTTACATTTCCCTGTGATTAGTGATGTTGAGCGTCTTTTCCTGTGTCTGTTGGCCATCCAGATGTCTTTTACCCATTTTTAATTGGATTATTTGTGAGTTTTGGTGTTGAATTGTTCTTTAAATATTTTGGATACTGGCCCCTTATTGGATATGTCATTTGCAAATATCTTCTTCCATTAAGTAGATTGTCTTTTAGATTTGTTGATTGTTTCCTTTACTGTGCAGAAGCTTTTTATTTTAGTATAGTTCCAGTAGTCTATTTTTGCTTTTGTTTCCCTTGCCTCTGGAGACATATCTAGAAAAATATAACAGCCGATGTCAGGGACATTGCTGCGTGTGCTCTCTTCTAGGATTTTCATGGTTTGAGATCTTACATTTAGGTCTTCAATCCATTTTGAGTTTATTTTTATGTATGGTGTAAGAAAGTGGTCCAGTTTCATTCTTTTCCATGTAGCTGTCCAGTTTTCCCAACACCATTTGTTGACGAGACTATCTTTCTCCCATTGCATATTCTTGCCTCCTTTATAGAATATTAATTGACCATATAAGTAAATCATGGGTTGGTTTCTGGGTTTTCTGTCCTGTTCCATTGATATATTTGTCTATTTTTGTGCCAGGGCAATACTGTTTTGATTACTGAAGCTTTGTAGTATATCTTTTTTTTTT
>CM052896.1:26063515-26077213 GCA_028534135.1 Potos flavus | reverse complement strand
TATTAATTCTTCTTTGAATGTTTGATAGAATTCCCCTGGGAGACCATCTGGTTTTGGACTTTTGTTTGTTGGGAGATTTTTAATTACTGCTTCAATTTCTTTGATAGTTATGGGTCTGTTCAGGTTTTCTATTTCCTTCTGTTTCAGTTTTGGTAGTTTAGATGTTCCTAGGAATGCATCCATGTCTTCCAGATTGCCTAATTCGTTGTCATATAGTTGCTCATAATATGTTCTTATAATTGTTTGTATTTCTTTGGTGTTGGTTGTGATCTCTCCTCTTTTATTTATGATTTTATTTGGGTCCTTTCTCATTTTTTTTTAAGTCTGGTTAGGGGTTTATTGATCTTATTAATTCTTTCAAAGAACCAGCTCTTAGTTTTATTGATCTCTTCTACTGTTCTTTTGGTTTCTATTTCATTGATTTCTGCTCTAAAGAAATGATTATTTCTCTTCTCCTGCTGGATTTAGGCTTTATTTGCTGTTCTTTCTCCAGCTCCTTTGGGTGTAAGATTAGGTTGTGTATTTGAGACTTTTCTTGCTTCTTGAGAAAGGGTTGTATTACTATATACTTTCCTCTTAGAACTGCCTTTGCTGCATCCCAAAGGTTCTGAGGAGTTCTGTTTTCATTTTAATTTGTTTCCATGAATTTTTTAAATTCTTTTTTAATTTCCTGATTGATGCATTCTTTCTTTAGTAGGATACTCTTTAGCCTCCATGTATTTGTGTTCCTTCCAAATTTTCTCTTGTGATTGAGTTCCAGTTTTAAAGCATGTGGTCTGAAAGTATGCAAAGAATAATCCCAATCTTTTAGTACTGGTTGAGACCTGATTTGTGACCCAGCATGTGATCTATTCTGGCGAATGTTCCATATGCCCTCAAGAAGAATGTGTATTTTGTTGCTTCAGGATGAAATGCTCTGAATATATCTGTGAAGTCCTTCTGGTCCAGTGCGTCATTCAAAGCCCTTGTTTCTTTGTTGATCTTCTGCTTAGATGATCTGTCCATTGCTGTGAGTGGGGTGTTAAAGTCCCCTGCTACTATTGTATTATTATCAATGTGTTTCCTTAATTTTGTTATTAATTGGTTTATATAATTGGCTGCTCCCAAGTTAGGAGCATAAGTATTTACAACTGTTAGATCTTCTCATTGTATAGACCCTTTTATTATGATATAGTGTCCTTCTTCAGCTCTTATTACAGTCTTTGGTTTAAAATATAATTTCTCTGTTATAAGGATTGCCACTCCAGCTTTCTTTTGATGTCCATTAGCATGATAAATGTTCTCCACCCCCTCACTTTCAATCTGGAGGTGTCTTTTGGTCTAAAATGAGTCTCTTGTGGACAGTATATTGATGGGTCTTTTTTTTTTTTTAATCTAATCTGATACTCTGTGTCTTTGGGTTAGAGTGTTTAGTCCATTTACATTTAAAGTAATTATTGAAAGATATAAATTTAGTGCCATTGTATTACCTGTAAAGTTACTGTGTCTGTATATTATCTCTGTTCCTTTCTGATCTTCGTTACTTTTGGGCTCTCTCTTTGCTCAAAGGATCTCCTTTCATATTTCTTTTTTTTTTTTTTAATAAAAGATTTTATTTATTTATTTGAGAGAGAGCACACAAGAGAAAGCATGAGTGGCGAGAGGGGCAAAGGGAGAGGGAGAAGCAGGGTCCCCACCGAGCAGGGAGCCCCATGTGGGGCTCGATCCCAGAACCCTGGGATCATGACTGGAGCCAAAGGCAGACACGACCAGACTGAGCCACTCAGACACCCCCCCCCTTTAATATTTCTTGCACGGCTGGTTTAGTAATCACAAATTCTTTTGTTTTCTGTTTGTCCTGGAAGCTCTTTATCTCTCTTTCCATTCTGAATGGCAGCCTTGCTGAATAAAGTATTCTTGGCTGCATATTTTTCTCATTTAGCACCTTGAATATATCATGCCAGTCCTTTCTGGACTACCAGATCTCTGTGGACAGGTCTGCTGCCAGCCTTATGTTTCTACCCTAATAGGTTAAGGATCTCTTGTCCTGAGCTGCCTTCAGGATTTTCTCTTCATCTCTGAAATTTCCAAGCTTCACTCTTGTATGTTAAGGTGTTGACCTATTTTTATTGATTTTGAGGAGGGTTCCCTGTGCCTCCTGGACTTGAATGCCTGTTTCCTTCCCTGGATTAAGGAAGTTCTCAACTATAATTTGTTCAAATAAACCCTCTCTCTCTAGCTTTCTTTCCTCTTCCTCTGGAACCCAAATTATTCTAATATTTCTCATTATGGTATCACTGATCTCTCAAATCCTCCCTTTGTGATCCAGTGGTTGTTTATCTTTCTTTTTCTCTGCTTCTTTATTCTACATCATTTTGTTTTCTATATCACTGACTCTTTCTTCTGCCTCATTTATCCTAGCAGTTAGAGCCACCATTTTTTATTGAATCTCAGGAATAGCCCTTTTTATTTCAACTTGATTAGATTTTAGTTCTTTTATTTCTCCAGTAAGGGATTCTCTAGTGTCTTCTATGCTTTTTTCAAGTCCAGCTAGTATCTTTATAATCGTTGTTTTGAATTCTAATTCCCACATCTTACTTGTTTCCATATTGATTAAATCCCTGGCAGTGAGTACTGCCTCCTGTTCTCTCTTTTGGGGTGAGTTTTTCCACCTCATCCTTATGTCCAGAAAAAAATAGATGAAAGAGAGAGAAAATACAAAAACAGCAACAAGACACCAGAAAAATATACACTAAACAAATCAGAAGAGAACAGAAACCAAAAAGAAAAAAAAAAGAAAAAGAGAGAGAAATCAAACAAGAAGTAGAACAGAACAGAACAATAAACTAGATTCTGGGTGTATTTTGGTCTGTTTGTTAGAAGAAACTAGATCTCAAAATAGAAGAGCAAGAAAAACTTACACAAAAATAAAATTGAATACAGTGAAAGGAAGCCAAAAATGAAAAAAAAATATTTAAAATGTAAATGTAAAAATGAAAATTAAAAAAGACTTAAAAAAAGAATTGATAAAAGAAAAAAATAGCTGAAAAGAAAAAAATGTAAAACTGAAAGAGTTAAGAATAATAAGAAAAAACTCATGAATGCTATATACTGTTTTCCCCAAGAGCTGGAGTTTTGCAGCTTTCTATGATCAGTAAACTTGATATTAGCTGATGTTTCTGCTGGTGTTCTTGGGGAGGGGCCTGTTCCGCTGATTCTCAGGTGTCTTTGCCCTGGTGGATTGCACCCCCTTTGCCAGGGGGCCAGGTTCAGTATAAATGGCTCCCTCCAGATTGCACTATGTGGCTGTTTTGCTCTCTGAAGGCTTTCAGCACCAATGGGTGGGTGGTGTGGGGGGGATGAAAATGGTAGTGTCCCAATCTCTAGCCCCAGAGATAAAAGTCTGTGCCCCCCACTCTTCAGTGAGCCCTCACTGAAAAGCAATCACTTTTGTTTCCCTGGTTTCCGTCATTACTCTGTGCTCACCTAGCCTGTGACCGAGAGCTTCTATCTCAGTCACACGACCCCGCTTCGAGTCTCCAAGCCCTGAAGATTCCTGCACAGCCCACATGTACCATTCCTTCCAGAGGAGAGGGGAGTTTCTCTGCGGTTCTGCCTCTGCTGGGCCCCTGCTCAGAGACCAGTCACCCCACCCTGCCGTGGTTTGCAGTTTATGGGAACACCAAGCAGAAAGTCGGCGCCTGGACTTGCTGTTTGCAGCTGGCTTCCCCACTCTGATGCTTGGGAATTCTTCTGCACCCCATTCTTTTTGTGATCCCAGGAACCCTGAGACCATGCTGTCCCACCTGGGATTCTGCCCCACTTCACCCCCTGAGCACCTTTCAGAGAGACTTCTAAAAGTTAGGATTTTGAGCTCCACTGCTTATAACTCATTCTGGTACCCTTCTTATGGAGGCTCCTTCCCCCCACCATTTATCTTCTGATATATTGTTTCAGATTCACATCTCTGCACCGCCTACCTTGCAAAAAGTGGTCACTTTTCTATTTGTAGAATTGCAGCAATTCTTTGCTCAGCTCTCTGGTTAATTTCAAAGGTGTTCAGAATGATTTGATAACTCTCTAGCTGAATTCCAGGGACCAGAAGAAATTAGGGTCCCCTACTCCTCCACCATCTTAACTCCTCCCCCTATAATGATTGTCCTCTTGTTGCATTGTTCCCTTTGTGATTCATAGTTTTCTCTGTCTCATTACAGTTGTCTTAGAGTCTATTTGTTCTCATATAAGTATTGCTACCTTGGCTTTCTTTTCACTTTTGTTTGCATGTTAAATGCTTTTCCATCCCTTCACTTTCAATCTGCAGGTGTCTTTAGGTCTGAAATGAGTCTCTGATAGACAGCATGTAGATGCGTCTTGCTTTTTCATCCATTCCATCACCCTATATCTTTCAATGAACATTGAGTCCGTTTAAATTTGAAGTAATTATTGATAGGTATGTACTTATTGCTATTTTGGTACTTGTTTTGTGGTTGTTTTGTAGTTCTCCTCTGTTCCTTTCTTCTCTTACTCTCTTCTCTCACAGTTTGCTGGATTTCTTTAGTGATATACTTGGATTCCTTTCTCTTTACTTTTTGCATATTTATTGCCAGATTTTAATTTGTGGTTACCATTAGATTTAAGTATAGCATCTTATGCATATAGCAGTCTATATTAGGTTGATGGTTGCTTAAGTTTAAATCCATTCTAAAAGCACTAAACTTTTACTCCTGTCCCCGCCACATTTTGGGTATATGATGCCATACTTTACATCCTTCTATTTTGTGAATTTCTTCACTGATTTTTATAGATATGCTTAATTTTACTGCTTTCGTGCTTCCTACTTTTCTTCCTCCTGCTTATCATCTCTCCTTTCCACTCAAAGAATTCCCTTTAACATTTCCTGTAAGGTTGATTTGGTGATGATGAATTCCTTTAACTTTTGTTTGTCTGGGAAAATCTTTATTTTCTTCTATTCTGAAGGGATAGCCTTGCTGTATAGAGATTCTTGGTTGCAGGGTTTTTTTCTTTCAGCACTTTGAGTATATCATTCCACTCACTTTTGGCCTGCAAAGTTTCTATTGAAAAACCAGAAGGTTTCTCTTCTACATAACTGTTTTCTTTTTTCTTGCTGCTTTTAAAATTCTCTATTTATCACTATTTTTTGTCATTTTAATTACTATGTATCTTGGTGTGGACCTCCTTGGGTTAATTTTGTTGAGGGCTCTCTGTGCCTCCTGGATCTGGATGTGTGTTTCCTTGCCCTGATTCAGGAAGCTTTCAGCTATAATTTCTTCAGATACATTTTCTGCCTGCTTTTCTCTCTCTTCTCCTTCTGGGATCCCTGTAATGCAAATGTTATTATGCATGATGGTGTCGCTGAGTTCCCTTAATCCGTTTTCATTTTTTATTATTGTATTTTCTTTCTCCCATTCGGCTTGATTACTTTCCATTACTCTGTCCTCCAGATTGCTGATCCATTCTGCTTCCTCTAGGCTACTAGCTATTCCATCTTGTGTATCTTAAATTTCAGTTATTGATTTCTTCATCTCTGATTGGTTCTTGTTCATTTTTTCTGTCCCTTTTTTTTTTTTAAGATTTTTTATTTATTTATTTGACACAGAGAGAGAGAGAGAGAGAGATCACAAGCAGGCAGAGAGGCAGGCAGAGAGAGAGGGGGAAGTAGGCTCCCTGCTGAGCAGAGAGCCCGATGTAGGGCTCGATCCCAGGACCCTGAGATCATGACCTGAGCCAAAGGCAGAGGCTTTAACCCACTGAGCCACCCAGGTGCCCCTATTTTTTCTATCTCTTTATTGAGGGTCTCACTGAGGTCCTCCAATCTTTTCTCAAGTCCAGTGAGTATCTTTATGACCATTATTTTAAATTCCCTATCAGGCATATTACTTATCTCTGTTTTGCTCTCTTACTGTAATTTTGTCCTGTTCTTTTATTTGGGACATATTCCTCTGTCTTCTCCTTCTCTCTAACTCTCTGTGTGTTTCTAAGTGTTAGGAAAGTCAGCTATATCTCCTCTGGCAAGTTGTGGCCTTATCAGGCAATATCGCCTGTTTACCAGAAACTGGCACTTCTGGGGTGTCTCCTACATGTGTTGTGTGTGCCCTCCACTTGTGGTTAAGCCACCTTTACCTTTGGTCCAATTGTCTGCAATGGTTCTCTTTGCCTGTCGTGGCCAGGGTTTGGTCCCTGTGTTGTTAGTGGTCCTTCTGGGAACACCTTGGGCTTGAGTTGAGTCAGACCAAGTGTTTGCCAGAGATGCAGTAGCAGCAGACTTTAGGGCACTTTTCCTGTGTTGTCCCCCTGAAAATCTTTCACTAATGGGTGAGGCCTGCAGCCAGACCAGATGTCTGCCCCCAGCCCACTGCTAGGGCTACAGTTGAACTGGTGTATGGTTACCTTCCCCCTTTCCCTGGGCAGGGGTCACTCTGATCCGGTGCTGACCCACTGAGGCTGCTTATACACTGCCCAGCTTGTGGCTCTGCTTTGGATGGAGTCCTGCTGAGGACATGTTGGATCAGGTAGGTCTGCAAGAGAGTGTGGGTGTGGGGCACCTGGTGTTAACGAGGTCTGCACTGGTTTGCTGTGGGAAGGGACAGAATTTGGAAAATTCCTTCCCAGGGCATGTTGGATGGGGCAGGTCCACAGGAGAACATGCAGGCAGGGCACACTGTTAGCAAGCTAGGTGGAGAGTGTTCATACCATACTGGTTCCCATACTTAGTGGAATTTGTTTTGCACACAAAAGGAGCACATCACTTCACAATAGCCAAAGGTAAAGCAACCCAAGTGCCCATCGATAGGTGAATGGCTAAACAAAATGTGGTATATACATACAATGGAATATTATTCAGCCTTAAAAGGGAAGTAAGTTCTGACATATACTACCACGTGGATGAACCTTGAGGACGTTATGCTGGTGAAATAATCCATTCACAAAAAGACTGTATGATTCCACTTACATGAGGTACCTAAAACAGGCACATTCATATAGACAAAAAGCAAAATGGTGGTTGCCAGGGGCTGGGGGGCTGGGGCAGGGAGAATGAAGAGTTAATGGGTACAGAGTTTCAGTTTGGGAAGGTAAAGTCCCAGATATGGATGGTGGTGGTGCTTGCACAGTAATATGAATGTACTTAATGCCTTTGAACTTCACCCTTAATAAAGTTAAAATGGGGCTCCTAGGTGGTGCAGTTGGTTAGGTGTCCAACTCTTGATTTCAGCTCGGGTTGTGATCTTGGGTTTCAGGCTCTGCACTCAGCATGGAGTCTGCTTGAGACTCTTTCTCCCTCTCCCTCTGCCCCTTCTCCCCTCCCCCAAATGCACACATACTCACTCTCTAAAATGGATAAAGAAAATCTTTTTAAAAAGTTAAGTTGGCAAATTTCATGTTACATATATTTTAGCACAATTTTTTAAAAGATTTATTTATTTATTTGAGAGGGAGAGAGGGGGAGGGCGTGCATGCTTGGTGGGGAGGGGCAGAGGGAGAGGGAGAGAGAATCCCAAGCAGACTCCTTGCTGAGTGCGGAGTCCAAGGTGGGCTTGATCCCACAACTCTGAGATCACGACCTGAGCCAAAACCAAGAGTCAGACGCTTTTTTTTTTTATGTTTTTGGCAGAGACATAGTGAGAGAGGTAACACAAACAGAGGGAGTGGGAGAGGGAGAACAGGCTTCCTGCGGAGCAGGGAGCCCAATGCGGGGTTCGATCCCAGGACCCTGGGATCATGACCTGAGCCAAAGGCAGATGCTTAATGACTGAGCCACCCAGGCGCCCCCAAGAGTCAGACACAACCAACTGTGCTACCCAGGTGCCCCTATTTTATCACAATTTTTAAAATGGAGAAGACCCCCATCACCACGCACCCATCCAAAAAAAGGAACACATCAAAATTTGAATGATCCCATCCATCAATCACTGGGCTGGAACTCCTCCAACCCTTCACTTGACAAGAAACTGTTCTATGAATAGAGATTATGAGCTCACTGAAATGACTATAAAATATAAAGATAGGTATTGCTATGTATGTGGGTCTCTTCCTTCCTCTGGAGCCTGAAATAAATAGGACTACCTTTATGGCTGAACATTAATTTCACAAATGTTCAAGCGCCTATTTTATGCAAGGCATTTTGCCAGCAGCTGGGGGGAAATGTGAAAAGGAAGCACATACAAGAAGTTCATAGTCTGGAAGGGATATGTCCATGCATAAATTTTTTCATGAATAATTTGAGTATGAGATAAAACATAAAATGTTCCCTTTTCTGTGCCCTTAAAGCACCCTGTACTTCTCAATTATGGTATGTGTTTCACTGTATTATCATTAGCTTCAGGTTTCTTATTCCTGCACTGTGGGAAATTGTGTTCGTCATCCTCCCTATATCCCCGCCCTTTACCATGGAACTGTGCAGTCAACGTCTGCCCACCATGAGAAGAGTAACCTGCCCGCCCCTTCATTCTAGTTTCCACCGTCTGAGGGCCAGGGGAATGTTAGCAGCTATGATGGCTCAGTGCCTCTCTGCCGTCACCGTGAAACCATGCCTGGGCTGGCCCGTGGTGGATGACAGGTACGTATTGCAGAGCTGAGTCTCCTGAATTGCCCCAGCAGAGGCCAGCCCAGGTAGCTGAGTGCCAGATGAACCTCTAGACATGTCAATGAGCCCAGCCAAGAAAAGCATACAAGTTATAATTGTACAGCTTGATGAATTTTCACTAAGTGCACATGTCCATATCATCACCACCCAGATCTAAAACCAGACCGTTCACCACAGCTTGGGAGCACCTGGCATGCTCCTTTCCAGTCATTACCCACCTCTTCCTCCAAAGATAACCATTATCTTGACTTCTAACACCAAAAATTAGGTTTTGCCTGCTCTTGAACTTCTTCTGAATGGAATCGTAGCGTGTATAGTCTTTTGGTCTGGCTTCTTTTGTTCAACATTATGTTAATGAGATTTTCGCTAGTTGTTGGGAACAGCAGTAGTTCCTTCATCTGCATTGCTTTGTAGTATAGATGGTCTGACTGTAACGCAATGTATTTATTAATCCTAATATTTAGGGTGTTTCCCAGTCAAAGCTATTAGGAATGGTGCCGCAGCGAATATTCGTATGCGTGTCTTTTTGGTGAGCGTACACGTGCATTTCTCTCGTATACATAGTTAGGGGTAGAATTGCCGGAATATAGGATAAGTGTGTGTTCAGCTTCATATATGTTGCCAAACAGACTTCCTACGTAGTTGTACCAATTTACACTCCCAGCAGAAATGTAGGAGTCCCACTTTCTCTACTTTCTTGCAAACACTTGGTATTGTCGGTTCTTTTAATTTTTAGTCATTCCAGTGGGTATGTAGTAGTATCTCATTTTGGCTTTAATTCGCATATGCCTTATGACTAGTGAACATGAATACGTTTAACTATGAGCATTCGAATATCCTCTTTTCTGACGTGTCTATTCATGTAAGATTCAAGTTTGTGCCTCGGAGACTTCTGCTACAGGATCAGAAGGACAGCTAGGCAGGTCACGAGGCTTCCAGCAAGAGATCCTGAAGATAAAAAAAGAAGAACTGTGCCTCAGCTCAAACCCAGCCTTATCTACATTAGGAATAATACAGAGGGATTCCAGCATAGGACATTGAATGCTATGAAACTTCAAATCAGTACCCGAGGAGGAGGTGATGGGTTGGACACATGATGATGTGGGAGTCTTCAAAGGAAACCCATGGGCTGGTTGCTGATAGACTCACAAGTTTTCAGATATCTTGGAAACACCAGGACTCCAGGGTCTGAGTCATAGCCCCACAGGCTCAGAAAGGAGCTTTTGTCAATGCAGTGGGTCAGAAATTAATATAAAAACCAGAAGGCTGATGTATTAGTTTACACTGTGAACCAGAATTGCCAAGCATTCTGGTCTCTGATTAGAGTACTCTCTCCCTATAAGAAAATAACCTGGGAGGTCAAATACAATCAGAAGCCTGCATGATGAGCTGGAATCAGAGCACCAGGATGAGAGACGGGGGCTGGGAGTAACAGGAGTGTGCTTCCAAGTCCTTCACAGTAAAAATGGATCTGCCATTAGAACTGGACAAGTAAAAATGGATCTGCCATTAGAACTGGACCTTGGGCCAGGCTTCCCTCTTCCCCACCAGTGCTTGGATCGATGAATGTTGTCAGTGTTACTTTAGAGACTCTCTTTTTTTCTTGCTATTTCCAGTGCTAACTAATCCCCTCTTGATTGATTCCTTCTTTCTTTAGCTGTCCCGGAGGACATTTGTTGATTGTGTTCCTATCATCCATTTCCCTACCTTACTCCTCAGAGGCCCCTGACTCCTTTTTAACAGACCATAGTTTCCATTTGGGGATCTGATCCATGTAATTCATGGGATGAGTCCATCCCAAATCTAGGTTTGGAGCTTGCTACCTAGGCTGAGCAATGAGCACATTCCATCCTCTAAGCCCCATCTTGGGTTGAGATTGTCAGCTGCAAATGCTGTCTTGGGTTGAGATTGTCAGCTACAAATGCTGGGAGCCTGATAACCCTCTATTTGCTATTGGGCATGAATGACAAAGCTTGTAGCCCTGGGAGCCATCTGAGGACCAAAAGGGGAGTCAGCCTCAGATTATTCTGACACACAAGAAGGCGGAGTGGAGAGCTGGAGAGAAACCGGATTCTTGGTGATTTCATTAAGCTGTTGGATCAAGCTGTTGGACTTTTCAGTTACTTGAGCCAAGGTTTTCCTTTTCTTGTGTAAACAGTTTGCATTGGTCTGGCAGACCCAGTTGACTATCCAATATCTATTCTCTTCTTCCTTATTTACAGAACCTCCAGAACCTTCTGTGAATAAAAATATTCAGTTCCTGGGACCCCTGGGTGGCTCAGTCAGTTAAGCTACTGCCTTCGGCTTAGGTCATGATCCCAGAGTCTTGGGATCAAGTCCTGCATCAGGCTTCCTACTCACGGTGGCAATGCGGCCAAAAGATGCAAGTGAAACTCACTGGGAAAATTGATTCTGTAAAAGTGATGGACTTCCTGCCTAAAAAAAAAAGAGAGAGAGAGAGGGCAGAGGGCAGATTCACTGGCTCATGCATTCCGCCTCCCTCTACCCCCTTCTTCTGGCCTGCAGAGCAAATACAACATCCAGAAGAGTGACAGCAAACTTGTGATCATAAAGCCAAAAGACACTAAGGATGGCCAGAGAAGGTAGAAGGAGCCTAATTCCGTAAACAGCTACACCAGCCTGGACTGCACATGCCAGACTCATCCTAACATGAGAAGAGTAAAGCCCTTACTGGGTTAACCACTCTGTTGGGTTTTTGTGAAATGCAGCCAAATGCAATCACTTGGAGAATTCAGCCCATGAAACAGGGACTTCACTGACTGGTAGAGATGGGGTCTTGGGCTGTGAGGGTGCAGACATGGCAGACTGGAATGCCCACAACCTCCTTATGCAGTGGTGAAACATTGGGTCCATTTGCTCTTCGATGGGAGGTACCCTACATGCCAACCAAGTCTGTTGTGTTGGGGAAATAACTGGAATGATTCAGAATACTAGCGCGTGCAGGTCACTTTGCTCCACTTTCCACAAAGTCCTGAGAGAGACCAGTGCACTAGAGTGATCCCTGCTGAAGGAAAAAGGGAAGGAAGTACTTGTTTACCGAGTTCTTTCACTAAGGAAAAACACTCTGCCTAGAGCCTGCAGATCTTTGAAGAAGCCTCTCATAATTTGGAGATTTGCGGGGTTGAAAAAAGATTGTTCTTTCTCTTCTCGAAATAAGAGTGGTGGGTGCCAAGCAGTAGCTTAGAAGAAGATAAGACTGGTGTCCTGGAACTTTCCTAAGCACCTTCCTTTAAGAGCTACCACCCGACAGAGGAAGTGAGGTCTGCAAGGCATTCTCTTCCCACTCCAGTCGTTTTTTTCCAGTTGTCTCAAGTCAGTAACATTAAGTTGAAGGCTTGAGGCATAGGCAGAACACAGAGGCCAGAAGCTTATAGAGGAGGACTTTCAGGTTTAAAGACCAGGCCTATGCGGTGCCTGGGTGGCTCTGCTGGTTAAGTGTCCAACTCTTGATTTTGGCTCAGGTCATGGTCTCAGGGTCATGAGATTGAGCCCCATGTCTGGCTCCATGCTGGGGCGTGGAACCTGCTTGAGATTCTCTCTCCCTCTCTGGGGAGATTCTCTCTCCCTCTCTGCCCCTCCCCACTTGTGCTCTCTTTCTTAAAAAAAAAAAAAAGAAAAAGAAAAAGATCGTGGCCACATAGGAGCTTTGGCTGTGGCTACTCACACATAGGACTGAATGAGAGGCAAGTAGACCGAAAGCCTACAACATTTTTGAGGGAATCATATCACCAAAAATGGAAATTGAAGAATCTGGCCCGCAATAACTTAGCATTTTTTTGGCCCATTCTGCTGTGTGTATTCAGGGCCCCAGAGTTCACTTCTGTTACGATCGAAGAGAACAATGAACAAGAAGTCCTCTCCAAAGAAGATGCAACTTGGACCGCAGAGCTCAAAGAGGGATATCCTCCCAGAGAGTAGGTTGGTGAGTAAGGAAATTACTGTCAGGGAGGGAGTCCTGGTCACTCCTATCTAGCAGAATCTGGTATTTGCTGTGGATATACTTCCCGTTCTTCCCCTTCCTATGTGGGAGTTGTATTTCATTCCTTTTTCTCTTGTATATGGAATATGTTGGGGGAAAAGAACTCGCCTTTTAGTTTGCAGGTTATTGGACTCCGAGCCACTGCTTTTTCCTACCCCACAACGATGCTCCTTGTCTTCTTTATTAGCGGAACCTTAAATTTGTTTGGAAAAGCAATATGCCCAGCTAAAAACTACACCAAGGTTTTCTGGCCGACGAGACATCAGCAAAGTTCTGCCAAGGATATCTGGAAAAGCTTTGCTTTCTGGCTGGAGGTATCATTCCTTCTCTCCTTTCTGCTTCTTCTCTTCTTGCCTGGAACCAGATGGAAATTTGAATCTTCAGGAAGGAATGAGGAGCATTGGAAGTGGTAAATATATGGATAAATGTCAAAGACTGCTTACTCTTCTTGATTTTTGTACATGCATGTGACTAGTTAAAAATAATGAGAGAGTTTCCCTTTTCTATGCTCTGGAATATTTTAAGTAGCTTGGAAGGTTTAGGAGATTCTCCTGTGACTCCATCTGGGTCTCGTGTCTTTTTAAGGAGTAACTCTTTCATGTGTTTAAATTTTTTGTTTGCTGGGGTCAATTTCAGTGAATGATATCCTCGGAAATCATCATTGGTTTTTGAACGTTTTGGTCTAGACCTGGGAAAAGTAGTATCTTAAGATTTTTAATTTTTCTTCTGTTTCAGTGGCTATTTCCCCCTGTCATTTCTTATCTTCCGTATTTATGCCTTTTCTTTTTTGTTCCTGATTAGGTGAGCTAATGGTTTGTTTGACTGATTGCATTGGATTGATTGGATTTTTTAAGAACCAGCAGTTGGATGGATTTATTCTTTTTAGAATTTTTTCTGCTTTCTAACTCTTTAATTTTCTTTATCTTTATTTTATTATTTATTTATTTTTTATTTTATTTTATTTTTTAAAGAAAATGGTTTTTTGGGTTTTTTTTAAGATTTTATTTATTTATTTGACAGAGACACAGCGAGAGAGGGAACACAAGCACGGGGAGTGGGAGAGGGAGAAGCAGGCTTCCAGCGGAGCAGGAAGCCCTATGCGGGGCCCTGGGATCAT
>CM052896.1:26005658-26063415 GCA_028534135.1 Potos flavus | reverse complement strand
CATCCAGGCGCCCTGCTTTTATCTTTAATAGTCCCTTCATTCTGCTTTCTTTTGGTTTACTTATTTTTTTAAGCTTTTAAATTGATGTTTAATTTTACTGATACAGGTAACTTCATGTAATATATTCTCTTCTAACAACTGCTTTTGCAGTATCTCATAGCTTCAGATAAGCTATTTTCATAATTGCTATTTCATAAAATTCTGTGATTTTGGTTTGTATTGCCTTACTGGCCCACATGCTTAAAACAGTTTTTTTTTTAATTGGTAGAGGAATCTTTTTGCTCTTAATTTTGTTATTATAATTTTTTTGACTTGTGATCAGAGAATGTTGCTTACGTTGTTATTCTTAAAGTTATTGATGGGGCGCCTGGGTGACTGGTAAGCATCTGCCTTTGGCTCAGGTCATGATCCCAGGGTCCTGGGATTGAGCCCCGCATTGGGCTCCCTGCTCAGTGGGGTGTCTGCTCATTCCTCTCCCTCTGCCTCTTACCCCACTCCTGCTTGCTCTCTCTTACTCTCTTTCATATAAACAAATAAAATCTTAAAAAAAAAAAAAGTTACTGAGATTTTCTTTTATGACCTAATGAATCATCCATTTTCACAAATGTTCCTTTCGATTACCCAGTAGCCAGTGTTCTGATCCACCAGGCCTTAGACCTGTCCTCGGTGTCTCCCCTTGTGGGATCGAACCCTCTCCTTCTGAGGTTAGTTGGAGCTGATGTTGTTGGTATTGGCCTCCTCTAGGACCAGCTGTACTCCTCTCTTGCACACACCATCGCTACCCTCCCCCCACGCCCCAGTTCTGCTTGTGAGCTCTGGAGCTGGCTCTGCCGAGTTCCAGATATTTATCTCCCCATTTACATGTAAATTGAAGTGTGAGGTATTCTCTGCCTCTTAGGATGCTGGAGGTGAGAGCTGGGGTGATTTCATTTGCTGTCATTGTTGATCTGTGTGGTTTCGGGAGGATCACGAAGGGATTTACGCATCTGCCATTATTCTACGGGAATCTGAGAGCTCTGTGCTTTCCTTTGATCATATCTACCTTGCTGTTTCTTCTTCCAGGTCTGACTTCCACTGGTTTACTCAAATATTCTCTTTTGCCCATTCCTTTTCCTGAACATTGAAGTCACAGTTCTATTTCTGTTCTCTGAGTGGTAACCGTGAAAAGTGTAGCACGCACATTCAGCTTAGCAAAGTCTAAAGTTAACATCACTGCCTTCCTTCCAAACGACCTAAGGACCTTAGGAGGCTTTGACTCCTGTCATCTCCCTCTCATGTTGCTGCTATTCTTACCAAACAATTTGGAGTGCTTACCATGTGCCAGCTTGATACAGTAATGAACAAAAGAGGGGGAAGGGTAGAACCCCTGTTCTAAAGGATTTGCATTTTAGTGGGAGAGACAAACAAGATACAAATTTAAAGTATGTAATATGTTACATAATGAAAAGTACACGGAGCAAAGATTAAGCAAGGTAGGGGAATATAAAATCTCCCCTGTGCGTGTGTGTGTGTGTGCATGTGCGTGTGCTTGTGTGTGTGTGTGTGTGTGTGTGGCTAGCCATGCAGGAATCTTGGGAAAGAACATTCTAGCCACAGAGAATATCAGATGCAAAAGCCTTAGAAGAACTATGTGGTCTGGCATATGTCATACCAGGAGCACGTGGGTTACTGAGAACAGGTGGCTGGTGCCGGGTCAGTTAGGAGGTTACTGCAGTAATCCATGTGAGAGGTGATGATGGCTGGCCCAAGCTAGGGCACCGCGGGGTGACGAGACATGGTTGTATTCTAAGTGTATTTTGGAAGTTGAGCTGACAGAACTTGATGACTGACCAGTGTTAAAAACAAGGGAACAGACCCAAAATGGAGTCACTTATGCTAAGCCCCATGTCACCAAACCAAGACTTAACTGAATTATAGTTTTGGCATCTCCCAGAAGTAGAATTTTAATCTATTGATGAGGAATCACTCGGTCTACACTAGCGAAGTAATCTGCCTGATAGACCCCTGCCATCCCCTAAAGGAAAGTGACCTCACCACCACTTTCCACTTTTTCCCGGTATAGTTTCCTTGTTCCTGCTCCCTTCTGCCTATAAGTCTTTCACTTTTCATAACAACTTGGAGCTCCTTTCTCCCTGCTAGATGGGATGCTGCCTGATTTACGAATTGCTGAATTAAGATGTATTCGATTGAATTTTGTTTTTTAACACCAATGAGGTGTAAGGAAAACAAGAGGACAGGGATGACACCCAAAACATTGCCCTGAGCAGCTGGAATAATAGAGTTGCCACTAACTTCCTATTGCCTGGCATTTAGTCACATGCTATAGGAGGCCAGATTCTAAGAATGCCCTTAATGCCCTGTGAAATCCCTCCCTTACGAGTATAGGTATGATCTCATCCTGTGGTCATGTTGTGTTACATAATAAAAAGGCTACCCAGGTGGGCCTACTCTAATCACAGGCCCTTTAAATGCACAGCTTTTTCTTGCTGGTGAGCAGAAGGGGAAGTCAAAGATTCAAAGCCTGAGAAGGACTTGCTGTACTGATGTCGTTTTAAAGATGGAGAGGGCACAAGAGGAGGGGTCCAGGCAGCCTCGAGGAACAAAGAGCAGGGAAGAGGACCTCAGATCCATGGCCTGAAGGATCTGGCTTCTACCAACAGCCCGAATGAATTTAGAAGCAGGTTCATACCCAGAGCCTCCAGACAAGAGCCCTGCCCAACTGACACCTTGATTTTGACCTTGTGGGACCCTGAACAGAAAACAACCAAGCTCAGACTTACGACCTACAGAACTCTGGGATAATAAGTGGTGTTGTTATAAGCTGCTAAGTTTGTGGTAGCTCTTTAGAGTGCAGTAGAAAATGAAGTCTCATGGCCACACACAGCTCTTGGGGAGGCCGGGAGATGGTATCTCCAGCTGGGTATTCATATTGGTTGTTAAACTTGGGGGTGAGATGCATCTATAATAAAACAAAGAGAAGAATGAGCACTGGGGAGATGATAAGATGTTCTTGCATAAGCTTTACACCTGCATTGTCCAGTACAGCAGATACTAGCCACGCGTGGATACTGAGCATTTGAAATGTGACCAGTCCAAATTGACATGTGCTATAATCACGAAATATCCACTAGCTTTCAGACTTTGTATGAAAAAATAAGGAATGTAAAATATCTCAGTAAGTATACTTTATATCGATTATATTTTGAAATGATAATATTTTTGATATATTTGATTAAATAAAATACATTATTAAACTTAATTTCAACCAGTTTCCTTTTCCTTTAAAAAGTTGCTTACGTGTGTAACTGAAAATTTCAAATTACATATGTGGCTCTATACGTGACTCTAAAACTATACATTATCGTTTTATTGGACAATGCTGCTGTAAACTCTTTTGTACATCTCAAATTTTCTTCACATGTCCAGGAATTAAATTTTTTTAATTTTTTTTTTCTTTTCAACATTACAGGTTTTAAAAGGCATTGTTCCCATAAGAAATAATGACAAAGACAGGAGTTCCTAGTCACACTCAGCAAACCTGCTTTCCCAGACTGCACGAATACACCAGTTGATGCTTGTACACATGTAGGAGGTGGGGTTGATGGTTATGACATTAGGTGACTGCCATCATGGAGATGGAAATGGTGCTTATACCGTCACGATTCATTCCTTAAGGCTGGGCATACCACAGTCCCAAATAAAATGTAAGTTCTAGCAGCACAGGGGAAGGGGTGGCTGTTATATTGGAAGGTAATCACAACCTATCTTGGGAGGGAGAAGAAAGGACAGGCTGTCTGGGCTTGGTCCCTTCAGGACACTTGTATACTGCCCCCTGGTGGACGACGGTGGCACTTCAGTCAGGCCGCTCAGAATCCCCCACTCCTTCCCACCTCCACCGTGTCCAAGCCATCACCTCAGGCAAGCATTATCCTAAGAGATTTCTAATGGGCCTCCTTCACCGCCTGTCCACCAGAATGATCTTTTTTCTTAAAGATTTATTTATGTGAAAGAGACAGCGCACATGAGCGTGGGAAAGGACAGAGGGAGAGGGAAAAGGAGAGAAGCAGATTCCCCTGAGTATGGACCCCACAGGGGGCTTCATCCAGGGACCCTGAGATCATGACCTGAGCAGAAATCAAGAGTACGAGGCTTGGGGCGCCTTAGTGGCTCAGTTGGTTAAAGCCTCCGACTTCGGCTCAGGTCATGATCTCGGGGTCCTGGGCTCAAGCCCCACATTGGGCTCTCTGCTCAGCAGGGAGCCTGCTTCCCTCTCTCTCTCTGCCTGCCTCTCTGCCTGCTTGTGATCTCTCTCTCTGTGTCAAATAAGTAAATTAAAAAAAAAAGAGTCCGAGGCTTAACCCACTGAGCCACCCATCTGCCCCCAGAATGATCTTTTAAAACCTTCATCAGATCATGTTACTCTTCTGCTCAAAACTCAGGAGCAACTTTCTTTCTCAGAGTTAAAGCCAATGTTCTTCATTTCCCCTCCTACCCATCTACTCCTTACTCTATGCTAGCCTTACTGCGCTGCTTGCCCCGACTCTACCGGGGTAACACACCACGCATGCGCGCGCCGTGGCAATGCTCTCTTTTCTGCCTGCAACGTCTGGGTTACTCTTTCACGGCTGCGCACAAACCTCACCATATCACCTTGTTGCCCTAAATTAAAAAAATACAAAAACAAAAACAAAAAACAATAGACGTTCACCATTCTATATCGCCCCCTCAGTTGGATTCATTTTTCTTTTTGGCCGTACCATGTATCACTGTGTGACATACTGCATATTTACTTGTTATGTATATTATGTATTTATTGCCAGTCTGCCCTGCTGGAATGTATACTTCAAAAAGGAACAAAACTTATCTGTTTTACAGTTCACTGTTGTATCCCCAACATTTAGAATAGGGCTTAGCAAGTAGTAGGTGCTCAAAAATATTTGTTGGATAAACGAAACAAGATCTGAACAATGAATTAGTATTGTATGGGCTCATTGTTTTATCCTAGAATATGAAGACTTAATGTCACAAAAAGGTCAACTCCATAAATATATATAAAAGTAATTTCAATTATAGTCTCCACCAGGTCTCTTTTTAATTGGATTAGATTATCTTAATTCATTTGGAAGGAATAAAGTACCTATGAATAGCCAATAATGTAGGAAGAAGTATACTAAAGGTATACTTGGCTTACTAGATATTGGAAGATGCTGTAAAGCTACCATGATAAAACCCATATGAAATTGGCATAGGAATAGACAAATGAGCCAGTGTAACTGACTAGAAAATCCAGGAATAGAAATGTGTTTAGAGGATAGAACATATGAAAGGTGAAATTCAGTGATAAAAGGATGAATATATAATAAGTGAGCTAGACCCCAATTTTATACCATTTACAAAAACAAGTGCCAAGTAGATTAAATGCTGAAATGTAGTTGGTACTTTAAGAACTCTAACATAAATACAGAATATTGTTAATTTTGTCCTCATGCCAAATGAAGACATATGGCTGATTTCATCACAGCCAGAACTTATAGTGCACATTCTTAATCCCTTTGCTTTAAAAATCCCATTTCATGACGGCGCTCAGAGTATTGAAGCCCAAGCAGAATGAGGAGGGAGTCTGGTGGGTAGAGGTGGATTGGTAATGATCAAGAGTAAGGGGATGGATGGGGCGCCTGGGTGGCTCAGTGGGTTAGAGTCTCTGCCTTTGGCTCAGGTCATGATCTCAGGGTCCTGGGATCGAGCCCCGCATCGGGCTCTCTGCTCAGCGGGGAGCCTGCTTCCCCCTCTCTCTCTGCCTGCCTCTCTGCCTACTTGTGATTTCTCTCTCCCTGTCAAATAAATAAAATCTTAAAAAAAAAAAAAAAAAAAGAGTAAGGGGATGGAGTCCAAACACAAGAAGGTTTCTAGAGTGGGATGGGGACGTGGCAGTCACCACCCAGCTGGGATGTCAGAGTCCAAGCCAGGTAAGGAGAAAGTTCGGGGAGGGGCAGAACAGTGCTGATACAGAAGATACAAAGGAACTGATCAAAGAAGTAAATATGTCAAGGATGATGGAATACTAGGAACCAAATTTCTCACTATCAAAAATGAAAGGACAAATAAAGTAATGGAGAAGCCAGAAAAACCCTGTGGTGTTGGGTTGGGATTGGAATGGTTTTCATTTAATATAAGCAGGTAATATGTATGTATAAGTAATATGTATGTATTCTAAAACATATATTCCCTTGATCTGTCCACTGAGAAAGACTGAGAACAATAATATGCCAAAGCAAGAAGTCTACTTAGCACTGAGATCTTAGATTCTGAGTGCTGAGAAAGTATTCGCATGGATGCCAGGGCGTGTTACTGGCAACGTACTCTTAAATAGCTCAGGGCAAAAAAGTTCTTTGCACTAGCCATTCTTCTTTAAGTTTGAAATTATTCTGGGGCACCTGGGTGGCTCAGTTGTTAAGCATCTGCCTTTGGCTCAGGTCATGATCCCAGGGTCCTGGGATCAAGCCCTGCATTGGGCTCCCTGTTTGGCAGGAAGTCTGCTCCCTCTCCCACTCCCTCTGCTTGTGTTCCCACTCTCGCTGTGTCTCTCTCTGTCAAATAAATAAATAAAACCTTTTTTAAAAAAAGTTTGAAATTATTTCAAGATGAAAAGGAAGGAGAAATCTTGTTTTAACCACTGATCCCATAGAGGAAAAAAAAAAGAACCATAAAACAAAACCACACAGGTACAATTCGAATTTACCATCTTTGTGTACCCCTATACATACTTCAGTACAACATAACTGGCAACTTCTAGAAAGAATGATTTGATGTATTTCTAGAAAGAAAGGAGTAATTGGCATAGAAAACCAATCTATGGTCACCCGTACTAGTCATCCATATTATCCATCCTAGCATAATTCCAAATACCCGTGGCACACCACTGCCTTTATATTGATGCAATGAATGCTCTATATCCTGGAGAATGGCACACTGTCTTTGCAGAGCATTGCCTCAGCTTCAGCTGTGCCTTCAGCAGACTGCCCAACACTCTATGGGGCAAGCATTTCTCGTATCAGGTATAGCACAGGACATGACCCTTAATGCCTGTTGTCTATTCAATGTAAATGCTAATTTTTTCTGTCCCTGTCTATCTTATTGGGATAGAAAAGAACACATTTGCCAAGTCAATGTTGCATAGCATGCACCTGAGGCCAGAGTAACCGGCTCTAGCAAATGGGCCACATCTGGCACGGCAGCTGTAGTCAGGGCCAGTGTACCCGGTTTAGCTCATGGTAGTCTATAGTCACCTTCCAGGATTCTGGGCTCTGCAGGGGTGAGAATTGTGAATTAAATAGATATGTGATGGAAACCAGCATCCCCGCATCCTTTACATCCGTAAGGATAGAACTAATCTCTGTTATCTTTACTCTCAGCACTTTTCTTCGTGGACCCCCAAGAACAAACCAACCTCTATTATACACTCAGGGACTGAGAAATGACCATTGAGTGGGTCCAATAACCCAGGCGACCCACTGTAAGCCAAACCTAAGACAGGATAGACAGGATTTTGCTTATTACCTGGCCCCATGTGCGCCCCCCCCCCCCAGCTCTAACTGGGAGGAGGCAGATGATACTTCAGATATCCAGTATCAATGTCAACACACACCCTGTATCCAACAGACCTTGGTATGTCTGGGTATTCTCCCTTTCCCAGTGAAGTTACCCAAGTAAATGGGCATAGAGCTCTTTGGGAAAGGACTGGGGGAATCATTAGCATGTATTCTTGCTGTAGTGTTGAGGATCCTTCCTCCTACGGACCTGGCCAGTTCTTCAGTCATGGTCTGAAAATTGTCTCAGGTCTGGACTCTGGGAAGGGATTGGGACTTTTTCAGGGAGCTAGTGCCTCCAGCTTTCCAGTCACCTATCCTTAATATTTTCTGCTGCTACAAGCTAAGTCGTCCATCTATTTTGCCTCTAGGGACGCTTTGCTGGATTAACCATCTCCATAACTCCCTGTGGGCCAGGTCCTCCTGGCTGCCACTCCAGCCTTACCAGCCATTATGAGAATTGTCATTCCTTCGCTTCTGGAAGTTAAGCACTGCTACTTGGCTCTTTGTTATTTTAGGGTCCAGGTGTCCCCATTGCTATCAGTGAGCCAAGTTCTGTAACACTATCTCCCATCGTCAGCCCTGGTCTGTGGAGGAGAGCCACCACAATTTTTTTAGAGATTCTGGTCAGCCTCTCACCAGCAGATTCTCATGGCCTTGGTAAATAGTGTGTCTTTTGGTTCTTTCCATGGAACATAATTATCTGGCAGGTCTGGTTATCCATAGTCCATTCTGGCATACCCACTTCCCTGAGTCTTGTAATCCCACCTGCATCATTTTCCTTAGGAATTCTAACACTTAAACTTTCTTTAGCATAAGTCATCATCACTTTTCCATGCTTCCAGGATCCATCCTAGTGATGACTTTGCACTATCTCCTGGTCCTTGCCAGGATACTGAATCCTGTAACTCAAGAGAGGGGTCCCAAATTTATTCCTGGGTTGCAGAGGTGGTTCAGGATTTGCAAATCAATCATGTGGTACATCACATTAATAAAAGAAAGGAGAAAACCCAGATCATCATTTCAATAGATGAAGAAAAAAAATTCAACAAAGTACAACATCCATTCATGAGGGAAAAAAACAAAGTAGGTTTAGAGGGAACATACCTCAACATAGTAAAGGCATATATGAAAAACCCACAGCTAACATCATCCTCAACAGGGAAAATCTGACACCTTTTCCTCTATGGTCAGGAACAAGACAGAGACGTCCACTCCTACCAATTCTATTCAACATAGTACTGGAAGTCCTAGGGTCAGCAATCAGACAGTGAAAAGAAATAAAAGGCATCCAAATTGGCAAGGAAGAAGTAAAACTTTTACTATTTGCAAATGACATGGTACTATATACAGAAAATCTGAAAAACTCCACCCAAAAACTGCTAGAACTGATAAACGAATTCAGTAAAGTTGCAGGATACAAAATCAACATACAGAAATCTGTTGCATTTCTCTACACCAATAATGAAGCAATAGGAAGAGAAATTAAGGAATCAACCCTATTTACAATTGCACCAAAAACTGTAATCTATCTAGGAATACACCTAACCAAAGAGTGAAAGACCTGTACTCTGAAAACTATAAAACGCTGATGAGAGAAATGGAAGGTGACACAAACAAATGGAAAGACATTCCATGCTCATGGATTGGAAGGACAAATATTGTTAAAATGTCTATACTACCCAAAGAAATCTACAGATTTAATGTAATCCCTGTCAAAATACCAACAGTAATTTTCACAGAGCTAGAACAAACAATCCTAAAATTTGTATGGAACCACAAAAGACCCTGAATAGTCAAAGCAATCTTGAAAAAGAAAAGAAAAGCTGGGGGCGGGGGGGGGGGGGAGGAGAAAGAAAGAAAGCAAAGCAAAGCTAGAGGCATCACAGTTCTCGACTTTAGGTTATATTACAAAGTTGTAGTGGTCAAGACAGTATGGGGGTGCCTAGATGGCTCAGTGGGTTAAGTGTCCAACTCTTGATTTTGGATTTTGGCTCAGGTCATGATCTCAGGGTTGCGATCTCAAGCCCTGGAGCCTGCTTCAGATTCTCTCTCTCCCTCTGCCCCTCCCCCCTCTAAAAAAGAGACAATATGGTACTGGCACAAAAATAGACACATAGAGCAACGGAAGAGAACAGAAAACCCAGAAATAAACCCACAACTATATGGTCAATTAATCTTCGAAAAAAGAGGCAACGATATCCTATGGGAAAGAGACAGTCTCTTCAAGAAATGGTGTTGGGAAAACTGGACAGCAACATGCAAAAGAATGAAACTACACCGCTTTCTCACACCATACACAAAAATAAACTCAAAATGGATTAAAGACCAAATGTGAGATCTGAAACCATAAAAATCCTAGAAGAGAACACAGTCATTTCTTTGACATCAGCTATAGCAGCTTCTCTCTAGATTTATCTACAGAGGCAAGGGAAATGAAAACAAAAATAAACTTTTGAGATACACCAAAATAAAAAGCTTCTGCACAGTGAAGGAAACAATCAACAAAATTAAAAGGCAACCTACAGAATGGGAGAAGATATTTGCAAATGACATATCTGATAAAGGGTTAGTATCTGAAACATATAAAGAACTTATGAAACTCAACACCCCCAAAAATGAATAATCCAATTTAAAAATGGGCAGAAGACATGAATAGACATTTTTCCAAAGAAGATATACAGATGACCAACAGACACATGAAAAGATGCTCAACATCACTCATCATCAGGGAAATGCAAATCAAAGCTGCAATGACATATCGCCTCACACCCGTCAGAACAGCTAAAATCAACAACACAAGAAACAACAGATGTTGGCAAGAACGTGGAGAAAAAGGAACCCTCCCTCTTGCACTGTTGGTGGGAATGCAAACTGGTACAGCCACTCTGGAAAACAGTATGGAGGTTCCGTAGAAAGTTAAAAATAGAACTTCTCTACTATCCAGCAATCACACTACTAGGTATTAACCCAACGAATACAAAAATACTAATTTAAAGGGATACATGCATCCCGACATTTATAGCAGCCTTATCTAGGATAGTCAAATTATGGAAACAGCCCAAATGTCCATCGACAGATGAATGGATAAAGAAGATGTGGTATATGTATACATCAGCCATAAAAAGGAAGGAAATCGTGCCATTTGCAATGACATGAGAACTAGAGAGTATTATGCTAAGCAAAATAAGTCAATCAAAGAAAGACAAATACCATATGATTTCACTCATATGTGGAATTTAAGAAACAGAAACAAATTTAAGAAACAAATGAGCAAAGGGCAAAAGAGAGAAACCAAGAAACAGACTCTTAACTGTAAGGAACAAACTGATGGTCACCAGCGAGGAGGTGGGCGGGGAATAAGTTAAACAGGTGATGGAGATTAAGGAGGGCGTGCTGTGATGAGCACCAGGTGATGTACGGAAGTGTTGAATTACTATATTGTACATCTGAAACTAATATAACACAGTATGTTAACTAACTGGAATTTAAATAAAAACTTTAAGGGGGCGCCTGGGTGAGAGAGTCAGTTAAGCGTCCAACTCTTGGTTTCAGCTCAAGTTGTGATCTCAGGGTCGTGAGATGTAGCCCCATGTGGGGTTCTCAGCGTGGAGTCTGCTTGGGATTCTTTGTCCCTCTCCCTCCCACCCCCTCCTCTCGAACAAATAACTAATTAAAAAAAAAAAAACTTTAAAAAAAGTAAGTAGTTGATCCAAAATTGGGTACATGTAAAAGAGAGAGAGAGAAAGGGGGAGGGATCCCAAGTCAATAAACTCTTCTTTTCCTGATATTATGTTCCTTCCCCCTCCAACAAGCACCCTCAGAATCCTATTCCACAGGTATTCCCTTTGGCTCCTCCAGTTCACACTGGCTGGGTCTTGCCGATCCTGTGGGGGAGACTACCTTTCCTCCCTTATCAGGCCATGTTGGGCCCTATCTCTTCCATGCTGGGTTATGCTGCAGCTAACCTCGTAGAGGCCTAGTGGCTAGGAGGAGAAGTGGGGACAGATCCTGCAGGGATACCTGTTGCTTTCTTAGGGAGAGCCTTCTGCATTGTCTTCCAGCAGAGAGGGAGCGCTGGCTCTCACTAGGGAGAAGTGGGCTACTTCTGCAGGCCCAGAAGATTCAGCGGAATTTGTGGAGTTAAAATATTCAGGAGCATCCACTCAGACATCGCCATTCCATGTGTCAGAATCTCAGGTTTTTCCAACCAGGACCCTGACTTAGGCATAAGAGACCTGCCTTATTTGGGAACTTAACTGTCTTTGAAATCAGTGACTCGGACTACTAAATCCTGGGCTGAGTCCTCAGCTTCTCCGCCCTTCCACTGCAGGACATATGAGGCTTCTCTATGAACCAAAAATGCCCTCTGGTTTTCATACCCAGCATTACCCTGTAGCACATCCACGGAGCTTAGCAATAGCTCTCCTGTTCCATCATCCTTATAGTTACTATTTCCTATGTACATCTCAAGCATCTGGAACATTGTACCCTCTAGAGAATTCTATTCTATTGGTTCACTACTGGGTGTGCTCCACCTACCTCCAGTGATGGGGTCCTCGTTGTCAGATGGGTGGTGATCCAGTTCCCAAACCCCATCTTATCACCAGATTTCCCATCCACTTCTGGTACCAGTTGTCAGAAGGTCAGGTTCTTAAGAGTTGATGCTGAGATGGAGTTTGGGATTAGAGATCCACACCTATGAATGGAAGGGAACAAAGGTAGGATTGGGCTGAAGGAAGTCTGTGCTGCAGGGTCACTAAAGTCTCGGACAATCAGCAGGTCACCCTGGAGGGAGAGGTCCCATCGGGGTTGTCAAGCTTCAAGTCTAAATGGCTAGACCTTTATACTCCTACTTTTTTAAGTCACCAGATGCAGCCTGCCCCAGGAAGGGCATGACCTCAGACAAGACGGCCCTCTGCAGGCTCTGAAGGAACTGACACTGCATTATCCCTGCAGCTGGGCAGATCTGGACAACACATCGCCATGTGTCCCACAGTAACATGAAAGCGCGTAAATCCTGAGCGTACAGCTTGGCGAACTCACCCAGGTAACCATCTCCCCACTCAAGAAATCACAAGAGCCCCATTTATCCCTCTTAGTGTTTCTCCTTCAAGGTAACTACCTTTCTTCTATCACCATAGACTCATTTACCTGCGCTTTTTTAAAATTTTTTAATTGTGATCAGATACATATCACATAAAATTTATCATCTTAACTATTTTTAAGAGTACAGTTCAGTAGCATTAAATACATTCACGTCGTAGTGCGAACAATCTCCAGAACTCTTTTCTTCCTGCAAAACTGACCCTCTCTATATATGCATATATACCCATTCACAACTTCTCGATCTCTCCTTTCTTCACCCGCTCGCAACCACCATTGAGACCTTCTGTCTCTGTGATTTTGATTACTCTGGGTGCCTCATATAATGGGATCGTACAGTATTTGTCTTTTTATGGCTGGCTTATTTTACTTAGCATAATGTCCTCAAGTTTCCATGTTGTAGCACATGTCAAAATTTCTATCCTTTTTAAGGCTGAATGATATTCCGTCGTATGGGTATACCTTACTTTGTTTATCCATTCATCTGTCAATAGACACTGAGGTTGCTTCCACCTTTCCGTCATTGTGATATTCACACTATGAATGAGTGTACACCTCTACCTGCTTTTGAACTTTATACGAATGGAATGAATTATATCATGTGCATTCTTTTGTGGTTAATTTCTTCCCTTCAACATTATGTTTGTGAAATTGATCTATCTTATTGCATTTAACAATAGTTTATTCTTTCTCATTGGTATATAGTAGTCCATTATGTGATCACACCCTAATTTGCTCATACATTCTACCATTGATGGACATTTAGATTGTTCCCAGGTTTTAGCATTTGTTTATGGATAGTACTGCTATGAATATTCTTGTTCAGGTCTTCTAGGACACACATGTACACATTTCTCTGGGTATGTACCGCAGAGTTAAATCGCTGAGTCATAAATTATATGTGTTCAGTGTTACTACATTCTGCTTCACAGTTGTCCAATGAGCTGTACCAATCTCCCCTCTCAGGAGCACTGAATGAGAGTTCCAGTTTTTTCACACCCTCAGCAGCACTTGATATCCTCAGTCATTATAATTTTAGCCATCCTCATTAGTATAAAGTCTATCTCATTGTGGTGTTAATTTGTATTTCCCTGATGACTAATGAGGTTGAAAAACTTTTCCTGTTTATCAGTCAATTGCATATCCTCTCTTGTGAAGTGCTTGTTTATGTCTTTTACCCTTTTCTTAATTGGATTGTCTTTTTTTTTTATTGATTTTTAGTTTTGTAGTATTTGTATGTATTTTCCAAGGAGCGTTTAATTCTCCACTGAGGATGGCATGGCCTTCCTCCAGAACCCCAGGGATCTCTCTGGGGCTTGTCACAAATGACACATCTTCTCCCATCTCCCCCGACCATGTGCATATGAATTCTTGATAAGAGTCTGTTGTTGGATATATGGATTGCAAATACATATTATTTGCAATCCTGTGGCTTGTGGCTTGCCTTTTTGCCCTCTTAATGGTGTCTTTGATGAACAATAGTTCTTCATCTTAAGAAGTTTGAAGTTCAATCCTTTTCTTTATGGTCCATACTTTTCGTGTTCTTCTTACTAATTACTTTCAAAATATGCAAAAGGGAGCCCCTGGGTGGCTCAGTTGGTTAAGCAACTGCCTTGGGCTCAGGTCATGATCCCAGGGTCCTGGGATCGCGCCCCATGTCGGGCTCTCTGCTCAGCAGGAGCCTGCTTCCCCCTCTCCCTCTGCCTGCCTATCTGCCTACTTGTGATCTCTTTCTGTTTGTCAAATAAATAAATAAAATCTTTAAAAATAAATAAAATATGCATAAGAATAAACATGTATCTATTGAAATAAGAATATTCTTTCGTGGCCCTCCTAAGGCTATGTTGTGTGGACCTCAGTGGCCCACTGGATGAAACACAGACAGGCTCACATGAGTCACATGATTGCATCCCCACCAAGCTCCCCAGGCTCCCCTCACTGCTCCCTTTTCTGCACTTCCCCCTTCAGCTATTTGCTTAACCAACCACCCTGCACTTATATCAGCAATTCTGGAAACGGTGTGTCAGGAACTATAGCAAACGCTCCTCGTTTTTCCCACCAGGGCCCTGATATTTTATTTATTTATAATTTTTTAAAGTAATCTCTATGCCCAATGTGGGGCTCGACCTCACAGCCCTGAGATCAAGAGTCTCATGCTCCACTGACTGAGCCAGCCAGGTGCCACCAGATTCCTGATTTTGTTCAGGCATCCACATGGCCCTGTGCATCCGGGAAAGATGGCCCCACTCTGAACTACAGGGGGAGCATCCTGATTCTCTAATCCAATCATGGCTCCACAGTCCTCCTGCCCCGGGACCCAGTTCTGGCTAAGGAAATGTGTGCAGCTCCTGGGAAAGTCATCCTTGCTCCTGCCGAAAAGAATAGAAAGAGGGGCCCCATTTCTTACTTTGGAAGTCATAGGGTCTTGGAGCAAATTCCATACACTGAGCACAGAGACTGGCCTGAAAGAACCTGGGCCTTTGATGATGTCGGGCACCAGCGATCATCTTGTGCCTGACAAACAACCTTCTGCCAGTCTGCATTTCCTTCAGATTTAAGCCCATTTGCGTCAGTTTCAGTCTTTTCACTGAAAACACCTAGTGACCTTGGGTGAATGACTGAAGGTGGACATCGTTGGTGGATTGTGATGCAGGGTCGGCTTCACTGGTGTGTCACTTGCTGTCACATGAGGCTTCGTGCTCATAGCCCCTCACCCCACTGGGTTTCCTGTTTTGCTGTTACTGTTTCAGAATTTTTTTTAAAGATTTTATTTATTTATTTGAGAGAGAGAGAGACAGAGATAGTGACAGAGATAGCAAGAGAGAGCATGAGCGGGGAGGAGAGGGAGAAGCAGGCTTCCCATTGAGCAGGGAGTCCAACGCAGGGCTCAATCCCAGGACCCTGAGATCATGACCTAAGCCGAAGGCAGATGCTTAACCGACTGAGCCACCCAGGCGCCCCTCAAAATTCTTAATAACTTATGATCAAGGGGCCCCACATTTTCATTTGCACTGGGCCCCCCAAATCGCATAGCTGGTCGTAGAGGCATGACATTTCTTATCTCCTTGTTTTCCTTCATCTGCCTTCTTGAGCTTTGAATCTTCACAGCTTCATCTTTAAGACCCTAGTCCAGATGCTTCATCTGTAAAACCCACCAGCTTAACTGGAAAATAAGGGGATTGAGCTCATCCTTCTGGACACTTTCCAGCGCTGTTAAGAATTTAGCTTTCCCCCAACCCATTTTGGTAAGTAACAACTTTTCACTACCCAAAAGGGACCACTAGAGGCAAAATCCCAGCCCCCTGGCCAAGCTCTCATCTTCTTATTCAATAAGAAGTGTCATGTCACTCTTTCAACCTCAACCTCCATTGCTCTCCAATGGGAATCACCTACGTCAGTCAAAATGAAAGCAACAGAGGCGACTGGTGGGCTCCGTCAGAAGAGCATGTGATTCTGAATCTTGAGCGCCACGTTGTGAGTTCAAGCCCCACGTTGGGTGTAGAGATTACTAAAAATAAACAAATAAATAAATAAAACTTTTAAAAAATGGAAACAATTATTATAACAGTGAAAGCAATGCATGTGAATAGTGGTTTACAGATGCACACATATTACAACCTTTGATCCTTGCAATAATTCTGTGACATACAATTTTTAAAATTACCTTGTACCTTTATTTTGTTACAAATAGAATTTGCTGACCAGCATTATGTTTAGTGCAAAAGTCCACAAACTTAATGAGTATAGTTATTTGTCACTTTTAACAAGTTTTTATTTTGAGAGAATTTCAGACTTACAGAACGGTTGAATGAAGAATACAAAGACCTACCGTATACCTTTTATTCAGATTCCTAAAATGTTAATATTTTATCATATTTGCTTTACCATTCTTTACCCCATATATAATATGAATACACACACACATATATACACACATATATGTTCCTTTAGAGGTGAAAAGGCATATCTGTAATTTACTCTCAAAGGGCCTACTTACTCAGAAAATAATTATATATATTTATATATTCAAATATATAATATACGAAGGTATATGTTACATATTTATATATTAATATATAAAAATGTACTATTTTTATTATATATATATTTCCTGAACCATTTGAGAGTAAATTGCAGATATGATGCCTTTTTACCCCTAAATACTTGAATATTTCCTGAAACAAGGGCATTCTTTACGTAACAATAGCACAATTATAAAATGTGAAAAATAACATTGATACACTAATACTATCTAACTTACAAACCTTAATCAAATATCATCAATTGTCTCAATAACATCCATTGTAGCAAAAAGGAAAAAAGTGGGGCGCCTGGGTGGCTCAGTGGGTTAAAGCCTCTGCCTTCGGCTCAGGTCATGATCTCAGGGTCCTGGGATTGAGCCCCGCATTGGGCTCTCTGCTCAGCAGGGAGCCTGCTTCCCCCTCTCTCTCTGCCTGCCTCTCTGCCTACTTGTGATATCTCTCTCTGTGTCAAATAAATAAATGGAAAAAAAAAAAAAGGAAAAAAGTATTTTTCTGGGTCAGGATGCAATCCAGGATCGCATGTTGTATTTCAACAAGTCTCTGTAGTTTCCCTCCATCTGGAATAATTCCTCAGTCTCTCTCTGCCTGCCATTACTTTGTCACTTGAAGATTATAGGCCAGATGTTGTGTACAAAATCACTCCATTTAGTTTTATACAGGTTTTTTCCTCATGATTAAGTTCAGACTATGCATTTTTGGCAGGACTATCACAAAAATTGATGCTGTATTCTTCTCGGTTCATTAAATCAGGAGGTATATGATGTCTATTTGTCTCACTACTGGTGATGTTAATTAACTTTGATTCCTAGGTTAAGGTGGGGTTGGTCAGGTTTTTCTTTGTCCATTTCTAATTAATAAGTGCCATGGAGGGAGGTATTTGTATACCGTATCCTATTCTTTGTAAAACTTTCACCCACTAATTTTAGTATCCATTGATGCTAAAGTTCCTAATTCTTTTTTTTTTTTTTTTTTTTTAAGGTTTTATCTTTAAGTGATCGCCACACCCAACACAGGGCTCAAACCCACAACCCGGAGATCAAGAGTCACATGCTCCACCAACTGAGCCAGTCAGGCATCCCAAGTCACTAATTCTTTTAACTGAAAAAGTACACATGACTCATGGTTCAAAAAATCCAAACAACATAATACAGTAAACAGTACAGTGAAAAGTAAATCTTTTTTTTTTTTAAAGACCTTATTTATTTATTTGACAAAGAGAGATCACAAGTAGGCAGAGAGGCAGGCAGAGAGAGAGGGGGAAGCAGGCTCCCCGCTGAGCAGGGAGCCTGATGTGGCGCTCTATCCCAGGACCCTGAGATCATGACCTGAGCCGAAGGCAGAGGCTTTAACCCACTGAGCCACCCAGGGGCCCCAAAAAGTAAGTCTTTTGATATCAGACTCTGACTCCCTCCTCCTCTTACTTGTTTTTTCTGTGTCCTTCGAGCAGAGACGATGTTACAGGATACTGAAACCCATTTCATTTTCTTCTTTCTGGGTCTGCAAGACGATGACACTTCCTACCCTGCCTTGTGGTTAGGCTGCGCCCAGGAGGCCAGTTCTGGCTCAAAGACTATGCAGAGAAGTCATATATGCACTTTGGGTCAGAACATTTAGTTCCTGTGTACGATTCCCCAGCTCTCCCCTCCCTTGCTGCAGCAGTTGTGGAAGCCATGGATTTAGACGGTGGAGTTACCGGACGGAAACAGCCTGGATCCCTGAGTCACCACAGGGAGAAGAGCGGCCCTCAGAGTTGCCCGTCTTGTGTTGGACACATGTGTGCTCAAGAAATATAAGCCTTTGCTTTGGTGAGTAACTGATATTTCAAGTTTAATATGTCACTACTAGACGATTTAGTTTATCCTAGTAAAAATGTCCTGAAAATCCCTCTTGTATTAAAAATACATATTTATGCCTAATTTTACTGTATGCAAATACATTATGAAATAGTCTATATCTTATTTTTCTTACCTAACAATGTCTTTGAGATTGTTCTACATCAGAATGTATGGCTCATTCTTCTTCAGAGTTAGGAAGTGCTGTATTACGTGAATGTACTTTAGGGTATTTGGAAGGTACCTGTCTTTCATTTAAATTTCTTAAATAGGTACTACACACATAGAGTTTAAAAACAGTTCAAAGAGTATGTGTGAAAAACTCTCCCTCCCACGGCTTTCCTGAGCGAGCACATTTCCCACCGAAGGTAACCAATATTTCCTGTTCCGTAGGTATACTTCCAGAGATAGGTTACACGTAGGATGTTGAAATGAACCTCACTTAGTCTCAGGTTTGTCTCAGATCCCCAAACAATGAAGTCACGTTCAAAGTTAGATGCCAATCCACCACCATACGATTTACAGGGAAGATTATAGAAAAGTAGCTCTTCGCTCTTAGTTCACCACCCACCTCCAGCGTATAAAAGATGTTGGAGAGTTTGAAAAAGATAGGAGAGTCAAGGTTTTTAGAGAAAGCTATCCATGTCCTGAGTCATTGCCACACCCCTAACCTCATCGTAAGAGTATGTACCCATCACCTCGCACCGATGGAAGGAGTTTTACTGGAATTGCTCAGTAGTACATAATATGTGTTCCTTCCAATTTGAGAGACCGAGTGACCAGTGTCTGAGTTATGGCTGACATAGGTCAAAGGTGAAGGGCTGGCTCAGGCGTTCCACGGGGTAGAGATGAGGCTACAGTTGGGGCTGTAGCAACACTCCCAACGGTGGGTCAAATGAACATGTTTTGTGCTATGGTACATACATGTGGGGGTCTGGAGAAGTTCGGTCTTGGATTCTGTTCGAGAATGATGCCAAAAGTAACTGCATTCCAGTGGGAGGAAAGTGGAGGCGCATCTCCAGATGCCCAGAGTCTTGAGAAAGAATTATGAACAAACAATGGTAAAAGCAATGCATTTATCTACAAGAAAGAAACCACAGAGATGTGATCCCCATCAATGGAATGAGCTTTATAGAACTAAGGAATCCGGGGCGCCTGGGTGGCTCAGTGGGTTAAGCCTCTACCTTCGGCTCAGGTCATGATCTCAGGGTCCTGGGATCGAGCCCCACATCGGGCTCTCTGCTCAGCGGGGAGCCTGCTTCCTCCTCTCTCTCTGCCTGCCTCTCTGCCTACTTGTGATCTCTCTCTGCCAAATAAATAAATACAATCCTTAAAAAAAAAAAAAAAAGAACTAAGGAATCCGATCTCTTCCCCAGAAAGAGGAGCTTTAAATCTCTGCAAACCCCAGAGTATGCAGATGCCACTCAGGACAGCGCTAGTTAAGGACAAACTTGACCATCTGGCCTATAACTTCCTCCATACGTTCCACCTTTAACAGGCCTTCCGATTGTGCAAGTCATTCACTGAAAAGCATGCCTGGCTGTAGGTGCAAACGGGGGCTGCAATCCAGCCTGCTTTCCACGCTCCAAACCATATGCCCTGGCAGGGGGTTGTGTCTTCTCGGAGGAAGAATTGCCTTTTGCTACTTCACACGGAGGCGCAGCTCTCTCCCCATGGGGTGGCAGCCATCCTCGAGGGGAACCTCTTTCTGACCTCCGCTGAGGCAGCACATAGACTAGCAGGCCCCCAGTGTGGAGGCCTCAGAGGCAATAGCTAGCGAGAGGAAGAAAGGAATGGAAGTATTGAATGAGGGAGTGAAACTGGTCACACAGTCCTTTTCCGTGGGAGGCAACCCACCCCACAGAGGCCCAAGCTGCAAGGGAGGGAGAAGCCTCAGGGGTTTTCTTGTTGTTTTGTTTTCAGGATTTCATTTACTTATTTGCCAGAGAGAGAGCAAGGACACCAAGGATGATAGGCAGAAGGAACCTGGGTCCATATAAAATCGTTACTAATTACAAAGGGAAAAAGAGTAACTTTACAGTACAGAGAACTGGCATACAACCACCTTTAACCAAGTGATCAAAGTTAACGTCATCACACCATATGCCTCCTGATACGATGCACTGAAAATACACGATACCACTTCTGCAGGGTTCCTTCCAGAAATGCATATTCTCAAATCTAATCAGGCAAACCGGAACTGAGGACATCATACAAAATAAAGGGCCTGTACTCTTCAAAAAGTCAAAGCCAGGGCGCCTGGGTGGCTCAGTCAGTTGAGCGACCTGACTCTTGATTTCGGCTCTGGTCATGAGATCGAACCCCCATGTCAGGCTCCATGTTCAAGGCAGAGTCAGCTTGGGATTCTCACTCCGTCTCCCTCTGCTCCCCCACTCCCCCCACATGCATGTGTGCACACGCTTTCTCTCTCTGAAATAAATAAAAACCTTTTTTTAAAAATGTCAAAGTCATAAAAGAAAAAGACTGTAGATTATTTATTTAAAGGAAAATAAAGAGATTGGACTTCCTTTTTTTAAATTATTTATTTATTTGACAGAGAGAGAGAGAGAGAACAAGCACAAGCAGGGGGGATGGCAGGCAGGGGAGAAGCAGGCTCCCTGCTCAACGAGGAGCCCGATGTGGGGCCGATCCCAGGACCCGGGATTATGACCTGAGACAAAGGCAGCGGCCCAACCAACTGAGCCACCCAGGAGCCCCAGGGCTTCCTTCTTTTTTTTTTTTTTTTTAATTTAAGTAGGCTCCAGGCCCAGTGTGTGGAGCTCAGTGCAAGGCCTGAAGATCAGGACCCTGAGATCAAGACCTGAGCTGAGATCAAGAGTCAGACGTTCAAACAACTGAGCTGCCCAGACACCCCCAAGAGATTTAACAGTTTTACATGCAGTGTGTGATCCTGGACCAGAAAAACAAGTTTTTGTTTTATTTTGATATAAAGGATACTTTGGGGGACATTTAGAAAAATAGGAGTATGATCTGTAAGTTATGTAATAATATCGTGTCAAAATTAATTTCCAGATTTTAAGAATTGTACAATGGTTATGTAGGAGAGTATACTTGTATTTATGAAACACACACTTAAATACTTGGGGTAAAGAAATGTTGTGTCTGTAAATTACTCTCAAACGGTTCGTAGAATGTAATAACATGTATACAGAAAGAGAGAATGATGAAACAAATGTGGCAAAATGTCAACATTTGCAGAATCTGGGGGCAGTGTATATGGGAATTCTTAGTACTAATTTTGCAACTTTTCTGTAAGTCTGACATTATTACCAAATAACTTTTTTTTTGACAGAGAGAGAGACAGCCAGAGAGGGAAGACAAGCAGGGGGAGGGAAAGAGGGGGAAGCAGACTCCCCGCTGAGCAGGGAGCCCAATGTGGGCGCGATCCCAGGACCCTGAGATCATGACCTGAGCCGAAGGCAGACGCCTAACCACTGAGCCACCCAGGCGCTCCACCAGATAATTTTTTGATTATATACACTTGAACACCTAGAGTGGAAATTGATGGCCAGTAAGACAGAGAACAAAAGCATGGGAAGAAGGACATGTGGCTGAGTGGTTCTTGGCTTTGTACTTCATACAGTCATCAGGTTGCTCCAAGGTTCTCGTGTTCAGTAGCAGCTCCTAAGGATCATATGCTTTCTGGCAGCTCTTGGGGGAACCTCGATTTCAAATTTCCGGTAAGTGCAATTTTCCAAAATTTTTTTTTTTTTAAAGATTTTATTTATTTATTTGACAGAGAGAGATCACAAGTAGGCAGAGAGGCAGACAGAGAGAGGAGGAAGCAGGCTCCCTGCTGAGCAGAGAGCCCGATGCTCGATCCCAGGACCCTGAGATCATGACCTGAGTTGAAGGCAGAGGCTTAACCCACTGAGCCACCCAGGTGCCCCCAATTTTCCAAATTTTGTTGTTGTTGTATAACAGATAATGTCATCTTAGCTGAGGAACATGAATCCAAAGATCAGTCCTTTGGAGTTTGACTGCTCTAAGGTCCTTTTCAAGCAAGGTTTAAGTTTCTCAGATAGTTCCAAAATACCCAGTCACCTGGTCTCAGGGCATTTAGAACCTGGTTAGGTGGCTGGCAAGAGAATGTGGCCTGTGCCTGTTACTGATTAGACTGAGTAGATTGGGTTAATCCTTTGCAACATGCAGCCAGCTCTGCCTATAAGAGGTTAGAATCCAGTAATTAGAATCCAGTAGACTTCCGGCCAATAGAATCCAGTAGAATCTCTCCAGTGGAGAGATTTCTAGTTACATGGGCCTGCCTGCCAGTGACAAATTCATAGGGAGACAATCTGTGAGTTCCTGAATGGGAAGAACATGGAGTCTTTTTTTTTTTTTTTAAGATTTTATTTATTTATTTAACAGAGAGAGAGAGAGAGAGAGCACAAGCATGGGGAGCGGCAGTGGGGGAGGGAGAAACAGACTCCCTGCTGAGCAAGGAGCCCAAGGCAGGACTCATCCCAGGACCCTGGGATCATGACCTGAGCCGAAGGCAGACGCCTAACTGACTCACCCAGGCGCCCTAAGAACACGAAGTCTGAAGCACCAAGGACAATACTTAAGGCCATGGGAACTCAATTGGTGTCCACTAATTATTAAGCTAATTAAAGTGGCAATACTTCTTTTGTTCTCTCCACTTTTCTTTTTCTTTTTTTTTAAGATTTTATTTATTTATTTGACAGAGAGAGAGATGAGAGAGGTAACACAAGCAGGGGGAGTGGGAGAAGGAGAAGCAGGCTTCCCACTGAGCTGAGAGCCCGAGGTGGGGCTCGAACCGAGGACCCTGGGATCATGACCTGAGCTGAAGGCAGACGCTTAACGACTGAGCCTCTCCACTTTTCTAGGTGACTAAGAGTGATAAGGGCACTTAGTCTCCTACATGGGAGGCAATACTTTACATAGCTCGAGAATAATTGCACCAGTAAAATATGTTCCTTTATCATGAGATGCCAACTTCGAATATTCTATGGAGGGAACGCAAAGTGCAGTAGTATCTTAGCCACTGTGAGTGCTGTGGCTTTTTAACAGGGGGATGCTTCAACTCATCCAGAAGAGAAACACACTATTACCATGAAGACTCGTGACTCATATAGGGCGGTTATTGTGTGAGGTCTCTTTGAATATATTCCAAGGGTCTCCTGGGACATGATCTTAATATATGTCCCACTTTTATAAGGTTTCCTGGGTTACCTTGTTCACTGGTGAGGCATGCTTTGACCATGTCTTCTGCTGTCTCAGACTAAGTTTCCCCATCAATGTTTAATATCATGGCCAACGTGTCCCTTCTGTGGTGTCCAATGTCCATTCGAAGTTTTCTGGTGCTATGGAGGCTGTCTTTCTGGGTCTTGCAACCAATCTTGTGCACATATGATGGCATTCTTGAACCTCTCTGTAGACTCATTATTCTGTTGTTTTTTTTTTTTTAAGATTTTATTTATTTATTTGACAGAGAGGAGGGAGATCACAAGTAGGCAGAGAGGCAGGCAGAGAGAGAGGGGGAAGCAGGCTTCCCGCTGAGCAGAGAGCCCAATGCGGGGCTCGATCCCAGGACCCTGAGATCATGACCTGAGCCGAAGGCAGAGGCTTCAACCCACTGAGCCACCCAGGCGCCCCTCATCATTCTGTTTTTAAAAGAAATCACTGTGTTTAAAGACTTCACATAGAGCAGCTTGTTAGCATAATGATCTGCAAAGTGTTTCCTCTAATTTTTTTTTTTTACTAGGGCCTCTACTTCATGACGGTAATTTCCAAGACAACAAGAAATTCACTTATTTGGTGTCCGTTTTTAATAGGGACACTTGAGGAGGTAAAAAGAAAAAACGTTCTCTTTCTTTCCATGGTTTTCTGAAGTCATGGACCATGAGACAGAATGTCAGAGTATATTGGTAGCTCCTGGCTGTGTTTAACAAGATACCATAAGAGGTAAGCAGGAACATCCTGGTTTGCAAGCAGACATAAAAAGGAATGGAGGGAGCCCCGAAGTGGAGCCTTGTGCCCTGATAGCAGGAAAAAAGACTGAAGAGGTTATCCACAAAGCCATTTCAGTTAAACAGAGGACTCCAGCACGAGTGCAAAGAACAGTCTCGAGAGGCTTTCCTTCCACCTAAGCCTTTGTTTCATGTGGTTCCACTGTAACTGCCACTAAGTTGGGAGAGAGAGGCATGGAGTCAAAAAATAAATGAAAGTTGATACTTCTATCCTGAAAAAAAATCTTTTAGGCATGATTTCTGGCACAAGAAGCTGCTTAGAGGCAAATAGACCCGAAGTTTCTGAGGGAACTGTATTGCCACAACCCCACCAGCCTGGCCTGGATAAATAAGGAAAGCCATAAAATAATACCTGGGTCTCTAGACTTGCACCGTCGGGAAACAGGCTGTTAGGGGCATGTAGTCCCCAAGGAGGGCACACCACTTCACTTATAGCCAGGGACAGCGATGGCAGAAGGCCGAACCAGGGCATAAGGAGAACAAGGACAAGAGAATTTTTCCTAAAGAGCAAAACCGGATCTAATCTAGGAGCTTCCTCCACTACCAGGAAGGGGGGTCTTCACAGTGTCCGTCTAGCAGGATTCCATGATTGCTTTGGACATGAATGTTTGTGTTTCCCATTCTCCCTCTTCCAAATAGTTTTTCTTGTGCTTTCCCTGTCCCCTCTGTCACTGTGTGGTGGGGTAATGGTGAACTGGCAACAACTTGCCTTTTAATTATAGGTTGCTGGACCGTGAGGAAATTCACTCAGGCCAATTAAAGAGGACTGCGATCCAAATTTTGATATGAATGCCATAATTGGATAGGACTTCTTGTGGTCTCCCTTAGGGGAAGGGTGAGTATATTTGGTGACTAGAAAGTCCAACTGTATCAGAGACCTCTTGTTGTCTACCAAAAACCATTATTCTCTGCAGGCACACAGCTAGACTCTTCCAGTTCGGGAGTGGCCGTATGACAAAGTTTTCTCCAACATAACGTGAATGGAAGCAATGTGTACCACTTTGTGACCTATGGGGTGGTACAGCACACGAAGGAAGGAGCCTAGGGTCCTGAACGACAGCAATGAAAGACAGCCATGTCCCTGACCTGAACATCTGCCCAGGACTGTTAGGTAAGCAAGAAATAAACTATTTTGGGGCGCCTGGGTGGCTCAGTCAGTTAAGCATCTGCCTTCGGCTCAGGTCATGATCTCCAGGTCCTGGGATCGAGCCCTGCATCCGGCTCCCTGCTCAGCAGGGAGTCTGCTTCTCTCTCTCTCTCTCTCTCTCAAATAAGTAAGTAAAATCTTTTAAACAACAACAAAAATAGAAACTATTTTGCTGAGTCACATTTTGGATCTATTTGTTGCAGTATTTTAGAGAGACAGACCCCATGAGTCATGCTTATTCCACATAATGATTACATATGTACATCCTTTTAAAACACAATTATTAAGGGTAACATACTAACCACCCTGTAACAAACCTTGCTTTTTTTCATTTAATGTCTTGGAAAATGTTCCATATAAGTCCATTAAAAACTTCCTCGTTTTCTTTTCTTTCTTTTTCACTTTTTGATAGTGTATTTAACTACTTAACCAGTTCCCTACTGATGGACATTTAGGCTATTTCTGATCTTTTGTTAGACACTCTCATGCTCAAGTTCTTTCAGCTAGTCCTCTGCAAATACAAGATACAGGCCAGCTTCAGGTTCAGAATGCTCTAGTTTTACTCTCTGATGCAGGATTTTGCTTCTTTTAGCCAAACTGCAGAGTTACTATGTGACATTATTGATTCTCCATGGCACACTATGATAAATTGTATATTGAAAAATAAATTCAAACTGTTACAAGTCAAATATTGACACTGCTGGGAGGAACATGGCATGGTGGGCCAATGGGATTGTTGGCCCATCCCAGCATGAATTATAGTCAGACAGCTCTGGGTTCAAATCCCAGCCCTGCTCCCTATAACATGTAACTTAACTTTGGGCAAGTTACTTAACTCTTCTGAGCACGTTATCTCATCTGTAAAATGGGCATTATTGTCAGGATTAAATGAGAAGATAAGTGAAGCGCTTAGTGCTCAATAACTCTCAGTTAAGAAGTACTATAGATTTTTCCTTAATATAGCATTTTTTTTCCTAATGACCAAAGAAAGCAAAAGTTAGACTTGACTCTGAGGTTAGGGCATACATCATAACTATCTTTATTCTTAAGTTGGGAATTGTTTTTCAAAAGATTAAATCATTCAAGTTTTTTTTTCCTTTTTTGAAATGATTTTTATTTTACATATTTTTCTGTAATTTGGTAGTTTCTTTTAAAATTCTACCGCTGGCATCTTCCCAAGTCAGTAGGAATTATGGACTTCATTGTTTTTAATGGCTATACCCATTTTGGAGATAACTATTCTTTTTTCATAAGGACAAAGTCCTCAAATCTTGTGACTATTCATACGAGTTTTCTATCAGACAATTAGGGTTCAACTGTATTGGGTCAGGGCTGATCCCACATTACAGGTCCAGGAAATTCAGTCATTGTCAATGTTATCATTGATGTTAAAGCAAACGACACAGAGACTTCATTGCTTTGGGGAGTGAGAAAGAATTGTAGAAAACGCATGCAAAAGTAAATGCCATTCTCCTAGCACTTGAATTCCAGAAGTGAAACTGGACGGCTGAACTGTCCATATTAGGAAATGACTGGTCGCTTGATGACCACACAGTTAAGCTCAGTATTTTGCTTTTTGGGGGGTGGGGGTGGCATGGAAGGGAATTGGTCAGGAGGATATTATTATTAGATCAGTCAGCTTTAGAACCACTCTATTCTCTTCCAGCATAATCTCAGTGCAGTTATAAGCATTATAAAATCAAACTTTCACTTCAGTTGGAGACCCTGAAAACCCGGCTCAGTTGGGTTCTTTTGTTTGTTGTTTAATGCAGGGGCTTGAACTCACGACCCTGAGATCAAGCCCTGAGCTGAGATCAAGAGTTGGGTGCTGGCGCGCCTGGGTGGCTCAGTCGTTAAGCGTCTGCCTTCAACTCAGGTCATGATCCCGGGGTCCTGGGATCGAGCCCCGCATCGGGCTCTCTGCTCTGTGGGAAGCCTGCTTCTCCCTCTCCCTCTGCTTGTGTTCCCTCTCTAGCTGTGTTTCTCTCTGTCAAATAAATAAAATCTTAAAAAAAAAAAAAAAAAGAGTTGGGTGCTTAACCAATTGAGCCACTCAGGTGCGCCCCCGGCTCGGTTTTTAATCAGATTCCCAAATGAGGTTATCTGTTAGTCCCTGAAACTGCAGCAGGTGAAAATCCTATGTTAAGATTGGCTTGAATCAAAGCATTCATCATGTCTTCTTGCTATTAGGTAGTAAATGAAGGCATGGGGTACAAACCCTTTCAACCTCTCTGGCATTGCATGTATTTCACCTTAATAAAATGCCAGGAGCTCCCATTATACTATACTTAGTTTTCTTTAGCTAAGAATGAGGGCCAAGATAGCAGTAAGCCGGCAATGAGAACACGGCTGTGTCATGTGCTGTGTGGGGGCAATAAAGATATGATGAGCCAGGGACCTAAACACCTTAAGCCTCACAAAGCAAAGTGCTCCCCACCCTATATTTGAGAAACTCCTTTTCTCCACCCCATATTTGGGAAGCTTCTTTTTCACCGAAGCTTCTCTAGGATATCTTGCATCCTCTGAGCCCATATTTCCAAAATACTTACCGCCATAAATTCTCTATACTTTTCTCCTGAAATTGACAGTTTTTGTTTCGTTTTTAATTCAGAGAGGACGAGAATCCTGGCCAACCTTAACAATAGAAAATGCATATTACTGTTCTTGATAACTCAACATTCAGTGTTGGTGCTTGGAAATAAAGATTTTTTTGGTGGAGGTAAAGTCCCCGGGCATATGTAGGCGTCTGTAGACACATGTACAGCAACTGGTTGGCCCCATGATTCTTCCAGCCAACCAAGCTCACTGCCAGGCCAATTTCAGCTCAGACGTCCTCTCCTCTTATACTCACCAGCACTTGACAGTGTCTAGCTTATCACAGCTCTGTTGGGTGGGGAGCCAGATGGCTTCCAAAAAGCCCCGACCAGAGGCAGAGATCTATGACCAGATGTCGAGTTCTGGGACAGATGGCTTGAACCACCTCCTGCTGCCTTTTGCTCTGCCAGTCTGCGGGACCGCTGAGTGCTAGAGCCACCACAGAAATCTGGCTGGAGTTTGCAAAGACAGCTTTCAATTAAGCATCAAGGAGAGTGAGCCAATCCAGAGGTGAGTCAAAAGTGAGTCACTTTGGGATCCGTGAGTCAATTTTTAATTGCTTTAGAGATCTGACTTGTTCCATTCCTCAGTGAGGGGAAGAACCATACAGTCAAGGCAGTCCATCAGAATGTTGGCCAATCGGGGCGTCTGGGTGGCTCAGTGGGTTAAAGCCTCTGCCTTCGGCTCAGGTCCTGATCTTGGGGTCCTGAGATTGAGCCCCGCATCGGGCTCTCTGCTCAGCAGGGAGCCTGCTTCCCTCTCTCTGCCTGCTTCTCTGCCTACTTGTGATCTCTCTCCTCTCTATCAAATAAATAAAATAAAATAAAATAATAAATAAAGTAAAATAAATAAAAGTTGGCCAATCCCAGAGCCACAGGTTTGGAAAGGACCTATGCAGTGAGAGTAGGTCAAAAGGGAATATGGCAGGAGAGCAGCTACCTGCAGAAGGCTGGCTGCCCGCTGCCAGGAGTCCCTGTTACTTTGAAGGCATTCTCAAAGTTCAGCTTTGGGTCTCAGTAATTGGGTGCTGACAGTTTTCCAGGGTTGACGGGCTTGTGAAAGCTCACACATCAGGTAAGTCAAGTCATCAGACACCACGTAACAACTGCCTGATTCAAAATATGAACAGGTCAGTAGAAGAAAGGACTGAAGCATCAGCCCGATGGGCTTCCCCTCCCCGATCCTTGGGAAAACACGCTGCACAGTGAAAGCCCAGTCAGGCTGCGGACAAAGTTAACGGTGCCTCCACCTCCGTGAGGAGGTCCCTCAGGAGTCTGTGGACTTGATCCACCACCTTTCATACCCCATTGGACGGTCACAATCCTTCTCTACACATGTTCATGACATTTACTTAGCAGAGGCTTTACACACGCTCAAAGAGGCTCCTGAGGCTATACCTTGATCTCAGGACAAGAGGAAACCTTAATCATTTGGTCACATTTTAATTTTCCATGGCATTAAAGGTACAGTAACTGCAGGACAGTCCTCTCCTGCCTTACTAGGCTAGTCAATCCTGCAAAACCTCTTGTGGAGCCAACGCAAGCTGAAAATGTCATCACCGGTAATTTCAATGGGAAAACATTTTATGTTTCCTGAGTCCCCAAACTGACACCCATTCATGCTCAAATGCCAAATCTCATTGAGACAGACCCAGTTATGTGAATAATTAATACTGGCTATCATGAACACAAACGGAAGCCATCTTTCCCTTTACTAGTTATGACTAATTACATTATTACTCTATAATATGACCATTTCCCTGTTGTTTCTTAGCTTTTATGTCCTGTACATTTAAGATTAAATTTATGACAAAACATACAAACAATACCCAATACTTATACAATTCAACCTTTAGTTTAAAAAAAAAAAGCAATAGGGGCACCCGAGTGGCTCAGTCATTAAGCATCTGCCTTCGGCTCAGGTCATGATCCCAGAGTCCTGGGATCAAGCCCCGCATCGGGCTCCCTGTTCACCAGGAAGCCTGCTTCTCCCTTTCCCACTCCCCCAGCTTGTGTTCCCTCTCTCACTGTGTCTCTCTCTGTCAAATAAATAAATACAATCTTTAATAAATAAATAAATAGCAATAAAATCAGTGAAAACCACAAATGATATTAGTTTTACTGAACAAGTTGAAATACAACGGACACAACATGTAAGATTACCCCTGCTGTAAATAATCAAAACAGTGAGAAATCAGATGGGAGAACATAAGGTAACTTAGATTAACCATGTAAAGGGGATGTATGGTGGCTCTCTTCTTTAGGTGCTAAGAAGCTCCAAGAATTATATCCGACTAAATCCAGCCTAATAGATACAAAGAAATGCCCTGGGTATCCTTTATCTTTTATTGAAAAAAAAAAAAAAGACCTCAAAATTTATTGCTTTAACTTTAAAACAATAAACATTATTTTTCACTGGTCTGTGGGTTCACTGGGGGTTTCTCTGGGTCTGGGCCAGCACAGCTGGATTTAGATAGTCTACAGTGGCCTGGCTCACATGTCCAGGGATTGGCAGGCTAGATGGTCTTAGGGGCCACACTCATATGTCTGGCAATTGGTTAGATGTCAGATGAGGTGTTGATATTGTGTCTCTCCTCACCCATCAGGTCAGCTATGAGTTTTTCACAAGGTGGTGGAAGAGTTCCTAGCAGCCAGAGAGAACAAGCCACCATTTGTAAGCACTTTTTAAAGAATCTCTTTGTATCAGATTCGCTAATGTCCCATAAAACAAAGCAAGTCACATGGTCAAGCCTAGATTCAGAGAGAGGAGAGACCACATCTCTTTGAGGGGAGAAGCTGGAAAATACCAAGGCTATTTGTTCAATCTACTATATCTTGGAAGCCAAAATAGAGAGATTGAATGATATTCCTTATAACCAGAATGGGTGATTTATCTCAGGGTTTAAACATATTTCCATGGGGGTGGGGGGAGACTTTTCTGTTATAACTACTGAGGTCATCTAATAAGGCTGCCATCTTGGGTCTGCTACTGCACCTAAGGGAAAGAGATAAAACCAAAGAGGAAGGCAGAGGCTATGGCTCTGTAGGCCGCATGTAGGAATTTCAGTCTTGATCCCAAGAACAATGAGAAACTATAGAGCATTTTAAGGAGAGATAAGATCACTTGGGCTGCAGTGAGAATAGTAATTCTAGAAACTTTTCCAGGAAGGGGAATAGTGAGATAAGCCTTTAGTCACAGAATACGGGGTCAAGGGAAAGATTTTTTGTTTATTTTTTGTTTTTAAAGCAAAAGATGGTTGAAACTAGAGCTTGATAGACTACTGATGGAAGGATCCAATATTGCAAGAGGTTAGAGGGAGAGCCCTGGGAATTGGGAAGGGAAACTCGAGCACACATGAAATGTTTGGCTTACAAAAAATTATCATACAATAAAATTGATTGTATTTTTCTTGTATAGTACTATGGATTTCAACACATGCATAGATCCACGTAACTACCACCACAATCAGGATACAGGAGAGTGCCATCTCCCCAAACCCTCCGTTTTGCTATTTCTTTATAGTTACTCCTTTACCCCTAACTCCTGGCAACCACTAACTTATTCTCCATCACTACAGTGTTCATCTTTTCAAGAGTGTCACTATGAGACTAGCTTTTTTCATTCAGCAGAATGCTTTTATTGTTATGTTGGTATAATGCCAAGTTGTTGGGTATTATCAATATTTCATTCTTTTATATTGCTGAGTAGTACCCCATTAGGGTCGGCTTCTGATAGCATTCCCCAGGTCAGTATATGGTTTCACTATTCTACCAGTTACTCGGGCCAAAAACCTTGGCTTCATCCTTGACTCGACTCTCTTCTTCAACCTACACATGCAATTCATCAGTAAATCCTCGTGGCTTTACTTTCAGAATAGACCTGGAATCTGACCACTTTTTAATACCTGCACGGCTGTCATCAAGTTTAGGCCACCATCTTCCTTTGCCAGGGCAAGTGCTTCTACTCTTACCCCTCGCCCTGCAGTCTGTTCTGCACACAACAGCTAGATTGAGCCTTTTAGAGACTTAAATCTGATCAGGCCACTCTTCTGCTCAAAACTCTCCAGTGGTTTCAGTGTTGACATTCCAGAGTTGTCACTATGGGTTAAAAGACCCACAGGATTGGGCCCCTGAGTACTTCTCTGATCTCTTTTCTGCCACCATCCCCCTCACTCACTCTGTTTCAGCTCTAGGGGTCTCCTTGCTATTCCATTAGTAAGCCAAGCATGCTCCTGCCTCAGAGCATTTGAACCTGCTGCCTCCTCTGTCTGGAACACTCCGTTCCTATATCTCCACATGGCTCACCCCATCAAGTCGATTCCAGTTTCTTCTTACCAGTCCCTCTCTAATACCTAAAATAGCAGCTACCTGCACCATCGTCTAACCCTTACTCTGCTTTGTTCTTTGTCATAGCACACATATATTTTTCTGTCTCTCAACACTGGAAAAATCTTTTAGGATAAGGACTTTGTTCACTGCTTAACAAGCACCTAAACAGGTGCCTTGCTTGGCATATAGTGCGAGTTCAATGAATATTTTTTATTTAATAAGTTATAGAAAGAAAAGACAGAATGAGAACATATGTCGATTTTTAGATTTTAGGACATTCTGCATTTATTTCATTTTAATTTCGGTATAGTTATCATACAGCATTATATTAGTTTTGGGTGTACAATATAGTGATTTCATAATTCCATACATCACCTAGTGCTCAAGTGCACTCCTTAATCCCCATTATCTGTATCACCCATCTCCCCACCCACCTCCCCTCTGGTAACCATCAGTTTGTTCTCTATAGTTAAGAGTCTGTTTCTTGGTTTCTCCTCCCCCCATATTACTTATTTATTTTGTTTCTTTTTTTTTTTTAAGATTTTATTTATTTATTGAGAGAGAGAGACAGCAAGAGAGGGAATACAAGCAGCGCGAGCTGGAGAAGGAGAAGCAGGCTCCCCATTGAGCAGGGAGGCCAACTCAGGGCTCCATCCCAGGGCCTTGGGATCATGACCTGAACGAAAGGCAGATGCTTAATGATTGAGCCACCCAGGCACCCATTGTTTATTTGTTTAAGTTCCACATGTGAGTGAAATCATATGGTATTTGTCTTTCCTTGCCCGACTTATTTCACATAGCATCATACTTTCTAGTTCCATCCACGTTGTTGCAATTGGCAAGATTTCATTCTTTTTTATGGTTAGATAATATTCCATTGTGTATATACCACATCTTCTTTATCCATTCTTTATTGATGGACACTCAGGCTATTTTTATAATAATCTGGCTATTGTAAATAATGCTGCAATAAATACAGGGGTGCATGTATTCCTTTTATTTAGTGTTTCTGTATTTTGGGGGTATACGACATTCTGCTTTTTCTGTTACTTATACAGCAAGATAATCAAGGGAAGGTGTATGGAAGTGTAGGGCTACAGATTTGCAGAGATAGTGGAAAGTGAGTTAACTAGAAAAATATTATAATGAAATTTCCAGGCATTGTCCAGAGCCCATTAAAGTTGAAATTAATAATTTAGTGATGCCAGTCTGTTCAGCAGGACAATTTTCTACAACAAGATACAGGCATGGAGAAGCATGTTGGTCCATCTAGGGTGGAAGACTTAGGTGGGCAGAGTGGCGGGCAGGCTTAGGGGTAAGAGTAGGATTGTAATGGAATACTGTTGTATCTAAGATGCATTAAGAGGGGAAATGAAGAATGTGGACTAATGGGGGCTTTCAACGGATTAGAGGTACTGATAAAGTGAAAAAAAAGTTAAGTTCTTGGACAGTCAAGCTGAAAGGACATCAGGCTGTAACTGGACAGAAGGATGTTCCAATTATTAATTTGTAACGCGATAACGTTTCTGGTGACAAGATCCAGGTTTTTTTTTTATAGGATTGGGAGGCTAATGTAAAGGTCGCTAGAGATGAAGCCCGGACGGTAACCGGGCCGTTTGACTGAAATTATCAAGATGGAAGCTAGAGGGGAGAAAAGTACAAGGAGCTGGATGCGGCAATAAACAGATGATCTCGAAGAAGCGGTTAAACAAGTGGCAAAGTCTTAAAAGTAAGCGTCGGAGAAGCAAGGGTTTTTACAAGAGGTGACCGTATTCGGCACAAAGCTCCCCGACCTTCTGAACCTGGGAAGTGAGAATACTAATTCTCTAGGGGATGAAGTATCCTTGGGGGGACAGCCAGGTCCCAGTCGGAGAAGTTCAGAGAAAACTGATCTGGAAGCGAGAATCTCAGAGGAAGATCGATTTGATAGCAGTGAATTGAGGAGGGGACCGAAGCAGAAGAAAACACAGACACCCCTCGTCCTTAATTTACCTTCCTCCCAACCTGACGCTGCGCCACAACAACCCCCGCAACCAGAAAACAGGCGGAGAAGAGTGAACGCCGACCGGCTCTTTTCAACTCCGCGCGGAAGTCCTCGCACCGGAACGCCGCGGTGTCCGCGCTTTCCCATTGGCGAAAACTTCCGCCAGCGTCAGTCCGCTTCCGCCAACGACTCGGTCGGGCGGGGCCATCCCTAGAAGTCACTTCCGCTTGACCCCGCCCCTCGGTCCCTTTTTGGCCGCTTCCGGCCTTAGCCCCCGCCCCGTCCAGTGTGGCCCCGCCCCCGCCCCGCCCCGGGCTCGCGGCCCAGGCCCCGCGGCGCCGCTTCCGGTGCGGGCCCCGCCCCGGCTATGGCCCCCGGCTGCGGAGGAGTCCGAGACGCAGCTGCTGCGCCGGGGCCTGAGCGGCCGCCACCACCCCAGCCGGCGGATCCGGAGCGCCCCGCACAGGTAAGGCGCGTGGGGCCCGGCTCCTTCAGTCGCGCGGGAGCGGGGGCTGTAGCAGGTGGAGGGGCCGGAGGGGTGCGAGAGGAGGCAGGTGTGTGGGGGGAGACGCGAAGGCGCGTGCTGGCAGAGCACCGGGGCCGCGGAGGAAAAGTGAGAGCGCTGGGAGGAGACCCGAAGCTCCCTGCAACCCTTAGGGTGATATGAGATAAAGAGATGGGAAGAGTAAGGGCCCCCGGGAACTGAGAGGGCGAGGATAGGTAGGGTTGGGGCGATCGAAGAAGAGCCAGCGGATTGGCTGGGAGGGCTTGGTAGAGGTAAAAGTGATAGGGCTGGACTGGGGGGGGGGGTCTAAAGGAGGGGGCGCTGGCGTAACCAGGGAAGGAGGTATGGGGCTTCAAGGGGACCGCGGGGCCAGAGGGATCCGGCATCGAAGGTAGCGGGAATGGAAGGGGAGGCCGGGTTCAAAGCTACAAGCAGTCGGTTGCGCCTGGCATGGTGGTCCGGAAACTTTAGGGAAAATGGGGGAGGGGGCCGCGTGAAGGGACGAAGTGGTTTAGATTTTTGAGACACAAGTTTTCGAATTGTAGGCAGGTGGCATTGTTGTTTGGATCTTTCTGCTTAGGGACGGGGTGGATGGGCTCTTTGCGGGAGGGTGTGTGTATTGAGTTGTGGAACTGAGTCATCTCAATCTTACTAAAGAGGCAGTGAGACACCTCCCCCTCTGCTGGGGACAGCACACTGAGAAGATGGTGCCACAGGACAAGAAGCAGTTGTTCAAAGACTGGCAGGACTCAGTTGAAAAGTGATTCCTCTTGTGATTGATTGCCTGTAATGATTATAAGGAAAATGAAAATTTTTAATTTTAATTAAAATTAAATCATTATTTGCTTTATTCTTTATTATTTGCTTTATTCTTTTGTTTAATTTTTTTACACTAATTGTTTTTATCCTAAATGAATACTTTTGCCAGCTGGATTTAATGTGGGTGTAAATCTTTTCATGTGTTGTTACACTATAAAAAGGGCTAAAGCAGAATGAAAGCAGTGCGACAGGCATAACTCACACTTTCTCAAGTGCCAAGAGAGGAAGTGGAAGTAAAGGCAGTAAGAGGCAAATTGGAATTTGAATCTTTCACAGATTCCAAAAGGCAAAAGCAGTGCTTCTCAGATAAACAATGAGAATTTTTATCCTTACTTTTTTGCCTAGCTTTTAACAATTGCACCTTTCCCCCCTACCCATTAAAAAATTAGTAAATCCAAGCAGTTTTTATTGCTAGGGATGTGATTCCTTCCCCATGAATTTTTGAAGATGCCGAAGGCATGTAGTATTTTTTTTTATCTTAGACTCAGTTCTAAAGCAGTGAAATAATGCAAATATCAAGTCTCAACCTGTGCAGGGGAGCTTCTCTCATGTGATGACAACATTGTACACCATGTTGCAAGTCCCGGTCACCTAAAATTTGCCTGTGCATAGTAATTCGTTCAGTTATGGAGACTTGCTAAGGAAACATAACTCAAGTGAGGTTTGTTGGGGGTGGAGATCTGGAGAGGAGGAAGGGAAAGGGGGAGCTAGAGTGGAGAAAAGGGTGTGAAAGGGTGCTGTGTTTGGAGACTGATTGGTAAGAATGCTGATAAACCTGCCCCCAGAATACTTTTGGCCTGAAAGCCTTTTCTGTTTGCATTTGTCATAGAATATCATAGTAGAAGTGAATCAGAAGGAAAGGGGCTGTGAAGAGATTTACTTGGCTGTTTATGAAAAAGAAGCCTTAACTTGTTGTTTAGGCAATATTGATATCTGTTTCAGTTTAATTAACTTTAAAATCTCCAGAGGAATTCCCCCCTGTTTGTTTTCTGAGTGACCACTGCAATTTGAAACTCTGGCCTCCTTGTGTGTTTCTTTCTTTCATGTTGTTGAAATTGGATTCTTTTTGAGGCTGTAATGTACAGTTAGCGTGGCTCAGCCCTCTTGAAAAGCAGGCTGGCAATTCGATCTGGGAAATTTGAAAAGTTTAAACTGAAGAGCAGTTTGCCGTGTTCTGCTTTTGTGTGCGAGAAATCATTCTGTCTGCCTGATAGCTCTGTGTCTAGCTAGGATGGTACTTTCTTTCTCTGATGGGCCTGGGAACATGAGCCTCATTCTCTCTTTTGTAGGCAGGCCCTTCTTTCCTTCATTACTGTGGTTTCATACTCACAACCTTTGTACAGTGCAAACCCAGTTGCCTTTTCAGTAATAAAGAGGCTAATGTCTGATAATGTCAAGAAAGATCAGAACACAGAGATTCGCAGGCTAGATGCTGTCAGGATTTACTTCTTTTTAAACCTGCAGTCGTCCACCACTGCTGAGATTCATCCCGCATTTCCTCTCTTAAATCCCGTTCTTCTTCACACCATTCCCTACCACTCTCCCCCCACCGCCCCCCCCCACTCCTCCTAGAACCCAGGCCCAGGAGCATATGTTTAGTGTTCAGAACTCCCACCCTTTACCAAAAAAAAGAAAGTCTTTTAATACCTGTTTTACCATTTTTCCCCCCTGTTTCTCCTTCTTTGTGGTTTCTGTTAATGACTTAAGGTTTAGACCCAGTGTGCCGGCCGGGCTGTTCCCAGCTTCAGAGCCATGCCCGTCGGCGGCTGAAGCTTGAGGCAGTGATGGAGCCCCTGGTGCGACAGAAGCAGCCGCGGCAGCCACCGCCACAGCAGGCCCTGCACCTGGCGCCTCTGCAGATGGATGCCAGAGAGAAGCAGGGGCAGCAGATGAGAGAAGCCCCGTTCTTGTATGCCCAGAAGCTGGTCGCACAGCAGACTCTCCTTTCTGTCCCCCCTGGGAGGCCATCTGGCAGCTCTGCCCTGGGTCCCTTGGCCAGAGGGTCACCAGCCGCCGCGGTGGCCCAAGTTTTTGAACGGAGCAACGTGAACTCCGAGCCCGAGGAGGAGGAGGGAGGTCTGGAAGATGAGGATGGGGATGATGAAGTTGCAGAGGTGGCTGAGAAAGAGGCCCAGGCCACGTCCAAGTTTTTCCACGTGCAGAAAGTGGTTCGCCAGGACCCCAGAGCAGTGCCCGGATCTGGTCTGCTTCCAGCACCAGGGCTCCCACTGCGTGGACTGCAAGCTAAAGAAGACCATACCAAAGATGCTTCCAAGGCCCCACCTTCAGTCTCCGCAGCTGGGCAGCCGAGCTGGAATCTGGATGAGCAGCTCAAGCAGGTCAGTCTTCATGGTGCAGGGGGTCATTTGTTCTTCTAAAGGCTGGGCGAGAAGAGTCCTGCCAGGGCCAGCATCTCTGCCAGTCCGTGCCTTCTCACCCCACCTCTGTGACCCAACAGCCTAGCCGTGAATAGACTTTGAATTTTTTCTCATGCTTGTTTTCTTGATTACAGCAATGAAGTGTGCAGGTTACTCCTAATATAGATTGTTTCAAGTGGGATGTGAAAGAATGTCAGTACAGTCTTTTTTTTTTTTTAAAGGAAGGATGAGATTGCAATAGTGTTATGAGGGATATCTAAAAATGCAATGTGTGACTGTAATTACAGTTCTTTTACAAAGAACAATCTTGCCTAAGACCATTCCTTAGCTCCAGGCTAAACCAGGATCCTGCTCTTTAAGGATAGTTTGGTTGTTTTGCTGACAAGAAGCGCTTGCATAGTGTATGTTTTCCAACAATGAACATTGCAGACATTTCATTTCACCTTTACACCACCCCCTTTGAAACAGGAAGGGGTAGACCTCAAAATTCCTAGTTTAGCCAAGGCAAGCTTAAGTGATTTTCAAACATGGGTGAGCATCACAGTCATCACGGGAGTTTTAAAAAATACAGATTCTAGGATCTTAAAGAATTATCTTGGGGTGGAGCCTGAGGAATCTGTGTTCTTAACCAAGCCTTTGGCTTCTGCTTGCTCTTCTCTTTCTGACCTGCAGTGCAGTTTTTCCTCACCCAAAGAATAGGAGTGCTGATGGGTTGTTCCAGGTTAAGTGACTCATTGATGCTTAGACAGGGACTTCGTGACAAAGCTGGTAGTACCTGGGTACTCCCTATAAATACATGCTCTTCAGTGGCCCAGTGGTGCTCTTTGGAAATGCGTTGTGAAGAGCTGTGGGTTTTCACAGGGCAACTGAAGTCATCTAAGAAAGGTCCTTTGGAACCTGAAAAATCAGCGTCTTTGTAGAAAGAAGCCCTGTGTAGTTGATCAGAGTTTTGGCACAGCGGTGTTTGCAGTGGATTCCAGAGCCAGCAAAGTGGGGTTCAGTTCCCGTCTCTTCCATTTATTACCCTTGTGATCTCTCGGGAGGGCTGCCAGTCTCTCTGAGCGTGGGTCTTTCATCCCTGAAGTGACAATGACGAAGCGTGGCTCCCAGGGATGGTGTGAGGTTTGACTGAGCTAGCGCGTGGTCAGTCGTAGTGCTCCCCATGCTCCTCTCTGCACAGAGCGCCATCCTCTGCTGCAGCCCCACGGACAGGCTCAGAAGCAGGCAAAAGATGCCGAGGTGCCCCGGGGTTTTCCCTTGGCTCACCCCACGGTAGTGGCTGAGCTGGGACTTGGATCAGAGAGTCCCAGCTTCCACGACAGCGGCAGCCTGGCCGCCAGCCCAGACCCGCCTCCTGGCTGATTGCTTTAGTTTAGCAAAACATCTGTGAGTTGCCTGCAGCCCCCGCGCGGCCTTGCGGCTGGCAGAGTTCCATGCCGGCCGCTGAGTCAGCTCCGTAGCGGCATCCCGCCCTGACAGCACTGGGAAAGTTCAGGCCCAAGGCGGCTGGGCTGCCCCCGCCTTGGCAGCTGGCCAGCCTCTGCGTGTGTGCGGTCGTTCCTAGAAAGTGCAGCCGCGTGCGAGGAACAAGTGGAGCTCCAGAGCCTGTCTGTCTTCAGGAAGTGCAGCAGGTGTTGAGGTCAAGCCATTAGAGCTTTGAAAAAAGAGACTCTTGAGAAGCGGCGTGTGCGTGCACACTCGGGTGCACAGTGGCAGGCACCCAGCACCAGGTTCTGGGCGCGGCGGCCCCGTGACTGCACAGCTCAGTGCTCAGGTGCTGGCTGTTGGTTTCTGAAACCCTCTCAGTTCATTTTAAGTTTCTGAGGCATACTCACTAATTATAGACTGCCTGGCAGAGCACCTGCCAGAATGTAACACCAGCAAAGCTGAGACTGAATCTCACACCCTAAGTTCCCCTTCGCCTTGGATTTGGAGATCAGGAACTGGGTTAGGGGGTTATTGGGTAACAGTGACTTTGAAATCTCCGATGTGCACCTCCTTTTCCTTTTGAATTTAATTTTACAAAATTGCTTTGGTCTGTGCCCACCTCCTTTGTCTAATCCTGCCTTTAAAGGAGTAAATAAGGGGTGTTTGGGTGGCTCAGTCGGTTAAGCGTCTGCCTTAGACTCAGGTCATGATCCCAGGGTCCCGAGATCCAGCCCCATATCAGGCTCCCTGCTCAGCGGGGAGTCTGCCTCTCCCCTTTCTTCTCCTTCCCCCCTGCCCCCGCCCCTGGTGCTCTCTCACGAACTCTCTTGCTCTCTCTCACACTCTCAATGAATGAGTAAAATCTTAAAAAAAAAATAAAGGAGTAAATAGGGATTAAAAAAACTTTTTTTAAAGTTGTGCTTATGAAGTGGGGCTGAAAAAATATCCTTGGAGAGAGCCTGTAGAAACCATTACAGACGGTGAAACTAGCTTTTTTATTGTTCACAGTTTCTTGTTTCTTATGCAGTTAACTTGTAGAGAGCAGAAATGGAGTGTCCCTTGCTCCAGCAACAGTTACAACGATCTTCTGCGGGTAATACAAAATGATCTCACTGTCAGTGTGTTGCAGTGTCCGTTTTGTTCTTTTATACAACAGACTTCTTTATACAACAGATTTCTTTGGGCCAGGCCTGAGCTCCGTGGACTAAGGAACTCACAGTCTAAGCAGAGGCCGTGTGGAAACCTCAAGGGGCATTGGGTCTCATTGGGCCTTGGGTTGCAGTAATTTCACTCTGTCCTAAGTCAGCTGAAGCCCAACTGCCCAGCCCTAGCAATGCTGCAGATATTTCCTTTTTCCTTTTTTTTTTTTTTAAATTTGTATTTATGGGCACCTGGGCAGCTCACTTGGTTAAGCAACTGCCTTCAGCTCAGGTCATGATCCTGGGGTCCTGGGATCGAGTCCCACATCGGACTCCCAGCTCCATGGGGAGTCTGCCTCTCCCTCTGACCTTCTCCCCTTTCGCGCTCTCTCTCATTCTCTCTCTCTCTCTCTCAAATAAATAAAATCTTAAAAAAATTTGTATTTACTTATTTGAGAGAGAGAGAGAGAAGGAGCATGAGCGAGGGAAGAGGGAGAAGCAGACTCCCCTCTGAGCAGGAAGCCCAATGCAGGGCTTGATCCCAAGACCCCAGGGTCATAACCTGAGCCAAAGGCAGATGCTTAACCCACTGAGCCACCCAGGCTGCCTATGCTGCAGATATTTTAAAACAAGATTTTGTTTCAGACATTCACATACCAGGTAAAACGTTAATTTTGTCTACAGTGTAGCTAACGTTGCTTGGTAAGTGAATAGGAATAATCAAAAAATATTTTGTAAGACTTTGGGGGGGGGGTGTTTGCAGGTCAACAGGCATCTGCCAACCAAAAAGCAAAATTTAAAAAGCTTAAGGACTCTACAGATTATCTTTTGTTTTGTAATCCCTTTCTTAGAACATGTGAAGTCAAAATAATTTTATGGATTCTCTGTAAAAAAAACTCTTAGAAAATAATTGCTTCTTAAGGCCCGGATCGTTAGGCAGAGTATAGTATTCTCTGACACCAGAGTGATGGGAAGATGGATAATGCCATCGAGCCAAGCATTCTAAAGCCCATCAGATTTCGATGGGCAGAGTAAATAATTGTAAAACAAGGCAACAGACAAAGAGCTGAGTGTCCCTTCTCTCGAGGGAGATCAGTAGAGCCCTGTCAGCATACAACCAAGTGGGGGGTGTTGCTGGCCTATTACGGGTGGTCTTCTGTCCTCCTGGGAAGAGGGTAGTGCAGGCAATACAGGCTTTGTCTGTCTTGAGCCTATTAGTGGAGCCAGCTTTCCAGAAGGGTGTAGACTCCCTCAGAAAATAGAAAGATGAGCAATGGCTTGATAGGCATGGGGAAGTCGAAGTGTGTATGTTTGATTTTTTTTTTTGCATACTTGGGCAGTCACCTCGGTTACTGAGTGTGGGAAGGAGGAAGAATGGCTGACTGCTTGGTCTCTGGAATCTATTACCAAGACCTCCTCTAAGTAGTAAGGTGCTGTTTCTTGGGCTAGTCCTACTTTTCTTGGTTCATACTGCACGTCTTTGGAACGTTTGATGCTTTTTGTAAAGATTGTGTGAACTATTGGCCTGAATAAAACTAAAGTCATAAGCTTTCCTCACTTTTCTTTGTAGGTCTATCTTGCATGCCCTTAGCTTCTACGAACGTCATAGTGGAATCCAGTCAGTGGTTCTAAATTGAGGTTGATCTCCCCCACCCACCCACCCACCCACCCTGCTCCCAGATGTTGTTCGGCAGTGTCAGGAGACACGTTCGGTTGTCGAGACTGTGGTGGGGGAGACAGGCTACTGGTGGGTCGTGAGTAGAGGCTCTACCGGTAAACATCCTGTCCCGCACAGGACAGGCCCCCACGACAGAGAATTACCTGGTCCAAAATGTCAGTAGTGCCGTGTTGAGAAACCCTGCTGTACATTGTGCAATTAGAAAAAGAACATATGCCATCCTTTCTTCAGACACTGCCCTAGACTCTGTCCCTTTGCGTTTCGGTCTCGGTGGCTGAAGAGTTTGGCAACCTTGGGTTTTCATCACACCTCCTTTCAATATCTGTGTTGAGTTCATGTCTTTCCCCATAGTCACCTGGGTGACCAAACCGTCACTTCGGAGAGGATTGGGACCTAGAAGTCATGCTCTCTCATTTGGCTCAACCAATGGTGCTTCCAGCAGAGCGTTCCATGATGTCCAAGATGTCTGTGGTGATTCATGACGTAGCTTGGTTGCCCTTTTAGACATTAACCCCCAAAGGTTAAGGCATAAATCCTCAGCAAATGTGTTAATTAGTAACAGATTTAATTATTAAATCAACATTGGTTTTGGAGCCAGAAGATGTGGATTGAGATCCTAGCTCCAGTGCTTGCTCACTATGGTACTTGGGGCAGGTGTCCTAACCTGCTGCTCCGAATCCATACATACACGTATCCCGGAGGATGGAAGTCATCCTCCCCACTGTGGTCAGGGAGCGACTGTAAAGTTGTTACAAAGGTGGAAGAAGAGTGCAAGTGTGAAAGATCTTTGTAAATTTATACCATCATACAAAAGTTGGGTCAGATTGGCATTAGCACCAAAATACTTTTTGAAGCTGTAATTCTTCAGTTTTCCCTACTTTTGTAGGTAAGATGCTCCATAGATCCTAGACACAGCTCTGAAACAATTCCTTTTCAAGTTTCCCAGAGCTTTGACCAAACTCTCGTATTCTGGAGTTCTCTGAAACACTTCAGGATTATGTGAGCTGAAACCATTGCACTTTTTTTTTCAGTCAGCACTTTAAAAGCTGCTTCTTTCCACGTTAAAGCAGGGGTATATGCTTCTTTCTTCTTTAGGTAGAACTAAGCTTTATTTACATTGAATTCTTTTGTTGTTGTTGTTTTTTAAAGACTTTATTCCTTATTTGAGAAAGAGAGAGAGAAGGCGCACAAGCAGGGGAAGAGCAGAGGGAGAAGCAGACTCCCCACTGGGGCCCTCTGTGGGGCTCGATCCCAAGACCTGGAGGTCACAACCTGAGCCAAAGGCAGATGCTTAACCAACTGAGCCACCCAGGTGCCTCATGTTTACATTGAATTCTTATAAATACATGATCATGACTTAACTGAGGTCCTTACCCTTCTTACCAAACACCGATCCCATCACACACATCTGAGATTCCATGCCCCTCCTAATTTTCAGGGACTTGCGCCATCAGAGAAAGACCTATTTGCCTGACTCTTTGGACCCACTGGCTTCTGAAGCTTTTTCCATATTCATACGTGTTCTGCTGTCTCCCACATTTATTATTTTTTTAAAGGTTTTATTTATTTATTTGAGAGAGAGAAAGCATGAAAGGCGGGGGAGGGCCAGAGGGAGAAGCAGACTCCCTGCTGAGCAGGGAGCCGGATGCAGGACTCGATCCTGGGACCCCAGGATCTTGACCTGAGCTGAAGCCAGTTAGTTGCCCAACCAACTGAGCCACCCAGGCATCCTGTCTCCCACATTTAAAAACAGCAACAAAAAACTCCTTTAATCAATAGATCTGTCTGGTTCATTTGTTACAAGGGAATTAGAAGTCATTTTTAAAAAACTTTCCCTTGCGGACACATCTCCTTCCAGGTTAGTTCTCATTGTCTCCTCTCCCCACAGCAGAGCCTCTCCGAGGCATTGTTTGCACTCCCTACCTCCACTTTGTCTCCTCCAGCTCACTCCTCAATGCACTTCAGTCTAGACTCTGACTCTTCCGTGTTCCTGAAGTTCCTCTTGGTGAGGCCTCCCAGTGACCACCATGTTGCCAAGCCCAGCCTACCCTCACCTCACTTGATTTCTCAGTGGTATTGAACACAGTAGACCCTCTCCTTGAAACATTCTCTTCCTTTGCTTTCCGTACCCCCTCCGTTGGCTTATTTTCCTTTCCTTGTCTCTTCTGTCTGACTACTAGAACCCTGAGTTCCCTAGGTCTTAGTCTTAAACCCTCGTCTCTATATCCCCCTCCCCGGGCAATTTCTTCCAGTCTCATGGCTTTAAATACTATCCACAAACCATTGACTCCAGTATGCATTGTTTGAGCCCTTGTTTCCATTCTGAGCTCAACTGCTGTATTCCCAACTACCTTCTTGACATTTCCACTTAGATATTTCACTGGCACGACAAGTTTAACACCTATAAACCTGAACTCTTGATTTCCAACCTAGTCCCCTACAGTTACTTCCTCCTTTATTTTTCCTTCTCTGTAAAGGACATTTCTCTCCCTTTGGTGATTCATACCAGAAACCTTAGAGTTGACTGTCTCTCATACCTCCTACTCTGTCACTCCATCTGGCGATGTCCAGTCATCACCAAGTCTTATCATTTCTCCTGTTGAAATGTCTAGAATTCTGCCCCTTCTCTCCTCCTCCACTACCATCTACCTAATCCAGGCTACCTACCTCCTGCTGGAGCTATCAACAAGTGTCTGTGTCTTCCCTCCCCCATTCTAATCCATTCTCTACACAGTAGCTAGAATGATCTTCTAAAAAACAAATCAGATTATGTCACTCCTTTAATACCATCCAAGTATGATGTCAGTTGCTCTAATTGTAAAAGCCAAAATCTGCATAATCTGATCCCTGCCTGTTTGTCAGCCTTATTTTTGCGAATGTCCTTACCAATCATTGTACTACTCCAACCACCCTCGCCTTTTAGTATGCTAGTCCTGCCTAGAACACGCCTCTAGGCTAAATCTGCCCAGCCTTCAGTTCTCACCTTAAACACGCTTCCTCAGTGGCACTGTCTTCACTTTTAGAGTAGATGAGGTAATATGCTGTCATTGAACATTTTATATTTGTGTGGTTGGTTGACTTGGTATCTGATTCCCGTACTAGATGGTAAACTCTAAGAGAACAGGGACCATATCTCCCTCGCTTATCATGTATTCCGGTGCCCAGCGGAGTGGTGGCAGGTAATAGGTGCTGAATAAATATTTGTGTTTTCCACTGTCTTTTACTTTGCCCTGTTTTTGTTTCTGTTTTTTAATGCGAATGGCACCATTTCATTTTTTTAGAGCGGTCTTAGGTTCACAGCAAAACTGATTGATTTCCCACCCCACCCCTGCCCCACCTATGCGTGGCCTCCCCCACTATCAAAATCCCCCACTAAAGGGGTACATCTGTTGCAATGGATGGACCTGCACTGAGACATCAGTATCACCCAAAATCTGTAGTTTATCTTAGGGTTCACTCTTGGTGTTGTATGTTCTGTGGGTTTTGCCAAATGTGTACTGGCATATATCCACCATAGTAGGATCGTACAGAGTAGTTTCATATAGATTCACATGCTGTTATAAAAAGAATAATTTAGAGAGATCCCCGTACACTTTTCCCAGTTTTCCCCAATGGTAACTTTTATTTATTTTTATTTTATTTTATTTTTTTAGATTTTATTTATTTGAGAGAGAAAGAGAGAGCATGAGCAGGGGGAGGGGCAAAGGGAGAGGGAGAAACAGACTCCTCTGCTGAGCAGGAAGCCTGACTCAGGGCTTCATCCCAGGACCTTGAGACCATGACCTGAGCCAAAGTGTCAGATGCTTAACTGACTGAGCCACCCAGGTGCCCCCAGTGGTAACATTTTATAAAACTACAGTATAATATCATAGTCTGGATATTGATAGTTTATTATCCACTGATCCTATTTAGATTTTCGAAATTTTAGTTGTACTCTGTGTCTATTTTTTAAGCCTGTTTAGTTATATGTTTAATATATCTTCTGAAATTCTTGTTACTTAATAAATGCATTTGAAGCTATAGATTTCTCTCAAGGTCACACTTTTGCTGTACCCCACAAATGTTGGTACGTAACATTTTCATTGGTTAGTACTCAACATTTCATTATTTGAATTATCATTGCTTCTTTAATCCATGGGTTATTCAGAATGTTTTTTAGTTGCCAGCTATTTTAAAATATGTTCATTTATAGCTTTATAACTAAGCTCTAACCATTGTGGTTAGAGAGTTGGTATGATAATAATTTTCTGGAATTTGTTAAGATGTCCTTTTGTGTTGGCCTTATATATGATCAGTTTCTATAAATTCTCCATATGTGCTTGGAAAGAATGTAAATTTTCCTTTTGATAGACGTGGGGTTTGTGTATCTGTTGGATCAAGCTTATTATTAGTTGTATTATTCAAATCTTCCTTATCCTTACTAAGTTTTGTTTGTGTAATCAGTTTCAAAGAGAGGTGAATTAAAGTATTCCAGGGTAGGACTGGCTTTCTTTTGATGAATGTTAGTACATTTTTTTTTCTTACACATTCCAATCTTTATATCTTAAGACCACAAATAAAAGACCTATAATCTCTACCTTTTTATTAGATTAATTTAATCCATGTAGTTATTAGGATCAGTGATACATGTGAGTCTGTTTCTGCCCTGTAGCTCTGGATTTTCAGTTTGACTGAGGATTCTCTTTGTTTCTTGTTTTGTCCTCTCCTGTCTTTTGTTCATTTGATTGAGGTTTTTTTGTTTTGTTTTGTTTTTTAATTCAGTCTTTGTCTCCTCTACTGGTTTAGAAGTTATATTTCTGTTTCTCTTCTTTTCTTGGTTACGTTTAGATTTTACCTTGCATTCTTGACTTTTTATACTACTCTCAAACAATGTTAGGACCTTAGAGATTCTAGTTTTAACTTCTGCTCCACTCGCATCTTCCAGTCTATTGTGGCCAGTATTTTTGTTCCAGTTTGTTCTAACCCCTCCCCTAAATTAGTTTTTTCTCCTTATGCTAATGACAAGTCTTTAGACTTCCCAGCAGGTTTATCCATTTTTTTGCTCTCCAGTGACTTACTACAGCCCACTCTCTCCCTTTAGGCTTGGTCTTCTTTATACTTTTTTATAAACTCTTTTAGCAGAGATTTGTATACAGTAAACTTTAGTTTTGGTATATCTGGAAAAAGTTTTTTTAATTTATATCTGTATTTTGCCTTCACTCTTGTATGATTGATCATAGCTTTTAATTCTAGATTGACCCCGATTTTTCTTTTTCTTTCTGTTTTCTCTTTTTAAGTAGGCTCCATATCCAGCGTGGAGCCCAACACAAGGCTTGAACTCACAACTATGAGATCAAGACCTGAGCCTAGATCAAGGGTCAGACGCCCAACTTTCTGAGCCACCCAGGGACACCCCTCCCCCCATTTTTAAAGTAGACTGAATTTTCTTAACACTTTGATGATGTGATTCCACTCTCTCCTAGCAACTGTTTCCCTGTTGGGAAGTCTGTTGTCTAATCGTCACCTTTATGAATCCTTTTTCTCTCTTGTGACTTTTAAGATTTTTCTGTTTGACTGTTATTTTGCACTTACTTCAGTATTCTAGGTTTGGACTTACTTTTATTTGTTCCACTTGAGCCTTGTTCTGCTCCTTCAACCTGATCTGAGTCCTTTTTTCCTTTGGCTGCTCTTTTTTTTTTTTTTTTCTGACCCTCTCATTCATTCTTCTATCTTTTATAGCCTTATCTCTCTGTGTAATCCCCTTGCATTCTGGAATATTTTCACCTTCTATTTCCCAGTCTTGAATTCTCTTTTCAGCCCTGTCCCTTCTACTTAATAACTTAAAAAATTGTTTATCTTGATATTGTGTTTAATTTCTGTACTTTTTTTTTTACTTTTTAAAAATCTGCCTGTTTTTACCACTGGGTTTCTATTCTTTCCTTTAAGCTCTTTGAACATCTTTAACTTTTTAAAAACTATATTATGAAACTGTTAGAATTTTTTATTATGGAAATCTCCAGCATACAAAAGAGAGGATAGGGGGCGCCTGGGTGGCTCAGTGGGTTAAAGCCTTTGCCTTCGGCTCAGGTCATGATCTCAGGGTCCTGGGATCGAGCCCCGCATCGGGCTCTCTGCTCAGCGGGGAGCCTGCTTCCACCTCTGTCTCTGCCTGCCTCTCTGCCTACTTGTGATCTCTCTCCTCTCTGTCAAATAAATAAATAAAATCTTTAAAAAAAAAAAAAAAGAGAGAGAGGATGGTAAGGAGCTGCCTGTTTCCTTTACCCAGCTTTCAACAATTACCAACATTCTGCCATTCTTTAAACATGCTTGTTTTAGAGATGCTTTTAGAGGATTCTCTTATCATTCTTGGAGTACAGGTTCTTGTTTCATGTTACCCTCCCATGTGGTGATTTATTTCCTCTTGTGGTGTTTTTGTTTTCCCAGTGTAAGCTCATTTTGAGTTGGGATTTGGTTCCATGGGAGTCCCATGTGCTAGATTATGGAAGCATTCCTAAGGGGAGTTTTGTCTGCTCCTCCACGGGGGCCCTACAAGTTTAGCTGGTTGTCATTGTTTGGGGGTAATGTGAATTTGGAGTCTCCATCTGTGCCTGGTGAGAACCTGGGCTTCCATCTCTCATGGACCCTATTTTCCCATGAGGGGCAAGGTTCCTTACTTTTCCAGGCCAGTGGGCAGTTTTTTAAGCCCCAGTTAACAGGGGATGGAAGTGTAGTCCTTCCTGGCCGCTGGCTTTATGCGTTTATCTCAGTGCTAGGTCCTGGCATGCAGGAGGCCTGCAGCCTGGCCGCCTCTCCCTTGGGATTAAATCCACCGTCCTCAGGCCTTAGATCTAAAGAACCGTATCCAGGTCCTTCTCCCTTGAGTCCTACAGCTTTGGCACCTGCTCACTGCCGGTTGATTCCTTTTTGTTTCTGGCCCTGTGGACTCTGCTTTCTCTCTTGATTTCAAGCTTGGCTATATGTGTAAGGAGTGTGGAGTGCTGAATTTTATCTAGCATTTCGGAGTGAGGTTTTCTTGGGGGAGGGGGGCACGGGCAGTAGACTTCCTCCATATCAGCCTGTCCTCAATCATGGTTTTATTTGCTGGTTTTTTTGTTTTCGATTTTAATAGCTTAGGTTTTTGCCCTCTTGTATGCCAGGAGCTTGACTTATTTCCCTGAGTTGTGTGAGGCAGGCCCTGATATTATCACCCTTTATGTGTTTATTTTACAGATGAGGAAAGAATTGTGCTGCTTATAGTCTCACAGTTGGGAAGCTGGGCTATTAACCCAGAGGGTCTGACTTCAGCCTCCATGCTTTACCTCCTCTTGTGCTGCCTCTCACTCCATTCCAGATAGAGCAGGGCAAGGATAATCTTTTTTTAGTGCTCCTATTACTCTAAAAGTAACTTTGATTTATTTTTTTCTCATTGTCAGGGTAATTCAGACTTATTTTAGAAAACACAAAAAATATAAACATTTGTAAAGGAGAAAATATAATCACCATAACCACATAACTTAGATTAAGTGTAAATTTTTTCTGAGCAGTTTACCCTTGAGCAACATGGGTTTGAACTGGATGGGTCCACTGATATGTGTATTTTTTCCTGAAAATACAGTACAGTACTACAGATGTGTTTTCTCTTCCTGTGATTTTCTTAATAACAGTTTCTATTCTTTAGCTCAGTTTTCTGTAGAAATACAGCATATAATATACATACATAGTATGTGTTAATTGTGTGTGTACGGTAAGACTTCTCGTCAACAGTAGGCTATTGGTAGTTAAGTTTTTTGGGAATCAAAAGTTATACTCAGATTCTCCACTGTGTGCCGGGTCAGCATCCCTCATTCCTAACCTTGGTGTTGTTCAGGGGTCAACTGTATTTCCTCTGTGTTTAAAAAAAAAAAAAAAAAAAAATGCCTGTAGGGGCACCTGGGTGGCTCAGTTGGTTTGAGAATCAGACTCTCGGTTTCGGCTCGAGTCATGATCTCAGGTCCTGGGATCAAGCCCCAGGTCAGGGCTCCAAACTCAGCAGGAAGTCTGCTTGAGATTCTCTGTCCTTCTCCCCCTCTCCCTCTGCCCTACCTCACAGTGCACATTCGTGCTCTCTCGTTCTCTCTCTCTCAAATAGATGTATAAACCTTTTTAAAAAATGCCTGTGATAGGCATTTTATATGTAATTTCATGCCCAACTTTCGTCACCTACTAGACCATGAGTAATTTTTATCATTAAAATTTATTGTAAGCAATTATTTTAAATGTGTAATTTTTTTAAAAACATATAACAGAAGTTATACTAACTTAAATAATTTTAGAAATATAGAAACGTATAAAGTGAAAGCCGGACTTTCAACTGGTCATTGTTGTTAACACTTGGTACTCTATATCTTTTAGAACTTTCTTCTTTACAAATACATTTTGCTTGTTTTTAACAAAAATAGGAGCTCTATACATTATTCTATAAGGTACTATTTTACTCAGTGTTATGGCTGTCTTTCCCTGTGTGTTCATAATGAGCTATATATTAATATTTTTATAAGCATTTATGTCAGAATTATATAAGTAATATGAATGGATCTCAGGAAAATTAAAACCATATAGGAAAGCACAGAATAAAAATTTATAGTTTATTTTTTATTTCTTTAAAGATTTTATTTATTTATTTGATAGAGACACAGCGAGAGAGGGAACACAGGCTGTGGGAGTGGGAGAGGGAGAAGCAGGCTTCCTGCTGAGCAGGGAGCCGGATGCCGGGCTTGATCCCCAGAGCCGGGGATCAGGACCTGAGCCGAAGGCAGACACTTAACAACTGAGCCGCCCAGGCGCCCAAAAAATTTATAGTTTAAAAAAATATAGTGTTCTGTTCCCTACTCTGCTCCCTTCCATCCCACCCCACCTATCTGACAGGAGGCTACTGTTGGCATGAATCAGCTTCTAGGGCTTTGCCTATATATTTACATACTTAACTGTGTAGTTACAGAATGTGTTAGGGAAGAGTGAGTGTATGTGTGTGTGTTTCGTATAAATTAAACTATCTTTGTTTAGATGCTTTGTAACCCTTTCCCCTTGTGTCTGTATTTCTGTGGTAGGTGAGATGATCCTAGAGATTGAGTTTGTTGTATCAGAGGGTATATTATATTATTATCTTCTCCTGTTTGCCTTTTTTATTTGTTCTCGTCTTATCCTGCTCGTGGCCTTTGTCCATTTTTCTTTTTTTTTTAATTGTAAAAAACACGAGATTACCCTCCTAACAAAATTTTAAGAGTACAATACACATTAACTATAAACAATGTTGTACAGAAGATCTCTAGAACTTTCTCATCTTTTTTTTTTTTAAGATTTTATTTATTTGACACAGAGAGAGATCACAAGTAGGCAGAGAGGCAGGCAGAGAGAGAGGGGGAAGCAGGCTCCCTGCTGAGCAGAGAGCTGGATGCCGGGGCTCCATCCCAGGACCCTGAGATCATGACCTGAGCCGAAGGCAGAGGCTTTAATCTACTGAGCCACCTGGGTGCCCCTAGAACTTTTTCATCTTGCATGATGGAAACTTAAACCCCTTGAACAGCCACTCCCCATCTCCCTACCCCGCCATCCCCTGGTGACCACGGTCATTCCCCTTTCTTTTTTTTTTTTTTTTTTAAGATTTTTATTTATTTATTTGTCAGATTGAGAGAGAGCACAAGCAGGCAGAGTGGCAGGCAGAGGCAGAGGGAGAAGCAGGCTCCCCGCCAAGCGAAGAGTCCGATGCGGGACTTGATCCCAAGTCCCCGGGACCATGACCCAAGCTGAAGGCAGCCACTTAACCAACTGAGCCACCCAGGTGTCCCAGGATTTTCTTCTTTTTAATCACTCAATAATATTCTGCAATTGAGTAGAGGTGACACACAATGTTACATTAGTTTCAGGTGTACACATAGTGATATTGCACAAGTCTCTACTTTATGCTGTGCTCACCCCAAGTATAGCTACCATCTGTCATTACGCAACACTGTTACAATATCATCCACTAGATTCTCCATGCTGCACCTTTTATCCCCAGGACTTATTCCTTCCATAACTGGAAACCTCTATCTCCCTCTCCCTTTCACCCATTTTGCCCATCCTCCTATCTCCCTCCCCTCTGGCAACATCAGTTCATTCTTTGTATTTATGTGTCTGTTTCTGCTTTTGGTTTGTTTTCTTTATTAATTTGTTTTTTTAGATTCCACGTATAAGTGAAATCATGGTTCTTGTCTTTCTTTCTCTGACTTATTTCACTTAGCATCATACCCTCTAGGTCCATCCATGTTGTTGCAAATAGCAAGATCTTATTTTTTTTTATGGCTGAATGATAGTCCTCTGTGTGTGTGTGTGTGTGTGTGTGTGTGCGTGCGCGCGCGTGTGCGTGCGTGCTACATCTTCTTTATCCATTCATCTGTCAGTGGAATCTTAGGTTGCTTCTATATTTTGGCTCTTGTATGGGGCGCCTGGGTGGCTCAGTGGGTTAAGGCCTCTGCCTTCGGCTCAGGTCATGATCTCGGGGTCCTGGAATCGAGCCCCGCATCGGGCTCTCTGCTCAGCAGGGAGCCTGCTTCCCCCTCTCTCTCTGCCTGGCTCTCTGCCTGCTTGTGATCTCTCTCCCTCTCTCTCTGTCAAATAAATAAGTAAAATCTTAAAAAAAAAAAAAAAAGTATTATATTTTGGCTCTTGTAAATAATAAATAATACCGCAGTAAATACAGGAGTGCACGTGTCTTTTCGAATTAGTGTTTTCATTTACTTTGGGTAAACACCCAGTAGTGGAATTACTAGATCATGTGGTATTTCTATCTTTAATTTTTTAAGGAACCTCCTTACTAATGTGGCTACACCAGTTTACATTGATTCCCATAAACAGTGCACCAAGGTTACTTTTTCTCGACTTTCTCACCAACACTTGTTATTTCTTGTCCTTTTTTTTTTTTTTTTTTTTAGATTTTTATTTTTAGGTAATCTCTACACTCAGCATGGAGCTTGAACTCACAATCCGAGATCAAGAGTCACATATTCCACTGACTGAGCCAGCCAAGCGCTCCTTGTCTTTTTGAGTCTAGCCATTTTAACAGGTGTAGGGTGATCCCTCATTGTGGTTTGGATTTGCATTTCCCTGATCGTTAGTGATGTTGAGCATCTTTTCATGTGTCTGTGGGCCATTTGGATGTCTTTGGAAAAATGTCTATTCAGGTCCTCTGCCCATTTTCAAATCAGACTATTTGGGTTTTTGGGGGTGTTGAATTGTAGAAGTTCTTTATATATTTTGGATATTCCTTATCGAATATGTCATTTGCAAATATCTTCTCCCATTCAGTAGGTGGTCTTTTGTTGATGGTTTCCTTTGCTGTGCCGAAGTTTTTTTATTTTGGTATAACTCTAGTAATTTATTTTTGCTTTTGTTTCCCTTGCCTATTAAGACATATCTAGAAAATGTTGCTAGGGCTGATGTGAAGTAAGTTACTGCTTGTGTTTTATTCTAGGATTTTTATTGTTGGAGGTCTCACATTGAGGCCTTTTTTTTTTTTAAGATTTTATTTAGGCAGAGAGGCAGGCAGAGAGAGAGGGAAGCAGGCTCCCTGCTGAGCAGAGAGCCCAATGCGGGGCTCGATCCCAGTACCCTGAGATCATGACCTGAGCTGAAGGCAGAGCCCTTAACCCACTGAACCACCCAGGTGCCCCTCACATTTAGGTCTTTAATCCATTTTGAGTTTATTTTTGTGCATGGTGTAAGAAAGTGGTCCAGTTTCATTCTTTTGCATGCTTTTTGCTTTTTGCAAGCTGTCTGGTTTTCCCAGCACCATTTATTGAAGAGACTGTCTTTTCCCAACTGTGTATTCTTTCCTCCTTTGTTATAGATTAATTGACTATATAAGCATGAGTTTATTTCTGGTTTACCACATCTTCGTTATTCATTCATCCGTCAATGAACACTTAGGTTGATTCCATATCTTGATTATTGTGAACCATGCTGCAGTGAGCATGAGAGTGAAGATACCTCTTTAAGATCCTGATTCTTGGGCACCTGGGTGGCTTAGTCGGTTAAGCATCTACCTTCGGCTCAGATCATGATCCCAGCGTCCTGGGATTGAGCCCTGCTTTGGGCTCCCTGATCAGTGGGGAACCTGCTTCTCCCCCTCCCACTGCCTCTCCCCCTCTTATACTCTGTCTCTGTCAAATAAGTAAATAAAATCTTTAAAATAAAAAAGATCCTGATTCTTTTGGATAAATATCCAGAACTAGGATTACTGTATAATATGGTAGTTCTGTTTTTAATTTTTTCAGAAACCTCCATACTGTTCTCCATATCGGCTGTACCATTTTACATTCCTGCTAACAGTGCACAAAGATTCCAGTTTCTCCACATCCTCTTCAATACTTGTTATTTTCTGTTTGTTTTTATAGTGGCCACCCTAACAGACATGAGGTGATATCTTACTGGTTTTGAGTTGCATTTCCCTAATGATGAGTGTTGTTGAGCATCTTTTCATGTGTCTGTTGGCCATTTGTATGTCTTCTTTGAAGAAGTGTTTATTCAAGTCTTTGCCCCCTTTGTAATCAGGTTATTTGGGGGTTTTTTTTTGCCACAAGTAGTAGGAGTTTCTTTTTTTTTTTTTTTTTTTTTTTAAGGTTTATTTATTTATTCGAGGAGGGGTGGGGAGAGGTGCAGATGCAGAGTCAGAGGGTAAGGAAGAGGGAGAGAAGCAGAGTCCCTGCTCAGCGTGGAGCCCAACACGGGGCCCCCTCTCATGACCCCAAGATCATGACCTGAACTGAAATCAAGAGTTGGGTGCTTAACCGAATGAGCCACCCAGGTGCCGCCCCTGTAGGAATTTCTTAGGTCTTTTGGATATTAACCCTTAATCAGCTATATGATTTGCACATATTTTCTTCCATGCCGTATGTTGCCTCTTGCTCTGTTGATTGTTCCCTTGGCTGTGCAAAAGGTTTTTATTTTGTTGTAATCCCATTTGTCTATTTTTACTGTTGTTGCATGTGTCCTGTCCAAGAAATCATTGCCAAGACTAATGTCACAAAGCTTTCATCCTGTATTTTCTTCCAGGAACTTTATAGTTTCAGGTGTTACGTTTAAATCTTTTATGTATGATAAAAGCTAAGGGTCCATTTTCATTCTGTGCATGTAGATATTCAGTTTTCCCAGCACCGTTTGTTAAAGAGACTATCCTTTCCCTATTGTGTATTCTTGGTACTCTGTCAAAGATCAACTGACCATATGTGTGTGGGTTATTTCTGAACTCTCTGTTCTGTTCCCATGGTCTATAATATCTGTCCTTATGCCAATACCATACTGTTTTGATCACTGTAGTTTTGTGATATGTTTTGAAATGAGGAAGTTTGAGGCCTCAGCTTTGTGCTTTCCCAAGATTGATTCAGGGTTCTTTGTGGTTCCATATGAATTCTAGAATTATTATTTCTATTTTAAAAATCCCACTGGGATTTTGGTGGGGTTGATTGAACATATATCTATCTTTGGGTAGTACGGACATTTTAACAACATTAAGTCTTCCCATCCATAACCATAGGATGTCTTTCCATTCTTCTGTATCTTCTTTAATTTCTTTCAGCATTATTTTGTAGTTTTCAGTACACAGGTCTTTCACCTCCTTGGTTAGGTTTATTCCTGAGTATTTTATTTGTTTGGTGCTATTGAATATGGGACTGTTTTTCATAATTTCCTTCTTGGATTGTTCATTGTTAGTGTTTAGAGACACAACTGATTTTTGTGTGTTGATTTTATATCCTGCAACTTCCCAGAATTCACTTCTTAGTTCTTTTTTCTTTTTTTTTTTTTAAGATTTTGTATTTATTTGACAGAGAGAGTGAGAGAGACAACACAAGCAGGAGGAGTGGGAGAGGGAGAACCAGGCTTCCGGCTGAGCAGGGAGCCTGATGTAGGGCTTGATCCTGGACTCTGGGATCATGACCTGAGCCAAGGGCAGACACCTAACAACTGAGCCACCAGGTCCCCCCACTTCTTGTTCTAATGGGTTTTTTTTGTGCATGGAATCTTTAGAGTTTTTACATATGAGATTATGTCATCTGCGAATAGAGATAATTTTACTTCTTCCTTTCCAATGTGGATGCTTTTTATTTCTTTTTCTTGCCTAGTTGCTCCAGCTAGGACTTCTAGTACTGTGTTGAATACAAATGGCAAGAGTAGGCATCCTTGCCTTGTTCCTGACCTTAGAGGAAAAGCCTTTAGTTTTTCACCATTGAGTATGGTGTTAGACATGGGCTTTTCATTCATGGCCTTTAAGATGTTGAGGTAATTTGTAATTTACTTCTGTTACTAGTTTATTGAGTATCTTTGTCATGAAAGGATGTTAAATTTTGTCAAGTTTTTTTCTGCATCTATTGTGATAATCATGTGATTTTTATCCTTCCATCTGTTAATGTGGTATATCCTATTGATTGATTTTTGTGTGTTGAATCATCCTTGCATCCCATAGCATGAATCCCATTTGGTCATGGTATATGCTCCTTTTAATGTGCTGTTGATTGTGTTTGCCAGTGTTTTACAGGATTTTACATCTGTATTCATCAGGTAGTTTTCTTGTGTTATTTTTGGACTTTATTAGAGTAATGCTGAGCTCATAAAATGAATTTGGAAGTATTCCTTCCTCTTTAAGTTTTTAGAAGAGTTTGGGAAGGATTGGATGTTAATTCTTTAAATGTTTGGTAGAATTTACTTGCAAAGCCATTTGGTTCCAGGCTTTTCTTTGTTGGAAGGTTTTGGATTCTGATTCAGTCTTCTTACTAGTTATAGGTCTGTTCAAATTTTCTATTTCTTCCTGATTCACTCTTGGTAGGTGGTCAGTTTCTAAGAATTTATCCATTCCGTCTACATTCTCCAGTTTGTTTGCATATAATTGTTCAGAGTAGCCTCTTATACAACCATTGTAATGTCTTTCATCTCTGAATTTAAATAAACTTAAGTCTTCTCTTTTTTTTCTTAGTTTAGCCAAAGGTTTGACAATTTTGTTACCTTTTCAAAAAACCAACTGTTAGTTTTGTTGATGTTGTTTTTCTAGCGCCTGTCTTATTTATTTCTGCTCTAATCTTGATTATTTCCTTCCTTCAGCTAACTTTGGGCTTAGTTTGTTCTTTTTCTAGTTCTTTGATGTGTAGAGTTAGGGTGTTTGACATCTTCTTTTTTAATGTAGGTGTTTACT
>CM052896.1:25975640-26005158 GCA_028534135.1 Potos flavus | reverse complement strand
TCCCTCTCTCTCTGCTCCCCTCTCCCACACACCCTCGCTCCTTCTCTCCAACTCTCTGTCTCTCAAAAATAAATAAACCTTTTTTAAAAAATATAGCTTAAAAAAAAAAGCTTTTTGAATTTTCATGAAAAAAGTTTCTCAAGCACTGACTTTGGCAAGTTTCCTAACCTCTTCAGATCTCAGTTTCCCCTTCTGTCCGATGAAAGTCAGATGAGGTGTTCTCCTCAGCTCTCCACCACTGGCCCTCAGAGCTCTGTGGTGTTAAACGAATGGCAGCGGCCATTGTGGAAGTTCAGGGGCCGGTAGCTCGCAGGGCAGAATTAGTGGGACTGCCTACTGGAATTCTGCCGGGAGCAGGAGCTGGGATTTTGCTCCGCGGCTGACTTAGACTTGGCTGGGCCGGCCGCTTCACTCTTTGGCAGAGGGGTATCCTCTTCACCAACACTGCACTTTAGTTTTTCTTCCTCCCTTTGTAGAACACCCCATTTCTGGGCAGTCTTCTTGGTTATGGCCTGGAGGGATTGTGTGCCTAGACGGGGAAGGTCGGACTGCTGTCCTCCCCCCTCCCCCACACTTCCTCCTTTCTACTGCTTAATCAGAAAAGTGTCCTTTAGCTCTTTTTCCAAGCCACCGAGTTTGAATTGATCTTTGCTGCTAGTAAGAGGTGGGGGAGGCGCTTTCTGGTTCCTGCTAAAGTTACCTGACAGCGGAAGGTGCGCATCTGATAATTATAACTCTAGTGCTTCCAAGGCCTGAGCCATTTAGCTAAGAGCAGTAATCCTGATCTTATCAGGCAGGTTTTGTAGTCCAACAGTGTTGCTTATAACAATATCTGTTTTACTTCCTGGGGCTTCAGTCGCCTCTTGGGATTCTTCTGTAATCCTGCCCATTAGCCCCTTGTGCATGTCTCATTACCTCCTGGAATCGGTTAAAAGTGGTGGGAGGGCAAAGATATTTTTCTTTCCTTCCTCCCAAAATCTGGGAATTGGACCTTTAACATTACAGCACCATCAACCTGGCCAGCAGTAGAGCCGTCACAGTGTGGTTCGTATAGGTCATACCTACAGTAGGGCCCGGGTCTAGCCAAAGAGAAGGTAGTTTATGGGTTGCTTATTAAAAAAATAACAATAGTAACAGCAGCAATATTCAGCCTAAATACTTTGTTTACATTTTATATTTCAAAGCAATTAAATAGTATCCATGAGTTTGAGATCAGCGCCTTTGAAGTCTAGTTCCTTTGCTGATGACTACTTTGAGGTTCAGGCCCCAGGAATTTGCCCAGATCCTTGACCTTGGGGTTCAGAATCTATTAGATTATAGAGTAAACAGAAAGGAAACACATTACTGTTCTGTGTTTTCAGAGAACACTCAGGAATCTCTATAAGGGTTGTCAGGATGTGTGACGGTGTTCTAAGGACAGGACGGTTTCTTAGAGGTTTCAGGATATGGGGAGCCCAAGTGAAGAGTTGGAAGTTTAGCCTCTGCACTTTCAATCTGAAGGAAAGGGTTAACTCTTGCCTTGGGGAGGAGTGAGGAATGGGAACTAAAATTGCTTTGGACATCTGAGCTGTGCTTTAATAAGATATTCCAGGTGGTCAAGGAGTAATCCTAAAATAGCCTAGATACTTAATTGCTTTTAAAGTCAGGCGCTCCTGTCTCTGGGGAGGTACAGCTCTAAGGAATGTAATGCTGGCTCCTAAGATCTTGGGGGTGTGGTCTGGTTGTGCTTTTTTTTTTTTTTTTTTTTTTCCTTCCTTTTCCCAAATCCCAGTAAAAAGAAAGGCCCAATGTAGCCTTCTTGGGTCAGGAAACACTGGTTGACTTTCTCCCTTTCTCCTCCCCAGAAGTTTGGCTCTTGCCACTGCCAGCTGCTATTATCTGGCTTCTTCCAGGGTTGTGTGATATTCTCTCTCCCTCTGTCTGTCTCACACACACCCCATCCACCAGACACAGTGGTCTATTTTCATTACTGCTCAAAGGCTTCCTGCTTGATTCCCTGCCCAGCGTCTCTCCTTTTCCATCAGAACGTACCTTTCTTTCTTTTTTTTTTTAAAGATTTTATATATTTATTTGACAGAGAGAGAGATGACAAGTAGGCAGAGAGGCAGGCAGAGAGAGGGGGGAAGCAAGCTCCCAGCCGAGCAGAGAGCCCAATGCGGGGCTTGATCCCAGGACCCTGAGATCATGACCTGAGCCGAAAGCAGAGGCTCAACCCACTGAGCCACCCAGGCACCCCAGAAGTACCTTTCTCATGATAAGATTCACATTCATCCTCTTTCTCTTTTTGTCCTCTTAGTACAGATCCCGTCATTTCTCCCTGCTCCTACTGCCCCCACCCCACCCTGGCACAGCCAGCCAGCCAGCCCCAGTGCTGACTTTCCCCTCTCTGGTCTTCTGTGCAGTTTATAAAAGTATGTATGTCGACATTGCAAATCATTACTGAGGGCCATTCAAAGTACCTGTTGTTAAATGAAGAGTTGTGCTGTTCCCTTACTGGAAAGACTACGTACTGTGAAGGTGTTAGTTCACTAAATTATTCTATCATTTAATTGCAATCCAAATTTTCTTCACTGGGGGCAAGAGAGAAGCAGGAGAGTAAGTGATGGGGCTTGACAGACCAGTCAAAGTTAATCTAGAAAAAATAAGCAATTGTTTTTTTAATCGTCTCTCTCTCTCCATTAAGCTCCATGAGGTCAGAGGTTCTTAACTGTCTTGTTCTTTTTCCCTCAGAACCCTTCACAGTATCTAGTATATCCTGGGTGATCAAATATTTGTATGTGAATGAATATAATGAAAAATTGAAAAGTGAAAATCCCCCATAATCTCAATCCAAATAGTATCTCCATACACGTGTATATTTAGATTCTGTTTTCTCCAACAAAAGTGGGTCATTAAAATAATCTAAAACGCTGGTTTAATTATTTATTTTTTCTGTTCGGAAAACATCCACTGCCTCCCTCCTGTTCACAGTTCAGAGTTTAAATTTCCTCCTGGTATTCAAGGCATCTCACAGCCTGTTTCCACCTCAACTATTCAGACTCGCATCCTCCCTGCCAAAACACGCCCTGTTTATCCCCCCATTCCATGCTCATTTACACTGTAAATCTCCGCTCAGCCCATTCAGCCGGCTTTACCTCCGCCTCTGAGCCGCCCTCCTTTCTTCCACCTCCTGGGCACTTTGTGTTTTGTTACTTTGGCTTGTTCTATTAAATGCTGTGTGTGTCCTGCTTGTTTTTCCAACTATGCGGTAAAACTCCCAGTGGGGAGAATCTCTTTTTGGGGTGTGGGGGTATCAGGAAATCAGTGTTGAATGAATTTGTCACAGGGGCTTTGCTTCTCAGGTCAGAAAGGGCCCTAGAGGCCCTCTCATCCAGCCTGGTCTCATGTTGGATTCCACAGCGTGACGTCCCAGACAGATGGCCATCCAGGGACAGGAAACTACCCCCTTCCTGAGAAGACCCCCTCCATCCCTGGGCAGTTCGGATCGTTTAGAGAAGTCCTTCATCTGCCCACCTAAAGTTGTCCTCCTGGCAACTTCTGCCCCGTGACTCTAGTTCTGTCCTCTGGGGCTTTACAGAAAAAAGGAAAAGGGAAAGAAAAAAAAAAAAACCCTTCTTCTACAAGGTAGCTTTTTAGATTTTTAAGGAGTGAATACATTTCCCCTCTGTCTTCTTGATCTTCCAGAGTTGAGGTATTGAGGAAGCACTATGTTAATTTTGAGAAGCAGTCAGGTTAGACTGAGTCATTGTTTTCGAAGGCCTTTTATGTGTGAGCCACAGTGTTAGGTGCCATATTCCACTCATCCTCCCAGAGGCAAAACCTACTTATCTCTCTTTCTCTTTTGCCTGATGCCCTGGCCCCAGGGGAAGACAGGGGCCATCCTGCCCCAGATGTTCTGTTTGGGAGGTAGTGGTGAAAGGTTAGCAATTCTTATTCCAGTGCCCACCCCCCAGCACCCTAGATAAGTTCCCGCTGATGATGTGTGAAGGCCGGCTTCCCCGGGTGGCTGGCCTTCCCAGATGTCACCACTGAGATGAATCAGGAAATAAAAGAATCTCCCTTTGAGAGGAGCCCCCGAGGGCCATGACTTGGCATTGTAGGCATTCTGTAGACCGGGAGGATTTTCTTCTCCTCTTCCCTCTCTCCTTTCCTGATGTCCCTGCGAGAACGTTTGTGCTCTTCTTTCCACCCACCAGGCAGAATGGCGTAACAGAGAGCCAGACCTGGGTTCATTTACGTTGTGCTGCCACTTGGAAGCTCTGAGACCTCAGGCCAGTTAAGTAACTTGCTCTTTGAGCCACTGTTCTCCCATCTCTAAAGCAACCACCTCTCCATCACACAGTTCAGTGAGGAAATGCCTGCTAAGCCCGTGGCCCAGCCCCTTGCTGCACAGAAGATACACAGACGTCAGCTTGCCGCTCCTCTCTCCTTCCCCAGCCTTCTTTTGCTGCCATTTTTGAGGGATTTAAAGGCACAACACTGTGGCTTCCCTGGGGAAAAGAAGCTGAATGTGGACATAGTAGCCAAAGCTAGTCTTGGGTGGGTATTTGGAAACAAACTGTCAGTTTCCTGTGAGCTCCTGGTGAGATCAAAGCGGTTAAGAGAGTTCTCAAGTAGGAGAGGCTGGGAAGGTTGTAAATGGCAGTCAGCCCTCACAGAGCCTGTTCCCTGGGCCATAGACCAAGATGCTTTGTTTGGGGACCCCTCGACACTGTTGAGCTGGCTCTCTTTGGACGTGTGTTCCCCACACTCACGTCTGCCGTTCCCCACTTGCCTCCCCACCATGGTCTCCGTCGGCTACACTTGGCATCCAAGAAATAAATCCTTGCTGGGCTTCCAGCAGTCCCACCCACAGCCCGGTGATAGGCCAAGAAAGCCGCACACAAACTCGAAGTGCCTAAGGGAGCTGTGTTTTGCAGTAGTTGACCAGAGCGAAGAACCGAGAAGATAGCCGTGGAAGCCTGTAGTCCTCCCCGTGAAAGGAGGAGGGAGAATAGAGGCCTTGTGGGGTTGGAGGTCTCTGCCTTTCAGTAAATGTGTCTGCACTTTCTATGTGCTGGGGGCTGGGGATACCCTGATGGGCACAGACAGGGGACAGAAGCGGGGGCACAAGTCACCAGCACACCAGGTGGCAGCCCAGAGGAGAAAGGCGTTGATTCTGCCCGGTGGGCAGAGGCGGGAGGCTTCATGTGGGGGGAGGGGGGAAGCATTCCAGCAGGACTGTGAAGGGTGGGCAGGTCCAGGAATTACTCTCACTTCAGCCAGAAAATCCTGTGAAGCAGGGTTTAACTGCCCTGAGACAAAGAGAGTAATGCATAGAGAGTGGACATTCCCCACCAGCCCCAACTGAATATTTTAGATTAAGTAATGGCCCATCCTTGCCTTGGACAAAAGAAAACACCTCCACTCCTGGGAAACTCTTGCCCTGTGTTTTCTTTAAATCATCACTAAAATTCCTATCTGTGGAATGGGTCGAACTGTGGGATTGCCCAAAGAGTTGGATGCCCTCTTTCTATCCTGTTCTGGCAAATCTCCCTGTCCTCCGCCGTCACTGAGCTAGGGGTTGCTTTGTGCTAAAATCCCATCACTAAACAGATTTTTAAGGATTTCCTATTTAGCAGGCCATAGCTAGTGCAAGGTCCAACCCTCCCACCGCTCGGGTTCTGATACCATTTGAGCAGAGCTGGAGAAAGCCGAAGGGTCCTGACGACCCCCAGGCCCCCTCCCCACCCCCCAGGGTGTTCTCTGTTCCTGAGCTGAGCTCTCGCACCTGGGTGTTTATTTTCACACGTAGTCACACGGTGGTTGCACTGGCGTGCTTGTTTTGACACTCGTCTCCTGCTGTGGGAAGCCCTGTCTGGGTTCTGGGTTGTGGATTCCGTTCTCCCCACCCGGCTGAGTGTTAACTCATTTCTGAGGGAGCTCTGAGTGCCTGGAAGTTACTGTAATTAGCAAAAAACCGTGTTTTCATCCCTCTTGGTGACCTATAGAGAAAGAAGCTTCTTGCGAACAGAATCCGCTTCAGATCTCCAGCTAGAGAGAGCTGGGAATTGAGCTGCCGCAGTAAACAGCTGACATAACAGAAGCGGCAATGATCCCCCATTAAATGTCTTTCAGCCGATAGGGGCTCCCGGGATAATTGACTTTCCAGCAGGAATTACTGGCTCAAACAAAATCACTGGGCATTAGGGCAACCTCCTGCATCCTTTGAAAGGGGGACTGTAACTCTGTCTGGTTCTGCTGACCCGACAGGCATAATTCATCTTGATTATTCATTGTGCTAGTTGCCACCAGATGACACCAGATTTCTGTTCGCTGTAATTACAATGTGGGGTGTATCTTAGCCTTTTTTTTTTTTTTTTAAATAGTGTTTCCCCTGCTTGGTTATTGGCCTCCCTGGGCTGAAGAGCTGCAGGGAGATCTCTAACAGCGTCTGCCTGGGAGATGATGAGTGCACGGTCAGATAGCATTTACTGAGCACTTCCTTACACACATCTTTTATGAGATAAGCAGGGAAACAATTTGGTCTAGCCTGTTTCATTTCAGCTGACAGAGTGTCAGTTCTTCTTGGTTATACTTACCTCCCTGTGTACTAAATTGCTGCTATCAGAAAGTAGGCCTGCATCTCAGAGCCCTCTTTGAGTAGGGGAAGCAAAGTATGGTCCCAAAATATAACTGAATAATAACCTCCTGCTTTCAGGCAAGCTTTGATTAGAGGGGGAGCTAGGAAAGAAGGGAATTGGACGAGGCTTTTGTTTTATTGACGAGGTTTTATAACACGATCCCTGTGCAGTCCACAGAACGTCCTCCCAAGAAACCTCTGCTCCCCATCCTCAGAGGCCCTTCCTCAACTATTTGCACACCCCAGGGCTTGCGCACACGCCTGTGGTCCTGGGGGAGACGTGAGAGAGTGACGGGCTCCGTGTGTCTGGTCCCATCCACCGGGTCCTCCGCTGACCAGCATGGCAGAAGTGAATAGCAGACTTCTACTGTGACATTTCATATTCCCCACTAGCGGAGGGCCTTTTTGACTCTTCTCTACGGTAGATGTGTGTATTTTTAGAAGAGGTGCTTAATTGACTCAAATAGCCAGTTACTGCCTTTTAGCAATGTTATAGTTCATCAAGCATTCACTGCGGCCTATTAAGTGCCAGGCGGTGTGCTCTATGCTGGGCGTACAAAGATGGGTGAGACAGTTTTGCTCTTGAGCTTACAATGTGATGAGGATGATGGATAAGTCCAGGATATGTTAAATTCTATACTCAAAATATACAGAGATTGCTTCCAGAGTACTTAGCGCAGCCACAAGCAAGGGGAAGGCTTCCCCCAGAAGATGTTACCTAATCCGAGGAGTAAGAGTTACCCAATTGAATAAAGGCAGGAAGCAGGTCCCAAGAACATAAAAAAGATATATTTGCCATGTCCTCCTATTCAGCTGAATGGTGTTGGTTTAACCTAATCAATTAAATTAGGATTAGGTTTTCATTATTTCTCTAATGGAAGTGCATTTCACCCCAATGGCACAGTCTCTGTACCTTGGAAATAATGTCAAGCTCTGAGGACCCTCCTATCACTAGACTTACGGCTTCTAGTGGGGAGGCTTGGCCAAGAGACCAAAACTTCAGGACCTGTGTCCTGCTCCCTGTGACCCTTTGTCCTCCACTTAGAGTGTCATAAGGGAAGCTGGGCTAGGTGTCTTTATAACATACCGTATAGTATCTAAGCACACCATAAAAATCATACAAATACATATACCATACAGAACCTGAAGAGGTACAGCTCAGAGTGATGGCTTCTGGAAGATCGGCTAGGGATGAGCAGGTTCGCTGAAAGTTGGGCCTCTGTGTCCTTCTCTTCCAGGATTATCAAGGATAAGTAACACCCACCCTCCTCCAACAAATGGATGTGATTCTTCCACTTGACTCCCTCTTATTTTGGAGTGTAACTGAAAGCAAAAGAAGAAGCTGTCCCCGCAGGAGTGGCAGAGGCGGTCAGCCGAGCAGTCTTTTATCGTTTAAGCCAGGATAGCACAGTTGCTGAGGGTCTTCGTCTGCCCTGAATGATTGCCTCTCCCTCTGCCACTCTGTCCTATTCCCTTCTGAACTCTGTGCTTTGTTCCCCTTCAGAATGGTGGTTTGGCCTGGAGTGATGATGCTGATGGAGGCCGGGGAAGAGAGATCTCTCGAGATTTTGCCAAGGTCTGTAATGTTTCCTTTGTGATAACGAAAGGGGCAGTTCTGCAGTGGGTTGTTGTATCTGATCCCCAAGGAGTAAGGACAGGAGTGGCCAGTGAGTCACATCTGTAGTCATACAGAGAGAAGGTTGTGTATCTCTGGTGTGAGACGTCCTGCATTAGATGGAATTTTTCACTGTGTTTTTTTTTTCTGGGGGGACCGGGATTGCAGCTGTATGAACTGGACGGTGATCCGGAAAGGAAAGAGTTCCTGGATGACCTCTTCGTCTTTATGCAGAAGAGGGGTGAGTGTGCAGTCTACTCAGTTTTCAACTCAGTGAATATTAATCGAGTGCCTACTGTGTGCAAGTCACTGTTAGCCATCCTTCATGCAGAGTGCCAGCGCCTTACTTAGCCCAGGAGAACAAGAGGCATTTCCTGATGATCGATTCTGGCCTTAGCAGAGTAATTGGCAGACAATGAGATCGAAATGGGCAGAGAGGGCCTTGGCAGAAAATAAATGGAATGAGCCATCCAAATTTGGTCCTGCCTTATTTGTGATGCTCTCTTTTGATTAACTGATCTCTGGACATATTTCAAATTCAAATGTACTTTTTCCTTAGCCTTCTAGCAACCTTAGACATCACTTACACTAGTATGTGGGGTTTCCTGTTGGTGTACCTAGTCTCACAGAGACTGAGAAAGGCCAATAAAAGACTAGAGGTCCTTCAGGATTTGCCGAGGGGGTCTGAAATGATCCATGAAAAGGGAAGGTTAACTCTTTTTTCTTATCCATTGGCTCTTTGATTTTTGCACCCACTGGCTTGGTTGGGGCGTTCCTGCAGTTTGATGGTCGGTTACGTGGGCATCTGCTCTATAATGCGCCTTCCCACTTCTCTGTCCATCTTTCTTTCTCACTCTCACCCGCCCCTTCCCCAGCCATCTCCACTTTGGGCCCTGGCGTGACTGAGTCATGAGCCCCAGTGATTCAACTTCCTGGCTTTTATATCCTGTCATAGCAATGGGTTCACCAGCCAGGTCAGCCCTCAGGAAGCATGGCCAGGAACCCAGCGTCTCTCGGAGGAGGTCCTCAGCGACCTGCGTAGCTCCACCTTCATCACCCTCAGGACAAAGCCACATGAGAGAGCTGTTCCCACCAGCCTCCTGCCTGGGACCCTGCTCATGTCTGATCATGTTTCCCTTGGTTTCTGTGTCAGCTCCTTTGTTGGGACCTGGGGCTGAAATCCTCCTCTTCATCTTAGGCTGAGCTGTAATGGCAGCCCCCAGCAGGTACTGTTCTGTGTGAACTCCTTTCTCTCCCTCTTCCCCCATCCCCCAACACACCCTTCCCTCTCTCCCCCTCCTCTCTCTTCCTTTACCTTCTAAAGCCTCACTGCTGTCCTAGTAGCATGCCCATTACAGCTGGTTTGCTTACAAGGACAACTGAAAGTTTTGAGTCTCAGTGTCCTCCCATCGCCAAGCCTCTCAAAGCAACCTAAGCAGCCTAATTAGTTTACTCCTCCAACTGCTATCTGGAGCTGCGTGTGTCAGTAAAAAACAAGAATATAATCCTGAAAGATAATGTGACTGGCAGCAGTGAAACTCCCTGGTTGCCCTGAGAGCGAAAAATCCACTTAATACTTTGCTCTCCCTTCCAATTACCTTTTAATTATTTACAAGCTCCACAAGCCCAGCTGGTGCAAACCCAGGAGCTGATCTCGTCTCAGAGGGGCTGCCATAGCAATATAGATTTTAATCAGCGGTGTGGCTCCACTGCTTTATTCTCTACTTTATTGTTTGTCTCCCTTCCCAGAAGGATTTTTTTTTAAGGAAAATGGAAGTTAGATCAGCCTAGCCAAGAGTGAATCTGGGAAATGATTTGTTTACTACTCTGTATCCCCACTAGACTAGGCGCTCCTTGAGGACAGCCACTCTGTCATCTCTTTGTGTTCCCAGTGCTGGCACAGGGCCAGGCCAGGAGATGCTCAAGAGGTGTTTGCCGTCTGAGCGGTCCTGTAGGTTTTCCTGACTCAGCAGGCCCTGAGCTGCCCCCCCTTTAGACAGCCACCGTGTAATTGGAAGTGAGCAGCAAAAAGCAGCGTGCGCGGAGAAGCCGGGAACTCCGCGGCGGCTGGGGACTGCCAGACTGCCGTCGAGTATGTTTCTGAGTGACCCCAAAGGAGGAGTAAGGGACTCTCTTTGATTGCGTCCGTTCGCGGTTATTCAGGCTGGACAAATCTTTTTCTGTCCTCAGCACTTACATTAGGTATTTCGCTGTTTGCTGGCATCACCCACAGAAACAGAGGGGTCCATTTTGCTACTTGTTAGTTACCCGAATACAAGGTTTCTCAGCCTCAGCATATTTACTTTGGGGACTGGACAGTCCTTTGTTGTGGGGGCACCCCCCAGTCAGGATAACCAAAAATATCTCTAGGTAGTGTAAACGTCCCCTGGGGGATAAAAGCATACCCACCCCACCCCCTCCTAAGAACCACTACTATAGAAGGATGGGAAAGAGGGTGAAGGTCTAAAATTTCCTTTGCAGAGAAATTCTTTCTGGAAATTGGTAGCAGGAGCCGAGGGCGGCGCGGGGGCCTGTGCCGAGCAGTATCCCCAGTGCCCCTCCCATGGCTCAGTGCCGGAGGAGAGGGTGCTGGGACCCTGTCCCGGGCTGGAGCACAGGGGAGGCCTCTGAGAGGAGCTGCACCTCCCCCGGATAGGAGGTAACAGGAGTGGGGGACCCACCCAGGCGGCAGCAGAAGCGTGGTGGCACCGCACCGTGGAGAGCCATATTTGGCCAAGAAGTTAGCTCTTTAGTCTGTGCCCATAGAACACGGGAGTGTCGCCAGCACTGGGCCTTCAGGAAGCTTGCTGTGGCAGGCGGTGTGTGTGCAGTAGAGAGGGGAGAGCGAGGCACGGAGGAGGCCGGGGTTGTTCCTTTAAACCCCGGTGATCTCCTCCCTGGAAAACTCGCATCTGACAGTCTAGCCTAGGAGGGGCGCTCAAGAGGGCTGCGGGCAGATCACAGTCTTACCCCTGTGAAGCTTGCTGCCTTTGCTCTTCACACAGCGGTGAGCCCGAGGGCCCCTGGACATGTGTGACTGATTCTTTACGCCGAATCGGAGTGTCTGGGTCACTCAGGAGCCAGATGTCGTTAGTTGGGTCCGAGGAAAGGCCTCAGAGATGCCGGCAGCAGGCCAGCGACTCCTCTCCCACAGCTAACGGGAAGGAGAAACAGAGATTTCACAGGAGCCACTGAAAATGGCCTGAGTTTCAGAGGCCTGGTGACTCCCGCCTAGGCTGGGAGTGGGGTCGGGCAGTTCTGACACTGCAGGCTACACCGCAGAGGCAGGGGACAGGGCTCCGAGGGAGACAGTGGCCGGCAGGCTGCCCCAGCGCCACAGCTGCAGGTGATAAAAGGCTGTCCAGTGGGAGAGGGGCCAGGCTGTAATGGCGGCTTTGTGCGGGGTCTCCTTCGCTTGTTAACGTGTTCGAGTGAATTGACTGCAACAGATGGGCTTTTCAGCTCCAGGCACCTTGGTTTCTGGGCCAGACCAGGGTGAGTGCACCCTGATGACCCCTCCCCCACCAGCAGAGCAAGCTGCCCTAGAAGGAGCCTGAGAAGAGGCGCAGGCAGGGCCCCACTGGGCCCACTGTCTCCTGCCTGCCTCGGGAAACCTAGGCACAGCCCCATCGGGAGGCAGATAGCTGGGGAAAGAGCTGCGGACTGGGTGCAAAGCCAGGCTCACATCCGCCCCCATCTCCATGATCTGGAGCAAATCCTTCTTCTGGGGGCCACAGTTTCCTTGTATATAAAATGAGAGGGTTCAATTAGAGTTAATCTGGAAGTTTCTTCCAAGTTCTGTGTTCTGTATTACGTCCATGACTGTGTCTTTTGAGCTCCCAACAGATAACAAGCCACTGTAAGTGACCAAAAAGAGAAGAAAAGCCCCTCTAGCAATTTTTCTATCCAAACAGTTGTGTATAAACCATACCAAGGACCCTCAAGACGCAAGTGCTTCTCCCCTTTCCTTGCCTAAGCCAGACTGAATTCAACAAGTTGCCTTTGCTTCTGCCCCGCCACCCATGTTTCTCTAGAAAGATTGGTTAGATTTCAGAGTTCCGATGCCCCTTCTTGCTTACCTTTGGCCACGTGCTCACACACATATGTGTGTATGGAAAATACACACACGTTTCTTTTCCAAAAATAAAGCTATCGTAAATAAAATTCTCTGGCTAATTAAAGTGACTGCGGGTGGTTTCTGAGATATCATTCCATGGTAGATTCTCCAGGGGGCAATCTAGGTAGGCCAGAGGGGGGGGACTAATTTGGAAGTCTGATAAGCAGAGGCTTATAAACAATTCCATTCTTCATCAGTGACGAAGAAAAGCTTGCTTTCTTGTTTCCTAGGCCATGAAACAAAAGTAAATTGATTTTGCTGTTATTTTTATTTTCATTTTTATTTGTACGTTAGAGATCCCTTTCAACCCATTTTCTGATCTGCTCCCCACAGCTCCAGCTCTGAGGGGTAGAGAGAGCAAAAGGTCACCAGGTTAAGGGACTTGCCTAAGGCCACAGAGCCGATTTAGCATTTGTCCCCTAACTCCCAGGCCAGTGCTCTTTCCCTCTCCTGCACTTGAGAAACTTGGTCCCTAGTGCAGCAGCTCCATCGCTTCCTATTCGGGAAGTGGGCAGCCTTGTCTCTCCTTCAGCCTTCTGAGCCCCACGGAGAATGCTGGTCTACCTCCACGGTGGGGTGTCTGGTAGGGTCTGAGAGCATCTAGCCGATTCACACAGAGGTAGAACTATTCGTGTAAGAGGAGTCTTCATCTCAGGGTGAGGCCTCTCTCTCAGGGAAGGGCAGATGTGACTGTTCACAGTGGCGCAGAGGCTGCCATCTGTCGAGGCAGGATGGGTGGGGGTGGGGGCATAGGCAGCGGAAGCTCTAACACATCGTGCACGCACCCAGAGCACCTTCTCCCTGCCCCAGCTGGACACGCCAGTGAATGAACTGCTTAGTCACACAGAGGACAAGTTTTGTCAAGACCTCACCCAGAGAGCTGCCCTCCTTCCCCCACTAGTTCTGTTCAAGGCTGCAAACTGACCTTGGTTTTCCCAAATGGATTGTTGAATCTGTTTTTGATGTGTATATACAAAGAATTTACTGTGGGAAAAGGGTTCGGTCTGCCTCAAAGTGCAATTTGAGTGTTTTTCCTTCTGTTGTGTGCTTATCTATCCATCTCAGGCAAGGAAACATTCATGACATATATTGCTTTGCCTTTTGGTGGAGGCAGTTTCTCATATATTCTTTGTATCTTGAAGTAAATGGTCTGTGCCATGGACACTCTTCCTGATAGACTAAAATATGTTGGCTTTGTCAGATGAAATAGGCTTTGGGGCTTCATTTTCTAACTTTATCCCCAAATGAAAGTCTAAAATGCAAATCTTTGTCTCACAATTAGCCTTTGTCTGAGGCCAGATCTTTTTCTCTCCCCAGGTGTTCCAACAACTGTTGATACACTGCTTTTTTTCTTTTTTCCACTTGTAATAGTCAATGCCCTATCTACTCAGTTATTCATGATAACAGGAAGGGATCCTGGTTTTTGGAAGATGTGATTAATTTGAAGAGCCCAATTTTGTCATTAAATTCAGCTCCTTCCACTTCAATTTTTTTTTTTTTTTAGATTTTATTTAGGGGCGCCTGGGTGGCTCAGTGGGTTAAGCCTCTGCCTTCAACTCAGGTCATGATCTCAGGGTCCTGGGATTGAGCCCCGCATCGGGCTCTCTGCTCAGCAGGGAGCCTACTTCCCCCTCTCCCTCTGCCTGCCTCTCTGCCTACTTGTGATCTCTTTCTGTCAGATAAATAAATAAATATGTTATTTATTTGAGAGAGAAAGAGAGCACAAGCTGGGTAGAGGGGCAGAGGGAGAGGGAGAAGCAAATTCCTCACTGAGCAGGGAGCCCAATGTGGGGCTCGATCCCCGGACCCCGAAATCATGACCTGAGCCAAAGGCAGACACATTTAACTGACTGAGCCGCCCAGGCGCCGCCCCCCCCCCCAATCTTTTATTGATACTTTTAGCACTTGGTAAAATGGAGTTGATAGTTTTGCCTTCTTTGTTCCGAGTGAACTAGTATTTAGAACTTCATCCAAGGGTTGGTGCAGGAAAAGTCTAAAGCAAAGCTTTGGTTACACTTAAACTTGTGAAGCTAGTGCTATGGATTGACAATGGAAGACAGCCATGCACTCCTAGGCCAGTAGGCCCTTGAGTTGCTGTGCCTTTCCCCATCAACTTTCTGCCGCCTCTCCTGGAGACACCAGCCAGGTCTGTTTGATCAGCAGCAGTCAAAGCAGAGTAGACCCAGTGGTTCACCTCCTTCTAACTCCTTGGCCAACTTCTCTGAACAGAGTTTTTAAGGAAGGCGACAAAACAGCCCTCATCTTCATTTGATTACTAGCCATAGGAGAACACAGCATTTAACATTGACCTTCACCTAAAGCAATTAGTCTGAGCTGGAGTATCAAAGAGTGAGGAGTTTAAAGCGAACCTCTCAGGTTGAGGCACAGCCGGTACTCCCATGCTTGGCTGCTAGGAGTGTAAATGGGCATAAGCGCTTTGGAAATGTACTTGGAAGGGTTTACTACAGCTAAACATAGGCCGATGCTGTTACCCAGCAACTCCACTCCTAGGCGTGTACCCACCCAACAGCAATGAATGAATGCTGCACTCACTGAAGAGTCTTCAGAGCAGTACTGTCGTTAGAGCCCAAACTGGAAAGAACCCCCGTGTCCGTGGGCGGTAGAACGGACAAACGGTGGCACGGTCCTGTAGGGAATTGTGCACGCAACAAAGAGGGATGAACTGCGTAAACACTGGCGGGCTCTCACAGACCTAATGTTGAACAAAAGAAGCCAGACACGAGAGGAGATACGCCACAGTCACATGTATACGAAGTTGAAGAAAATCACCTGCGGCGATACAGGCTGCCTCCTGGGAGGGGAGAGGTGGGGGATGCATATCGATTGGGAGAGGGCCCAAGAATTTCCTGCGGTGCTGGAGACGTGGTGTATTGTGATCTGCGGAGTGGTTATTGGGGTGTATGCAGAAGTAAACGCCAGCAAGCGGCGTCCTTCAGCTTAATGTGCTGTGTACGTATCTGTTAGGCCTGCTCCGTGGGGAATCAGGCAGAAGGCTTCAAGACACCTGTCAGTGCAAAACTGGGGTATTTGTCCCTCTTGCCTCTGCTCTGCTCTGCGGCACAGTTGAGTACACATGGCATTGCGCGCTGCCAGACGCGGCTGCCTGGTTTCCTAGTGTGAGGTATTTTCTACGTAAACAGGAGGAAAATCAGTCGTTTCTCTGCCTGGTGCTGGGCAGCAGGACCAGAGCAGGGCAAGAATTAATATGCAGAGGAGTGGACAGGAAGCCTGTCTGTCTGCACACATTCCCTGCTTCACATGGGTCTTAACTCTTGCAGGCTCTCCGCTCGGCCACCTAGCTCTCTTGAGAGGCAGTGGAAATGATTAATGATCTTTTTTAAAGCCAAGAAAAAGCAGCGAGGGTCGTCGGCAGGGCCACATCCTGGGTCCTGGGCCCCCACCCCTGATCAGTGGGCAAGAAGGCAGCCGTGCGACTCTGTCTGGGGTCCCTGCCGCCAGTTGCGTCTGGTCATCATTGGAATGGACCCATTCTCTGCGGTGGGGAGGAAGTGACCCTCCCTCCCACACTCCTGCCATCTCCCAACTTTGCCTCCATTGCCCAAGGAGACCATCTCCCCTGTCTGCCCTCACCCCTACCCTAGCTCTGTCTCTGCAGTCTGAGTGGCAGGAAGGAGAGCAAAGTGCCAGGGAGCAGGATTTTTTTTTTGTTTGGCTCCATCTGGCTGGAAGCTCCTGATGACAGCTTTGGCCTTGCGAGTGCCAGTGCCCAGCAACATTCCCACCACCCAAGGGTTAAAGCCCCAGGAGCCCCTCGGCCTCGCTGGGTCCCTGGCCCTCATAAAAGCCTTTTCTGCACTGTCCCTCGGGCTGCCTCCGGCTCCCTGGCTGAAATCTGATAAGGGCCCTCTTTGTTGGAACTGTCAGTCTCTTTTATTGAGGAGGGAACTGGAGACCAGCGGCATTTCTTGGGGTACAGATAAGGCCCTGGATTCCTGTCAGAAGGAGCATGATTAATTACCCTCAATCCTAGCTCCCGCTTTGATAGCAGTGACTGACAGTACGCAGGCACCCCGTCAGGTGCTCACGCCCCGTCCCCGCCGCCCCCCCTGCGCCACGGGGGCGGAGTCTCGGCCCCCCGCGGGGCCAACACTAGTGACCCACAGGGCGCGCTCTGCAGTGGCTGGCTGCGCGCTCTGCAGTGGCTGCCTGCCTCCTTCCTGGTTCTTTGCAGGTTGCTTTTGCATTTATTGTGGACAGAGACCTGTCCCCTCTCAGATGAAGAGCTTCCTTAGAGGAAGATGCAGTCCCCACCCCAGAGAGCAGGCCAGAGACGCCCCTCTTCCCCTCAGGGTTGGGGAAAGAGGGGACGTTGTGGTCTGTGGCCACACGGTGGCCTTCCTAGGAGAAGTTCCTAAGCCGTCCATCTCAAGGTCACTTGACAACATTATTCTGTAATTCAGGCAAGCTCCTAAAACCAAGTCACCCTCCCTTCGGTAATAATCACGACTATCAATTTTTGTTTTAAGTTTTTATTCATAGACTCATGGGACTGAAAGTCATCTAGTCCAAATTCCTCATTTCACAGATGGGGAAACTGAGACCTGAATGTGTCGATCCCTCATCCCTACCCCCCCGGTATGATATATTGGTTACCTTTATTGTTCAGAAGGCAAACTCAGCTTTTAAAAGGCCTTCCCCCCTGCCCCCCGCCCCCTCATAGCTGAGTCTCCTTGGGACAAAGGAGATGGGTGCCAGGTCCGTTAGGCACAGAGCAGACTATCGAGACAGATCGGCCTGAGGATCCAGCCTCTTTCTTGGTTGTCAGAAGAATCAAGCCAGGGCAGGTTTTTTATCTGGATTGTCTGGATAATGTGAGAAAACCATACCGTCATCTCTCGAGTTAGCACTCAGAATAGTCTCGGCTTTGTTTCTGACAGCACCCGGGGGCCCTCCTGCCCTGGGAGCTATTTTTAGCAGTTTTGCCGAGGGCCAGGCTCTGGGAAGAATGCTCCCAGTCTCCTTATCCACTGATCTTTGAACCAGGATGCCTGGCTGGACCACAGAGCAGGACTGTGGGGGCCACCTCCTGGTGCCTTGTACCCCAGACCTGTACTTTCTCCCCAGAAGGGCTGGGAAGAAGTCACTTTGGGTTAGACTTACACAGCCTTGACTTCAAATGCCACTTTCCCAAACCTTCCTTGTCTTCTCAGCCCCCTACCTACCTCTGTTTCCCCCGCCTTAAGCAGTTCTCGGCCTCATGCAGTCACATTCTACAACTATAAAAAGCCGCATTTTTCATGAAATTTGTACATCTATAACACTGTTATCTTTCAAAGAAGCCACCTCAGATAACTAGACAGTCCGGTGACTACTCAGAGTAAATGTATAATTCCTCTCTAGGGACTTGCCTCCAGAGGCAGTGTGAGCCACACCTGAGTCACACCTCCTCTCATGGTTTATAACTACACCTCATTTTCAAATAAAATCAGTGTAAACGGCCTGGTCACTTCCTATTCTCCTAACTTCCCTCCATGAATGACCATTTCTAAACGTAAAATACACTCTTTGTGTTTGAAGGTTTACCAGCATTGGCAATTCTAATGAAAATAGTGCCAACTCCGAAGGCCATTTGCAAATGGATCTCCGAAAGCGCAGTGTAGCTGGTTCCCCAGGGTGATTGTTCTGGAGAAAGCGCTCCGTCGGCTGGGCAAGCCCCCTCCTGGTGCTTACACACGCAGCCGCGCCCATCTGGGTCCAGCACAGACCAAGCCATGTTCCGCTCTTTAACCCCTGCTTCCTCTTCTCTTCTACCCCACTGAATGCAGTCGTAGATTCTTCACCTTCTCAGAAACCCCCGGCTCTCCATCCGTTCTGCTGCTGCTTGTCCACTTTGCATGGGATGTGGACACGAAGAGCTTACGCACCCTGGGCTTCCGTTCCCCCAGGCTGTTTACTGAGGGTCGTGACCCTAATGAACCTGCTGGGGCCTCAGGAGAAGGGGACTTCTGCTCAGGCCTGTCAGCATCAGACACGTGATGCTGGTGACGGGTCTGCTGGGCACACCGCAAGCATGACAGATGTGCGTCTGAGGGTCCCAGTTGGGTAACCCATAGCTAGTTGCTTTGACTCTGAGAAACATCTTTTTTTTCCATCTGCACGGCAGTTTAATCTATTAAACACTAGAATACTTAAGGAGTGGTGAAGGAGAAACAGTCTGTGCCTGCCTGCACAGAGCTTACAGTCCTCCTGGGATTCCAGGCGAACGTACGTGGAACGATTGGAGACTAGTCACCTGCTGAGCTTGTAGGGCTTGTAGTAGGAATTCTGAGAGAGAAGAAATCCCTCTGAACTGGGATAGTTAGAAGATTCTTCCTGAAGGCCAGTGGGAGAGGATTTGAGCAGAGGCAGGTCATGTGAGGTTCAATGAGGGAGAGCACGAAGCAGAGAGTAGAGCAGAAATGAGCCCGATTTGGGGTCATGAGGAGATCCAGCTAAAGAGTGAGAGAGCGCATTGTCGGGATGCCTGAAACACTTCATGGGCAGTCTTTCAAGGGGCGTGTGGGACCCGGGTGACGAGACTAGGTTGGCGTCAGGGTCTGTGGCTGTGGAACAGGGGAGAAAGGGCCATGGGGGCCGCAGTGCGTGGGTAAGAGGCGGCCATGGGCGGAAAGGAGGATGCGTCAAAGAGGCGCCTCCAAGGAATAATCAGTGGAGCCTCCTAACCTCACGGTGGGCAGTAGGGGAGAGAAGAGGAGCCAGTGCCGCCTGAGACCTCAGAGGGTGATGGTGTTGCTGGAAGAAAAGGAAGTGGTGAGAAAGGAGGGGCTGGCTTCAGGGATGACGGTGAGCTCAGTGTGAACATTCTGACTTAGAAGTGAACAGGTCACCCTGAAGATGTTCTGGAAGCTTCTGGAACTAGGAGGGGACCTTAAGAGTGGTCCTTCCAGAGTCTCCAGGTGTTGCCGTGAGGATGCGAACTGGCCTGGGCCATGAGTGTGCTCGGGAAGACAGGCTTCCCGAAGGAGGTGGCCCTTGGTCCTATCCTGCCAGGGGACCAGCTCTGCCACACCAGGCTCTTGTGTTTATGTCAGGAATCCGTTTTATCGTCCAGAGCAGCACAGGGAGGAGAAGTTCACCAACACGAGCTGTGTGTCTCAGCCGTGTACCCACAGTCCTCCGATAGTTTATCTGTGAACCTTTGGATCTAACACTGTGACCCCTTTGTGTTTGACCCCCCGAGGACCAGCTGACCAAGACAGAGTTCTTGAAGACCTCCTGCTCCCTCCTCACAGTTAGAAAAGAGGCCTGGTGCTGCCACACAGCCCCCCGTGTTCCTGCTGTTTGCTCTTCTTGGGACCCTTTGCTCCATTCTCTTGCTTAAATTACCCCGTGAAAGAGTTGTTGAGGCCCGCATTTCAGGGCTGGGAAGAAAATACCATTCCTTGAGGGGAAAGAAGCAGGAGGAGCTGAAACAAACAGCACTTCTCGAAAATCGAGCTGGCTTACTGTTCACCAGTTAGTCAGCGAGACCTCGGCAAGACTGGGGCGGTGGGAGGGGGCCAAGGCAGAGCAGAGCAGCCTGTGTACAGTAAAAGGACTTTGCCATCAAAAGGCAACAAGTCTCGTACCCTGCCCCGGACGGTGACCCTTCCCTGTGGAATTCTCCCCTCTGACCTCCAGATCATTAATCCTAAGGCTGCCAAATGACAGTCATCCATCACGCCTCCTGCCGAGCATCCCAGCGGCCTGTGAAAGGACCCCGGGCCCGCCCTCCCTGCCGTCCCCTGGTGCTCATTAGTGGGCCTTCCTGCCTGGTGCCAGGCTTCCTAATCAAGCCCCCGGCTCCTCTCACTTCCCTTTGGGGCCAGTGGCGGAAGCTGCTCTGACCCTCCCTCTTTCAGAGGCCAGGGAGGGGTGGAGCGATTAGTAGGGAGAGAGTCTTGCAGTGGCTTTTCATCCCCCTGGAGACGTGTGTCCAGCAGCTCCTCTGACTCGGTGGGGACACAGGAGAGAAAACATTTTTCTGCCCTGCCGCAGGAGAGGAGGGAGCAGGCGGTATGCAAATGAAAACAGTTACACTGGTACAAAGCACACCAGAGCTGTGCAGGTGGGCGGTGGGGCAGCGCGGGCGGCTTCTGAAGGCCCCAGAGGAGTGTGAGTTGCCACATCATTAGGAAAGAATCTGGACTCATCCTGCTAGCCAAAAAAACAAAAAACCAAAAAAAAAACAAACACGAAAACCCAACTTTGAAGCCATCTAGTGCAGCCCTCGTATTTAGAGATGGGAAGACAGAGCCAGACAGGCTGATGTTTTAAGCAAGACCACAAAGCCGGTGAGTCGGACCTGTGTGCTCATCCCAAGGAGAACTGGCAGCTACTCCGATAGCTTCCAGCTTTGGGCATTTGAGTCCGATTAAAGCAGATTCATGAACATATTTCCAACTCTGCAAAAGCTGGGCACGTGCATATGTCTTCTTTCTCTGCTTGATGACACAACCCTCTGTTTCTCTTTTTGGACAACCCCAGGGACCCCCATCAACCGAATCCCCATCATGGCCAAGCAGATCCTGGACCTGTATATGCTGTATAAGCTGGTGACAGAGAAGGGGGGCCTGGTGGAGATCATCAACAAGAAGATCTGGCGGGAGATCACCAAAGGCCTGAACCTGCCCACATCAATCACCAGCGCCGCCTTTACCCTGAGGACCCAGTGAGTGGCCGGGGCCCTAGGGAAAGGAAGCCGAGGCTGGGAGAAAGGGGATATTTTATCCTAGAGGAGAGGAAGGAAGGAAATTCCACTGTACCGTGGGCAAGATGGGAGGAATTCCCAATGTAGCCAGGAGCTTTCTGAGACGAATCCCTTTCTAGACCTGAGTGATCGTGAGAGCCATCATTTCCCAAGTGTCCCCCTAGGCTTGGGAGACACTTGCCATTCTGTTTCTTTCAGACATCACCATCAACCCTGTGAAGTAGGTGCTATCTCATTTTCCAGGAAACAGAAACAGTCTCCGAGGTTAAACGGTTTGATCAAGGCCATACCAGCCAGTAGTGATAGAGCTGAGATTCACCCCTGGGCTTCTGGCCCCATCCCACTCTTTCCAGGACATTGTCTCCGACACGGCACCCCCACCCTAAGCCTAGCCCTTCCTACCCGACACTCCACTTGCCCAGCAACAGAGGACCTGGGATTTGGAACCTATTTTCATCATCGTTTGAGTTAGTTATGGGGGTCATAGGAGCAGGAGAGCCAAGAGTAGCATCAGAGAGTGAGGGCCGAGGGGAATCCGTTCATTGGATCACACTGGGTATTGCTCTCTGGAGAATAAGGAATGAGCATCAGTGAGGCACTATGCTAAAAAGAAGGGCTCCCTCTCTCAAGGTTCTTGGGTAGAGAAATGCTTCTTGGGTTATGTGATGCAAAGAGGGACAGGAAACATTGCTCCTACCTGACCAGGCTGACTCAGAACGGCGAGGGCATCCAGGAGCTGGGAAGACATTGCAAAAACATGTCTAAACGGCACCTAAAACGGTGCTGGAACAAACAGAAAACATGAGTGAAGATGTTCTTTATTTCTCTTAAGGAACGGTGCCCCCAGCCGGAGCAGAGTTTGGTACAGTGTCGAGTGGCAGCTGGAGGGGCCTGGGGCAGGGCGTCTGGCCACCCTGGACCTTTCTCTCCTGCCAAGTGATCCTGTGTCCCAGAGGCCTGTCCCACAGAGCGCCGTAAACTGAAACTGGGTGGCCTCTGGTACCGTTCTGGATTGTTCTCCTTCCTTCCTTCCTTCCCTCCAGGTACATGAAGTATCTCTATGCCTATGAGTGTGAGAAGAAAGCCTTGAGCTCCCCGGCCGAGCTCCAGGCAGCCATCGATGGCAACCGGCGGGAGGGCCGGCGGCCCAGCTACAGCTCCTCCCTCCTTGGCTACTCGCCTGCTGCCGCTGCCGCCGCCGGGGCCCCTGCCCTTCTCTCCCCACCCAAGATCCGCTTCCCCATCCTTGGGCTGGGCTCCAGCAGTGGTGCCAATACCAGCAGCCCTCGGATATCCCCAGCAACCACTCTCAGGAAAGGTCTGCAGGGCCCATCGGGGAGGAGGGTGGGCAGGGCGGGAGTGGCAGAGCCCACTGTCAGGTGGGGAGGCGGGCGATCGTGAATCCGTGAATCTGGTGCCTTTGCCAGGTGATGGGGTCCCGGTGACGACAGTGCCCGTGCCAAATCGCCTGGCCGTGCCCGTGAGCTTGGCAGGCCAGCAGGCCGGTACCCGGACAGCCACGCTGGAGCAGCTGCGGGAGCGGCTGGAGTCAGGGGAGCCCCCCGAGAAGAAGGCGCCCAGGCTGTCCGAGGAGGAGCAGCGCCTGGTGCAGCAGGCCTTCCAGCGCAGCCTGTTCACCATGGCACGGCAGCTGCCCATGAAGATCAGGATCAACGGCAGGGGTGAGTGCCGGGCCCTGGGCAGGGCCTCCCCTCCTTCTGGGTGCTGCCCTGGGCTCCCCTCAGAGGCCTGTTCACATCCCAGAACCATCGCAAGGCCAGAAAGCCACATGGGGCTTCTGTGGCCACTGGGAACTCAGCTTGCCCAGCTGACCAGAAATTGCCTCAGGCAGCACCCTGCTCTCTGGCCGAAAAGAGTTCTTCCAGGAGGAGGGGCCAGAAGCCATCAGGGACAGCTGCTGTGCTTCTCTTCCTCCCCGGCCTTTTGATCTGTCTAAATGAAAGGGCTTCACCTTCCCCCCAGTGCCTCCCCGGATGTAGATCTGGGCTCTGGGCAGAGGCAGCACCTCCATTCCCAAGCCTCCACGAGGAGCCTGAGTGCCTCGGGCCAGGCTGCCTGTGACCCTCCAGAACCAGGGGGAAAGAGGAAATACAAGTTTGGCAGCATCGTTGACATCCTTCCCTTCCCCTCCTCATTTTTCAGGTGCCCTGCCTTCTCCCCTCCTGAATCACACACTCCATGCCCCTTGTTCCTCCTTTCTCCCCCACCTCCCACACATATTTTCTTTGCCGTTCTTGCCCTTGACTCTATCGCAGAACAAACTTAAGCAAGCACGTGATGGGAAGTAGTCAGGTGTGAAGGGAGCTGTGCGTATCTGCAGGCAGCACTCCCCCCCCCACCCCCACCCCCACCCCACCCCATCCCCAGCTGAGGAGAAGAACGCTGGCAGCGACAGCTCTGTTCTGTCCCCCTCTCAGGGCCGGTGCCCCTGGTCCTGTAGCAGCCAGACACAAAGAGAAAAACAGCTCATCTGGAAGAATTCTTGGCTGCATGGTGAAAGGGCAGAGTCTGGGGTGAGCCAGGCAGAGGCCCCGGGTGCCAGTGCCTGCAGCTTTCCCACAGATGGTCAGGTTGAAATGGGCCACAGGTGCTGGCACACACTGGGCAGGCAAACCCTCCCCTTAACCCAGCCCGCTTAAGGGGAGGAGGAGGAAAGGCAGGTTTTCCGAGGTAGTGACTAGGTCTTCCTCATCTCCGGTTCCCCAGCCCAGTGGGCTGTGGGTGCTTGGTTAGGATTGGCCGAATCACGTTGAAAGTCGTTGGTGCACAGCCAGGAGCTGGGTCAGTCCCTTGCTGCCTGTGATCCCTTTCCTTGGACAACAGAGGAAGCAGGGGAAGTAAGCGGCTCAGCGGAGAATGGAAAAAGCAAGCGATAGGACATTGGCAGGCCTGGGTTGTCTTGTCAGACCTGACTCTCGGGAGAAGGTTGTTCGGATGTTTTCTAGAAGTGGGAGGCTTCGGCCAACTGTGGCCAGTCTGGGAGAGCAGGAGGGCCTCGGAGAGGACGCTGCAGTGCCAGGAGGCCTGACCAGGCCTGCTGTCTCCCTTGTCCCTGGCAGAAGACAGATCGGAGGCCTCGGCTGCAGCGCTGAACCTGGCCACAGGCAGCATCGGGAGCATCAACATGTCCGTGGACATCGATGGCACCACCTACGCAGGTGAGGCTCTTGGAGCTGCGGTGGGGGGGGGGGGGAGGGCGTGGGGGGGGCGGCCCTGACTGGCCCCGTTTGTCACCCTCCTGTCTGAACCCCTTCCCCGGGGTGGCTTTCTTGCATGTAGTCTCAAGGTTCCAAAGGTTAAGTGGTTTTCCGGCCCAGGAGAAGCTGAGGGCTGCTAACAGGATGACAGGTCCCCCGAGCTTTGACAGAACGATAGAAACCCTCTGACCTTTTTGGAGCAATGACTGACTCATTAATTGCAACTGTCCTTGAGCGTGAAGCTCCATGATTGACTCCATCCCCATGCCCTAAACATTGTGTCGTAAGCCACCTCCACCATTGCCATCACGGTCCTGTGACGCACTGCTCTCCTCGGACCAGCTCAACCCCGGTGTCCCTAAACACCGCCTGTCATTGCCTTCACAGCGGACCAAGGACGGACGCGCAGGCAGAGGAATCTGAGTGTGGCAGAAGCAGCCCCTGTGTGTAGGATCTCACCCAGTCCTTCCCAGGTGTCCCTCTCAGTCTAGTTGGGCAGTGCTTTGTCCGTCGGCTGCGGGTTAGCACTTCTGTCAAGTCTTTCCGGTTGCTGGAAACCAGCCCTTTTCCCACCCCACGTCTTTGGTTTAGGTGTGAGTTTGGGGACAAGCCCAGCCGACTTACTACGAGCGCATGCTAGCCTTGTGTTGGATGGGGGGCCTGGGACGTGCCCGGTAGAGGGGCTTAAAGCTGCACCTTCCATCACATGGGGGGCATTTCCTCAAAAAATGCTCTGGTCTTTGAATGCTCCTGTGCTGGGGGCTGGGGGCTGGGCCCCATGGGGTGCCACACTGCAGGCCTCGTGCCCTGGCTCTGCTGGGCCACTGGCGGTGGGCTTCGGCGCTGCAGCCAGGCAAGGGCCGGAGTTCCTGGAGGCAGCCTGCAGAGACGCTGTGAGGCCAAGTTGCCTTGCCAGTCCCCGCATGGCCGGTGCTTTGGGGGCCACATTCAGAGGCCTCTGCCGGACACGGAGGGCCCCTTGAGGAGACCAGGCGAGCCAGCAGGCAAGGCCTAGGTGCCCTTTGCCATCTGGTGGTGGTCGGTGGTCTAGGAGGCTTGGGGGCTGTGAGGGGTCCATGGAGAGAGCAGGGAAGAAGGGGATCCGTGTCTGGAGCTGATAATCCTGTCATCCTCTCTCAGGAGAAAGGAGATAAACACCTCCTTCTCCCAGAACAGGGAGCACTCAGAAGAGAGGCGAAGGTTCCCCAGACCTCACCTGCTTCCACCCCAGTTCCCCTGTTCCCACCTGTACCCTTTGTCAGTGGGTGTGCAAGTCACATAGGCCAGGAACCAGGAAGTTGTCCCCGAGGGCCCCCAGAGCCGCGTGGACCCCGCTACTCTGCTCTCTCCCCTCTCCTTCTGCCCTGCACCCCACTACCCTGGTTTGGGCCTCTCCCCACTGTCGGAGTAGCTTCCTTGCAGGCCTCCATCACCCCAATTACTCCCAGCCCCACAGAGAGCATTTTAAAACACACATCTCATCGTGTCCCTCCCCTTCTTAAAACCCGCAGGGGTGTCCCTGTCACCATGGTGCAGGGTAAGACCCACCCCCCAAAGGGCATACACCTTGCCCTCCTCACCCCTCCTGCTCACGAGTCCCTGCCGCCAGGCGGCCTCCCCGCCACGGCTCTGCCTGGCTCCGCTCTGCCCGACATCCAGCCTTCCTCTGGCCGCGCTTTCTGCCAGCCCAGGCGTGCTCTCCTCCGGAGCCTTTCCTGACCAGCCGGCCCCGGCCTTCTGAGCCCTGCTCTTGGTTCCCCCGCCCCCCATCCCAGTGCACCCAGAGCACCAAGGATGGCTCCTCAAAAGCATGGCTTACCTCTCTGCCCCCTGGCCGGCGGTGAGCACCTGAAGGGGGAAGGCATGCGGGGCTCCGGTTGGAGGCGCGGGGTGCAGAGGAGCGCACAGCTGCGGGGCCCTGTGTCTCCTCAGCTGCTCACACTCGCCCCCCGCCCGCAGGTGTGCTGTTCGCCCAGAAGCCCGTGGTCCACCTCATCGCGGGGCCCGCCCCCCAGAGCGTGGGTGGCAGTGCCAGCGTCAGCAGCAGCAGCTCTCACTGCTCGCCAAGTCCTACCTCGTCCCGGGGCACCCCCAGCGCCGAGCCCTCCACCAGCTGGTCCCTCTGAGGGGCAGGACCCAGCTCCCCACGCCCCAGTCTCCTGTCGGGAGTGAAGGAGGTTGATGCACAGAATTTACCTCATCTCACGGAGCCCATGTCAAACACCATTTGGCCAGATGAGAGTTTGGACGCGTCCGTCTGTCCAGGCTCTGTTCAGGTCCTACTGTACTCTGGGGACAGGGAGAGGCTGCAGGGGCAGGACAGGGCAGCGTTGTCCAATCAGGGATCGTCCTGGAGAACCGGGCGGGGTCTGCCGGCGTCCAGCTTCCTCCCGGGTTCCCAGGCCACCTCCCGTCCCGGGCACGGTGTATCGACAATCTGTTAGCCGGCACAGGGCTGGGGGCCCTCCACAGCCCTTCCCCTTTAATTTATTGCCCTTCCCCTGGCCTCTGTCATGACCCCAGGGTCACTGGCCTCTTCCCCTGCTCAGTCCTCCAGTCTTTAACTCCCATGTGAGGCTGCTAGGGGCCAAGACCATGGCTTCGCAGCCCTTCTCTGCTGAGCATGGGATGGGGCCCTCCTAATCCGCCTTGCCTACCATATTTGGTTCCAGGGGTGTGGGTCCCTCAGATTCAAGTCTTGAAGCAGTCCTCAGGGCCCCATACCCCCCTTTTAGTGGTCCCAGAAAGGGGCACAGAGGGCAGTCCTCAAGTCCCAGGGCTTACCGGGTACCTGCTGAGGGAGGCAGAGCCTCAGGGGGCTACCCAGGCAGGCCCTGGCACCCGTTTCACACTGATCCTTTTCTGGCCCTCCCAGACCTCACGCGCTCACTCGCCCTTGTTGGCCAACTCTCCCAAGAACAGCCCACTTGTCCCTTGGGCCCTCCCTTCTCATGGGGCCACCTCAGCCCCAGCATCCCCAGACCTGCTGATGTCAGGTTCATTGAAATACCTCAGATTTGTAATTGTTGATGTTTGATTCTTCAGGAAGTATTTGCATCTCTGAAATCTTTTTTATATGTGTTTTGCTGACTTTTTGTTTTTAATTTTTATTGTTATTGTAGCACCAAAGAAATGAAAGCAGATCACCCCCAAAGCCGAGCAAACATTTGGTACCCCAGCCCCTCCAGCCCTTCGCTAAGACCCCAGTGAGGAGGCGGGGAGGCAGGCAGGAGAGATGACTCAGGGATCGCAGTGGCGGCGGAGGCGGGGGAACGAGAGGCCCATGCTCGCAAAGGTTGGGTCCTGAGACCACACAGTTTGGGAGATGGCCCCTGACCCATTTCCTGCTGGAGCAGGGCTTGTCCCACACCCCTCCCTGGCTCCCCAGGGTGGGGACAGAACAGTTGCCCTTCACTCAGCATTCCCATCTCAGGGTAGGGGTAGGACGGAGAGACTGAGCCGCCCCAGGGGATAAGAGGATGCTCTTAGGGGAGGGGAGAACTCCGTCCTCCTCCGGGACCCTGGGCTGGAGCAAGCTGCTCCCGTGTTGGAAAGATGAGTGATTGTCACAAGGCTCACCTCTCCTTGAGTGCGCCCCGCAGAGCTCCTAGAACACCACCCACTGTGACGTCATCAGGCTCTGGTGGTGTCAGGCCACGCCGCTGGCAGGAGCCCTCGCACGGCTAGCATTCGGCCCTGTCTGCAAAAGGAAAGGGAAGTCGAAAGCTTGAGCACAAAACAGCTACCTCAACCTGGTAAGCTGCAGCTCTGCTGGACTGCATCTTCTCGCCCCCCTCCCCAGCCTTCCACACACTCGCTCTCACACACACACTCTCGCACAGCCCTGTCCGCTGGGGCCTGACCCTCTTCTGGCCTCAGGAGCCTTCCCACCTTACCCACCAGGTAAGCACAGGTGGTGGGCAGAGAAGGGCATCTGGGATCTGGTGCCGGGGAGGAGCCCAGTTGGCTGGCGCTGGGCCCACCTGAAAGTGTCGCAGCATTTGGCCAGTGTGTCTTTCTCAGGGGTTTGGTCACGAAGGATGGACTCTTCCCAGCTGGAGGACGCAGGGACAGCGCATTGTGGCTTTCTGGTCATTGGATTCTCTCCCCTTCCCCAGGCAGCTTGAAAGCCCAAGAGTGGGGATGCCAGCAGGTGTCCCAAGAGCAGGGCCCTGGGCAAGAGAAGCTTTCCCTGAAGGCCACAGGGCAGGCCGTGGGCCAGGGCCGCTCCGGCGCCTCTCCTGCCCTGCCCTCCCCTGTCTATGTGTACTCTGACCAGGAAAATGTGCTAGCACATGGGTAGCCTAGGCAGTGATAAATACCTCAGACGTCCTCTTGCAGCAAGTGTCTGTATATGTGGTGGTTATTTTCTATCTTACATGTTCTCGAATGTTTATATTTCAATAAACCTCTACCTCTTCACACAAGCAGGTCTCTCGGGTGCTTTCTGTGGGTCTCCAGAGGGTAGCGAGACCCCAGAGTGCTCAGCCTTATTTTCTGCCATGAGGCACATCCCGTGGCCACAGCCCAGTGTCGGTGCGACCAAAAGAAGTGGGCAGGAAGGGAAAGCATGGGGGATCTCTGACTGCCCTCTTCCGCAACTGCACACACCTGACCTGTCCGTGCAGCCCTCTGAGGCAGGCAAAAGGGGACGTCTTTGCCATTTGGAAGTGCTAGCAAATGCGGGAGATACTGGGACAGTCTTGAGCCTCTCTCACTGATTTCTAAACACCTTTTGAAAGAAAGGATCAGTTCTTTAGTGCTTTTTTTTTCCTAATATTTATTTGAGCGAGAGAGAGAGCAGAAGTTGGGGGGAGAGGGAGAAGCAGACTCCCGCAGAGCAGGGAGCCCAACTCAGGGCTCGATCCGAGGACCCCAGGATCACGCTTAAACCAACTGAGCCACCCAGGCAGGCGCCTTTTTAGGGCTTTTTGAAAAAGTAATCTCTACACCCAACGTGGGGCTCAATCCACGACTCTGAGATCAGGAGTTGTCCACTCCACCAACTGAGCCAGCCAGGCACCCCTAGTCCTCTAATAACTTGTAACCAGTAGTTGGTATCACACCTGACCACTTCCTGTGACACATTAGGGGACTGCCAGGTGGAGCCGCAGCGGCTAGCCTATGAGGGCACAGAGATGAGGAGAAGCAGGGTCCAGAGACCTCTGAGGTGGAAACAGTGCACGGGACTGCAGGGGGCAAGGGGTGCTGAGGG
>CM052896.1:25936384-25975140 GCA_028534135.1 Potos flavus | reverse complement strand
GTTTTCAGCCCCGGTGAGACTATGATTTTGTCTCAAGTCTAGTGATCAAGAAGGGGCCATTCATTGGCTCAGTTGGGCTCAGGACCTAGTGCTGGCCCCATCCACTGAGAACTCGGCAGCCCCCACAGCAGTGGTGTGAATGGCAGAGAGAGCAGAGAACGTTTTGCAGAAGACGACGCTGGAGAAGCAATCTCAGAGGCGTTCTGTCCTTCCACCCTGCCAGAGTCCCCCTCTGCAAAACTCTGCTTCAGTTAAGTCAGTAGATGGAGGGAGTGTAGAGTGATGGAGTTGAATAGGGTTCTGATTCTGGAAGCGCATGGCCTAGCTGACAGAGCTCTGTAGGGCAAGGAAACACACAGCAGGGTGGGGAAGGAAGTTCAGAAAGAGAAAATGACCAGGTGACCTCGAGGGAGGTTAACTCTAAGCCGGCCTTGCTTGTGGCCCTTGAAGATGGCCACTCTGTCAAGCTCAGAACCAAGAAACCACCCTTCTGGGACGGATTAGGGAAGCCAGGGGGCTTAGCTGCTGTTTTGCTGTGTGACTTTGAGCACGTTACTGCCCTTGTCTGGGCAGTTTCCCTATCTGCAAAATGGGGACTATAGAGTGATCTGAGGCACAAGTGAATCAGAACTCACTTTGAAAAGTCTAAAGCCCAGTGCCCAAGGCCTTCACCAGAAAGTCATCATTCTGCTGACACCAGAGCGGTGAATGGACCAACAAAGCCCCACAAGGACATCAGCACCCCACTGGCCACTCCGTGCCCAGCTCTGCTACTAGCCACAGGGTCCCCCTGGGAAAGGGCAGGGGGCTTCATGCACTGGGAGTCAGGAGCCTTCTGCCAACATGGGCATTTCAGGCCCTATGGCAGGGGACAGAAAGGCCTCTGACTGCTGCCACCTGCGATAGGTCCCACGGCTCAGGCCTGACAGAAACCCTAGCATGGAGGGCTAAAGGCATAGCCATACAGGCCTGCTCTCTCCCCAGGGAGTCCTTGCCACCCCTGGTTCCTGAAGCCTGTCAGTCCGCTGGCAGCTCACTGGGGGCAAAGGGCTGACCTCGGTGTCTTGTGAGGCAGAGTGAGGCTGTGAGCCTCTGCCTTGGTGGCTCTGGGCCTCAGTCTCCACACCACCTTTCTCCCCCCGTCAGGGCACTGCCCCGGTTGCCAGCTTTCCTCAGACCTCTCCTCGCTGGCTCTTGGCCTTTGTCTGACATCTGGGGACAGATGTCATAGCTGCTGACCCACAGAGGGCAGAGAGGCAGGCCAGGTACCAGTGAGGAGTCACTCCAGCTCTCCCCAGGGGAGGGGAAGCGAACTGAGGAGTCCATTCAGAACCAGCAAAGGCCCAAGCTGGAAGGCCCCTTTGGGCCTGTGTCCCACCCCACAGCTTGCAGATGGGGAGACGAAGGCAGAGAGAAACTGGGCCTGGGTCCCACATGGAGGCAGGGCTCACTCCGCCTGCTCTCTGGAGAGTCCCCAGCTGTTACCTTCAGGCGCCGAGAGGTGGCTGGGGGTCCCTGCCCTCCGGGGGCTGGAGCGCTGATGCTCAGAGCTGCACCAGTTCCCGCCCTCGGGGGACCCGGTTCTCAGCCTCAGGGTCAGAACTCTTGGAGCCTCCCAGGTCCCACCGGCAGGTAGGACCCCATTCTCTCAGCGTCCCCAGAGAGCAGCTGAGGCAAAAGATAGGAGCCCCCACCCCATGAGGCTCCTCCACGGAGGGTCAGGAAGACGAGGCCCTCCATGGTATTCAAGCATAAAGCAGGAGCTGTTCTGGGCAGAGGAACATGCTCCGTTGTCTATCACAGGCGGCTGCATATGACAGCACATTGTTTCCTGAGTGTGTTAACTGTAAATAATGCCTTGTCGATGAGATACTGGAAAAACAGACTTTGTGACTACAGCCCTCTATGCAAGTGGTCTTGGGCACACGTCCATGGTTTTATGACCTTAGTACTGACTCACCCTAACTGGACCCCTCAGGGGGACCAGGCAGCAGCCACTGAGCCAGGGGCACCATCTTCTGTCATCCTCATGTCATCCTCTGGGGTCGGTAAGGTGGTATCCCCATTTTACAGATGAGGAGACTGAGGCCTCAAGAAGGCAGACCTGCTCGTTACCCACAGAGCTAGTCAGTGGTGGAGCTGCCTCGAGCACAGGACTTCTTGGCTCTGAAGGCCACTCTCCTTTCCTTCGTGACCCCAGGCCCAGGAACCCAGATTTCCTAACTCCCTGTGCCTCCAGAGCCCAGCTAGCCATGCCCCCTCCTGCTTCTTCCCCTGTGCCCCCCCCCCCCTCAGAGAGCAGGCAGACCGGGAGATACATCAAGTCCCAGGCCTGGCACTGTGTGCCCCCCGCCCCCGTCCTCAGGGAATGAGAGGGCTCTCTTAGCATGTCCCCAGATGCCCTCACCTGTCTATCCCAGATCCTTATGGGAAGGGGAAGAGGTGTGAGCCCCTCTGTGAAGGAAGAGGATTTCTGCCCCCGAGCCCCTCGGATCCGGGTGCCCCTCACTCCATGGTCCTCACTTTTCTACGAGCTCCTGCCCCAGCACCCTCAGCTGCTGCTCTAGAAGGTTCTGGGCGAGGCTTTCTGCCACCTGGGGGGGGAGGGCAGAGAGGCAGCGAGAGGTGGGGAGGGGTTTGAGTGAGTCTGGGAAGGGCAGGTCAGGGGCGCGGGGGAATTGGGCATAGGGGAGTGTGGGCCCCCTGGGCGCACAGGCCCAGCAGAGGCGCAGAGGTGGAGGGGTGCTGAACATCGGGTTCTGGGCCCCCTCTGGGGCCCGCTGCTGCGCCCCTCCAGCTCTGGGTCTCAGATTTTTCTGGAGCTCAGCGCACATCCAGGCCAGCTCCAAGCCCACCTCCTACAGGGCAGTCTGGGGAAGGAGGGTGGGCAGAGGGGGTTGTTGGCTCCTAACCTGATCTAGTGCTCCAGGACATCACGCCGCCCTGCTCTCAGAGCCCCATTCTTACGGGGGCCTGCCTAGGAACTCTGCCTTGACCCAAACAAAGGGCGTAATGGCCGTCAGGTGCTGGGAGAGGCTGACAGAACAGCCCTCGGGGGAGGGCACAGGATGGCCTCATTCCGCTCCTCTACTCCATACAGGTGACTACAGATTGCCCCGAATCCACAAATACAAATGGGTGATGCTCCCTCAGTGCTCCCTAGACGCTACACCGCCCAGCCTGAGGGCTCTCTGAGAGCAGGCCAGGTCTCCAGATCCTCCCCTGTCGCCCTGCATGGGGTCCCTGTGTACCAGCCCTGGCCTGCCGAGCCGTAGCCCTGATGCACTTTGTACAGATGAAGAGCTGAGCCACGCCAGCCAGGGCCACCAGGCCACAGCCTCATCTGTGTGCTTAGGAGCCCTGTCCTCCCCGCCGGAGAGGCCCAGGGAGGATCCCCCAGGGGCGTCCCCTACAGGCTGCGGAGTGGGCTTGACTGGTGCCTCCTCAGCACGTGCCAGTCTGATCCCCAGACCTCTGCAGGGGGCTGAGCAGGGCTCGGAGCTCACCTGCCCTGTGCAGATGCAGAGCCGGGGGGCTCTGCCGCGGCCTGCGCCTGTGGGAAGAGGGTGGGCGGCTAGAACTCAGGGACACTGGCCTCCCTTGCAGGCTGACTGGACTGTCCAGGTTCTCCTTCTCGTTCTGGGCTGGGGGCAGGCCCAGGCCACACTGACCTGAGGGCACCCCAGGCAGCCTCCAGCTCCTCCCCACCTTCCACCTCTGGATCTCGGCAGCCATCTGGTTTTTCTTCCCCAGAGCCTGCCTCTTGCTGTCACTGATCCATCTGAGGGGACCCCCACCCCATCCTCTCGTGCCCAGAAACACACACAGGCTCTTGGGCCTGGCCTGCAGACAGGAGCCCGGTCTCCAGCCTGGACCCTAGCCTGCCTGGGGGCTCACTGAGCCCCTTCCTCACAGTGGCCCATCCTCTGGCCCCTCCAGTCTTTCTACAGCTGTGTCAGGGGCCTGGCGTTAAATGGGGGGAAGAACAAGACAGAACCGCTGGGTCCCCGAGATCTCCAGTCAGATCCAACCCATGCAGCAGGAAGGTAGCAGGAGGCAAATTGGGAGGCATTATAGATTGAACTGTATACTCCCCCCAAAAAGCTATGTTTGCGTTCTTGCCCCTAGTACCTCCGAATGTGACCCTCTTTAAAGATAAAGTCTTTGCAGAGGTAATCAAGGTAACACGAAGCGATTGGAGAGAGCTCTCATCTAATCTGACTGGTGTTCTTCTAGAAGGGAAATTTGGACACACACACACACACACACACACACACACACATACATACACCCCTGGGTTTGCACTTTGTCAGGGCAGCCCTAGCACACTACCACAGAGTGGGAGTGAGACGGGACCCTGTGTGGCAGCTCCCTGGCCCCAGCAGGACCCTGAGTGGAAGGGGGCCTCTCGCCTCCGGGCAGCCACACATGCGGCGGTGTGAAGCGCAGACTGACAGGAACGAACCTTCCGTGACCACGAGCCACCCCGGCTCTGAGCCTTTTCCATGCTTGCCAGATTGAACCCTCACACTCAGCTGATAGAGAACTGGAACTGCTCTCGGTGTCTGTCTATTTCTTTGTTGGTTTACCGATGAGGCCCAGAGAGGGAGAGTAACTTGCCCAAGGTCACACAGCGAGTACACTGTGGAGGCACGATTTATGCCCAGTATTCAGGCTCCGGAGCCCACAGTGTTAACCGCTAATTTGGGAACAACGAAGAACACAGAATCTTGGGATTGAGCAGAGGAAGACAGAGTGAGGTAGAGCCCGGGAAAGGGTCAGGGTAGAAGGAGCTTGAGGTTGGGGATGGGATGGAGGCGGAGGGTGCTGGAGGCTCTGGGAGCCCCTCGCGCCCTCTTGCCAGCCAGCTGTTGCCCAGTCTCCCTGAGAGCCTCTGCCTTGTGACTTTGGCCATTCGGTTGCTCCCCACAGGACCCCTGCCCATGACTCAGGGCAGAATTCTAGGCCACCCTCCCTGGACAGGTGCAGAGCCCAGGACACCCACTTGCTCACAGAAGGTGAGTCCTGGGCGGGCCTCCCTGGGGACTGGAGAAAAAGGGCCTACGCTGTCCCTGAGAAGCAGAAGACTGGAAGGCCCTAGAGTTGGGGCCCACATGGACATTGGTTTGGGGGTACTTTGCATGTTGTTTGCATGGGGCCCACTGCGCACCCCTTCCTTCCGGGCACCTGAATCTGCCCCAAGGGCCCAGCCACCGGCACTGTGTACCCTGCTTTCTCACTGACATTGTCCCCTGCAAACCCCCGTCCTGACTAGCGTGCACCCCCCCCCCCGCCACCGAAAGCGTAGAGTCTCTCTCCAGGCCCTGAGGAGACAACCCCAACTCTCAGGGGTCTGGGTCAAGAAACAGACAAAAACTTGAGATTTCTTTCTGTACAAATGCACAGTTGCAGACAATCGCTGGAAATTTGCTTCCTTGCGGAACTAACAGCGCTCTCAGAGCAAAGCCCTGGACCCCGGTTTCAGATACACTAATTCAGACCAACCCCACATTTTATGAGGGCCAAGGCCGGCTAAGCAGTGCTGCCGAGACCTCTCGTGCTCCTTCCAGCTGGATCAACAGAACCAGCCCCACTGCGGCAGAGCGCAAGCCCATCCTGGGTCCTTGCGGCTCTCCTTCCCTGCGGCTCCCAGCCACCTCCTTGCCGCCTCTGTTTCTCTGTCTGTGTGTGCATCTGGGAGCACGTGTGTGTCTCTGGCGGCGTGGGCGGGTGTGTGTCCACCAGTCTGTCTGCTTGTGCACAGAATGTTTGCCCTGGAGACTAAGGGCAGGCACCAGCCGGAAGGAGGTGGTCGCCAACCTGGAGCTCGAGTCTGGTGGACTGGGCCCAGGACACCCCAGCCCTTGCTCTGGCCGCTGCTGCACATTTCACCCCCTCACCCGCTCTGCTTCTCAGTGGGGTCGGTTCACCACACTGCCCCCTCCATGCCTCTCGTCTTCGGCCTTCGCATGTGCTCCACCCTTCGTTCCTTCGCTAAGGATGCCTGTTCATCCTTCCGTGATGGTGCAGAGGCTCAGAAATCCCCTCGATGTGGAGGACTTACCCATCTGCTGCACACCCCCCAACTCCCACAGTGCCTCTCCCCTCAGCAGGCATATTAAATTGTAATTGCTCACTCGACGATTGTGTGGCCCCAAACCACAAGCTTTTGAGGACCAGGAGTGGTCTGATCTGACTTTGGTTCCCCTGTGCACAGAAGAGGCCAGACATGTAGTGGATATTCAGTGAATGTATGCTGGATGGATGCATGCATGGACGGACGGACGGATGGACAGACGAACGGATGGGTGGAGCATAATGAGGAAGCAGCAGGAGCAGGGAAGGAAGTGTAGGGTAAAGCTGGGGGGGCGTCCTAAGAGCAGGAAGAGACTAGCTCGCCTGCAGTAGGGAGGACTGGGCGATGGGGAAGAGAGCAAGGAGGAGGGGCCTGTGGGAAGGGAGGGGAAGGCGGACAGAGGGCCCCCAGTTGGGGAGGCCAGGCCTCTCTCTCTGGCAGCTCTGCAGCCCCTCCTTAAAGTTCAGGGCAAATGCCACCTGGTGCTCGGGTGCCTTCCAGGACTAACGTGTTTCTTCCTCCTCTAGCTTTCCCTGCAGGGGCACTGGGATGCCCTGGGCCTGGAGGCTGCTGGTAGAAATGGAGCAGTCTGGACACTGCATGAGCCCCAGATCGCCCCAACCCATTTTCAATGGTTTCTTTCCAAGTTGCACAGATGTCCTCACTATGTCTCACTGGCTGGGATGAGGAGTGAGGCAGAGACGCCTCCTCCGCGGCCCCTACACACACAGCCTCTGTCCTGGGCGCTGCCACTCCCAAGCGTCCTGACTTGAGCCCAGCAGCTAAGGTCATCTTGCCTCCCCGCCCCCGCCCCTCCCAGCCTGGCCCTGGGCCAGCAGCAGGGGCTTGGCCACGTGTGGCAGAGACAGACTTGTTGGAGCTGAAAGATTTCCTACATGCTCCCCTAAAAGGGCCAGAATGGGACAAGCAGGAGTGTTGATACCTGGGGATGGGAGCCTGGCTTTGGCCACATGGTTCAGGATTTGGGGCTCAGTACTGTTCCAGCTGGAGACAGAGGCTAGCCCACCGCCTGCCTTCAGGGTCATCTCACCCAGTGTGGGAGCCGGACACCCACTCCAGCTCAGACAATCTGGGGGGGGGGGGGGCTGAGCAGCCCCTTGCTGGGTCTCCTGGCCAGGGGCCACCCCCAGCACCGCCGGCCACACCGCCCTCCCTGCATGCGGCCTTGGTGCTCTGCCTCCGGGGCCTGCCCGGGGCCCTCCGATACCCGCTGTTCTCAAGGGCGCCAGGATGGCTGCTTTGACCAGACCACTGGGCACTGGCACTTCCGCCTAGCTCTTCCGAGTCTCCTGTTCGCCTGTGAAGACCCCCACCCCACCCAGTCACAGCTTAGCGTCCACCGGGGCTGTGGGGCTCACGTGGCTGGGATCCATCTGCTCAGGCTAGCTGCCGGGCCTTTCCCCGTGAGCCCGCTCCCACCAGAGCCCCTGCGTCCTCTGGGGCGCAGCTCTTCCAGGAGGGCCTCCTCTGACCCCCAGGGGCTTCTCTGAACTCCAGGCTTCGTTTCTGGACCAGATGGTTTAAGGCCGGACAGTACCAGGATGCACATTACCAAAGGGTGCTCTCTTTCCGGGACCACAGGGTGAGTGGTGCATGCTAGAGTTGTACCATGTCGAGGCCCTGCTCCAGTCTGTCCCTCCTGGACATTCTCTTTTCCATGCTGTCCCTAGAGCCCCTCACCTGACTTCGGAATCCCCCAAGGACGGGGCATAGGCTCCCCTGCTTCTCTGCCCCCTGGCGCAGGCGGGCACAGGCGGGCTCAGCTGGGGCCCTGGATTCCCTGTGGGGCCGCCCCTGGCGGCTGTCCCGGGACCCCTGGGCGAGCATCAGCAACTGCTCTGCAGGAAGATCGTGTCCTGAGCTTGGGCAGGGGTTAAGACTCCATCTGGGCCCCGAAGCGCCTGGGCCCTGTCCCCACCCCACCCCTGCAGGCCTGACACCAGCACCTCCTGCAGGTCCGCTCAGTCCAGGATCCCGGGGTCTCCTCACGGCCTCCAGACCACACTGTTTTGACCCTGAATGAGTTCCTCCCCGCCCTTGGGGCTTTGATTTCCCCTCTGAACCAGGAGGGGGGTCGGCTGGGTAATAGCAGGGTCTTCCCAAATGCTGGGGGGCGGGGGTGTCCCTCTCTGGGCTGCACAGAAATCTTTGCGTGGCCCTCCCTCCCTCCCCAGCTGCTGCTCCAAGAACGAAGGCCAGAGAATGAAGTAAAGGCAGGGCCAGTGTTCAGGGCCCTGCCATGCACCTACTTAGAGGAGGGCTCTGGGCCAAGGGGCTGTTGGCTCCTCTGGTCCAAACACAGCTGGCCTTTTCTACTCTTGTCAGCAGTAGCAGAATCCTGCCCGACCTCTTGCCTCTAGGCCCCTCCCGCACGACCGGGCACCCTGGTTTGTCTTCTGTGTCCTGCTGTGGCTTCCTCCACTCCTGTCCCTGGGGCCCCTGCGGCTGGTGCCCCTCCTGCTCCAGGTGGGCCAGGGAGCATTGCACCTGCTGGCGCGAGGGCTGAAGGCAGCGCTGGACCCCTGGAGAGGGCTGTTCCTGCCCCCAGCACAGCAGTGCCTGCAGATTATGATAAGGCAGGCTGACTCCACCAGGCCCTGCTGGCTCCCACCAGCTGTGATAAGCCCCACCAGGGGCCCACCTGCCAGCCCAGCACGGCCCCATGCCCTGGCTTGTACACAAGGGACACAGCTCCCAGGGGGTGCCCAACTATTATCACTACAGCCTCCGGATGTGTGACCCTCCACCTCCAGCTGGACCTAGGACATACCAGCTGCTGATGGCTTTGGAGCCCCAGCAGGAGGACCAGGGACACTGTCGTGGAATGATAGAGAAATAGGAGGCAGGAGCAGACAGGCTGTCAAGTGAGTCCCCAGGGTCACCCCAGGCACTGTAGGGAGCAGGAGCTCTAGGAAGGGCAGCTGTGGGCTGAGACCAGGTCACTAAAGGCTTAGGTACCTAGGCCATCACAGGGTGGCCCTACCCACCACACCATCACATGGGGCAAGGATGCTGGCTACCTCCCCTAGAACCCTCAGCCTGCACAGTCACCTTCCTCTCTCCCTGGGGACTGCAGCTTTCACCAGGGGCAGTTGGGCCTTGAAGGAAACTCTTGTGTCCACTGAGCTAAAACCAGCCCCTCCCTCCCTCTGACTCTCCCTGGGGGGGGGGGGGGGGAGACGCCACAGGGACTCTGGTCTTTCCTTTGCCTCCAACCAGCACCTCTAGCCACACCAAGCAATGCACTGCACACCTGCAGAGGGTGCCATTCACAGAGATGACACTGTTCGGCACAGCAGCCCTGTTGGGGATCCACTTCCCATCTGTCTTCTTTGGACGCCCCAGGCCTTGACAAGCCTTCTTCCCGAGAACATGACCCCAGATGTGAGCACCAGCCCTGAGCCTTCTGGAGCTCTCAGTCTGGGAAGAGGACCTTGCTAGCTCAGCGGACCTCCCTGAGGCTGTGGATAAGCAAGGAAGATCAGGGAGACAAGGATGGGCGTCTCACTTTCTGCTCCCGCGCAAGGAGGTCACCCCGGGCCCTGCAAAGTCCCAGCTCACATCCCTGCCTCTGCAGCACCTGTGCTGGCTCCACACGGCCTCCAGCGCTGCCCGAAGGTGGCCAGCCAGCTCGGCCCGGTGCCCCCAGCGCTCTGCCAGCCACACCCCCGGGGCCTTCTCTGAGGGCCCCCCGGCCTGCTCTGAGCACCTGCCAGGAAAGAGGAGCCAGGCTTCAGCCTGGGCCGCAGGGGCTGCCGTGCCCACCTTTCCCACACTCACCTGCACCCTTCGGTGGGGCTCAGTGAGCAGGCACAGTCCAGTGGCCAAAAGTGACAGGAGCGCCAGGGGAAGCCCATGGCGGCGGGGCATCGGGTCCATGGGGCTCTGCCACAGTGCGGGTCCTGAGAGCAGCACAGATGGGAGACCCCGTTGCTAGGGCACCGGCTTCTGAGGCCCTGGCGCTGAGCCTGCACTACACCTGACAACACCTTGGCTCAGGATCTTCCCTGGTGATTCAGATTTCAGATAAACGTCCGCCTCAACCCCGCTGAACACTTCTCAGTTCCAACATCTTCTGTGCGCTGCAGTGCTGACTCTGGCCCAGCCACCTGCTGAGCAGCCAACCTCACCTGGCCCTCCCCGGCTTTGGGAGGGGGAACTGAAGCCCGAAGGGGACGTCAGTCACCCCAGGTCATCAAGGGGGTCCACAGCAAACTGGGCCCACGCTTCCCGACCCCTGCCACTCCCCTTCCCAGTATGGGAGTCTGGAGATGGAAGGGGACAGGGGAACATTTGGGGGACACCGTAGTTTAGCTCCAGTGTAGGAGGTCAGAAGCCCTTAAACCAAGTTACTGCTTCAGTACCCCTTTAGCTTCCATAGCTTTAGCCAGAAGATGGGGGACCTGAGCCTTAAGCCCCACCCACTTCATCTCCAGGGACTGAGCCTCAGAATCCTACCACTGTCTTCCCACCCACACTCAGGCACCAGGCACCCTGCCCCAGCTCTGCGTGGGCACAGGGAGAAGATACCTACTGAGCAGAGGGTCACTGGGCTGAGCTCCCCCGCCCCCCTAACTGACTTGCTAACTCCTCACATTCCCAGACCCGCTCCCTGCTCAGGACGGCACTACCACCCACCAGTCCTCTCCCTGCAGACACCCTGACGCTCTACTCTCTCGACTCCAGGCCCACATTCTTGCAGCCGCTTCCGAGCTTCTCTCTCCACATTTCACCACCATGCGAGGCCTCTCCAAGATGGGCTATGAGGACTGTCCGCCACCCCCATCTCCCGCTCCCTGGCGCAGTGCCCACAACTCCACTTTGGCTGAGTGCTCGGTCTTCCCACTGAAAACAGGTGCTCCCCACAGACCGCCCCCAGCACTTACTGAGAACCCAAACTCTACCCAGCTTGGTTGTGGAAGGACTTGTAGTCTGCTCGTCTGCAGGAGTGGGGAGTCGCACCAGCCAGATGTTGAATTCACAGAGCCTGCGCAGAGGAAGGCGCAGCCCCCAATGCTGTGGGAGCACAGGGACAGGGAGCCTGATTCTCCCTTGGAGCGCCCAGGAAGGCTTTCCAGATAGGTGCCCCTGGAGCTGAAGCTCAAAGGTGAATTAACTGCCCCAGAGAAGGCAAAGATGGATGTGGCAAGAGAGAGAGAGAGATTTTGAGAGAGAGCAACGGCAGCAGGACAAGGAGGGGATCAGAGGAGCTGGGGCCTGGAGAAGGCGGCAGGCTGAGCCAGGAGCCCAGCAGGGCAAAAGGGAGATCAAGAGGGGCAGGAGCTGCTGTGGGTCTCAGGTGGCTGGGAGCAGGGCACAGGGCAGGGGTATTTCCTTGGTGTGCAACTGTGTTGCAGTTCTCAGCCGGCACGGGAAAGGCTTGGTGGGTACAAGGGTAGAGGTCTGGGGAAAGAGATGGGTTCCAAGGGGCTGGGGATGTCGAGCAAGGGTCCTCTGAAGGTGGCTCACTGCTTGAACTCCCCAGCCAAGAGCTGCCAATGTTGCAGCCATCCAGCAGTGGGGGTAATGAGATGGGAGGGCGTGTGTGGGGGGGAGTTACCCGTACTGTACACAGGTTAGATCTTTTTCCCAGTGCCTATCTGATACTCTGCCTCTGTTTCTTCTAGGTGCGAGTTCTCAGGAACAAAAAGACAAAAGAAGGACGCTCTAATGGTAGAATCTGAGGCACCCGACGGCTACGGAACTGCAGATTTTGGAGAGGGGGCTGGGAGATGGCTCCTACTCCATTTCAGAGACTGAGAGCGGCTTGCTTACCGGGAGGCAGGGACTCCTGGGTTCCCGATGTGGGAAGGGCTGGTGGGAAGATGCGCCCAACTTACCCCCTCGGAGCCCGGCGCCCAGTGCAGGGCTGGAGACCGGAGCCTCCCCGAGCTCCTCCACTCTCAGCTACCCACGCGGTCCTGGCTTCTAGGAGCCATGGAAACCGCGGGCCACACCAAGAGGGGGTGAGGTGGGGTGGGGGGGTGACACGGAGTCCTTTCACCTTGTCTGAGTGGATGAAACCCTGAGTGAAACCAGGCTGATGTGGCCTTGGCCACAGGCCACGCACGGGGGCCCGGGCAAGAATGGCAACTCATTACCTCCGGCCCCCGGAGGCAGGATCCTAAGGGAGCCGGACCGAGGGGCGGGGACAGCCCCAGGCTCTCGGTCATCCACAGCACACTGGAAGCGCCTTCTGAATTTGTTTGGCGCGCGGGTGCATTTGGTTGGAAGGGGACCGGGATCCGTTCTTGAGGCCGCATTAGCATAGGAAGCCCCCGTTCTGCCTTAGCTTCGCTTGTTTACTTCGGATGGGGTGGTGGAGCTAACAGAGAACTGGGGGGCGGGGGTACTAAGCACGCCCCTCAGGCCACGCTGTCGGACCTCAGTTTAAGGCAGAGCCAGAGACCAAACAGGGGAACCGCCGCAACTCCAGATGGAGCCGCTCCACTCGCTGCCGGGGCGGGGAGAGGGCGCCTTCGCGTCAGGGGCGTGCCCCGCCCTCACTGGGGGAGTGGGCTGCCCGCCCCCACAGAGCGGTCCCGGGAGGGGCCGGGGCGGAGCCTGGGAGGATGCCCCGGCCCCGGCCCCGGCCCCGGCCCCGGCCCCGGCCGGGCGTGCGGGCAACCAGGGGCCGCTCCCGCCCGCTTAGCTGGGTGATGCCAGCGAGAGCCATGGGGCCTGAACGCTCACAATCCGTGAGGTCCCCCCCAAAGGACCCGACCTTGGCTTTCTCCTGTGGAAAGTGGGGTCTCGTTATCCCGCCCTGGCCAGGGGCGGGACGGGCCTCGGCGATCCCACCCTCGCAGCCTCGGCAAAAGGGGGCGTCGAGTGGCTCGGAGGAATGGCCCGAGCGGCCTGACTTTGAGCTTTCCTTTGGCGGGGGTTTATTAACTGAGACCCAGTGCAGGTCTGCGTCCGGCGCTGCTCGGGAAGAGGGGACTCCCTTTTCCCCAGACCCCGTCCCTCCAGAAACCCCGCCGACATGGCTCTCGGGTATCTTCCCCGAAACTCTTCTGGAAGCACACGGGAACGTGGGCGTGCAGCAGGTCTTAGAGCCCCCCCCCACCCCCACAAAAAGAATAAGGTCTCGTTTGCTTCTTCCACGAAACCGGGAGTGGCGCCCGCCTTCCCGAGCCTCGGGACACCGGCCTCTGTCATCTTGGCCGGGGTCCTGGGGCCAGGCGGACGCTCAAGGCCCTCCCGGTTTTCACTGAGGCAACAGCGGAACAATGCCCGCCCCTCCGCGTGCAGGAAAGGTTGGCGGGCACGGGCGGAGTCGGCTCTGCAGAGCAGGCAGGGTCCCCCGGCCGGGCCGGAGCTCCACCTCCCGGCTCCCGCGGCCGGGGACAGCACCCTTGCTGATCTTGGGGCCTACGTGCGGCGCGACACGGCGGGAGCGGGTCGCGGCCGAGGATGTCCCTTCTACCCTCCCGGAACCAGTCTCCACTGCTGCCGCCCGGACCGGGGCGGTGAAAGTGGGTCCTCCAGAGCCTTCGAGTCGGAGGCTAGAGCGGCCAGCCCCCCCCCCCCCGAGTCGGGTCGAGTAGGGACTGGCGACGGCTGCGTCACGCGAGGGGCGGGGCCGCCGCGGGCGGAGGCCGGAGCCGGAAGCGGAAGAGGCGCTCGGAGTGGCGAGTGGGGCCTAGCCGCAGCCGGATCCTGGGAGACGGTGAGTGTGGGCCCAGGCCCGCGGCGGCGGCGGCGGCGGCAGCGGCGGGGGGTGAGTCGGCGGGGCGGGCGCGTTGGGTGCGGGTCTCCGGGCTCTCGGTTCCGTCTCGGCCTAGTCTCTTTCTCCCCCTCGGCCCGCCTCTGGCGGCGGCCCCGACCTCTCACCCCTGACCCGCCGCTTCTCCCCCGGAGGGGCGGTCACCGCAGACCCCGACCTCTCGATCCCGCAGTGTCGGAGTCTGAGCCTGAGCGGCCTCTGAGCCCCCTGCAGGGATCCAATTCCGACCCTGCACCTCCCGCGGAATGGGGTCGGGGTCCTACCTGGGAGAGCCTGGAGGGGCCTTCAGACCCCTCCCATACCCTCTGCTCGAGGCCTGCAGACTCCTCCCCGCGCGGCCTGAAGTTTGATTCTAGCTCAGGCTGGCCATCCGCTTGTCCCACGGGTCGCCCCTCGCCGCCAATGGCGGCGGTTATGGGGGAAGGGGCTCGGATCTCTGAGACCCAAGGCGCGTCAGGAAGGGACGCGAGCGAGGACCGCAGGCCTCCAGCGTGTTTTGTTGTGATGATGGAGCCTCTCCAGCCCGGGGGAGGGGCCGGGCCAAACTGACACTACAAATGCTCGGACTGCTCCCTGGTGCCGAAGTCTCTGTGTGCTTTAGTTCCGGGTGCCCTGGTGTGGAGCTGGGGTGGGAGTTGCCTGAGCCAGGCCCCCGTCAAGGCGGAGTTGGCGGCCTTCCAGCTTCCCTCCTCCATGCCCTTGAAAAGGAGGAGCGTTTCACCCGGTGGTGGCGGCTTGTAAGGTGGCAGGTTTGAGGTTGCAGCGGTGGGGCCGCGTCAGCCAAAAATAACCATGGGGCGCTTGAGTGGCTGGGATCCGGGAGGGCAGACGCTGACCTGGCTGCTCTTCTTGTCAACCCAGTTCTCTGGCCAGGAACTGCAAATGAGAAGCCGACTAGGCCTATGCTCAGAGAAAAGCTGGCATCCTTGGCCTGGTTTCCTTTACATTATCTGTTTCTTTGCTGTATAAGAGCAGAGCCTTCCTGAACATAATTGTGACCCTTAGCTTCCTTAAATAACCTGTTTGCTGAGGTCTCAGAGCTTCAGAGATAATTGACAAGAAATGGGATCTAGAGCCCTGGCTGGGAAGATAATGAGGGACACCTGGTATTCCCCATATTTCCCTTGTCTACAAAGTGTTGAAGCAGAGGTTGTCTTCTCTCTGATTACCTTGTGTGGTACTTTATAGCTCTCATCCTTGTCATCTCCATTGCCAAGTTGGCTGGAAGGGGTTGTCTCCAATTTTCAGGTATGGTGACCAAGGCCTAGACTCAGGAGACCAGTAAGTGGAGCACTGGGATTTAGTTGGGGGTTTTCTACCCAGAGCTCTCTCTCCCCTTGGAAGGGACTTATAAAATATCCTTTGTGTCCTAACTTAGACCCAGAGGTGTTACCTGGAATCTTTTTAACCTTGTTAATGAAAAGCTGATTTCATTAAAGCATCTGATCTAAAGGCGTGTGCTAGGCATTGTTAAAGGAGTGGTGTAATTTAATCCTCACGGAGCCCTATAAGAGATTACTATCCCCTTGTTGCAAGAGGAAGTCGAAGGTCAGAGTAGTTTAATAACTGGCCTGAAGGCCCACAGCTAGAAGTGGCAGTGTCAGGACTCAGACTGGTATCTGTCTGACTCTGAATCTGTGCTCAGCCCACTCACGTGAACGAGGGTGGGGGTGGGTGGGCGGGGGGGGCGGGGGGGGGTGTCATAAGAATCCTCTAGGTCCCAGGAGGGAGTCTTTGGCCTGGTGTGGACCGGACCACGTCGTCCAGCTCTGATGCTTTGCCTGCCTGGCCACCAGAGCATCTTCCCTGTCACTTAGGGAGATGTGACATACTGCCTTCATTCCATAACTTGGGCACCTGACCTGGGGTAATTGCAGGAAAACAGTGAAACGTTAGTCAGCTGATCGTCAAAACAGAACAGCAGTTTAAGCTCTTGAGGAGCAGTTGGTGATTTTACATGGTGTTTACCTCCAAGGGTTGCTGGGGCCTGGGCTTCCAGGTAGATAGGGGAGGAAACCTGCTGCTGGGGAGATCGGGAGCGGGGATTTTCTCAGGATCGAAGAGAAGCTCCCAGGGGTTTAGGCACCTATGCCCGGCTGCCGTGCCCATCCACGGGGAGCTGGTTCATTCTGCTCTCCTGACCTTCTCATGAGCTGCGGCAGCCTCGGTGGGTTTGTCCAAATGTGCTTAGTCAGTGAGCCCAGGACTGACCACCATCGGAGGTTGGCTAAGGCCAAGTAAAGGGTTGGGAGGAAGGCTGGCCACGGTCTCTGGCCCGGCCTTCCGACGGAGGCAGCGTCAGGGTTCTGGGTGTGGGTGGGACAGGGAGCCAGCCTCACAGAGCCGTCTTCCTCGACTGGTGTCTGATCCAGCCTGGCAATTTCCTGTGGTGGGTTTAAGTCCCTGTGGAACAGGGACAATGAAGTAGGGTCTCTTTGGCCGGCCTCTCCGAGCACGCGAGCTTTCCAGACACTCAGCCCTCCGGCTCCTCCCGAGATGAGCACAGGAGAGGGGACTGGAACGGGGGTCTAGCCAAGGGGGCAGCGGTGGTATAGCTGGAGGCGAGGCGCTGCCTGGTGCGGCACTGCAGGTGGTTGGAGGGCACCCCAGGGCTCTTGGGCGAGAAACTCGGCTCCCTGAGGAGCCTGGCCTCAGTTTACTGGTGCTGAGACAGCGCGCGGAGCAGCAGGGGCTGGACAGACCCCCGGGTCTGTTTGGCCGGCCCCTCCGATCGGCTAGGGAATGTTTGTAAGACCCTGTGCGCCTCCTTCTCCAAGGGCTGGTCTTCTCGTTTCTTCTGGTCTTTGCTCCCTTGAATAGGGTCCAGTTCAGGGCCTCAGTCAGGCAACTTGGCTTCCAACTTGAGGGCTTTCACCCTTGGCTTCTGTGTTGGTTCCCTGCCAACAGCCCTTTGACTCTGGCCTCTGGCTTATCAGACCGGTCACTTCACAGAAGCCCACAGACAGGAGGGAATCCCGCCCGGGAGGCTCTCCTCTCTCCTTGGCCTTGGTCTCCTGGGACGGTGCTCACCAGCCCCCTTCCCCCCCATTCTGTCCGCACCTGTGCCGGCTCGCCGGGTGCCCCGAGCGCTCCAGGCTCCGGCCCCGCGATGCCGTGCTGGGGAGCCAGCTGTTTGTTTGTTCGCTGGCTCGGAAGGGCGTTGCCCGTTGGACGCTCTTGGACCTGTGTGACCTCAGAGCTCTTTTTCGCTTCATAAACCCCTGGGAGGGGCTGCCCCCAAACACAACAATGGGCCTCTTCTTCAGGAGTGCCTGGGCGCCCCGAGCAGCCCCGGGGCTGGAGGGGCCAGAGGTGGTCGGCCGGCCAGCTGCCCGCTGAGCGGGGCTCTCTCTTTCCCGTGGCCTAGATGCATCATTGTAAGCGATACCGCTCCCCTGAGCCGGACCCGTACCTGAGCTACCGATGGAAGAGGAGGCGGTCTTACAGTCGGGAGCACGAAGGGAGACTGCGGTACCCGTCTCGAAGGGAGCCTCCGCCCCGGAGATCTCGGTCCAGAAGGTGACCGGAGGCTTGGTGGGAGGAAGGGGCTCCATCCCTCGGCAGGGCTGGGTAGACGGCGTGGAGGCTTGGGGTGGCCCTGAGCTCCTTCGGGACCTGCCGCGTCTGCCCCTCTTCCCCCCGATCTCAGATGCATTCCTGGGCCTCCGTGTCCGCTGCCATCCTGCTGCCCCTTTCTCTGTCCTTGAGTCTTCCTTCTCCAGACGCGTTCCCCATTTTCTAGGCCAGCATCTCCCCTGCTGACTTCTGAGCTTCCCTCGGTGGGATTCAGAACATAGCCTCTGTCCTTTCCGGAGGTTGGCCCCTCGTCCTGTGTTAGCAGCCACAGGGAGCCCTGGGCCGCTGGGACCCTCCGAGGCCCTTCCCCCGGTGCTCTGCCTCCTGTCCCAGAGGGGTGCCAGCAGCAGCCCAGGTTCCGGAGGCAGGACTTCGTGCACACGCTCCCCTACCCACCCCACCCCTACCCCGACCCGGATACCCCTGCTCCAGAGGGCCGCCCCGTGAGCTCTTCGCCACTCGCCTTTTGCCCAGAAGTGGAACCCGGGCTGGGGGAAGGAAGCTCCCCATCTTACCGGTGTCCTCGCCCCCCTCCCGGCAGCCACGACCGCCTGCCCTACCAGAGGAGGTACCGGGAGCGCCGGGACAGCGACGCGTACCGCTGTGAAGAGCGGAGCCCGTCCTTCGGGGAGGACTGCTACGGGTCTTCGCGTTCCCATCACCGGCGGCGCTCGCGGGAGAGGGAGCCCTACCGGACCCGCAAGCACGCCCACCACTGCCACAAACGCCGCACCAGGTCTTGTAGCAGCGCCTCCTCGGTGAGTGGTGGCCAGAGTGTGCCGGCTGGGGCCTCAGGGCCTCATGGCTTTCTAGCCCTCTCTTGGGCTGGCTGGTCCGGGTGAGTACCGCCAGCCCCGCGCCCGCGCAGTGGGTGTGCGTGCATGTGTGTGTGTGTGTGCGTGTGTGTCTGTGGCGTCTGCTCCAGGTGCAGGGCTGAGCCGGGCGCCCGGCCCCTCCATCTTCGGGCCACGGGCGCTGGCGGCCAGAGTGGCTCTGGCTCTGGCCCTCAGCCTGTCTGTGTCTCCACGCTGCTCCGGGCCACATGGTGTGCGTGGCCGGGGACACTTAGGGAACCTGATAGGGTTGCTGGTGTGTGGTCTGGAGCCGTGCGGCCCGGTCCCTCCCACCCGGAGGTGGCCGGCACCCCGCTCCGCGGTCTCCCCAGAGGCCTGGAGGCCGGAGCGCCCACGGGTAGGGGAGGTCTGCCTGTCAGCTCAGACCGGGAGCGTCCCCTCTGACCCCTGACCTCCCGCCAGGCCCTCTTCAGCCTCGCCTCTTCCCGTGAGGGGCGGTCGAGCCGAGGGGACCAAGCCGCCCGTGTGACGGGGCCCGTTAACGAGTGGCGGAGAGGCCCGCGGCCACAGGCCTCGTCAGGTTGCCGGCCAGGCGCCAGGAGCAGGCCGTGGCCGTGTCGTTAGTGTGGAGGCGGTCTAGATCTCTGCCGAGACCGGGAGCCCGCACGGCACTCGGGCCCCTCGTGTGTCCGTCCGGGGACGTGCTGTCTTCTCTTCTCCTCCCCATCCCTCTTCCCTCCCGCTGGCCAGGAGGCCCCTGCGGAGTAGTGGCAGACCCAGTGCCAGGGCCAGGCATCTCTTCTCAGCTTTCCTGCGACTTCCTCCGGTGGCCACAGGTTGAGGGCCGACCGCGGCCACCCAGCACGGCCCAGTGGCCTCTGTGCCTGCAGCCACATGCTGCTCCAGGATGGCAGTGCAGGGCTGTGGCTCCGCTTCTTCTCTTTGTGGTGCCCTCTGTCATCATGAGGCTCGGGTGGCCTGGCTGGTGAGAGCGTGGGCGCCGAGGCCAGGGCAGGAGCTGGCGTGGGGCCTGCGTGGGCCGTCGTGGTTGGAGGCCGCCCGGCCCAGAGGATCCCGGGCTCCTTCCCTGCTCGAGGCCGGCGGCAGGAGGGTCGCCGGCGGAAGGCCGTTTCTGGTGGTGACGTGACGTCTGGCCGCGGATGCCGTCTGGGGGCCGGTGGCGGCCTGGCTCTGAGTGGCAGCTGTCGGGCAATGCGGGGCTGCGTGTGCGCAGAGAGGCAGGCAGGAGCAGGCCGGGCGTCCTGCAGCTGAGGCCATTCCGGGTGACCCGCCGCGGGCTGAGCCAGCCACCTTCTTGCGCCGTTCTCAAGCGCGTCTTCGCCCTGGCTCGAGCCGTCGAGGGAGGGCCCGGGAGGGGGACACGCAGTGGCGAAGGGAGTCGGGGCTGTGGCTCTCAGTGCGGCCCGGCCCCTCGGCAGCGGAGGCTTGGTCGTCTTTCTGAGCGTTGGCAGCGCCCTTCTCTTAGATAATGTCCGAGTTTTCTTTACATACCTGTAGCTGTTTTTACTTTTCTGTTTTTGAAGTCAGTTTGTGTCTTGACGTGTCCCTTGCAATATCCCTATCGTTATATATGCTGTGTGCCTTATGAAATGCTGGGATCTGGAAAATCCAACCAACCAACCCACCGGCTCCTCACCGTCTCCACCTCTGCCTTTGACTGACACCTCAATCTGTCAATCGGAACCGCCTACCATGCGATTGGTCGGATGGCGTTTCGGGGGGCGGTGCATGCAGAGAAGCCAACAGAGCAGTAAGCGCAGCAGCCGGAGTGTGGAAGATGACAAGGAGGGCCACCTGGTGTGCCGGATCGGCGATTGGCTCCAAGAGCGATGTACAGCCACCTTTCGTAAAACTTTACCTCTCTACTTTCTACCCCCTTGTTAGACGAGACCTCTCCTGCCCGGAGGGGCCTCTAGTGCGCGTGGCGCCTTAGCGGGGCCACCAGTAATTGCCTGAATGACACAGACGCTAGCAACTTCTGTTTTTAAGAGTGTAGCCGTGAGAGAGAAACCTTTTTTGTTTTTGAGAATTTGAATGCTGTGAATTTGCAGGAGCTGCCGGCCCTCTGCCCTCCAGGCCCTCATGCCCTGCTTCTTTTCTCTCCTAGATGAGATCGTGGGGAACCTGGGTGAAGGCACGTTCGGCAAGGTGGTGGAGTGCTTGGACCACGCCAGGTGAGCGGGCCTGCCGGGCGGAGGCGGCCTGCGCCTCCCGGGGGCGGCGGGCGTCCGAGCGGCTCGTAGCAGGGGGCCGGCCTGCTCGCGTTGGGCTCCTGCTGATCCCCTGAGATAGGGAGCGGTTCCCGGGGCTCCGCAGGCAGGTGGCCTCCCTGCCGGCAAACTGCTGACCGGTGAGGGGCGCGGCCCCTCGGCCCCGGGGCTGCGGTGGTGGCTGTCGGCACACGGCCGAGGCCCTGGCCCTTCTGTGGTTGGGGCCCTCTTCTTGCCATCTCGTGTCGGGTTGGGCCTGGGAGGCGGTTGGGAATATTGCTGAGCCCAGCCCGAGCCCCCGCTTGGGCAGTCTGCCTAGAGGCTGTGCACGGCCCGGTTGAGAGGAACCAGACTCGGGCTCTCTGACCCTGCCGGCCGCTGCCCTCTCCCACGTGGCCAGGCTGGACTGCGGGTCCCTCTGAGTGCACGCACGTAGAATGGGGCTCCGCCTGTGTGTGTCTGGGGGCTTCTGGGGACCCGTGCTGTCTTCCAGGCTGCATGGTGAGACGCTTTTGTCCCCTCGCCATTCCTGCAGACCAGAACTCGTGCCCCTCTGCCTTAGGCTGGGAGGCCACCTCCCGGGAGCTCGCTGCCTCCCTCCTCTGAGGGCACGCTCATTGGTCTGGTGCCTTAGCTACCAGGTGCCATGTCCCTGCTGTCTCATTGGAGCCAGGTGCTGCCCATCATGACCTTCCCGCTGCGCTAGGGGTGAAGAGATAGGACCCATACTCCTCTAGTTGTTGAGTCCTGGCATCGGGCACCACGGTATGGGCTGCTCAGAAAGGACAGTTAGACCTAGCCGTCCAGCTAGCCTGGTGGCCCTCCATAGAAGGTAGTGACAGTGACTGACAGGAAACCTCCCTGGGCTCCCAGTTCCCACTTAAACACCCCTTGGACCCAGTGTGGCCCCCGAGGTTAGGGCTGGGGCCAGTGGGCATAGGGACGGACGTGTAGACCATACTGGCACCAGATAGACAGGAGGCAGATCTTCGAGCTGTGACACGTGGGGGCAGCTAAGCTCTCTGGGCCGTGCCCCCACCCCCACCCCCCCCCGAGTAGCTGGAGGGGAAATGAGCCTCTGAAGTCACTAAGGGGCAGGCACAAGGCTCGGGGGACTTTTAAGGGGTCCAAAGGGATTTGGCCAGCGGGGTGGTTATGAGGGGGGTAAATTGACCTCAGCCAAAGGAAGGGCCTGATCCTCAGAGCCATCCAGCCCTGGCGGTGGCTGCCTGCGGGAGCGATGAGCTCTCTGTGCTGAGGATGAGAATGCCATTGAGGGATCCTGTCCTAGGAGCCTGGAATGGGTGGCCTTTCCCCTGAGGTCTTACCCTGCCCTGAAAATCTGGGAAAATGGGATAGGGAGAGAAAAACAGGGTATTTTCCAGAAGATGCCTTTGCCTTGGGGCCTGTGAGCTTTTCCTTAGGCACCAAGGCCAGCTTCCCAGAGGCCTCAAGAGGCTGCGTCCTTGTGGGCCAGGGCTGTCTCACTCTCATTCCCCTGCGGGCTTCTGAAGTCTGGCTGGCCCTTCCCGCTGGCCGCCGGGCCTGGCGGTCGAACCTCAGCACGGTCCCTGCCCCGCGGGTGTCCTGCAGGCGACCTGTGCGGCGGGGCCTGCGGATGGGAAGCGCAGAGCAGGAATTCTTAAAGCCCTCACTAGACGCCGAAGAGGCCTCCTGGCACTTGGTCTCTGAGAAGCGCTATGGCTGGTTGGTTGGCAGGCGGGGGTGCAGCTAGAGGGAGTGTAGTAAAGGGAGCAACCCAGGGACCCCCAGCGAGAAGACCCTACTACTGGCGCCTTTACCCTCTTGCCAAGGCTTCGTCCCATCTTGGAACCCCCACCCCAGGGGCAGCTGTTTGCCCAGACCTGGAGATGTGCTTTAGGAAGGTCAGGAGGTGCTACAGGAAGCTTCTGGCTGGGATGGCCTGGCCAGGGTCGGGGCTGACTGGCCTGCAGGTCAGGTTACTGGTGCTGGCCGGTGGGCTGGGCCTCTGCTCCTCTGCCCGCTCTCAGGGGAGCTGGCAGCGGCGGCATCAGAGAAGCCCAGGCTGGCCCCGATGCGCTAACTCACAGATGCCAGGGGAGTGGCCGGGAGGGCGGAGGGGGGCGTCGCCTGGGGGCAGGCAGGGAGCCAGGCAGGGGGCCAGGCGTCTGCGCCCTCCAGAGCAGGTCCTGTTCCTGGAGTCCTGAGGGCTGTTTGCCAGGAGCTGCCAGATTGGGGTGGAGGGTGGGGGGCGGGGAAGGGCTGGGGCACTTCCTGAGAACCTCTGCTTCCTTCCCGGGTCCCAGAGGGAAGTCTCAGGTTGCCCTGAAGATCATCCGCAACGTGGGCAAGTACCGGGAGGCCGCCCGGCTAGAAATCAACGTTCTCAAAAAAATCAAGGAGAAGGACAAAGAGAACAAATTGTGAGTGTCTCAGGGAACGAGAGGGAAGCTTTCGGTGGGGATGGCGTCCACTCCGGCCCCAGCTGCCTAGACCCCCTGGCGGAGCCGCGGCCTGTCGCCCGGTTGGCCTGCGGACCGGGGCGGCCGGGCCCAGTGAGTCCCGCTGGAGGAGCCCTGGGGTCGCAGTGCAGACTCCACCCCAGCCACTCTGCGCTCCGAGGCGGCTTCCCGGGCCCGCTTCCATAAATGGGGGCCTCGTGGATCGCAGCCCCGCAGCCGCTGCGGCGCTCACACGGTTGGAGGGCTTCGAAGGCGAGTGCTCCCGGCGCACCTGCGCTGAGCCGTTCCTCTCCTGCCAGCCGGGCGCTGAGCCCCGCAGACTTGGGAAGCTCAGCTAAGGGAGCTGGAGAAAGGCAGGCAGGTTCTGTCTCTTTCCGAGGTGCAGGGATTATGGCCACGTCATAAGACGCGGCAGGACCTCTCGGACCAGAACTCCCCCTGTGGCGGCAGGAAGTTTAGTCTTTGCCCTGAGCTGATTGGGGTGACCACTGATGGGAGACGCGTTGTCTGTAACTGATGGTCTTTCTTCATGGGCACGTGTGACCCAGTGGCCTGGGGGCAGGGACGGGCTTCATCTGAGGGAGAGGCAGGGAGCCAGCCCCAAGCAGAGACTGAGCCCTCCGCATTGTTCCCTTCTAGCCTATGTGTCTTGATGTCCGACTGGTTCAACTTCCACGGTCACATGTGCATCGCCTTCGAGCTCCTGGGCAAGAACACCTTTGAGTTCCTGAAGGAGAACAACTTCCAGCCTTACCCCTTGCCGCACGTCCGGCACATGGCCTACCAGCTCTGCCACGCCCTCCGATGTGAGTGTCCGCGCCCCCACCACCAGCCCACGGGCCCGGTGATCTCCTGCTCCCCCGCTCACACCAGCGCGCTGCCAACCATCGTGCCCAGCCCTGGAGGCACCGGGTCCCCTTTGGCTGAAAGGCCTTCTGGGAGGACTCTCGGAGGAAGGCGAGGCTTCGGTCGCCTCCAGGGGGCTCATCCTGAGCCCATCTGTGCCCCAGGCACTCGGGAAGGAAGGAGAGAGCGGTTCCATCCCCGTCCTCTCTCGCCATCCTGTGGAGGATGGGAGGGCTGAAGCCTGACGGGTGGATTCCAGCCCCGGGCGCTGCCCGCACAGACACCGTCCGTCTGACCGCCCCCTCCCATCTGCCTGCCCCCTCCCATCTGCCTGCCGGCCTTTCAGAGCCGCTTTTGGAGGTGCACGGCCCCGCACTGCAGGACGTGGGGTTCTGCGCGGGCCAGAGGCTCCCTGGGGAGGAGGCAGACAGGCCTAGAGCCGGGCCGTCTGGGTCTGCACGGGTGACGGGGGCAGGGACGAGCACTCCGAGCGCGGGGAGTGGCTCGGGGAGGGCCCAGCCCCCGGCATGTGCTGGAATGGCATGTGCTGGAATGCCCCCTGAGGAAGCACGGGCCTGGGCTTGGGGAGGGGGGGGTCCCGCCACGGGCCAGGTCTTGACCACCAGCTGGGAGCGTGGAGCCAGAAAGTGCTAAATGGCCCGGTGCCACGATTGGTGGGACGGGGGCTAGAGGAAGAAGGTAGAGGCCTCCTCCCAGGCTGTGCTCAGGGGTGGCCCTCTGGTTATTAGTTCAGTGTTGGGTTGCTGCCACCTTAACATTCCTTGTGACTTCTGAATGAGGGGACCTGCATGTTCAACCCCCCCAGGCTGATGCTGCAGCCTCGGCGAGAGACAGGCCGAGGAGGTGAAGGGAGGTTTTCTGTTCTAGATAGGACGTCTCCCTGTCCCTCTCGGGAAGCATCAGAACCAGCCGAGGCCCCAGGCATCCAAGCACTCGAGAGGCCGGCGTGGAGGCCTCTGCTGTGCTCCCGGGCCCCCTGCGGGGGGTGAGGGGGAGGGTCGCCGGCAGGCCAGCTGTGGGGGTGCAGTCTCGTCTGGCGCTGGCAGCGGGGCCCGAGAAGCAGCCGGGGCTCTCAAGGTCCTGCTTCTCTCCTTCCTGCCTCCCCAGTTCTACATGAAAACCAACTGACCCACACAGACTTGAAGCCAGAGAACATCTTGTTTGTGAATTCGGAGTTTGAGACCCTGTACAACGAGCACAAGGTACAGGTCGGGAGAGGGCAAGGCCGCGCTCCGGGGTGGGTCACCCGCCGGGCCAGACTCCTGACCCGCACGCCCTTCCTGCCTCTCAGAGCTGTGAGGAGAAGTCGGTGAAGAACACCAGCATCCGAGTAGCCGACTTCGGCAGTGCTACCTTTGACCATGAGCACCACACGACCATTGTGGCCACCCGTCACTATCGCCCACCTGAGGTGATCCTTGGTGAGTGGCTGGATAGCCCCCAACCTGATAAAGTGGACTGTCGCCGGGAGGGGCGGCCTAGAAGCAGGGATGTGCCCGCCCCCAGGGGCCGGTGTCACCCTGGCGGCTCACTTGGCCTTACTGAGAAAGGGTCTCCCGCCCGCCGGGGTGGCAGCTGTCCTCTGACGTCTGGGCTGGGAGCAGGGGGCTGAGTGTCACAGTCTCACCCCCGTGTTGGCTTTCAGAGCTGGGCTGGGCACAGCCCTGCGACGTCTGGAGCATCGGCTGCATTCTCTTCGAGTACTACCGGGGCTTCACACTCTTCCAGGTAAGGCCTCCCGCGTCCTGGGGCTCGCCTGAGCGCTGCTCCTCAGGCGGCTGCAGGGGCCGGCGTGGGGGAGCCCCGTGCCCGCGCCCCCAGTCAGCACATCGGGACACTCCGGCTGCTGAGGTCAGGCGAGCGGAGCGCCCGGCGAGTCTTGTGCTCGGCCTCAGCCTGGAGGACCACAGCAAGAGGAGCGAGCATTTGAGGCAGGAGCACAGCCTGAGGGAGGAGGATACAGACGGGGGCTGGGGCGGGGCACGTTTTTGGGAGTGAGGAAAGCCACTGGAGCGAGGTGTGCTGTGTGCGGTGATCGAGAAGTCCACCCAAAAGGCTAAGGAGCATGAACTTGACCTTGAGAGGTCTGGCAGGCTGCCACCAGGTCAGAGGCCAGCATTACTGTTCACTGGTGGGTTCATAGCTCTGGGGGCAAAGGAGGCACCTGCCCATCTTTTTTGGTCTCTTATTTTTTCTGAGGGGGCAGAGGCTGGTACTGACCCCTGCTCGCTCTGTCCTGACCTTCCAATAGACCCACGAAAACCGAGAACACTTGGTGATGATGGAGAAGATCCTAGGGCCCATCCCATCACACATGATCCACCGTACCAGGTGAGCAGCCCTGGCAGCGCCCTCAGGACTGGCCGTGGGTCACGGGCTGCGGGCCAGTCTTCCCGGGATGCCCTGGCCCCTCCAGGCTTCTCGCGGCCTTCTCTCCCGTACCCCACTCTGAGTGAGCTGGCAAACGCTTGCCCAGACCTTCCTGCCCTGCTGCGTCGGGGCGGCTAGCATCCTGTGCCTGGCTTTGCGGTCTCCCACAACCCCCACCCAAGACGTCTCACCCCTGCCACCCCCACCGCTTGACCCCTTCCTTTCCTTTGCTTTCAGGAAACAGAAATATTTCTACAAAGGGGGCCTGGTTTGGGATGAGAACAGCTCTGATGGCCGGTATGTGAAGGAGAACTGCAAACCTCTGAAGGTCAGTTTCTGGCTTCCCCCAGCTCAACTCATGCCAAGGAGACCCCAGGCACTGGGCAGACACACAGCAGAGACCGGCCGGGCAGCTAAAGGCTGCCTCCTCGCTCGGGCTCTGTGGGAGGCCGCACCCGAGGCTGCTGGGAGCCAGCCGCCAGGCTGCTCCCAAACCGCCCCCCCCAGGGGCCCTTAGCCCCGCCCCTGCCCCACAGGGTGGCCACGGATGTAATGGGGGAACACCAGAAGAGCCAGATGTCAGAGACCCTGCTGCCTCCTGTCCCCTTCTTCTCTCAGTTTTGGGAAGAACTAGGCAGGACTGAGGTGAGGGGGAGGGAAGACGTAGACCTCTGTCGACGGCATATGGTGCCCGGACCGGTGAATTCTGCAGAGGGGACGCTACCCACCGGTCAGGACTTTGCATGCGGGGGCAGAGGCACCGAGCCAGCGAGACACCCGGTAGCCTGACGAGCTCTGAGCCAAACGCTCTACTCGGGCGTGCAAGGAGAGGAGCTGCTCGCGGTCCTCCGGGGGGGCCCGCACTGCCTCCTTGAGCCCGCCGTCACACTGAGGCACCTTGTGTCCCGAGCAGAGTTACATGCTCCAGGACTCCTTGGAGCACGTGCAGCTGTTTGACCTGATGAGGAGGATGTTAGAATTTGACCCTGCGCAGCGCATCACACTGGCAGAGGCCCTGCTGCACCCCTTCTTTGCCGGCCTGACCCCCGAGGAGCGGTCCTTCCACACCAGCCGCAACCCGAGCAGATGACAGGTGGAGGCCCCCCCCCTCCCCCGCGAGCCGGACAGCGGGACTGGGCTGCCTGGCTTTCTGTCCACCCTCCACCACCGGGCCCCAGGGCCGCAGCCCCCCACGAACAGTGCAATGTGAAGGAAGGCCGGAGCCTGCAGGGGACGAGACTTGATGCCTAGCTGCCAGAAAGCACAGATTTGACTGACCCAAGCTATTTATATGTTGTAAAGTTATAATAAAGTGTTTCTTACTGTTTGTAACCCCTGGTACCGGTGTGTCCGTCTCCAGGCTCCTTGCCTTCCCCTCCCCCGACCTTATTAATAAAGTCTTTCTTAGCAGTTCAGCTTGTGGAGAGCTAAGTGTGAACTGGGCTGGCACGGAAGGGCGAGCCAGTGACAAGACAGAAGCCGGGCGTCCCTCTGGGCCGCGGAGAAGAGCCCGGAGGTGGCAGGCCTGCTGGAAGGCAGCGGCGGCTTTCACCCCTGCCTCTGGCCCCATCGTCAGCTGCCACTTGAGGCCGTACCTGCCCAACCGCCCGACTGAAGGCTGGTGACCGTGCGCCGACCCTGCTGGGCTCCTGGCCTGGGGGGGGGGGGGGGGAACGACACCTCACTGCAGCCTGCACAGTGATTTACCACAGAGCCCAGGACTCTGTCAGTCAGCTTTATTTTAAGTGCTGGTTTTTGGTTCCCCGAGAGCTGCACGAGTGACAGTCCTGACCCCTGACTGGAGCCCCCTGGGAACTGGGTACTGGGGGCAGGATGCCTCTGACAGGAGCTGAAGGCAGAGGAATCATGCTGATGTGACCACCACCGGGGAGGGCCCAGGCTGAGGGCGGGAAACCGCTCCAGAGCCCCCGCGCAGAGCAGCCAGGCTCGGGCACGAGCTCCCAGTGCCCCGCCACAAGGCCCTCACCCCCAGGGCCGCGGCAACCCACCCAAGACAGCGGTGTGCAGGGCCAGGGCTCGTCAAGCTCCTCTCCCACCGCCCCCGACCAGGGGGCCTTACTGCGAGAATGGGCAGCACCCGGAAACTGTTCGGTGGTTGCTTACTAAAATGCCTATGACCCAGCACTGCTCCTCAGACCACGGCCCTGCCTCTGGAGGGGGCTCCACCTTGGGAGCTTCTCGGCCCTGAGAGCGAGCAGAGGCTCAGGAGGATACACACAAGGCTTACGGTCTCTGGCCTCCTCCCACTGCTGGAGACAATTTGACATTTGAGGGAGGATGGGAGGAAAGGAGGGACCAGCCCTCTGCCCTGCCTCATCTGCTCCTGGCTATGTTCCTATAAGAAAAGCGAAAAGCAGCCTGAAACCCATGGTAGCAGGACCTACCCTGTGTCCATGACCCCTGGTGAGCCCTCCCACTCACCCCCTTAACCAGAGGGGGTGGGCAGAGAGCAGAAGCTAAGCCTGAAGGCCTGAAAAAGGTTTTAAAGCATGAACTTTTTGCAAGGGCCCCTGCCAGGGCCTCCAGGGCATGGCTCCTGCTCTGAAACCAGCCTCCAAGGCCCAAGCCTGTGAGGTCCAAGGGCTTTCCCGCCTTAGCATGCGAGCAGCAGTATGTTCCTGTGGCTGAGCCCTGCCAGCTAGCTCATCTAGAACTAGCCTCATTTTGGCATCTTTTGAGATAGGGCGCTGGCCCCAAGCCTACTCACCTAGAGTGGACAACCATAAAGGGTTCAAGGCCCAGACACTGTAAGAACTGGGGTGGAGCCCAGACAGGGGAGGTACATGCACCCTGCTCTGGGACGACAGCTGCAGAGGACCGTTTCAGCAGAAAGACGGGGGACAGAGGAAAGGGGGCACACAGGCAGGCAGGGAGGTGGGAGCGGGCTAGTGGTGGCCTAAGACAGAAGCACCAGGGAGCCTCTTCTGGCTCAGCACCAGGCTCCCCCAGGGACCTCCCCAATACTGAACATTAAAGCTGCACCCTGAGGGCTCCGGCCCCAGACTGGGCGAAGGCTCTGCCCCCAGCTAGAATGGGTGTGGGGCTGGGGGCACTGCTGGCAAGATGGGCACTGTGGTTCTATAGTAACATAACCTTGTACTACCTGTGCTGAAAACAGAAAAACGGTATAAAATCCCCATACAGTAAAACCCTCCTGATGCCACCCCCTTCCCTGCCTCTCAGAGTGATGGAGTAGAAAGGAAGAAGGACCCTTGAAAAAAATCCCAGCATACGACTTGCATCAGCTCAGGAAGAAGGGTCAAAAGCCCCCCAAACAACTTGTGGCGGGGCTCCAGGAAGGCCTCCTCAAAGCCCTCGCGAGGAACGGAGTGCGAGTCTTCCCCCTGGCGGGCGGCTGCAGCACAGCCAGTTTGACATGATCAGAAGAATGGCTGCCGGGCAGGGAGGGGGAGCAGAGGACACGGGGCCACAGCAAGTACAGGCCCCCAGACAGGACCCGCCTCACCCCACAAGGTGCTTGCCCAGGCCCCAGTGACTGTAAACCTGAAACACAGTCCGTGAGCTGCCTAAGTCTGTAAACAAAGCCCCAGCCAGCCACGCGGGGGGCCAAGTGTAGAGATGCCTAGAGCCGCTCAGCCTGCCGCCCACCCGGGACACCCAGTGGGAAAGCCTTCCCTGGCTACTGGCAGGTGACAGGTCATTTTTAAATATGATCTGTTCTCTCACAGAAGTAACAAATCTGAAAGCGAAAAAATTTAACAAGGTCCATGAAGCTTCACATCCTTAAGGCGTTCGTTGTCAAGTTCAGCGTGTCCGGAGCAGCAGGGGGACTGCAGGGTCCAACTGGCCCTGAGCCCCTCTAGGCAGAGTGTAATGGAATGACAAACTTGCAGCCAAAAGGTGAGTGGTAGCTGATTCCCACCTCCTGGAACACCTGCTGGGGGAGGCCGATGTCGCACAAGTAGACGCGGCCCGCGCGCTCCCCCAGGGGCAGAGGCAGGCCCAGAGCCAGCGACCACTTGGCGTCGATCCCCTGTTCGCCTTCATGCACGGGAGGGTCGATGCTGAGCACCGGCGCCCGGTTCCGGTTGGCCCAGGCCACCGCTGCCTTGTACCAGGGCTGGTCCCGCAGGAAGGCATTCTCGGGGCAGTCCAGGCAGTTGATCACCAGGTCCACGGGGCTAGAGGGCAGATCTGCAGGTGGAAAGACCGCCATATGGGAATCGCTATAAGCAGAGAGCAGCCCGGGGGGCGGGACTAGGACCCAGACGGCCCCAATGGGGGGCGGGTCTTGTTCTGACACCACTCAGGCCTCACCACGGGCTGGCTTTCTCAAGGCTGGACCCACCTCAGGACTTTCCAAGGCCAGGCTGGGCTGGGTACCAGAGACGAAGGGCATGTCAGCCCGATGGACCACTGTCCTCATGGAGCCCCCCAGGCTGAAGCACTGTGCTGCGGGCCATGCAGGCCGTCTCCGGGGAAAGCAGATACACATCCGACTAACACACTGGGTATGTTAGGAGCTCTGAGAAGGGGGAGCCGACTGTCGCCGGATCAGCCCTCACAGGGAGCCCTGCCCAGAGCCCAGCAGAAATGGGCTGACCACCATGCGATGACTGGCCCAAGAACTGCAAGCAGGCCAGAACCTGGGGCTAGCCTCCTCACCCGACCCGAGCCAGGCTGGCCTTGCTGCATCCCGCCCCACGCCCATCTCATGAACATGCGCTCTCCTTAGAGCCCTATCTGAAGGATGGAAAGGAAACCGATCACTTCTCCAGGCCACTTAAGTTTTTCTGCTCAAACCAAGCTTCTGGGACAGCATAAGAACAGATGTCTATGTAAGCCTTGACCAGCCTAAGAGAATAATTTGAGAATAGGAGAAATCAGACCAAATTCAAGGTCGGCATCCTCAGACTTGGCTCCTAGAGTTGAAACTGGAAGGCTTTTAGGTAGCCAGAGGGAGAACTGCCTAAAACACAGCATCATGTTACAGATCTCAAGTGGGGGAACCCAGAGCAGGCCTGCTTCCTGGCTGCAGTAATGATATTTCTCAATCAGGGCCTCAGGGCTTCCTTACTTAGATCTGCCCACCATGACGAGGAGGTGGGGGGATGTCACCGGGAGCCAGTAGGCTCTCAAGAGTAAGAATGGGGTCTTACCTTCCACGTGTACACAGGAGCCTGAGGTTCTGGCCCAGGGTCTGGCCCCAACTTGCCATCTGACCCCTGGCAAGACCCTTTCTTCATATGTCTTCTCTCTTCTCCCCCGTTCTCACTAAAACCTACTCCAATCACTTTGTACCCCCCATACACCCCCCTTGAAACTGCTCTGGTTGAGATCACCGGGGGGCTTCCACACAGCCAGATCCAGTGGTCGATTCTCAGCCTGCATCGGAGCCTACCCCAGAGCGGCTGGCTGGCAGAGCTGACCGAACCACACCCGCACCCCCCTCCTTCACTTGCCTTCCAGGTGCCAGGCTCTCCTGCTTCTCCTTCTCCCTCCCTGTCTCCTGAGCTGCTCTCTCAACTCCCTGACTTCTAAACAAAGAACTTAGACTTAACAACTTCCCTACCTCTTCCTAGAAGATAGCTTACCCAGGCTCATTAGGGCTCATTCCCACCTACGCCCTCAGTACTCCAGGCCGGACCCCTTCCCCTACCTGCAGACTCACCTGTATCGGTCAACATCTCTACCTGCATATCCAACAGGCACCTTCCTCCCCACACCTCCTCCCACAAGTCGTCCCATCTCAGGACGGCACCTCCATCCTTCCGGTCACTCAGGCCAAACACCTTGGAGGTGTTCTTAACCTTTCCTTGTCACATCCCGTCTGCAGCCTCTAGCTCCAAAACTAACTTAGAAACTAAGCCCCCTTTACCTCCTCTACCACTAACTGTCTCAGCCACCAACATCTCCTTCCAGTTTTGCACAATAGCCTCTTAACAACTCTCTTTGTAAACCTCTAGTTTACTCCCAAGCAGCAGCCAGAGGATCATTTGGAATCTGAGCTGGATTCTACCTTCCTTTTGCTTATGCCTCCAGTGACTCTCCATCTCAGCTAGTGTAGAAGTTCAAACCCTTACCGTGATCCACAGGCCCTTCACCACTTGACTTTGAAATGTCTAAGTCTGCTACTCCCTACCCAACCCTCCAACCCTCTCTAACTCCCTTCCCTACTCTGTCTCCATAACATCACCATCTGGCCTAATAGAAACGTTACTTATTTCTCTCTTTGTCTGTCCTAAGTAGAACGTAAGCTCCATGGAAGCGTGGATTAAGAAAAAAAATCTACTGCCACATCCCCAGTGTCAGGAGTAGTGCCGGTTCTGTAAATGTTTGTAAAGTGAACAAGTGGGTCCCCAGCTCCCCATCTGAGTGGTGGGAGACGGAGAACAGCGAAGGGATGGGAAGTAAGCAAGTCAACACCCAAAGTATTTCCTTTGTGTACAAAGACTCCTAATAGGCAGGGCACACCTTACATCTGTGCTGTTCCACCTGTCGCCACTGGGCGGCAGCAGCAGACCATCCAACTACATGAGGAGGCAGGTGCTCACCTTTGAGGTTAGATACTTGCTGGCCTTGGGTCTTGCTGAAGAGAGACAGCTCGTTGGTGATGGACTCCAGCATCTTGACAAAGTTGGGCAGGAAGAGAATGACCTGGACATCATGGTTAGCCAGGTGCCTTCCGCAGCTGATCCCCTGAGCCCCTTTCACATGGGGGCCACACAGCAGGGCCACTGTGGGCCTCTGGTGAACATTTTTGGGATTCAACCTGGAACGGAAGGTAAATAAGCATTAATAATAATAAACAAACAGAAGGTAAATGAGCAGTATCAGCTGCAGACGTGCCAATCCCTCGCACCCTAAACCAGACAAGTGCCTCTCAGCACCTGTCACTCTCCACGTTCTTGACAGTCCCGGGTCCCAGAGGGGGTGAGAAGCCACCGCAGCCCAGGGCTACGGGGTGGCATTCCCGTGGTCCCACATGCCAGCATCACTTCATCTACTGGGCCCTCTCACTAGGCGGTTCACCCACATCTTGTTCCGTAGAACACTGTTGCCAGAACACTCTGCCCAGAAACACGGAACTGCTCTTGGAAGGCTCTTTCTTGGTTCTCCTCAGATGAGGTCCCGGGCCCAGAAAGCCCTTCTCCTGTCAAACCCTGACCCACCTTTTCTTTGAAATCCAGCTCCAGACTCACCTCTTCCAGGGTTACTCTGGCTCAACTCCTAAGAAACTCACAGCAAGTACCAAACAGGGCCATCCTAACTCGTCCTCGATCAGGTGCCAGGCCAAGTTCCCTTTACTGAGCTGCCAGTAAGTGAAATAAGGGCAACACCAGATACGAACAGGACCTTCCCCACAGGATGCTGTGTGGACTGACGCATGCGCAGCACGCACAACAGGGCCCGGCGCACCACGGCGTGGCTCACAGAGGCGGCACGGGCTGGGGGCTTCCTGGTCTCCCTTGGCTACCCACGTCCTGATGAAGTCATTTCCAGCTCCTGCCATTCAAAGCTGAGCCACAAGTAATGAGGTTTGGATTAACTCTGGAGCTGCTCCCAACTCACAAGTGGTGCGGCCTGTCTCTGGGGCGGAAGGCAGGGGAAGATGGTGGCAAGAAACAGGCTTTGGTCCCTCCTTAGCAGTGACAGTCACTTACTAGTCTCCCAAAGGGAGGCAGATGACAGATGCTGTTCTAGTCAGAGAGGAAGCCCCTGTGCTCCAAATAAATTTGGGAGAATTTAGCAATGTACTCTGCATATATACCAAACCACTCATTTCCCCCACTACGTCTCCATCTTAAGGAAATACGACGGGCACTTCTCTCTTCACACAGACACTGCTGAGTTGTGGCATTTGGCTCCTCCACGTCTGTTCCTGGAGACTCCTGCTCTCCCAGAGGCGTCCCCCGCCAAGGACTCAAAGCAGACCCTGGCATCACATAGGCGGCAGCAGGGGGCAGGGTCCAGACCCACCTGGACGGGAGACCGGCGGCGCCAAGGTGGGCAAGCCTTTCCGCTCCCTAAGCCTTAGCTTGCTCGTCCTCAAACACCAGGCTACTATTTACCTTCGAGGTGAAGCCGTGAGGCTCAAACTGAACACGGCTGTGGAAGCACAGTGAAGCACCGCTCGGTACCAGACACACAGGAGGAAGGTGACCGGCTGTGGCCACTCTTCTCAGAGGAGCAGCAGGAGACGGCCCTTCGGACAGGTCAGAGGAGGCCAGAAAAGCCAGGCCCACGGACAACCGGCCCCAAGAAGCTGGCTAGAGGGCAATGTGACGGGGTGAGGACATTCTCATCCTGCCCCCACGCAGCTGTTTCTGAAATCCCGTCTCGGCAGCTCGGCTCCCTACCGCGCGGCTGCAGCCCCACAGAAGGACTTCGCAGATCCAGGCCACGAGCACGCTCTCCGTTCCGTCCTGCCGTGGCGCAGGCTACTGCCCAGACCTGCACTCCCCGCCCTGCCCGCTGGCCTGTTCATACCCCCTCGCCCTGCCTGCAGGATTCCGCTTGGATGCTACTGCGGCCTCCCGGGCGCTCCGGTTTCCTCTACCACCGCAACGTACTTTCTGGAGACCTCGCTAGCCTTCCAGAGGGCAGGCACAGTATTTTATTCTTCTTTGTGTCCCTAGTCCTAGCACAAGGATTGGCACATGATACCCCTAAGTGACCACAAATAAAATTAAGCACTGCTCTTGTCATATGGGCCCAGAGAGCAGGTAGGAAGGCACCAAACTCCACTTCTCCCAACCCAGTTGTCAGGGTGGTTCGAAGAGTGCGCAGGTATAGAGCTCGGGGCTGACCTGTACCCCAGCCCCTGCGACTGAAGGACAAGTGCCACAGGCTGAGTCTCTGAAGGCTCAGAAGGCAGGCCTCTGGGAGCCAGCAGGAGTGTCAAAGCCAGCTGTTATCAGGAAAGAAAGGGTCAAGGGCAGCTTGCTGAGGGAAGAATGAGGACTTCCAGGAGGGGTAAGAGGGGTAAACAACACCCTCAAAAGCCCCTAGGAAGGGACTTCACACCGACAGACTCCTGGGGGTGGGGGGCATGGCGGTGCCTCGGCAGGGCGGCACCTCCTCACACGCAGCCCCCGCCAGTCCAGAGGCGTTTACCTGTTGGGTCCTCCGAGCAGGGTCAGGGCCATCTGGCTGGCACACACTCCTGTCATCTCCAGTCTCCGCTCCAGAGTCAACCCATGCTTCTCGGCCACAGACAACAGCTTTTTATGCAGTTCATAGGAAACACTTGGGACAACCAGGCCAGAGTCTACAGTTCAAAAGGAGGTGAAGAGAGAAAGGGAAAGTGATTACAGGAAACCAGACCCACAAATGGACGTACTCGATCCAGGACTCTGTGAGAGCCGAGACTCTAAGACTGGCCCTCCCCTGGCCTAGGTGACTCTGGTGGGATGGAGGGGAACCATGAAGCCCTCCAGAGCAGCGGACGGGGAAGTAACACCTTGTGCCCATTACCAAAGAGCAGGGGCCAGCTTAAGCTCTCTGAGCACTTTATTCTTTCAGATTTTATTTATGTGTGAGAGAGAGCGTGAGCGCAGGCACCCACAAGCAGGAGCAGAGTAGAGGGGCAGAGGGAAAGGGATGAACAGGTTCCCCGCTGAGCAGGGAGCCCAACACAGGGCTCGATCCCAGGACACTGGATCATGACCTGAGCCAAATGAAGTCCCTTAACCGACTGAGCCACCCAGGTGCCCCTCTCATAACAGTTTAGCTTTAGACCACAAAAGCGAAATCGACCAAGATCTATTTGGTTATTGCAGAGAAAGGGCTGGCACAGCACGTAACAGCAACCTGTGGGCCATGTCGGAAGAGACCATGCTTTTCCCAAAGTGGGGGAAATGGCACCCCTGGCAGTGGGACTGTCCTCACGAGCACACTCTTCCTCCTTCCCCACAAGTGGAACAGATGCTAATAAGCCTCCTGACCCTCTGCTCCCCACGTTCAAGGTCTTGGCTGGAGGACTTGCTGATCCCATCTGCTCCCCACTTCCTCTTCTTCCTTCTCTCTTCCGCTTAGCCTTTCCTCTTTGCTTAAGAAATTTAATTAGCAACTTGTTTTCTCAAATAATTTGTCATTTTCTCCCCACATTTGGGGTGAATGTAACCTAATACTCAAACCTCAGGGGAAGAGCACAGGAAAAGCAACCTACTCAGAAGAATCTTGAACATTGTATTTGCCATAAAGAAAGGAACTCTGTAAAGGTTAGGGAGAATCAGTCACTGAAATTACAGCACGGAAAATACTTGGTTTTATAAGGCCAAAGTCTACAGCAGCTGGGACACATGAAAGAGTCTCATAGGCATCAGCACCAACACGCCGAGGCCGTTTCAGAGCTCAGAAAACCAGGAAGGAAAGAAATGCCAAGGTAAAAAATTGTCATCTGTAATGAGCAGCTTGGCTTGACAAGCAATGCCATCTTACAAATACTAGAGGCCACTGGGCTGGCCCCAAGGGAGCAGAACTTCACCAATGAGCCCCATGTGGCCTCACTGGCTGACAGACCAACGCACACAGACTCCAACGAGCAAGTCATCATGAGATTGCACGTAACTAGTTTTGTCAGGCTGGATCGGATGCCTCTTCAGATCCTGTGTCTTCATCTATACTGGACTGTAAACTCCTCAGAGCAGGGAAATAAACCCTTTACTCCTTTGGCCCCCATCTCCTCAACTTGCTTCAGCTACATTTATCAACAGAGGTGAGTTCTCATCAAGTCTTCAAACACATAAACGATGCAAACCTAGTGCTATTTCTGGTCTGGCCTGACTCTATGGTAGAAGTTTTCGGGAAGTTCCTCATTTATCCTAGTGGTTGCAAAGCCCTGTCTAGAAAACCTTGTCTTCCTCCCTTATCATTTCAGGAATAATTTCTTGAAGTTCTATAAGATAACCAGTCCCGCCTACACAGACTCTTAAAACCACACAGAACGAGGCTATGGTGGTACATTTGAACAACAGGAATCCAAGCAAAAAGAGTAAACCAAAAGCACCAAGGTATATATCCTCTCAAAGGAAGGCGAAATAATAATGTAATAATGACAATAAAAGATGCCTACACATCAAAATTAACGCTTTCCTGTTGGTTAACTGAAGCCTTCTACCTACCTATTCCCACCTTGGGTCCTATTCCCACCTTGGCACAAACAGTGCCATTAGGAACACAGTCTCTTCTCTCTTTCTGAAATGTCAGTCCTGGGTGCCAGCGCTGGAGGCTGGAGCCTGACCTTGCATGTCAACCGCTGATTAAAACAGCCATTTTTATGGCCTGCTCCAGACACGCACACATTATCAGAACTAATTAGGCATCATTGATAGCAGTGTGAAAAGGCCAAAGGAATTCTCAGGAGTCCTAAGCCACTAACAACCCTAAACCTGTCAGACAAGTCATGCCTACTTCAAACACCCTCTTTACCTTCAAAGTCACGCAAGAAAGAGCATTCCCCTGACCCCATGCATTTCTTCACCCATTTATTTGCTTTCTGTCGACTCTGAAACAGAGCGAGGCGGGGAGTCCTGAGCACGCCACCCCACAAAGCAGGCATTCTCTGTGGGTCTGCATCTTGTGCTGTAGGTACAGGCACCCCCTCTCCCGTTCCGAGGGCTCTCTGGGGGCAGGCTGAGCATTTTCTGCTACCTTTCTCCTCACAGTCCCGAAGCGCACGGCAGAGGAGAGCGGGCCCCCCGCCCTGGCTGGCTGGCTGCTACAGCTGGGAGCGGGGCGTCAGTCACCAGCCCCTCACTGGTGGCGGGGGCACTGCTGATGAACTGGCACACTCTGCAGCCTCGGGCAAGACAAGGCTGAGTCCTTCCTTCTCGGTCCGCCAGTCACAGGACTCCGCAGTACCCTACTCAGTTTCTCTGAAGCAATGTGCAAGCACCACGAGGTGTTCCTTTTCCACATTGACACGCAAAGTTCCACCAGTCAGACTGGCTTATCAGAAAGGGGCAGAGGGAATAAAACAAACTCCAAAGGAAGGGAACCAAGAACATAGCGTGTAAATGGCAAACAATAACATTGCCAAAGCCTGAATGTGAGCCAAGCCTCATTATGTTTGGGCTGGAAGGTGGATCTTTATTGTTCTGGAACCAAGGCAGTAAAATCCGGCAGTAGGGTTTCTCTCAACATGTATTTTACAGCTGTCGGTAAAACAAGAAAGGGAGGTGTAATTCCAGTCAGTTCGTGACAACCAGAGCACGTCTTAGGATCTGATTAACCTTAGGGCATCCAGGAAAACGGCTTAAGCACACTCTGTACAGGCTGGGAGACAAGACTCCTCCCTGCAGCTCACTCAACAGCATGAGGCCGGGGCAGGGCAGCCTCACAGGCCAGCCACCACGGTGCCTGCCGAGGCCTCCCCTTCTCTAAGTCCTTCTCACTCCCACACGGCTCCTTCCAGTACGTCGTACACCTTAAGGCCTCCGCCTCTCGTATGGACATATGTACACGTTCTCACGCCCTCAAGCACCGTGTCCAAACCTTCTCCAGCAGCCTCTGCGTGTATATCCCTCCTTGTCCCTCAAACCTCCCAGCCTTTTTGTTGTGCGACAAGACTCCCACGACAAAGTGTCAGCTCAGATCTAAACACAGTCCTCCCACTGACATGGCCCTTTAGTTAGAAAGGCTGTGCACCCCATGTCTTACCAA
>CM052896.1:25903023-25935884 GCA_028534135.1 Potos flavus | reverse complement strand
AAAAAAAAAAAAAAAATAGACCTTGTTTCCCACAGTCTTACAATCTAGCTGAACACAGAAAATATATATGTGCAAATACCAGAAAATACACACACTGAACTGCTATCCTTAGCACAAGTATAAAGTATCAATTTCAAACCAGGAGCTGCAGGCAATGGTTCAAATTCTCAAACTGAACCATGCCTGGAAAGTTCCACAGGCTAGAATCTGGCTGACCTGTGCAGATGCAAAGTCCCTGCTGGATCCCGGAGGCTGATGTGAAGGCTGGCTTAGACTCAGAGTAGCAGACAGGCCCAGATTCCAGAAGGCTCTAAAGGCCAAGTTGTTTTATGCAAGGGGAAGTTGACTGGGCTAAAAAATGAAGACAGAAAGACTAGGTAGCACTGATGTGAAGGTACACAGGGAACTTGTAGGGTAGCACAAGAAACTAAAAAGTCGTGAGCATTTCAATGGTGACTGAATAAAGAATAAGAGAGCCCCAAGCCAGAATGAATAGAGGATAAAGGAAACTCCTTGCCAGGGCTGCTAGAGAAGGAATCACTATGGCTTCTATGAAATTAGAAAAAAAAAAGGATGTCAGGGCAATCTGGCTGTGGCATCTGTCACCCCACTGATCGCCAGGGTTCATTCGGCTGGTCTGGCTGGGTAGGCGGGTGTCGCCTTCCTCCCTCACTGCTCCATGGGTGTCCCTCCTAAAGCTGCAGTCTCGCCGAAGAGGACAACCTTCCCAGATAGAGGAGGACTGTTCCTCCATCAAGGGTATACGAGTAGCTGCGCTCCCCTGCTAGGACCTCTGAACAAGCCTCTCAAGGTCCAGCTGTAGGAGGATATAGGGTAGTCCAAGCTCCCAAAGGTCCAGACACATCCAAATGAGGCGCTGCACCTGGCACGAACTTATATGAGAAGGAAAAGGTGAAGGTGGCTGCAAAGTTTTATGCCAGACACTTTAACAATGGCGACCGCACTGAAAGAAACAAGAACGTAAAGGAGGCAAGAACACTGGGGGTAGTGGTGACTGACTTAGTTGTGGTGTGTCGAATTTAAGGAGGATGGTGTGTACACTGAAATCAAACTCTTTCCTCACTCTGGCTAGACACCTGTGGCTCTGAAATGGCAAGAGGACACATAATGGCAAAGTGGTCCCATTTAGAGTTTTATCAAAAACTCGGGGGGGGAGGGGTGCCTGGGTGGCTCAGGCATTTAAGCATCTGACTCTTGATTTCGGCTCAGGTCATCATCTCAGGGTCATGAGATCGAGCCCTGCATCAGGTTCGGCAGCACTGAGCCTGAGCGAGGAGCCTGCTTAAAATTCTTTCTCCCTCTCCCTCTGCCCTTTGCCCCGCCCTTCAAGTGCTCTAAAACAAACAAACAAACAAACGAACAAAAAAAACCGCACACACTCAGGTGTCGGGCCATAATGTACCAAGGCTCCAGACCCTCCTGCCCTTAGTTTGAATTTAAATTCTTAAATTAAATCTCTGGCAACAAGTTGCCATGAGACCTTGTCCTATGCAAAGACTGCAGGAAACACAAATGTTCATTGCTGGGGCAAGAGTCTACTCAAGACACCTGTCTTAACAATACAGCTCTAAAAACCTCATGAGACCACCAATGAGTTCAACCAAGCCCTTCGGGCCTATGACAAGTATCCACCTGATTATCCAGGCCCAGAAACTCTGAAGGACACCACATTAAAGGGACTGCCTACTCCCTCAACTCCTGGCACTGGAAGATCTGCTTAGAACCTGAGGTTCCTAAAATCAACCAAGTCACTGTCAAGGAATTCTGCCTGCAGAGACACCATTTCAGAGACTCGGTTGTACCTCTGTTCCGTGAAAAGTTACAGTGGCACCTGCTGCAGCACAGGTGTGTCAGGGCAGACGTTCTGATCCAGACCATCTCCTAAAATTTACCTCCCAGTGCGTCCCTGTGGCTCTCACAAGCAAGATCGCTGAAGGTCTCACCACCCTTGAGGGTGAAATTCTTCAATGGCCACTTCTAAACTCAAAGATTTATTTCTTCCTGAATTCCTGCTGAACACACATACAAACCCAAAGCAGATTTCCTGATTATCTGTTCTTCAAGAGATAAGAACACTGCTGGTCTTAAAAGCATCTCAATACTTCTTAAGGGACAAGAAGCAAAAGAAGGCAGCCAGAGTTCAGAGGCAGAAATGGAACACTAGCTGTGGAAGACAACTGCCTGCCTCAAATGTGAAGGTCAAGCTTGTCCTGAAAGCAAGACACATCCCCACTGAAGTTCAAAAATTAAAAAAAAAAATAAAAAAATAAATTTAGCTAGCCACGGTGGGAAGAGTAAAGAGGCAAGCCATAGGGCAGCAGGAAAAAACCGACCGTGGCTTCACCAGCAGCTCCCCTCCAGAGTAGGAACCAGAACTGCTTTTACCGAGAGAAATGGGCATGTTTAAGTGATGTCAGACTCAAAGGGAGTTCAGACCAGAGTGCCTCACTCAAACCTGGACTTGATCCTTTTGCAAGACAGTAAACAGTAACTACTTCAGCTCATCCTCCTCATATACTCGCTGCTCCTTAAATCTCAGCAGGCAGATAGTACGGAGGCAAAAGAACACCCTTCAGGCAAAGCAAACGGGACAACCGCAGACACTCACTGTCTGCACCAAGAGCACCCGCTGGACTTCTAAACACTTGAGGGCAGAAGGAGGCTACAAAGCCGAAAACAAATGGTGGAAGTTAAATAAGAATTCAACCCAAAAGGAAAGGTTCTTGAATAAATACACCTAGGAAGAATTTATTAGCACTCAGGAAATGAACAATTCGAGACACTTCAAAGTCATTCCTGGTTTGAAAAGCTTACTGGATCACTTAGCGCCAACAAAACGGGGATAATAACAAAATGGGGAGAACAGTGCAATTTCATAGATGCACCATGAAAACTGCGACAAACATGAAGTGCTTAGAATGGTGCCCATGACATGGTACATATCCAATGAGCTTTCAATGCTATGACACTGATCGTAATAATGTTGCTTCTGCTGAACCAGGCTCCCACCATCCCCTTGCGGCCACCTCCTGTACACACTTCTATGATTTGGTTACAGAGTACTCTGTAACATTACAGAGTAATACAGATTACTCTGTAACATTTGGTTCCTCTATAAGGCCCCTGGGGGGACGACTACTTACCCAGAGGATCTAGAATGGTGTCTCACACATAGTAGAAATTTTATAAATGTAGATGATTTGAAATAACCTTACTGAGGCAGCCTTTGCAATTCATATTTGAACTCAAAAACTGACTAACAATCATAAACTGGGCATTGTACTAGGTACTTTTCCACATGATCTCATTTAATTCACAATTTTATCCCACTTTACAGATAAGGAAACAGGCTCAGTAGTCCCCATTTGGCTACATAACTCCATTCTCTGACTCTACAGAAGCCTCCTCATTGAAGCTTTTAATAACTCCCTGACCTCTCTCTCGGTGTGGTAACTTACTATTTGCTTTCTCCGAGCTCAGCCACAAAGCACCACAGGAGGGAAATCACAAAACCATGCAGACTTGGCCTGCTACAGACTTAGGCAAATCTAACGACAACTAGACTCTCACTGCCATTCTTCCTGCCCCACAGGTTCAATGCCTTTGAATCTTCCGCTCACTCAACCCTTTTCCAACTGTTTTCAACCGTCAATTGCCTTTGTCATTTCTTTCAACATCTTTTCTTCCTTTCCATCCAGCGGTCCAAACCTCTGGTACATTAGTTATGTCATGAACCTAATCTTCCTACTCTGGTCTCTCTCCTCTCATTCCACCCTGAACTCTATCATGAGACCAGTCTTCCTCAAGACTCTAAATCTTCCTGGGGCGCCTGGGTGGCTCGGTCGGTTAAGTGTCTGCCTTCGGCTCAGGTCGTGGTCCCAGAGTCCTGGGATCAAACCCTGCATCGGGCTGCTTCTCTCTCTCCCTCTGCCTGCCACTCCCTTTGATTGCGTTTTTTCTCCTTCTGTCAAATGGATAGATAGAATATGTATTTAAAAAAAAAAAGTCTCTAAGTCTTCCTAAAAGAGATTGGGATGTCATTTTCAGAATCCTTCAGTTGTTCCCTATGGCGCAGCACAAGGACAGCACACACACACAAGGCTCTGTGTTCTTGTGGTCTAGAGCTTATTTAATTCCTGCTACTCCCCCACACAAACACTCTCTGCCCTGGCCAAACCAGCTGATGGCCAGTCTCCCACAAGGCCCTTTATTCCCACTATTCACCAGCACCTACCAGCCTACCCACACATCGCCTCTTCGTCTCTGCCTGGTGAGATTCTACCGATGCTTCAAGGCTTCTGTCCTGCTCCCTTTGTGAAGCCGTTCCTGATCAGCCCAGCCTTCGGGACCTCTCCTGCCTCTCAACATCCAGTGCAATGAACGTCCACACTCACTGGACTCCAGGCATATATGGTATCCTTCCACTTCCTAATACATCTTTTTTTTTTAAGATTAAAAAAAAAAAAAAAGATTTGAGAGACAGTGCATGTGTGCACACGCGTGTGGGGGATCTCAAGCAGACGCCCCACGGAGCACGGAGCCCCATGTAGGGCTCCCGAGATCAGAGCCAAAATCAAGAGTCAGATGCTTAACTGACTGAGCCACCCAGACGCCCCCTTCCTAATACATCTTAATAATGAATACAAGATCTTAGAGTGACTGACACAAAACAAGCAACAGTATTTAGACTAATCTATTTCTTTTAGATGAATGTTGAACAAAGATTCTTCTTTGTGTTTTTTTTGTTGTTGTTGTGGTTTTTTTTTTAAGATTCTTCTTTGAAGCCTTACCTCTCTCCTAACCAGTGTGCTTTGAGAACCTCTTACCACTGAATGGAGTGCTCACATGCATCTCCATTTTACAGCCAAACTTAATGAACGAATATGTGACCACTGGATATTATTTGGCAGGCTAAGTCCAAGCTGGAGGAATGTCTGACAATCTGCAATTGTTGGAGACAGCAGCACTGTCAAAGGACTCAAAAAGGCTTTCCAGAGAGAAAAGATTTGGGTTAAACAAAGAGCTGAATTTAGTTGCTTCCTGAACATGTTTTCCCAATCAACAGACCTTTTATAACACTGCCCCCATCTCACACACACACACAGTTGGTAGAGTACTGCCAAGAGGAGTGTGAGCAATTACAGCATAATGGCTTAGAAACTGTTGACACCACTTAGCATGCAGTTGATGTGCTGGATACCAGCAGCAAGCTGTCAGAATCCTGAGACCCAAGCCATCAAACCACATGGGGAATAAACATGTTGTTCTTTTGCTACCCTGGGGATTAGTAGAAAATAAGGTTTTGGGGTTCTAGGACATGAATGCCAAAAGGCTAGCTGGGAAGCTATCCAAGCTACCCTCCACAACTGCTGATCTAAGCTGGTCCATTTCTGAGGACACTAAAGAGAAATGACTGTAGTCTATTGTGCCATTACACTAGCCTTCTTCTCTGGTGAGATTCTGCCGATGCTTCAAGGCTTCTGTCCTGCTCCCTTTGTGAAGCCGTTCCTGATCAGCCCAGCCTTCAGGACCTCTCCTGCCTCTCAACATCCAGTGCGATGAACTATGTTCTTCCTCCTCTTTAACTTAGCCACCTTCCAAAGATAAAAGGAAATGTGATAGATAAGGTTCCTGAGAGTCTTTATCTCTCTGGGCTTCAATGTCCCCATCTGTAAAACGAGAAAATCATACTAAGTGATCAAGTAACCTAACACTAACATTTGATGGTCTTACGTTATTTCCCCACATATTCTGGATAGTTTGCCTTACTCTGACTGTATCATCTGCATAGAAGATCCAAGTGGAAAAGTGTCCCCAGCCAGGCCCTATCTGAGTAAGAGTAGAAACCGACGTTGAGGCTTGTGCCTTGTTGCTGGAGCAGAGATAAAAACTACCTGTAGGAGAAGTTACTCGGCAAGGCAATGGCTTACTTGCTCTATTTCCAGCATAGACCCTGCTTGGCAAAAGGGCTTCATTTGCACTCCTACCACTCCTGAAGACAAAGGAAAACCAGATGGCATGAAGTTGCAGGGCCTCTCACGCCCTCACTGCCATGCCTCAGTGAGGTACCACTGGTCACACCAGCACACAAACCGCCGCACCTGGGCGCTTGGCTGAAGACTAGCTCACGTGGTTTGTTGTACACTTGTTAATGGCAATTCTGGAAAAATAGTTTCGCGTGAGAGAAGGGACTTTTTACTTCTGTCATTAAACAAAGTGTGAAAATCAAGTTGGGAAGGTGGAGTGTGTAGTAGGAAAAAATTCCCGCCTTCCCCTTTGTCTACTTCAGCAATGTTTTCTCAGGCTCTTTTAGATCTGAGAATCTTTCCTGAGTCTACTATTCTCTCCCTTTTAGCCATGTCACTCCAAGGCAAGCTGTATCTCCCCAAGTTCAGGAATTTCAGGGAAATGACCTGCTGCATGACTGGTCCACCTCAGCTCAGAGAGTTACCAGTAGAAGCAGCTTATTTTGCAAATGAGGGCAAAAAAGAGGGGAGCAGTGGGGCAGATGAATGGCAGGAACTGAGTGTGCTACCAGACCTGCTGGATGATGCTGCCTCTGAAAAGCTAACATCTGGCAACTGAAATGAAGCCTGACTGAGCCGGGCTATTTGCCTACACACAGGTGGCAAAAAAATCAAAGGAGTTCAGGAAGTCACACCGTCAGTGCCACTTAGGGAAACTACCTTAGTAAAGAGCTATGCCCACCAGAGTCCCCCAGTGAACGATGGAAAAATAATTTGGTACTCTCTTAGCCTGCCAGTCTTTTTTTTCCCCCCACATGGAAAGCACGTGCAAACTTCTATGTTCAGCAAGCCAAATACAACACAGCCTTACTGCTATCTACAAAAAAGTCACGCCATGTCTGATTTTCCTCCAAATGTAATTAAGCCATCTCCATAATACTTCCTACAACTGCTACTACTGTTCTAAATTTATATTCCCTATATTCAAACCCTCAAACCAAAATTATTATACTTAGTTCTACTTAATTAAAATGATTATGATTCCTCCTTCAGTTCTTTAAGATCATTCAATAAGAATGGTTTTTAAACTGTATTTGAAGAAGCCCAGGTAATAATGTGGTTTAGTGGGAAGGGATTGGGGCAGGAATGAGGTAGACCACCTCTCCCATAGCTGGTTTTATCTGCCTCTAATGCCATGTGTTTTTTTGTGGGGTTTTTTGTTTTTTTTTTTTAAAGATTTTATTTATTTGAGAGAAAGAGTGAGAGAGCGCATTCGCGCAAGAGGTGGGAGGGTCAGAGGGAGAAGGAGACTCCCTGCTGAGCAGGGAGCCCAAGGAAGGACTCCATCCCAGGACCCTGGGATCATGACCTGAGCCAAAGGCAGACACTTCACTGACTGAGCCACTTAGGCACTCCTCTAATGCCATATTTGAAGAAAACATCCTAATGTTAAAAAAAGAAACTTAAAAACCACTGAGGTAATAGACTAGACTATCCTATACAATGACGGACCTATACAATGACCGACGTAACTACCAAGGCACTACTTTGTTACATGAGAAATGGGACTAGCCAAACCCTCTCTGACCAGGGATAGCAGGAGATGAGGACAGTGTAGCAAACAAATATAATTTATGGAAACCCCAATTTAGCCAGTGGTTTCAACCATCCATCTCCAAATATTTTTTACCCCAACAAACAACTAGTAAAACGGAGTTGAACCTCTGGTGAAATGTACAGGTTGTAAGAGGCAAGCCACAGTGAAAAGCCAAAGATCTGATTATGTGAATCCAGACATCTGGCTCCTCTGCCTTTAGTTGTTAATCATGACACACTAAATAAAGAGTAGATCAGAACCTGTCAGATGTAGGATATATATAGACATGAAATCAGTCCCCTACACCACACCCCCATATCCCCCATGGTAGGGAGGACGCCATAGTAACCACAATTCCCAAGAGACAATAATAATGAGCCAACCGCAAAGCCACTTTAGTTAATTTCTACTGCAACACTCTGATTCAGAATTTAGGTCATTCTTTTTCAAGCATAACAGAAAGCGGAGAGAAGCCAGTGGGATGTAGGCCTGGTGCAACTCACCCGTGCAGAACTCCTTGCTCATGTTGTGGGGCACCGTGATCCGCCGATAGACAATGGGCTCTGACTCCAGGATGTTCTCATCGTGGCGGTACCGAGTTGGCCTTTCGTTCGGGAGACCCCGGGAACGGGTACCGCTTCTCCTCTCATAAGTATCGATCTCCTCAAACACAGCTGCCTTGTCAAAAAGGGCCAGGTTCCCTTCGAAATCAAAATCTGTGTCTGGGATCTCTTCGATATCATCCCCAAAGCACTCGTCATCTTTATTCTTCATTTGGCCATTCTTTAAGCCACTTTTCTTTGGAGTTGCCTGATTTGGGTGTCTGCTACTAGATGACCCTAGAGAAAAAACAGGAACTAAGGTCAGTGTGCCCACAGGAAGCACTCATTGGAAATGAAAAATGCATTAGTCTTTTATGGAGAGTGTTAAAGGAATCAAAGTGAAGACGGTAAAGGTAGGCTATTTCTAGATCATATTAAGTAGCACAGACTACAAATCTCATGGAATAATAGATTTCATATATTACTTAAGTAACAGTGAATATAAAATAAGTATGACTCCTGGAAATCTTAACCAGTTCTATCCTTCATAAGGAAATTAATAATGACAGAGGCTTTTTTGGCAACTGAATACCAAAAAAGTGGAAGGGCAAGAGTATGGCAGCCTCTTCCCACAGGTCTGGATGGTCTGATTGCAAATGTCCAGCAGCAGTGAACAGAGAAATACCCCCCAATAAAATAAGGCCAACTCCTTGTAACCTGAAGCTCAAAGGAAGAGAATACTCAACTGGCTCCTAATTCTATGCTCACCAAGCAAGCAACCTTCTGATTTTTATTTTGATCTCAGCCTAGACCCCAACTGGGGAGAATCTCTGGTTTAAAGAGATCCCAGATCTTGAGCCAGGCATACATCTATCACTATAAGTTGGTATTTTGATTTATAAACCCATTTTTGGATCTCTTATTTAATGTGATCTCTTTTCTCAGAACTTAACACTCATCAGTAAGCAATTTCTGAACCATCAAATATGACAAGGACCACACGGACCTGATTCTATAGTGACCACACCAAGATGCACATCAACACCAACAGCAGCCACCCTCTATCCGGCCACCACACATCAGTTAACTAGTCTTCTGGCAGCCAAGACAGAATGCCCTGCAGAATTCTCCAAACCATCCATTTCCAGAGAACCCTGAACTGAGTTTATACTCTGATCCAATATGACCACCCTGAAAGGGTGGACCAGGTTATTGGTATGCCAAATGGAACCTCCAATATGGTTTAAATAAATGTAATGTACTTCCTTTTGAAAGACTGAGCTCCTTAATTATTAAGGTTAGAGGTTAGAATGATCACAGCAAACCCCCTCACCCACGTATCATTCCAACTCTACTACTCTAGCTTCTCACAGCAACTCACTTCTACCCTATAGACCAGCCAGGAGACCGAGGATCTAGCTGCAGTTCTCATTAATATATTATCTTACACCTGTCATCCAACTTTTCAATTTCCTTGTATGTAAAATGCTCACTGATGTATCCTCAGCACAGTGCCTAGCACATAGCGGGCAGTCAATAAATATTTAACAAATTCATCAACATTGACAAAATCAATTATAATAACTGTTCTGAAAGATGTGTACTGGGCACCTGGGTGGCTCAGTTGGTTAAGTGTCTGCCTTTGGCTCAGGTCAGGATCTCAGGGTCCTGGGATCAAGTCCCGCACTGGGCTCCCTGCTCAGTAGGGAGTCTGCTTCTCCCTCTGCCTGCTGCTCCCCTGCTTGTGCTCTGTCAAATAAATAAAATCTTTAAAAAAAAAAAAAAAAGAAAAAGAAAGATGTGTACTGCATAAATAGAACTTGTGTCCAAGTCTTCCTAATGTCAAATATTGGTATGGAAAAGGGCTGAGCCAGAAGATGAGATTTAGGCCTCTGAAAAAAACTAAGGCTGGCCAAAATTATAAAGCAGAGGAAGATCTAGCTGAGCCACTAGAAACAGCCTGAATTATGAAACAATGACAAGCTTGTCAAAATCTGGGTTAAGTTCTGGTTGCAATAATCTGACAAAAACATTAGTGAAAGCACGCTGTGTGCCAGAGCTAGGTGCTAGGAATACACTATATAGCCAAGACAAGCTACTCTAAAAGGAAGGAGGAGAGCTGTATCAGCAAGTAACTGAAATACAGTGTGGTAAAAATTATAGTATAAATTTATATAAAGTATCATAGAAATGTGGATGAGAAAGCAGAACTGGATTGGAATGGGAGAGCAGGCGTGAAAACATAGGTCAGGATAAAACCATCAACAATATAAGTAGGGAGGGGAAGAACCAGAAAAAAAGTCCAGTGCTGTAGGACTAACATTCTACTTCAATATTAAATCAAGGCATACTATTAGAAAACAGGCTCTAGCCCAGTGGTCTCTCTCCAGTGGGTGTATGCATACCCAGGAGTGTAAAGAATGATCCACTGGATACAGGGAGAAGACACTGAATCTTCTCTTTACTTTTTAACTAAAAAGAGTAGGAAATTAAGATTTATGAACTTAGTGTACGGATAGAAATCGGCACCCTTATGAGGTTTCATGCCAGCCAATCACCGCCAGTATCTGAGATATCAGATATCAGAGGAAAGAGTGATGATCCATAACAAGAAGTATGTCCATGCAAGTGGACTTAACATCAATTTTTTTCCATCATGGTAAAATGTGCGTAACAAAAAGTCCAGTAGCATTAAGTACATTCACACTGTTGTGCAACTGTATCAATTTTTAGCTACTAAAGCATACTAAGTCGCTTAAAAAGATTCCTATAAAGAAACTGTTATTAAAATAATACTAATGATGCAATCATAACTGAACAAGTGCATGACAGAGCTAACACTTCCCCTATTCATTCCTCTTATAGGTCTTCTTTAGCTGGAATGAAGTTCTTACAAAATTAATCAGATCTAAAGAAGAGGTTTCCCAAATTAAAAAGTATCAAGGTTATTCCAAACATGAATGTATATGGACTATCACTGACTAATCTCACAACAAGTGTATATTCTACATCAAGAGTCTACAAACTATTTGGACTCTGCCAAATTCAGTGCCCTGCCTGTTTCTGTAAGTAAGGTTTACTGGAACAGCCACACTTCTTTGTTTACACATTGTCTAAGGCTACCTCTGTGCTACAAAAGCAACAAAAATACTTAAGACAGAGACCTTATAACCTGCAAAGCCTAAAGTACTTAACATCTGACCTTTTACAGAAGTTCGCTCACCCTGCTCTCCATCATGCCTCTCAGAGGTGTTCTTTTTGGTTATTATAACCTTTTTTTTTCAGCTAATGACTTTTCAGCCATCAAAATTTAAAAATTTTTAATTAACTGAGCCCAGGACCAGTTCTTTGAACCTGTTTCTTTTTTTTTTTTTTTTTTTAAGATTTTATTTATTTATTTAAGAGAACGAGAGAACCTGAGATGGAGGAGGGCCAGAGGGAGAAGCAGACTCCCCACTGAGCAGGAAGCCCAATGAGGAACTTGATCCCGGGACTCCAGGATCATGACCTGAGCCAAAGGCAGTTGCTTAACCAACTGAGCCACCCAGGTGCCCCACCTCTGTTTCAATAATAATAATAATTAGTAATACTATATTAGTATTAGCATAATACTAATAGTATTATTACTAATAATAATTGGCAATAATAATAATAATTAGTAATAAAATGTGTCACTAAACTACTGTCTTTTGCTAAGATTTTATTTGAGAGACAGTGCATGAGCACAAGCTGGGGGAGGCACAGGGGGAGAGGGACAATCGGACTGACCGTTGAGTGCAGAGCCCAATGCGGGGAGCTCATGTGGGGTGTTCAACCTTGAGATCAAGACCTGAGCCAAAATCAGGAGTTGGACACCTAACCGACTGAGCCACCAAAGTGCCCCTAAACTACTGTCTTTCAACTCTACACTCAATCTTCACAATGCCAGGCTGGAACTCTAAAACTACATTTCTCTTTCCTTAGTTGGCTTCTGTTAGTTTCCACTATCAGTAGTAGTTACCTGAAGAGAATCTAAGGAGAAAGGAAGGAGGAATGAGAAGGGACTTCCTTCTTGTTTGCTTGCTATCTGCACCAGCACTGCCCTGGCAGTTGGTTCTAGTCTCCAGTTTTTCTTTCCAGCACATGTAGGCAGAACAAGCTTCACTGCAACTCCCCATAAGAACCGCCACTGGCTCTGGGAAGCCCGTTCTCTAAACGCCCAGGTTCTGACAACAGCAACCTCTTCCCTGTTTCCTCTCCCTCAATGTCTCCTTTTGCTTCTTTGGTCTTCTGACACCTACTTAACCAATTCTATTAAATTTCGTCTGAAATAACTAGCATGGTTACTATTTTCTTTAGTGGTAAACCAAGATTTAAAGATTAATTAAAATTACTTTTTAATTAATTAATTAAATTAATATTTAATTAATTAAAGATTAATTAAAATTAATCACAGCTAATTACTCTTCTAACCAAATGTTAATGTTTAATGAGCAAAAAAATTCTGAACCATTAATAAAATATTACTTTAAAAATTGTTTATTTAATCCTTTTTAATTTGTAAAGGTAAAGAACTTTCTGAATTACAGACACACAGACATACAGAGAGAAATAGCATTTATAGCTCCAATTCTAAAATCTCCGACATGGGCCAAAAGTAAACACAGACCAGTCTGGAGGTTAAAGAGCCCATCTTCTCCCAGTGTGGATGGAAGTCTTAACTGACTGGAGCTCAAAGTAGACAAATAGACAAATGGAAAAGATTAAAAAAGACTAACCTAATTCTCTGTTAACAGTCTCTCATTCAACAGAGAGTAGGTATCTAGAAGCCTTAATCCCCTAACAGAGGTCAAGTGATCAAATCATAAAGGCAAACCCCTAATCACTGCTGCTACCAATGGTGGGAACAGCTTAGCCATAAACAAACCAAAAACAAAGAAAAACACAAAATTAGTTGAAGGGGAAAATACTAAAGAAACACAAAGTCAGCCAAGGTCTACTGCAGCTCTGGATTCACCCCTGGGAACCAAGAAAAGACGCAGCTGGGCTTGAGCTGCTCAGAGATGCAGCACCGATTTTTGTTTTTATAGCTTTACTGAAGTATAATCAGTATACAAAAACCTGCACATACTTAATATATATAATTTTAGAAGTTTGGACATATTCAAACACTTGTTATACCATTACCACAATCAAGGTAATAAACCTATCCATCACCTCCCCGTCACCCCCAAAAAGTCAATGACTCACAGTTATTCACTGTTCTATTAATTTTTTAATAAGCAAAACATTTTGAACCACTGAGCCAAATTTAAACCAATTATCACTGTAAAGGTTTACTTTGTGTTTATCTAGTCCTTTTTAATTTGTCCTTTCATGTCTTGTATCTAATATATATATATATATATATATATATATATATGGCATGTATGTATGGCAGAAAACAATAAATTGATGAGCCAATTAAGAGTTGTCAATGTTGGGGCCCCTGGGTGGCTCAGTGGATTAGAGCCTCTGCCTTCGGCTCAGGTCATGATCTCAGGGTCCTGGGATCAAGCCCCACATCGGGCTCCCTACTCAGCAGGGAGCCTGCTTCCCCCTCTCTCTCTGCTTGCCTCTCTGCCTACTTGTGATCTCTCTCTGTCAAATAAATAAATAAAATCTTTAAAAAAAAAAAAAGTTGTCAATGTCACAGAAATGCTTAGTTTTAAAAGAAGAGTACAAGAAACCTAATGACATAACATCAATATTATGAGTCAAATACTTCATGCTTACTTTAAGGCACTATTTAGGCCAAAGCATAATTTGTTTGAAGCTGAATACAGTTTATCTGAAAGACACAAATTGGGGTGGTCTCCATGAGTATCTTCATTTCAGCTAACTGCACCTATAATCACACCACTGCTTACTGAATCCAAAACACATTTCACAGGGCACCTGGGTGGCTCAGTCATTAAGCGTCTGCCTTCAGCTCAGGTCATGATCCCAGGGTCCTAGGATCAAGCGCCACATCGAGCTCCCTGCTCAGCGGGAAGCCTGTTTCTCCCTCTCCCATTTCCCCTGCTTGTGTTCCTTCTCTCGCTGTGTCCCTCTCTGCCAAATAAATAAATAAATCTTTAAAAAAAAACCACACATTTCACTCAGGAGAAAATTCTGATCAGCATTTTTCTGTATTTGTTCAAAAATGTTCATTAAGCATCTGCTATCCACTGGGATCTGTGGTAAGTTCTGGAGAGTCAATGGTGAACAATATAACATAACCCCGGTCCTCACCTGTCACTCTCACCCCCTTTCTCTATCATTTCCAATCACTTCTGCAGACACAAGAGTCAAACTGCCTGCATCTTACCATGTCCTTTCAATAGGCCCTTGCCACAGATAAGCAATTTTAAGTTTTTTGTCCTGTAAGCAGACTCTGTTGTTGCCTACCCAACATCCAGACCTCTCTACCCTCAGAATAAAACCCATTTTTGTTCAGATAGATACAATCCCCTCCTCTAAGATGAAGCAATGGATTAGCTTCTGAGTCAATCATGGTGGTGCTCATGCCAACAACTGATTTAAGCATGGGCATGAGAAGAATACTGGTCAAGTAGACAGGAGGGGAGGGGGCAGAAGGTAGCTCTTGCAGCAGTTTTTTTTTTTTTTTTTTTTTTAAAGATTTTTATTATCTCAGGGACGCCTGGGTGGCTCAGCTGGTTAAGCCACTGCCTTCGGCTCAGGTCATGATCCCAGGGTCCTGGGATCGAGTCCCACATCGGGCTCCTTGCTCGGCAGGGAGCCTGCTTCTCCCTCTGCCTCTGCCTGCCACTCTGCCTGCTTGTGCTCTCTCTCTGACAAATAAATAAATAAAATCTTTAAAAATATATATATATATTTTTATTATGTCAGAGAGAGAGAGCACAAGCAGGGGGAACAGGAGGCAGAGGGAGAAGCAGACTCTCCACTGAGCAGGGAGCCCGATGTGGGGCTCGGTCCCAGGGCCTTGAGATCATGACCTGAGCCAAAGGCAGGCACTTAACTGACTGAGCCACCCAAGCATCCCAGCAGTTTCTGATAAAGGTTTTCTCACTCCTAAAGAACTTCAGATTCTCAATCAGGGGCAATATTACCCCCATGGGATATCTGACAATGTCTGGAGACATTTTTGGTTATTACAACTGGTGGTGGTTGGGGAGTGCTCCCGGCATCTAGAAGGTAGAGTACAGGGATGCTGCTAAACATTCTACAATGCACAGGACGGTCGCCCACAACAACAAAAAATTATCTGGCCCAAAATATCAAGAGTATTGAGGTTAAGAAACCCTGCTAAAGATGAAACACTGCAAGAGACAGTGTCTTCTCTCTTTCTGAAGACTCTGGATGAGACACACAGAACTGCTCGACCCAGCTAGTTTCAGTCTGAGGACAAAACCAACACACAAAGGAGAGCTTCAGAGAAACAAGACTGAAGGCCTGACTGTACTATCCCTGGAAATGTCCCAACTCTGGACTTCACCTGTGACATAATTTCTCTGTTATCTGAGCCATTCTATTACTCAGTCAGAGCACCCTGATATAATTCACTTGTACATGAACATTTACCATGAGCTTTTTCACAAAGATGACTTCATTGTTATAATACTTTGAAGTATCATAAGATATTAGAAAGGCGAGAAAATACCTAAGATGGTTATTATTGTCTCCGTTTACTAGCCAAGAGCAGAGGAAGACACTAAGGACTCACTCCACTTGTCATCTTGCAGAACCTATGTACCTGGCACCATCTTAGGCTTTGATAGACACATTATCTCAGTCTGTCTTCCAAACAACCTGATTAAAATTACCATTCTACAAATGAAGAAATTAAAGATACTCCAAACTGACAGGGCTAATAAATGTCTGAGTTAGGTTTTGAACTCTAGGCTGTCAGATTCCAAATCTCACGCTATTTGTGGAAACAAGAGTAGGGAAACTATAAAACTCTGATAGACCTAGGCAAAGTTAAAAGAACTAGCAGAGAATCACGTCTAGAAAATGAGCACATAAGGTAAAGGCAAAAAAACCTCTTCAGTACAGCACAACGCTAAAAAGGAATTCCAAAGGAACAGGAAACAAGCATTCCTTTTTTAAAAACTTTTTGTTAACAAATGTTCACAGAAATGCATAAAATAAAATAAAATTAAAAAGGAAATGCATAAAATATATGGAAAATTGCAGATATTCACTTAACATTTTGACGTTTCTTTTTAGTCAAAAATATGCATCCATCTTACAAAACATTATACCTTGCTTTCTTGCTTAAGAGCTTATTTCTGTTTCACGAAAGATTTCTCCAAATATCTTTTTATATGATTTTTTATAGATTATACCCTATTGATCTATACCATACCTACCGATGAGCTTTTAAGCTATTTCTCGTTTGTATTGTTACAGACTCGGCCCAAACACACCACCTTGATCACTGCAGCTGAAAGATCACTCGCATCTGACCACCCACAGCAGTGTGGGTGCCATCCAGCTAGCACTTGCCCTATACCACCTACTTTGTTCTGCAGTTATCTGTGTTCTCACTCTAACTCCCCAAGGACACCGTAAGCCAACAGAGGGCAGAACCATGTCACTCAGACCTGTCACCCAATTCTATGCTTAGCCCACCATAAATACACAAATCTCTGAATAAAAACAGCCGTATCAAAACACACACACACAAACCAAAACACCCTAAAAAAACAACAAAAGTTCAGAGTCTAAAGAGGTCACAAAAGAAAAGCCATCTTGAGATTAACTGTGGGAAAGAAATGGAGCTATCAAAACCGTGCGTGACTGAAAAGGACAGGAAGATGAAGTTGTCAACAATAATACAAGAGGGACCATAAGGCACGGGCTTCAAAGGACAGGAATTCAGTTGTGCCCAGGAGGAACTGACGATGAACTATCCCGGATCTATCACAATAACAGATGAAGATAAGCAATTAATCAATTTAAGAGAAGACAGTGTAAAAGCAGCAAAATGGGAAACCATTTTTGGCTCAGCCTGAAGACTCTACAAACACCACTTGCAACCAAACCAGAGTTGTGCCTTTAGAAGGTATCGGGTATTTTTCCTCATGCTCTGTCTGAAGACAAACCTTATATTCACTTGTTTGACAAATATACACTAAGGACCAGCTATGTTCCAAATACTGTCAGGAAAGTAGACAGTGAAAAAAGCACCCAAGAGGAAATACTGACATCATAGGTCAGCAAGAAAAAGATAAGACAATATAAAGTAAATGAAAGGCAGGCCAATATGCTCAGTTGTCTCTTATTCTTCCTTTTGCTCGTACTCTAATACAAATATTGGGAAGCCCTGGGTCAATAAGTGGTCTCAATACTTGGCTTACTCAGCCCGAAGTGCCTGGCTCTGTATTTAAAATGGCCTCTGGCCACTAAGAGAGAAAAGCACCTCCCTTGGAAAAGATAAACAGGGCTTCGCAGATTTCTTTACCTTTCAATTACAAGGGCCAAGTATGTGTTAAGACTAAAGGCTGGCCGCCTTCCTGTGCCATTTTGCTGCCAGCCTCTGGCACAGAAGCCGTTTGGCCAGGATAACTTACAACGAACCCATTGTTGTGTAACCCTCACTGCCACTTATTTATTGGTTTTTGTCACACACATATTGTGAAGGGGAATTCTGTCCTGCAGTTAGCACGCTAAAGGGCACCTAAAGGTCAAATTGCAAATGTTTTAATGTCAGACTCAACAGGCTTCATGAGGAAGTGACTGAGAGCATCTGGGACCTTCTTTTCAACTCCCCAAATTCCAGGCCTTAGTAATCAGTCAACTTCTTGGGCTCCAGCAGCAGTGCCGCGGTTCTCAGGCCTGTTGGATGAGGCACACCCAAGGAGGTTAAGTCACAGTAGGACCTCAGTAGGACCAGAAAAACTTTCTAACCTCAGATGGTGGGATCCCTGTTACACTGAACAGACCATACTGAGACCTGTATCCTTAGCTGGTCTCAAATGGTTTTCCTTCTACTCCCCAGCACTCATGTTCCATTCATCTACATGACAAATATTCTCGGTGGTCAGTTCAATGGCCAAGGTCACAGGAACTATCCTCCATAACCACCCCACATATACACACAACCTAAAGAAGAGCTTAAAATCTGCTTATGCTAAATCTCTCATCAATGTTGGATTAGGTAACTAGAACCAACAAATCCTCCACAACTCATCGCTAACCTTGAAAGAATACTAAAAGCCAAGAGATTATTATATTCCTATAACTTTATCAATCTACTATTCTCAATATCAATGCAGAGAAAGTTCTATTTACATATCTCTATTGAGAAAAATACTTAATCTCCATTTCTTCATTCATTGATGAGAAAAACACTGATAATCTACATTACAACTATGGGGGGAAGAAACCACTCTATTTTCTTGGAATCCTTAAAATGCCACATAAAATGCAAAGTCTCTGGCAGACCAGTCTACTCAGTGAACTCAGGGTTCACTGAACAAGTAAATAAAGGCAACTCTACCTTCCATCACAAACCAATTCTGAGCCACATCTCATCATCAAATTCCCAGGCCACAGACATTTTCCACACTAACCTGGATTCAAAAGAAGTTCTCTGAATTAGAATAACATTTTACTGCCATGATCTCTTTATCTTATTCACGTGCACTTAATAATCTAGGGAACAGATTAACCAGCAAAAGCAGAAGAAGCATCAACCAAGGAATCATAGATGATGAAGCATTCAAGGGAATGCTTTTGAGAGTGACCCCACTTTTTTTTTTACCAGTGACTTAGTAAAGATCAAATAAATTACTCGTTTTGAACTTAACTGCACTCTTTTAAGAGAGTTGGTATAATTGTTGGTAAGGGGAAAAAAATCAGCAAGAAATAGTCTTACCATAACATCCAGCAATCACACTCCTAGGTATTTACCCAACTGATCTGAAAACTTACATCCACACAAAACCCACACACAAATGTTTATAGCAGTTTTAGTCATAATTACCAAAAGTTGGAAGCAACTAAGATGCCCTTCGATAGATAAATGGATAGACAAGCTTTGACACATCCGTACAGTGGATCAGTATCCACCAATAAAAGAAAATGAGCTATCAAGCCACAAAAAGACATGAATGAATCTTAAACACACATTGTTAAGTGAAAGAAGCCTGTCTCGAAAGGCTACATACTGCATGATTTTAATTATGTGATATCCTGGAAAAGGCAAAACTAGAGAGATGGTGAAAAGATCAGTAGTTGCTGGGTGGGGGAGAGGACGTGGAGGGTAATGGGGAAGGACTAAAATGGTGAAAGAGGGATTCTGTACAATACTGTAATGATAGAATCAAGGCACTATATTTGTTAAAACCCACAGAACTTAAGAGCACAAAGAATAAGCCCATGGGGCGCCTGGGTGGCTCAGCTGGTTAAGCGTCGGGCTCCCTACTCAGTGCGGAGTCTGCTTCTCCCTCTCTTTCCGCTCCTCCCCCAGCTCGTGCTCTCTCTCACTTTCCCTCTCAAATAAATAAAATCTTTAAAAATCTTTAAAAAAGAGGGGCGCCTGAGTGGCTCAGTGGGTTAAAGCCTCTGCCTTCGGCTCAGGTCATGATTTCAGGGTCCTGGGACAGAGCCCCGCATCGGGCTCTCTGCTCAGCAAGGAGCCTGCTTCCCCCTCTCTCTGCCTGCCTCTCTGCCTACTTGTGATCTCTCTCCCTCTGTCGAATAAAATCTTTAAAAAAAAATCTTTAAAAAAGAATTAAGCTTAAAAAAAAGAATTAAGCTTAAAAAAAAAATAAGCTTAATGTATGCAAATTTTTAAAATACCATTGAGGAGGTGGAAGGATCCCAGATGGATGGCAGAAGGGGACAAAACAATCTGTTACAAATGTATAAAACAAGTCAATGAAGGCAGTGTGGGTCCTGGTTGGTAATTCTGATAGTGCTATACCTGTATAGAACGGAATCATTTAAGCCAATGGATGGCAGATAGTAGGAGACAGGTCTCTCACTGTTAGAATGAGGTTACACATAAAAAAAAGGAGGCAGCTAGAATGACGCAATGTGGTAATGGATTAGAGCTGGAGACATCAGTATGAACTCACATTTAGCTTTAATATAGTACAGAAAGTTACATAGAAAATAATAATAGATACATGCATATACACTGGACAAGTATACAGATATCTATTTCCTTGCTCTGTCAGGCAAAAGGCAACACCCAGTAGCAATGAGCACACCTGGCACCCAGACAGTGGCTTGTAATACCATTCTCCAATAAAAGAAACAGGGCTCCCTGGAGATATGGTTGATCCTAGGGTAGGGTAGGAAATAAAGAAGATAAACCTGGAGCATCTTGTACTGCTGGAAAGTACAGAAGTACTAGGGGAAAACTCACCCACAAGAATGGGGAAATGTCAAAGGAACACAGGAGCTAACTGAAACAGCTACCAGTCGCGAAAACGGAAACAATTGGAGCATTAAAATAAAGCAGTGATGATTTATAACCCAAAGTAAAAGATAAATACCTACGAGTCCTTACTGATAAAAAATAATTAGTAATAAACAGGGGAGAAGAGACAAATCTCTGATGTAGAAGAATTCCGAATAATTTATGCAGATACACTGCATATCTTTCCACTCCTTAGGCGTGGACTGCACACGGAGACGTCCTTCCAGTATGGAAGTGGGTGAGGAGACCTCTACAGAGGAGAAATGTGACACACACATTCCCTCAGCCCAGATATCAAGGTCAACATCAAGTCATAAACCATGTTATTACATACCCTTAATATGATGTGATGAAAATAACTTAACACCATGGTCTTCCTCCCCCAAACATATAACCCCAATCTAACCATGAGAAAAATATCAAATACCAATTGAGGGATATTCTACAAAATACCTGACCAGTACTCATCAAAATATTCTAGGTCACCAAAACCAATCAGAGTCCAAGAAACCGTCAGAGGCAAGAGGAGACGTGACTACTAAATGTAAGGTGGTGTGCTGGACAGAAGTCTGTAACAAGAACAGTAGATAAAAACTAAGGTAATTCTAATGAAATATTGATTTTAATTAATAATAATGTATCAACATTGGTTCATTAATTATAACAAATCTACCTTAGTAATGTAAGACACTAATAACAGGAGGAAAAAAAATGTAGGAAAAAATTGCTAATGAAGGTTGTCTCCAAGCACATGAGACTATAAACTGCTTGAATATTTGAACTTTAAACAAACAAGTCCATGTTTTCAGTAAAGAAAAAGGGGTTTTTAAAGTAAGAGTAGGGGCATCTGGGTGGCTCAGTCAGTTAAGCACCCGACTCTTGGTTTCTGTTCAGGTCAGGTCATGATCTCAGGGTCCGCACTCTGGGCATGAAGCCGGCTTAAGATTCTCTCTCTCCCTCTCCCTCTGGCTCTCCCTTCCCCCCACCCCTGCACACATGGGCATGTGCAAGCTCTCTCTCTAAAATAAATAAATGAAAAAGTAAAATAAATAAATAAATGAATGAATGAATGAATGAATGTTAAAAAGAATTTTTAAAACGGAGAGTAAAGCAAAGTAGAGAGGGTTAAAGTTGAAATGGAAAGAATGCTTTCTATCCAAGCATTCCACAGATTTTTCCAAGAATACAGAAGTAACAATTCAATTTCACTCTCAGGTTTTCAATTATTGTCAATTCAGACAGGTTTTTTTTTAAGATTTTATTCATTTAGTTGAGAGCATGTGTGCACAAGCAGGAAGGACGGGGAAGGGAGAAGAAGATTCCCCACTGGGTGGGGAGCCCAATGCAGAGCTCGATCCCAGGACCCCGGGATCATGACCTGACCCGACTGCAGATGCTTAACTGACTGAGCCACCTAGGTGCCCCAATTCAGACAGTTACTTAAGCAATGAAGGAAAATGTCTAGAAATACATTTTTTTTTAATTTCCAAAATTTCAATAGCTTATTCACAAAATCAAGGCATTTCCAAAACTTAAAAATGTTGGCCCCTAATACAGATGCCATACAGATTTTGGTGAATCTGTTACAATTCACTTTTTATAACACTACTCTAGTGCATATGCTAAAGAGCAAACCAGATTCTAGTGAATTACCTACGGTTCCACAGTGATTAAATGGCATTCAACAATTTGTTAGTGCCAAACAAAGCTGGGCAATCAATACACCTGTGCATTTCCTCCTTGATGTGTCAGTAAGGACAGGGAATACAGCAAATTTAAAATTGTAGTCTGTTAGAAACTGATCACAGAGAGGCACAGGTCAATCCCTTCCTCTCTTCTTGAGGATAGAAGCCAAATCACAAGTTATTCAAGAATCCCCTGGAACAGCCAAGTGCTCAACTCAAATATCACTGCTTCCATCAGTTACCAGATTAAAGTTAATAATGACTTTCGTCTGTGTGAACTCCAGGTAGGTCACTGACTTTTCTTGAAAGAAGTTAAGTGGAGGGAGAGGGCAAGGAGCTGGTGTGAGTCTCTAACAGCTTATTTTCTTTCCCTTAATATCCTGAGGGACTAGCCCTACATTAAGTCGATGATACTGTATTTTTGTGAAGCTCTGCCAGCATCCTTTTTTAGGAGGGTAATTAAGAATTTGTTTAAAGAACAGCACTGGATAAGAGCTTATAGCCCTGAAACACAAGGTTAAGAAGAAATATCAACTTGATCCAACTTACAAGAGTTGTGCCGACGGCGGAAACTTTTGGACTGACTCAGGGACTCCATGTGCCTGTCCACATAGCTCTTTGAGCACTGTTGCTGCTGTGGGGAAATGGCAACATCCTGACTCTTCACGTCTGTCCTCTTAGGGATATTCTGAGGGGCACTGCTGGAAGAGGCTGGCTTCTTCACCAGCTTGCCTGTGCCATTCTGACTGATACCCACTTGGTACCCAACACCAGACGGGCCTAATTCTGTCTGATGAAGGTCTCCAAAATGTTGGTTTTCTCCAGGACCTGGTATCTCCAGAATTTTTAATTCCGTAATGTCGCCTGCCCTGAAATACACAAAAGAGTCCAAGTCTCAAAACTGTAATAGTGTCACAACAAATGTTCATAAGAACATACTTCACAATAACCAAAAGGTGCAAACCCAAGTGCCTCCTGTAAGATGAATGGATAAACAAAATATGGTACAGACATACAGTAAAATATTTACTCAGCCTTTAAAAGGAGGGAAATTCTGACACATGCTACAACATGGATGAACCTTGAAGACACTATTTCTAAGTAAAATAAGCCATCACAAAAGGACAATTATTAAGTGATCCCACTTATATGAGATATCGAGAATAGTCAAATTCATAGAGAAAGAAAGTAAAAAGGTGGTTATTAGGACTAGAGAAAGGGGGACTGTAGTTAGAGTTTACAGGGTCAGTGTGGGAGGATGGAAAAGTTCTGGAGATGGATAGTGGTGACGGTTGGCCATTATGTGAATGTAATTAATGGCACTGAATTGTACACTGAAAAGTGGTTAAAATGGTAAAATTTATGTTACGGATATCCTACCACATTAAAAAATAATACAAGCAATGTAAAAAAACACACACTAAGTCTAACAGTAATAAAAATGATGCAACTGGGATCAATAGCGACCAGCTACACTTTTGCAGAGCTGTGGGTTTTCTTTTTCTAACTGAAGTATAGTTGACATACAATATTATATTAGTTCCAGGTGTACAACATAGCGATCTGATATTTATATATACCATGAAATGATCACCACAGTAAGTCTAGTGACCATCTAAGTCTAGATGGTCTAGACTAAGTCTAGTCACCAAATAAAGTTATTTTATATACTGTACTTTACATCCCTATGATTTACGTATAACTGGAAATCTGTACCTCTTAATGGCAGGGCTCCATTTCACTGAAGTATCAGAGGCAAAAGTGAGGAAAGGTGGTAGAGTATTTAAAGACAAGGCTCAGCACCAACAGTCAACTGACACAGCACTGGCCTTTAAAGAGACCTATCGTTAATCACAAAACTATCACCAGCATCTTAGATTTCCAGAACGCCCGATGGCTTTTTTTCATTCATTCACTCACTTTGTCATTCAATAAGCGTATATACAGCACTTACTATATGGTAAGCCCTGTGCTAGGAATGGAGTAGATAGAGATAAAAAGCAACACATGCCCAAAAGGAACAGTCTGGTCAGTGGAAAAGACAAGTAGACAATCAAAAGTGTTAAATACTGTGACAGAGGTGTGTATAGGGGGCCAAACAGCCCAAAAGAAAAAATATGTAAGTTACTTTGGCAGAGATGGATGAAACATTTAAGCAAAGCCTGAGCAGGGAAGGAAAATAAGAGTTGGCCCAGCAGAGTATAGCAGGGAGAGGGGTACCACAGACCAAGGCTCAGAGATTGAGAAAATGTGTCCCACTTGAGGAACTGCCAGATTGAGAAAATGTGTCCCACTTGAGGAACTGCCAACATCGTGGTGTTACTAACAGGAAAGATACTTGTGGAAAGCCACCAGGAGGTAAAGCTGTGGAGATAATCGGGGCTAGATCATAATCACATTAGATTTTTCTGGTGACTGTAGAGAAGGTGGAAAAACTAGAGGGAAAAGCACCCAATAGGAGACCAGGCAAGAAATAAGAGAGGATGAATAGGACAAGTGACAATGCAAAGGGAGAGGAGAGGATGAACGAAAGAGACATTTGGAATCCATAGGGTTTGGTGACTAATTGAATATGAGGAACAAAGAGAAAGAAGGATTTACAATGATTCTAAGTTTCTAACTTGGAAAGGTGTCATTAGCCACCAATTAAGGGCAGACCTTTGGAAGAAGAAACCTGCAGGTGACATAATGAGTTCAGCTTTGAAAATCTTTTTTTTTTTTTTTAAAGATTTTATTTATTTATTTGATAGAGAGAGAGAGATCACAAGTAGGCAGAGAGGCAGGCAGAGAGAGAGGGGGAAGCAGGCTCCCTGCTGAGCAGAGAGCCCGATGCGGGGCTCGATCCCAGGACCCTGAGATCATGACCTGAGCCAAAGGCAGAGGCTTTAACCCGCTGAGCCACCCAGGCGCCCCTCGGCTTTGAAAATCTTAAATGTAAGATATTTTCTGGTATATCCACCTGGAAATGGCCAATAGACAAAATAAGTGTCTGGAGGTCAGATAATGGGTCTTAATTAAAGATTTGGAGTCTCATTAATGTGTAAGAAGTACACATGAAATGGTCTAGGGAGATTACAGACTAAAGATAATACTTGAATAAATCAATCGTAAAAAGTGAGTAGAAGAAAAGGAATGTAGTGCCAGGGGGATGTAATAGAATGGAGGAATACATGGAAAGAAAACCCAAAGGGGTGACAGAGAAATTAAAGACGGCACTTCAAAAAAAGAAAAAAAGAAAAAAAAAAAGAAAAAGGGCACTTCAACACTTAGGGAGCATCTAAGGTTAGTATTAAGACACTGCCACTGAATTTGGCTATTAGGTCATTTGTAACCTTGGCAAGAGCTCGTTCAGCAAGATGATAAAGTTAGAAAAAAGATAATGGTGGGGTTAAGGAAGGACTAGAGAATGAGGCCACAAAGGAAATGAAAGCAGACTATTTTGCTCTGAAAAGAACTGTGGGTATAAAGAGAAGGGAAATGACAGGGCAACACCTAATGGCAAACACCAAGGTGTGGCAGGTGTGTGGGTCTGCATGTATGTAGGTGGATGTGGGTGTGGGGGAAGGCTGGGAAAGTTAGAATGAGAAGAGGAAAATGAGGTATGAAGGTTGAAAATGAAGACACAAAGGAGACAGAGAACGGTATTAAAGGAGACGGAAAAGGATAGTATATAAAGCATATGGGATAAGGGTAGCCCTGAACAAAGGGTATGCCTTCTACTGAGACTTCAGAAGGGGTAAGACATTAAGAATGGATATTCCTATAGAAAAGGTTAAGTATTGTTCAGAAAGTCAAGGAAGCTCTTGTCTGACAGTTTTGTTGTTGTTGCCATTTTAACCTAAGAATGGAGATTTTGTGACAAACTGGTGAAAAGAGGGATGTGAAGACAAGTGAACTTGAGATCTGCAGACAAACACTAAAAAACATACATTCCTGTAACTAAGGACATCAACTACTGGTGACAGTGTGCTTCTGGAGGTAAATTATAATACAAATCTACAAAGAGAGATACATTTATGTGTGTGTGGGGAGGGGGGAGATCAGTAAATGAGATATAAGAAAACACAAATAATAAAAACCAAAGAAAATAGATTATTCCGAATTTGACCCATTTAAATACGAATACTGAGTGCTTGACACAGATAAGAAAAAGGTTTCACAAACCCTGATTCGTTAGCTGAAAGCTAATTACAACACAAAGTCTACTGAAATAGCAACTAGACCATAAGCGTTAAGACTGCAACATCTCACCCCTGACAAGACGCTACTCAAAAGCAGCCCTATGCAAGAGAGTATTGGCAACTGGACCTGGATTCAAGCTCCACGGACCACCAGACTAGATTTGAAGAAATCAGTCAGGACACTCACCTGAAGGTGACTTCTGGCACGAGGCACTTCACTCCATTGTGGAAAGGCCGGGTGAGAGAAATGGTCTGGCTGATCTGATCCACTGCTGACACTCTTCCCTGATAGACACCCAAGCTATCTCCACAGTTGATGGACACAATACTGCCCAACCAATCAGTAGCCATGTTTCTGATGTAAGACCACTGTAGAGAGAAGGAGTCATGCAAATCCTGAGAAACAGAGAAATCTTTACTTAAATTCAGCAAATATTATGTCAGGATCTGAACCAGGTGTTGCTTAATAATACATATTCTGGGGGCACCTGGATGGCTCAGTCCATTAGGCATCGGACTCTTGATTTTGGCTCAGGTCATGACCTCGGGGTTGTGGGATAGAACCGGGGTCATGAGATAGGGCCCTGCACTCAGTGCAGAGTCCGCTTGGGATTCTCTCTTCTTCTCCCTCTATCCCTCCCCTCCTGCCCCCCACTTCCTGTGTGCATGCACGCTAATACATAAATCTTATTTTTTTTAAAGATTTATTCGAGAGAGAGAGAGAGAGAGCATGACTGGGGGGTGGGGCAGAGGGAAAGGGGAGAAGCAGACTCCCCCTTGAGCAGGGAGCCCAACTCAGGGCTTGATCCCAGTCCTGGGATCATCATGACCTGAGCCAAAGGCAGATAGATGCTTAACTGACTGAGCAACCCAAGTGCCCCAACACATAAATCTTTTAAAGAAAGAAAAAAAAACTGCATATTCTGTCACATCCTTAATTGAAGTAGTAAAGTATAAAAAATAAAACTTTTGGGGCATCTGGGTGGCTCAGTCATTAAGCGTCTGCCTTTGGCTCAAGTCACGACCCCAGGGTCCTGGGATCAAGCCCTGCAGGTGCTCCCTGCTAGATGAGCCTGCTTCTCCCTCTCCCTCTGCCCGCAGCTCGCCCTGCTGTGCACTCTCTCTCTTTGTCAAATAAATAAATAAAATCTTTAAATAAAAAGATAAATAAGATAAAACTTTTGATGGGAATGCAAACTGGTGCAGCCACTGTGGAAAACAGCATGGAGTACCCTACAACCCAGCAATCGCACTACTGGGTATTTACCCTAAAGATACAAATGTAGTGATCCACAGGGGCATGTGCACCCGAATGTTTTAGCAGCAATGTCCACAATAGCCAAACTATGGAAAGAACCTAGTCCATCAACAGATGAATATATAAATAAGATGTGGTATATATATACAATGGAATACCATGCAGCCATCAAAAAACCCCCACAAAATCTTGCCATTTACAACAACATGGATGGAACTAGAGAGTATTATGCTAAGCAAAATAAGTCAATCAGAGAAAGACAATTATCAAATGCTCTCTCTGATATGAGGAATTTGAGAGGCAGGACGGGGGGTCATGGCGGGGTAGGGAGGGAAAAAATGAAACAAGATGGGATCGAGCGGGAGACAAACCATAAGAGACTCTTAATCTCACGAAACAAACTGAGGGTTGCTGGGGGGTGGGGGGGGTAGGGATGGGGTAGCTGGGTTATGGACATTGGAGAGGGTAAGTGCTATGGTGAGAGCTGTGAAATGTGTAAGCCTGATGATTCACAGACCTGTACCCCTGCGGCAACTAATACATTATATGTTAATAAAAAACAAAAAACAAAAAAAAACCAGTATGGAGGTTCGTCAAAAAATTAAAAATAGAACTACCCTATGATCCAGTAATTACACTACTGGGTATTTACTCAAAGAATAGGTATGGTGTACACAAACACACACACACACCCAGAATATTACTTGGCCATAAACAAAAATGAAATCATGCCATTTGTAACAACATGGATGGAGCTAGAATATATAATGCTAAACAAAATAAACCAGTCATGGGGCACCTGGGTGGCTCAATTGGTTAAGTGTCTGCCTTCAGCTCAGGTCACAATCCCAAAGTCCTGAGATTGAAGCCCACATATGGCTCCTTGCTCAGCGGGGAGTCTGCTTGTCCCTCTCCCTCTGCCCTCCCACGCCATTGCTCTCTCTTGCTAATAAATAAATAAAATCTTAAAAAAAAAAGATAAGCCAGTCAGAGAAAGACAATTACCTTATGATTTCAATCATATATGCAATTTAAAAAACAAAACAAGGAAAGGGGGAAAAAAGAGATCAAATCAAAAACTCTTAACTATAGAGAACAAACAGATGGTTACCAAAGAGGAGGTGGGTGGGAGATGGATGACATAGGTGAAGGGATCAAGAGTACACTCATCTTGATGAGCACTATGCATAGAATTGGTGAATCACTATATTGTATACCTCATAATATAACACTGTATGTTAACTAAACGGGAATTGAAAAAAAATATTTTTTGGGCACCTGGGTGGTCAATGGGTTGGGCCTCTGCCTTCGGCTCAGGTCGTGATCTCGGGGTCCTGGGATCGAGCCCCGCATCGGGCTCTCTGTTCAGCGGGGAGCCTGCTTCCCCCTCTCTCTCTGCCTGCCTCTCTGCCTGCTTGTGATCTCTCTCCTCTCTGTCAAATAAATAAATAAAATCTTGAAAAAAAAAAATTTTTTTTTACTTTTTTTAGTAGGAACATGCATATTAGTGAATAACAGTATCATTTAATTTTATAAATGCTTTAAAGAACAAATAGTAAAGATAAAATTTACCCAGACATCAAATCATACAAATTATAACTATTTTAAATCGGAGGGGTGAAGAACCATAGAGACTGTGAACTCAGAACAAGGGACTGAGAGTTTTGGAGGGGAGGGGGTGTGGGGATGGGTGAGCCTGGTGGTGGGTATTGAGGGCACGTATTGCAAGGAGCACTGGGTGTGGTACATAAACAATGAATCTTGTAACACTGAAAAAATAAAATAAAAGTATCTGGGGGAAAAAATTATAACTATTTTATAGCAAAATCAATTTTGATAAGAAAATGGGAGAAATCAGTCTATTCAATTTCAAGACTTATTATATAGGTATAGTAATCAAGACTACGTTGTATAGGTAGGAGGACAGATATATAAATCAATGGAATGGAATAGAAAACTCAGAAATAGACCCACACAAAATAAGCTTGAAACTGCCTTGACAAAGTGCAAAAGTAATTCAACAAAGGTGACACAGCTTTTACAAATGGTGCTGGAGCAAATGGACATCCATCAGTAAAAAACAAACCTTGAGGGGCGCCTGGGTGGCTCAGTGGGTTAAAGCCTCTGCCTTCAGCTCGGGTCATGATCCCAGGGTCCTGGGATTGAGCCCCGCATCGGGCTCTCTGCTCAGCGGGGAGCCTGCTTCCCCCTCTCTCCCTGCCTGCCTCTTTGCCTACTTGTGAACTCTCTCTGTGTCAAAAAAACAAATAAAATCTTTTAAAAAACAAACAAACAAACCTTGACCTAAGTCTCATAATTTATGCATTTACTAAAAATGATTATAGGGGCGCCTGGGTGGCTCAGTGGGTTAAAGCCTCTACCTTTGGCTCAGGTCATGATCTCAGGGTCCTGGGATCGAGCCCCGCATCGGGCTCTCTGCTCAGCGGGGAGCCTGCTTCCCCCTCTCTCTCTGCCTGCCTCTCTGCCTACTTGTGATCGCTCTCTCTCTGTCAAATAAATAAATAAAATCTTTTAAAAAAATTATTATAGACTTAAATGTAGTATGTCGAACCATAAAACTTTTAGGGAAAACATAAGAGAAACCTTCAAGATCTAGGGTGAGGCAAAAGGTTCTTAGACACCAAAAGCATAATCTATAAAAATACAAACTGATACACTGGAGTTCTTGTAAACTAAAAACTTTTGTTCTTAAAGACCCTGTTAGGAGGATAAAAACACAAGCTACAGACTGGGAAAAAATATTTGCAAACCACATACCTGAAAAAGACAAAGAATAATTATCTAGTATATATAAAGAACTCTCAAAACCCAGTAGTAAGGGGCGCCTGGGTGGCTCAGTGGGTTAAAGCCTCTGCCTTCAGCTCGGGTCATGATCTCAGGGTCCTGGGATCGAGCCCTGCATAGGGCTCTCTGCTCAGCAAGGAGCCTGCTTCCCCCTCTCTCTGCCTGCCTCTCTGCCTACCTGTGATCTCTCTCTCCCTGTCAAATAAACAAAATCTTAAAAAAAAAAAAAAAAAAAGGTAGTAAAAAAAAAAACCAAACAATCCAATTTTAAAAAGGTCAAAAAACACAAAAAGACATTTCAACCTAGAAGATATACAGACAGCAAGGAAGAACATGAAAAGATGTTCAACATCATTAACCACTATGGAAATGCAAATTAAAACTCTTCCCATGAAGATCACTTACACACCCACCAGAATGGCTAAAATAAAAAATAGTTACAATACTAAGTCCTAGAAAGAAAGTGGAAAACTGGATTCCTCATACGTTGCTGATGAGAATATTAAATGATGTAGCCATTTTGGTAAACAATTTGGCAATCTATAAAAAAACATAAACATGCAACCATTACATGACCCATCAACTGCACTACTGGTCATTTATTCCAGAGAAAGGAAGACAAGTTCACACAAATAGCCCCAAACTAGAAACCCAGATGACCTTCAATGGGTGAATGGTTAAACAAACTCACATCCATACCACGGAGAAAAAGTTAAAAAGCCAACCCCAAAGTTATATTCTGTAGGAGTCAATCTGTGTTAACATTCTTGAAATGACAAACTATAGACATGGAGATGAGTGCTTCCCAGGGCTTAGGGAAGGGTGGAGACAGGAGGGAAATGAGGATGGCAACATGAGGGATCCTTATACTAATGAGAATATTGTGTACCTTGACCACATCAATGTCAGTATCTTGGTAGTGACACTATTATAGTTTTTGAAGATGTTATCAATGAGGAAAACTGGGAGGAATATATGGAATCTTTCTGTATTATTCCTTACAAGTGCCTACCAATCTACAATTATCTCAAATAAAAAGTTTAATTAAAAAAGTCAATGTCTTCTACCACAAAATAAACAGTTAACAAAATAAACGAGGAAGTAGTATATGATATCAATAAATGCAGAAAGACAGGGGTGCCTGGCTGGCTCAGTCAGTAGAGCATACAACTCTCAATCTCAGGGTTGTGAGTTCAAGACCCACATTATGTGTAGAGATTACCTAAAAATAAAATCTTAAGTAGATAAATAAATAGGGCCACCTGGGTGGCTCAGTTGGTTAAGCCTCTGCCTTTGGTTCAGGTCATAATCCCAGGGTCCTGGAATAGAGACCTACATCAGGCTCCCTGCTCAGTAAGGAGCCTGCTTCTCCCTCTCCCTCTGCTACTCCCTCTGTGGCTCCCTCTATTATGCTCTCTCACTCTCCATCTCCCTCGAATAAATAACATCTTAAAAAAAATAAATAAATGCAGAAAGATAATCTGACAAAATTTAACATCCATTCATGATATCAAAAAGAGGAGGGTAGTGGCATCTACAAAATAATTCCAGCTAAGATCATATTAATGGTGAAATGACTCTTTTACCCCTACTTAGGAATAAATCTAATGAAAAATGTGCAGAACTCTATAATGAAAACTACAAAAGACCCCTGAGAAAAATTAAAAGACCTAAATAAATGAAGAGATGCACCACCGTCATAAGTCAAAGAGCTCAATGTTGTCAATTCTCCCCAAATTGATCTATGGGTCAAACACAGATATCAATAAATATCCCAGCTGGTCTTTTTGAAGAAAGTGAAAAACTGGTTTTAAACTGTATATGGAAATGCAAAATACTTAGAATAGCCAAAATAATCACGAAAATATAAAACAAGGCTAGATGTTTTATACCACCGTATTTCAAGATTTACAATAAAGCTAGAGAAATCAGTATGGTGTTGGGGCATCTGGGTGGCTCAGTGAGTTGGACAGCCGACTCTTGGTTTTGGCTGAGGTCACGGTCTCAGTGTGGTGAAGTTGAGCCCCAAGTCGGGCTCCGCATTCAATGCAGTCTGCTTGTCCCTCCCCCTACCCCTCCCCCACAAATAAAATCTTAAAAAAGAAAGAAAGAAATCAGTATGGTGTTGGTGCAAGGATACACAAATAGATCAATGGAACAGAAGAGCGTCCAGACGCAGACTCACACTGACTACTGATCAAGGCACCAAGATAAATCAATGAAGAAATCCAAGTATTTTTCAATAAATGGTGCCAGAACTGGACATATGAGGAAAAATAACCTCCTATTCCTATCCCACACCAGATACAAAAAATCAATTTGAAACAAACTAAACATAAAAGCTAAAACTAAAGCTACCACAAAAACAAAAATTGGAGTATCTTAGTGACC
>CM052896.1:25886065-25902523 GCA_028534135.1 Potos flavus | reverse complement strand
AACACATAAGGAATATTTACAAATCAGCAATAAAAAGGAAACAACATTTTTAAAAATGAGCAAAAGAAGTTATCTGAATGCCAATAAATATAGGAAGGGCTGCTCGACATCATTAATTACCAGGGCAATGCAAATTAAAACACAATGAGACAACTCCAATGTCCATGATGAATGAATGGATAAACAGAATGTGGTAAACACACACAGTAGAGTATCATTCAGTCTTAAAAAGAAGTTCTGATAATATGTTACAGCATAGATGAATCTTGAAGACATTACGAGAAGTGAAATAAATACGCCAGACATGAAAATGAGGTTCCTAGAGTAGTCAAGAGACTACTTATCCCAAGAAACTATTCAATCACAGAGACGGAGAGCAGAAGCTGGCTGCCACAGCTGGGGGAACGGGGGATGGTAAATTATTGTTTAATGGGTACAGAATTTCAGTTTGGGAGCCTAAAAAAGTTCCAGAGATGGATGGTGGTGATGGTTGCACAACAACCTGAGTGCATTCAATGCCACTGAACTGTACACTTAAAAATGGTAACTTTCATATGTATTTTACAATAACAAAAAGTCATTAAGTTGGAGAAAACACCATAAGATACCATTTTATACCCACTACAATGTCTTAAAATTAAAAGCACTGTTAGGTAACACCGAATGTGTGTGATGATGTGGAGCAACCGGAACCCCCGTTTACACTGCTGACAGTGTAAAATGATACAACTTTGGAAAAGAGTTCGGCCCTTTCTTATATTAAACACATGCTTATGACCCAAAATTTCATCCTCAGGATTTACCCAAGAAAAATGAAAACATATTCACAAAAGAACTTGTACACAAATGTACGCAGCAGCTTGATTCACAAAAGCAGGAAAACTGGAAACAAGAAGAGATAAATTATGGTACTATACAACAGGATGCTACTCAACAGCAAAAAGGAATAAAAGACACTACAGCAAAACTCTATGAATAGCTAATTCTACCTTGTCTTTCTGGTATCTGCTAAAATGTCACCACTCCAAAGAGGCCTTCCCTGGCTACCCCAATCTAATGTCCCTACTCCCCATCACTCTTCAACACCTCCCTTCTGTTATGATCTCAAAATTCGTCACTGTATGAATTACCTTTTTGGTTTATGTTCTATCACCCCACTAAAATGTAAGCTTCATGAGGGCAAGGAACCTTGTCTTGTTCAGACAAAAGAGTGCCTACAATGAAAAAGGAACTCAAATATTTATCCAATAAATGAATGAATTACATGTAATAAATCTAACAGAAGTTAATCGCTGAAAATCTAGAGTATGTATTTATGTTGTGGCTCTTCTTGGAAATGGTTCTAAAATCCTAGTATCTTTTAACCATGCAAAATCCTATATAAGATACGGAATCTAACACTGCCTTACAGAAGTCAGGAAATAGCACATGAGTATAAACATAACATATAATATTAAGTACAAAATGAAATATTGCTTAGCGTTCTCCATGAAAAAAAAATAGCATTTCAAGCTGTTTTCAAATATCAATTTCAGAAATATACCTACATAAGGGGCACCTGAGTTACTCAGTCGGTTAAGCTTCTGACTCTTGGTTTTGGCTCAGGTTGTGAGACTGAGCCCCGCATAGGGCTCTGTGCTCAGCCATCTCTCTCCCCCGCCCCCACTCCTGTTCCCTCGCTCTCACAAATAAATATTAAAAAAAAAAAAAAAAACCATACCTACATATAGAGTCTAACAAAGGAAAAATATAACACACTCTTGTGAGGGGGGAAAAAAAGAGTATGACCCATCAGAAACACAGAAATCTAAAGAGAAAACTCAGGTTGTTTTCCAGTGATCTAACTAAGCAGTATCAGAAAACTATGCTGACAGAACAGAAAATAAGTATTTGCAGGCTCAATCATAAGATTTTTTTTTTTTACATTTTATAAAAAATTTCAAACATACACAAATGTAGACAGAACAGCATAATAAACCCTACATAGCCATCACTTTGCTGCCGCAATTATCAATTTAAGAATTTAAGAAATCAGGTGAATTTCCAATACAACACAATTTTCACAACACTGATGATGATAAAAGGCACAAAATACACTTTAGGCTAATTTCCCATGTCCTAACATGTCCTAGACATGTCCTAAGACTTTGTCTACTTTATATCACAAAAGTATGAATTTCCTTTCCTATCATTTATACTACATCATAATCCTACTCTGATGCTTGTATTAGATAGATGCAAAAAGCTGTAATAACAAGAATTTTTCTGAATACCACAAATTAATCAGATGTGAAAAAGACTTTTACTTCTTCCTCATTCAACATGTATCTTTAAGACTAATGTTAAAGGGCACCTGGGTAGCTCAGTTAAGCGTGACTTTGGCTTGGTCACGATCTTGGGGTCCTGGGATCGAGCCCTGTGACATGTTCCACGCTCAGCAGGGAGTCTGCTTGTCCCTCTCCCTCTACCCCTCCCCACACACATGTGTGCTTTCTCTCAAAAAAAAAAAAAAAAAAAGACACTGATGTTGAACCAAAATAAAAAGCTTTTGCACAGGAAAGGAAACCAACAAAAGAAAAAGGCAACCTACTAATGGGAGAAGATATTTGCAAATGATATTCCAATAAGGGTTTAATATCCAAAATATATAAAGAACTTACACAACAAATACAAATAATCTGATTAAAGATGGCCAAAGGACCTGAATAGATATTTTGCCAAAGAAGACATACAGATGGCCGACACATGAAAAGATGCTCAAAATCACTAATCATCAGGGAAATACAAATCAAAACTACAATTAGGGGGTGCCTGAGTGGCTCAGTTGGTTAAGCGACTGCCTTTGGCTGGGGTCCTGATCCCAGGGTCCTGGGATGGAGTCTCCCTGCTCAGCGGAGAGTCTGCTTATCCCTCTGCCCCTCCCTGCTGCTCATGTGCACACATGCTTGTTCTCTCTCTCTTTCGTGCCTGCACACACACGCACGTGTCAAAATAAATAAAATCTTAAAAAAATAAAAGAAATACTATACAATCCAGTAATTCCACTACAGGGTATTTACCCAAAGAAAATGAAAACATCAACTTGAAAAGATATATGCAGGGCACCTGGGTGGGTCAGTCAGTTAAGCACCTGCCTCTGGCTCAGGTCATAGTCCCAGGGTCCCAGGATCGAGCCCCACATCAGGATCCCTGCTCAGTGGCGAGCCTGCTTCTCCCTCTGACCCTCCCCCTGTTCATGCTCTCTCTCTCTTAAAATACATAAATAAAATCTTTAAAAAAAAAAAAAAAGAGAGGGATGCCTGGGTGGCTCAGTCCTTAAGCCTCTGCCTTAGGCTCAGGTCATGATCCCAGGGTCCTGGGATCGAGCCCTGCTTCAGGGCCCCTGCTCAGCAGGAAGCCTGCTTCTCCCTCTCCCCCTGCTTGTGTTCCCTTTCTTGCTGTCTAATAAATAAATAAAATCTTAAAAAAAAAAAAAGGAAAGATGCATGCACCCCTATATTCATTGCATTATTTACAGTAGCCAAGAAATGGAAATGAAACTAAGTGCACACTAATAGATGAATATATAAGATGCGATGTACACAACACAAACCCTGGAATATAACTCAGCCATCAAAAAGCATGCGAACTTGCCATTTGTGACAAGAGGCTATTCTGCTAAGTGAAAAAAGTCTGATAAAGACAAATATTATATGACTTCACTTGCATGTAGAATCTAAAAAAAAAACCAAATGAACAAACAGAAAAAGAATCACAGAGAACTGGTGGTTGCCAAAGGGGCAGGAGTTGGGAGGATGGGCAAAATAAGTGAAGGGGATTAAGAGGTACAAAATTTCGCTTACAAAATAAGTAAGTAACAGGGATGAAAAGCACAGCATAGGAAATATAGTCAATAATATTGTAACAACAGGGGCGCCTGGGTGGCTCAGTAGTTAAGCGTCTGCCTTTGGCTCAGGTCATGATCCCAGGGGCCTGGGATCAAGCCCCACATCGGGCTCCCTGCTCAGCGGGAAGGCCGCTTCTCCCTCCCCCTGCTTGCGTTCCCTCTCTCACTGTCTCTGTCAAATAAAATAAATAAAATCTTAAAACAATGATAATAATAATATTGTAACAACAGTGTACAGTGACAGATGGTACCTATATTTATCATGGTGAGCATAGTGTGATGTACAGAATTGTCAAACCATTGTGTTGTACACCTGAAACAAATATAACATTGTATGTCAACTATAATTTAAAAAGACACTGATGTTGTATATTCAAGTTTATATTGTTAATAATTGAGTAGAATTTTTAATAGTTTCAAAATGTGGACTGCCAGTTCTACAATAGAAACTTTTTAAAAAGTAACTACTCAACATGTAATAAATTGCCCCTTCTTTTTACTATCAGAAACTTCCCTCTATGTAAAATACAACATTAATGCATTATTCAAAACTCATCAAAAAGGTTTCTTCTATAAAGAAAATTCCTCTATTAACTGAAAACAGTGAATCTAAAACCATTAAGTGCCACCATCTGGGTTCCTAATCAGATGAACACGCTAAGGAAAGGGCCTTCATCAATTATAGGGCTAACACCCTCATGTCAAAAGAAGAGCAACAGCTGAAGCAGGAGATTTAGGAGCCACAGGACACCAGTCTTTGATGCCTTTTTACTTTCTACCTTTCCATCAAGGTATACTATAGATAGTAAGTCTACATATTTTAAGTGTACAGCTGAATGAATTTTTGCATGCTAATTCACCCACATAACCACCACCTAAATCAAGACAGACTTTTTTATTTTTTATGATTTATTTATTTATTTATTTATTTATTTATTTATTTATTTATTTGACAGAGAGAGAGAGAGAGAGACAGTGAGAGAAGGAACACTAGCAGGGGGAGTGGGAGAGGGAGAAGCAGACTCCCTACTGAGCAGGGAACCCAATGCTGGGCTCGATCTCAGTTTTTGAACTTCATGTAAATGGAATCACAAAGGTTCTCTTTTAAAATGTTTGGCTTCTTTTGCTCAATATTTACCTGTGAGATTCATCCTTGTTGTTGCATGTAGCAATAGTTCATTTTTTCTCATGGCTACATAGTATTCTATGCCTCAAGGTATAAACCCATCCTACTGTTGATAGACAGTTGGGCTATTTCCAGTTTGGGGGGCTATATCATGAAAAAGAATTAAACATTTTTGTATTTGTCTTTGTGGGAAACAAATGTACCCATTTATGCTGGCCATATTACACAGAAAGTCCTAGAGTATTATGGACTATTTTGCTCAAATGCTAAACTACCACTTTTTCCATATTAAGGATGAGACTTTTCTGTGTCATTTCTCTCATAAGAAGCCTTTAGATAACAAGGTCAGCTAGCCCTAAATGATCTTCCACCCATGATACGACTGAGGCAGTTGCCAAAATAATTCATAAACTACAAATGAACAACTAATCAATTACAGACCAATCAACTTCCAATTCATCTGCCACATCAGACAGAACTCACACCATTCAGATCCAAGGAACAGCTCTGGTCCACTAAGGACAGTTATAATCAATAGCTGTAGATGAGTAAGTGGTTAGTTACAGACTTCTGAAAAACTAGGTGTTTTTCCACCTGGAAAGCTATTTAATCAAAATCCTGAGAATGGCAGAGATCTTAAATATATATATATAGAGAAAGTATAATCCTAGTACTAATTCCAGATCTTCCATAAAAAGCAGCATAATGAAAAGGGCAGGAATTCTGAAGTCAGACATCACAGGCTCAGGTTCACTTCTGGTCTTCAGCATTTACCAGCAATGACCTGGGCAAATTATCCTAAACTGAGTCTCAACTGTCTCAACTATAAAATGGCTATTATACCAATTATACCACCACCTCATAGAACCAATGTGGAGATTAAATGAGATAATCTATATAGTTTCTATCATTAGTAAATTTTATTTCAAATGTCTCCTTTTAGCAGAAATATTGAGCGGATAAGGGACTTGAGTTAAGGCCCTAGTAAATCATAGTGTGAGGGCCACCTCCATTCTCACCCAAATAAAACTACAAAAATCCAACTACAAAAACAAATTCTCTACATCTTGGAAATGAAGTCCCAATCTTCAACTGAAACACACATATCTTTAGGGGTACACAAAGATAAGCAAGCAAGGGAATCAATTTCCATACTTTTTCATAAACCTGAGCAGCCCACATAATTGGATTATCAATAAAAGATTTAAAAGACTTTCAACCATAAAATTTATTACTTAAGGACCTGAGTCTGAAAACTACGGCTCATGGGCCAAATAGGCCCCACTATCAATTAAGGTTTATTAGAACACAACCACACTTGGGAGTGCCTCAGTGGCTCAGTCAGTTGAGCCTTGGACTCCTGGATTCCCTTTTGACTGGAGTTGTGAGCTCAGTGTGGAATCTGCTTGAGATTTTCTCTCCCCTCTCCCACTCCTATACTCTCGCACTCTCTAAAATAAATAAATCTTAAAAAAAAAAAAAAAAAAGGAAAAATATGAAACAGACTAATCCCCAGAATAATACAAATTACCAAAAGTGACTCAAGAATAGAAAATTTGGATAGACCTATATCAAGTAAAGAAACTGAATTAGTGGAGTGCCTGGCTGGCTTAGTGGGTAGAGCATGTGACTCTCAGTCTTGAGGTCCTGAGCTCTAGCCCCATGCTGGGTGTAGAGATTATAAATAAACTTTTAAAAAAGGAAAGAGGGGGCGCCTGGGTGGCTCAGTAGGTTAAGCATCTACTTTCGGCTCAGGTCATGATCCCAGGGTCCTGGGATCGAGCCCCACATCAGGCTCGCTGCTCAGCAGGGAAACTGCTTCTCCCTCTCCCTCTGCCTGCTGCTCCCCCGCTTGTACTCTCTCTGTCAAATAAATAAAATCTTACAAAAAAAAAAAAAAAAAGTGGGTCACCTGGGTGGCTCAGTCATTTAAGCCTCTAGCTCTTGATTTCAGCTCATGATCTCAGGTCAAGGGATGGGGCCCCTTCCAGCTCTACGCTCAGTGAAGAGTCAGCTTGAGATTCTCTCTCCCTCTCCCTTGCCCCTCCCCCTATGCACCTATTTTCTCTCTCTCTCAAATACATTAACTAATTAATTTTTTTAAAAAAATGGGGCTCCTGAATGGCTCAGTTGGTTGAGCATCTGCCTTCGGCTCAGGTGGTGATCCCAGGGTCCTGGAATTCAGCCCCACATCAGGCCCCCTGCTCCAAAGGGAGCCTGCCTCTCTCTCTCCCTCTGCCTGCTGCTCCCCCTGCTTGTGTTCCCTGTCTGTCAAATAAAGAAATAAAATCTTAAAAAAAAGAAAAGGAAAAGAAAAGCCCAGGCCCAGAAGACTCCACTGTAAAATTCTATCAAATATACAGAAAAATAAAATATGCTACACAAAGTCTTTCAGAAAACAAAAGAGAAAATAACATTTCCCAACTCATTTTATGAAGGTACTATCACTCTGATACTAAAGCCAAAGACATCGTAAGAAAACATCAGTATCCCTCATGAACACAGACACGAAAATCCTTAACAAAATTTTAGCAAACTAAATTCAGCAACATATAAAAAAATATATACACCATGACTAAGTGGGGTTCATTCCAGGAACACAAGATTAGTTTAACATCCAAAATTCAACTAATGTAATACAGCATTTATACATATCTTATACATATCTTAGAGGTTTTTTTAATATAGAAAAGGTTATTTGTACATTTTAAAAACATCAAGGGGCACCTGGCTCAGTCAGTAGAGCATGTGGCTCTTGATCTGGGGGTTGTGAGTTCAAGCACCACACTGGGTATGGAGCTACTTAGAAAAATAAAATAAAAATATCAAATTGTGTATTTAAATAACTTTGTATTTTTTATTTTTTTATCTGGAGACTTTATTTTTTAATTGACAGAGATAAAGAGCACTCAAGCACAACCAGGGAGAGCGGGAGAGGAAGAGGGAGAAGCAGGCTCCCCACCAAGCAGGGAGCCCAACACAGGGCTCCATCCCAGGACTCTGGGATCATGATCTGAGTCGAAAAAGGCAGACAAAGGCAGATGCTTAACCAACTGAGCCACCCAGGCACCCTTTGTATTTATTTTTTAAAAGTCAGTATTTACATGTCAAAAATTACATCCTAAACTATTAAAACTACTTAAATTTATGATGAAAAATTTCAAATGCCAACTTAACGTGTAAGAGATACATAGATTTTCTAATGTTCTGAACACTAAAAAATGTTTTAAGACCCGAGTAACAAGGGAAAAAATCATTCATGCCAAAGCAACTCCACCATACCTTCACACAGCCAATAAAAAATTATTTTTGAAAATTTGACAAATTTCAACTCCTTTTAACTTCTACCCCCAAATTAATTTCGTAGAGTACCCAGACATACACCTAATACTCCAAGATGGAGCCAACCAGTGCTGGGGTCAACCTTCCTTTCTTCTTCTAGATTCTATATTCTCCTAATGTAATCTACTACCGTAGGTTACCTCAGCTCTAACCACATTACTGATTCAGATGACCGAGACTCCACTCGAGCCCCTTCTAAGTCACATTTCTACCTTCATTAACTGGTATAATTGCATTTTTTTGGACCCAACTGAAATTTCTCACATGTATTCATATTCATTAAACTGCAGTGAACAAATCTTAAGATTAACCAGATGATATTTTCTCTCTTCACTTCATAAAGGCAACAAATCTGATAGGCACACCTTCCAGATAAGGCTTTAAATACATACTGTATATAAAGAAAGTGATACAGCCTCAACTCACCAGAATCCCAACTCTAAGTTGTATCCATAAATCAAACCCCTCCAGACATTGATGCTCAAAACCAGGATTCCATCTAATTTTACCACACTTTGGCAAATTCCCCTATCTCATCATAAAGGACTTAACAAATGCCTTGCTAAAATTCTGACACACTATCACTATATTCCTTTGAGATACCAATTTGAATGTCCTGTCCTGTTGTTTTGATGGAATTTATAAATCTAGCACCCCTGCTCCTCTGGCTATTAAGGACAGAAAAAGGACACATTTTCCACTTTGAATTAATTACAGCATCTCAGGAATTACAAATATCTTAAACATTTTCTAGTCCATTGTTCTTCAAACTATGGGTCTTTAGCAGTCAGACATATTAGTCAATTTAGTGAGCTGCAATCAACTTTTTTTCTTTTAATGAAATAGAAAGTGTCAAAGGGCATCATATGCAGAAAGGGTAAACTTTTGGGCTGTGTGTGTGTACTCTGCGTATGCTGGGAGCACATTAAGTCATAATGTAAATGTATCTAACTGTGGGTCTCGGATCAAAAAAAAGTTTGAAACACACTTTCCTAGTACCACAGCCCTACCCCCACAAGGAAGCTCCGCCAAAGAAAGTCTTAGTAATCAAAAAGTTATGTTATTTGTAACCATCTTCATTTTATACGGGAATTCCAACAGAATTTTGAACTCGGTACACCTAATTTGCCATTCATTTAAAAAGCCTGGAATTCGAGGTTTCCAGCTGAAATACTAACCTACTCAGAGACAGTCATTTCTGTTCTGATGGTAGAAAGACCTGTGTTTGACAGCAGACTGAAATCAGTTTAGACTGTGGCTAGGGAAGAGAACAAAAACCATTCTGATTCCTCATCCGTAACCATAGGAGAATTGTTAAGGACTCCTCCTAGCTCTGGAATTTGGAGATTCACTGAAAACCAACTGACCCAGCGGGCGAGGACTATGCCTCGCACACGCCAAAACACTTGAACCACTCAACAAGCCAATTACTGATAAATTCGATCAACATCACACAAAGAACACTTAAGGAAGCGCAGATTTACACCTACAGCTGGAAAGAATCAAGAAGCTGCGCCCTGGCAGGTATCATTAATTTCTCAACCAACCTTCCCTTTCAGACCCCAGTTCACCTCTGTCCTCAGGCTATCGGTCACGGCTGTGACACCCGTGCTGTTCCATGCCACCCTACTCCATTGTGCAAAAGGACACTGAGGCAGGTAGCAAAGAGTGGGCGAGCTGCAGCGGCCATCAACGAAGCGAAACCAAGAGCCTAGGCCGCTCATGCCTCACAACTCACACGATTCCCAGGCTATTTAGAACCCTGCTGCCCTCAGCCTCCCACCTCAAACCATACCCCCTGACGCAACCCCTAGGACCTGGCCCCCAGCTCGCGCCCGCCTCGATAAAAGTCTACAAGGCCTGGAACCTCGAAGCCTAAGAGCAAACCCGCCTGGCAACCCCGGAAGCCCCCTCCCGCGAGCGCCCACAGCCCAGCCGCCGCCTAGCTCCCACCTCCACGCCGTCTGGCCGCCGCCTCCTCCGCACACCTCTCCCAGTCGACCCGACAACAGGAGAAGACCCGGAGGCTGAGGGGCTTCTCCACAACCCACCCGCACAGCGGCGGCCGGAAGCGCCCCGCGTCTCCACACCGCCGTCGTGAGGTCACTTCCGGCGCGACGCCTTGGAAACCGGAGAGCAGGCGGTTGGGGGGCGGAGCGCCCGGGAAATTTGAGAGGTTGCGAGATGGTGGCGAGGGCGGGCGCTGCGGCTTTCCTAAACGACGCCTGGGCCTCCATTTTGTGAGCCCCGCCTACTTATGTCGGGTAGAGGCTTGGTTGGAGCTCTCTCCCTCCCAGAGACCTGGGGGACTCCACTCTCGCGCAGTCCCAATGAAAAGTTCCCGCTTTCCCTCCACACCCCTTGGGCTTATCCCCAAAGAAGAGCGGAGGGCTTTGGGGAGGAGAGAGTGACTGGTGACCTGGACCCCATCCTTGATCAGTTGCAGCCGTGGGACGCAATAAGTAGCCCCCCCCGGGGGGGGGATCCAGCACCCCATCGGGCTCTGTGCTCCCGGGGAGCCTGCTTCTCCTCTTCCTACCACTCTGCCTACTTGTGCTCTATATCAAACAAATAAATAAAATCTTTAAAAAAATAAAATTGCAACAGAGATAACACAAGCTTATTTGACCTTCAGTAAATCTTGGTAGAATAAAAGTTTCACATTTAGGGGCGCCTGGGCGGCTCAGTGGGTTAAAGCCTCTGCCTTCCTCTCGGGTCATAGTCTTCAGGTCATGCTCAGCGGGGAGCCTGCTTCCCCCTCCCTCTCTGCCTGCTTGTGATCTCGCTCTCAAATAAATAAAATCTTTTTTAAAAAGTTTCACATTTAATGCTGATAACTCTAAAGACTGGTCTACCTTAATTAAACCAAAATCTTAAAGTAGTTTAAATACCGAACTCTGTTCCACCTGGATCTGCTTTTAAAAGTCCGTGAGTTCGCTCCCCATTGCTAATTTTTACCTGAGACACTGGTGGGGAAATCTGAAGTGGGCGGTGTTAAATCCAGAGTATGCTCTCTGCTCCTGGACAGCGAGGAGAGGAGGAGGAGCCAAAGGTGGCAAATGCACTGAGGATGGACTAGAAGCCACTTATGCAGGTGGCACCCAAGGTGGTGCAGAAACAGGAAGGGAAAAGGGAGACTGAAGAGGCAAAGTGCTGCCAGAGGCAGAGAAAGGGTTCCCCGTTCTAGAGGTGATCAGCTCAACAGAGGAGCAGATACCATATTTTCCCGCCAACAAGAGGGAATAGGCAGTCCATGTCTGGCTGGGGAACAGAATTATTCCAAAACAGTTTTGACAGCTGCTTGAGAATATTCCTTTAAAAAAAAAAAAAGATTTTATTTATTTGACAGAGAGCACAAGCAGGGGGAGCAGCAGAGGGAGAGGGGGGAGCAGGCTCCCCACTGGGCAGAAAGCCTGATGTCAGCTCAGTCCCAGGACCCTGGGATCATGACCTGAACCAAAGGCAGGTTAACTGAGCCACCCAGGTGCCCCCGGAATATTCCTTAAAGCCCCCATCCTGGGGTAAACTAACAGAGACAGTTGGATCCAATTATAGCCATTAACCCAGGAAATTAATGAGGGAGAAGCTCCCACATCTATGAGAACAATAAGAGGCAGCATTCCCCCATTGTCAGGGATGACCTGTGTTTCCTCCAATCTGGGTTTATTCGGAGGAGACCTATTTAGATCATTATCATCCAATATATCAGGAAGGAGTTTACTAGTCTGGTTACGACCAAACACATTCTGCAAGAGGCATTTAGGTTTGGGTCCTGATTTAGAGCCCCAAAGGCCTGGGTGGACCTAGGGCACTTCCATCTATTTGCTCTTGTTATGCCCAGATTTTTAGATCCCCAAAGACCACCAGGAGCCGAGTCCGATGCAAAAGCAAAAGAGCCTTTATTCGAGCTAGCTCGAGCTCATCCTCCCACACTCACCGACGCATCGGCGTGTTGTGGAGAAAGAGAGCGAGTCTCAGAAGGCACAGCGGTTTTATAGGGGCCAGAGGCCAATGAGCTGGTAACAAGTACTCAGTGGCCAGTAAGATTGTAACACACACAGGCCATATGCAGATGACCAATTGAATTACGATTCTCCCTAAAGTAGCTGTCTGAACCAGCCTATCACTCTGGTCAGAATTGGCGTGCGAGTTTGGCGGGCTAAAGGCGGGGTTTACAGTCTGGCGGTTAGGGGTTCCGTATTCCTTAATGGAGTTAGTTAGCCTTGCTCTGCTCTTTCACCCTGTTTCCTGCAGAAGAGATTTAACTGCTAGATCCTACTGAGACCATGCAGTACCTTTCTTAAATTTTACAATCTGAATTGTTTCCAGTGGGTTAAATAGGCATCCCAAGGGAATGTCCTTGGGGTCTGATGAGAGAGGGCCCATTACCAAGAAAATCACCCCCCACACATCCCCCCCACCCTGACTCCCGACCCCTGACCCCCAACTCCTGGGTGGTGTCCCACATGCAGGATACGTCAGAGGTTCCTAGTGCCAAAGTGACCCAAGGCATCCCTCGAATGAAATTGCTATTATCAACACCTGCCCTAAAGGCCTTGTAGGACGGAGGCCTGCCCACCCCCCACCCCCCACCCCCCCCACTCCCCGGCTTCATCATTGCATTCTAGATTATGATGGGTGCTGGCATATGGACCGAGTTTGCCTTACTGTGAAGGCTGCACTGTGCCTTGGCTTGTCTTGCTGAATGCCCCACCATGAAGGCCACAAAGAACCCACCATTTTTAACCCATGGAAAACACTAGAAAAGGTTTTCAATTAAAAAAAAGGTTTTCAAGAAGAAAGTACCCCGTTTTGTAGCTTAAGTAGTTAGAGGACACGGACAGAAAACAGTAAAGACAGAACTCCATCATCTCCTAAGTGACATTCCAACACACACAGCCTTCACAGCCAACTTCCCGAGGAAAGGGTGCCCGGTTGGGTTTTAATTCAATCCTGTACTGGTTTCAGCCGGTTCACAGTGGAGTTCTCGTGGCCAGAAGCGGCTAGACCAGGGATGTGGAGAGGATCACATTAGACCAATGAGGAGGAAATTCACACGGGAATTTAAGCTTGGCAGCCGTCCTGGTGACTTAGGTGGCTCTCCCGTGCCCGAGACAGACAACTTTGTAAAAGAACAGGAATAAAGAGAGGGCATCAAGTTTCTGGGTCTTATTACCGCCCTGGCTGGGGTACTAACTTCCAGCCAAAAGGCAGGCTTTCTCCTCCCCATAGAGTAGCCATAGGCTAGAGGATCAGAGCCTGAGCAATTGATGTGAGTGCTCCAACAAGACCATACTTCTTAGGGGCGACTGGGTGGCTCAGTGGGGTAAGCATCTGCTTTCGGCTCAGGTCATGATCCTGGGGTCCTGGGGCCCCATCAGGCTTTTTGCTTGGCAGGGAGTCTGCTTCTCTCTCTGCCCCTGACCCCGCCACCCCCCACCCTCAGCTTGGGCTCAACATTGACTCTCTCTTTCAAATAAATAAATAAATAAAATCTAAAAAAAAGAGAGAGAGAGAGAGACCATACCCCTTAAAAAGTCCCTGAGAGTAAAGGGAGAGGAAAGCATTCAAGTTTGCACCGAAGCTCAGAGTCCAGATGAAAAGACTCAAAGCCCCATGTTCAGATGCCAAATGATGTAGTTTTTTTGGAATACTGGTGAGGTTGGTGGGGTCCCGAGCCGACGGCCAAGAAAGAATTCTTGAGGCATCTTTGGTGCAAAACGGTGGTGTTATTAAAGCCCAGGGATGGGACCTGTGAGCAGAGGGAGCGGCTGCCCGGGATTGTGAGGAGCAACTGATTATATACTTTGGGGCTGGAGGAAGTAAAGATTAGGGAAGTTCCAAAAGGAATTTTTATGTTAAAGAAGACTCACAGTAAGTATACTAGAGGCCTTACTATTGCCAAGCTCGGGTTGTTTTTCCCTCTAGCAAGGCATTCACATTAAGACAGCTGGGAGGGGCGACTGGGTGGCTCAGTGGGTTAAAGCTTCTGCCTTTGGCTCGGGTCATGATCTCGGGGTCCTGGGATCGAGCTCCCGCATCAGGCTCTCTGCTCGGCGGGGAGCCTGACTCCCCCTCTCCCTCTGCCTGCCTCTCTGCCTACTTGTGATCTCTCTCTCTCTCTCTCTATCAAATGAATGAATAAAATCTTTAAAAAAAAAATAAAAGGACAGCTGGGAGCTTCCCGGAGGAACATTATACTTGGCCAGCCTCTAGTATTTGTCAATGGGCTGCAGGTTATACGGACATTTAATTTTATCTGCATTCCGCCTTCGTTTCTCACATCAACAACCACAATGAAATACCACTTCAAACCCACTAGGGTGGCTGTAATTAAAAAAAAAAAAAAATTGAAAATAAGTGTAGGTGAGGATGTGGGGAAATCGGAACCCTCCTCCGTTGCTGGTGGGAACATAAAATGGTACAGGGGCTGTGAAAAACAATTTGGCGGTTCTTCAAAAAGTTAGGATAGCCACATGACCCAGCAATTTCAATTCCAGGTATATATCCCAGAGAACTGAAAACAAGTTCCAACAAAATTTTGTATACGAAAAAAAAATTTTTTTTTGTACACGAATGTTCATAGCAGCATTAGTTACAATAGCCACAGGCGGAAACAACCTAAATGTCCATCGACAGAAGAACAGATAAATGTAGAGACAGAAATTAAATTAGAGGTTGCCTGGGGCTCAGGGGAGGAGCAAATGGGAAACGGCTATGCATAAACGGGTCTGGGGTCTCACCTCTTCCAGACAAATAAACGGAATCATACAGCACGTGGTCTTTCGTGACTGGCTGCTTCCAAGATGAGAACAAAGGCTAAAGAAATGCACATAAAATTAAGTTTCCTTACAACTTGCAGCCCATTGACAAACACCTTAAGGCGGTGGTGTATTCCTTGAGGAAGGTCAGACTCTGCCTGTCTCGGATATTTGTCAATGGACTGTAAGTAGTTAAGTGATGTGGGAAACAAAGGCTGAAGAAAAACTATTAAATTTCCTTACTGCGCACAACTCATTGACAAGTCCTTGAAACAGGCAAAGGGACATTCCTCTAGGAACTCAGCTCTCTTGATGTTAATACTTTGCTAAGGGCAAAAGGCAATTTTAGGCCTGATCCACAGGATCCTGTAAGTCTACCTTAACATATAAAAATTTCTTTGGAAATTTCCTTTATCTCTATCACCCAAGATACATTTTGGCAATCATCCTCCAAGCATATGACCCACTGATATACATCTGAAGGGTCTCGTGACTGAGTTTTTACTAAATAGTAATAAACGAGCTTTTCCTAACAATAGCTAGCCCCCTAGGATCCTGGAAACCTGTTTCCAAAATACCCTGGGAGGCTTGAGCTATCCCTAACCCCCTCCCGACTTGAAAGTACCTAATGGGCCACTCCTCATGACCCCAGTACAGCTCTTTCTGCCCATGGGTCCTGCCCCATGCATTACTAAAACCACCTTTTTTCACCAAAGATGTCTGAAGAATTCTTTCTTGGCCATAGGCATGAACGCTAACATCTCTCCTATATCACTCAGGAATTGGTATACCTGGGCAGCTCAGTTGGTTGAGCTTTGGACCTGTGATTTCCTCTCAGGTCATAATCTCAGGGTCGTGAGATCGGGCCCCCTGAGAGGCCCTGTGCACTGGCCACGGAGCCTGCTTAAGATTCTCTCTCTCCCTCTGCCCCCTCTCCCCTCTCTGAAAGAAAGAAAGAAAGAAAGAAAGAAAGAAAGAAAGAAAGAAAGAAAGAAAGAAAGAAAGAAAGAAAGAAAGAAAGAAAGGCTCAGGAAAAAAGCCCCGACAGAGCAATTTACATCTTTATTTATTCATGACCCAATCCTATGGAAAAGCAGACAGAGGTGAGAAGTAAGCGTGGACAAGCAAAATAAGAGGCTCTGAGTCACCCAACCAACAGACAAAGTTTTTAGGGAAGAAATTAACAAAGCTGTATGGAATGGCAACCTTTTGCTCATCCCTGGTGTTACAAGCTGGGGTGAAGGTAACAAATATGCTTGCCAGGAAGAAACTTATTGTTCAACCAAGGAAACCAAATTAATACACTATATCAATTATTTATTGTTATGTAACAACCCCCCCCC
>CM052896.1:25816387-25885565 GCA_028534135.1 Potos flavus | reverse complement strand
TGGGGCTGGCCCCTGCTGGGGAACATGCTGACCTTGGGGAAGAGCCCCCACCTGGCGCTGTCGAGGCTGAGCCAGCGTTACGGGGACGTGCTGCAAATCCGCATTGGCCCCACACCCGTGCTGGTGATCAGCGGCCTGGACACCATCCGGCAGGCCCTGGTGCAACGGGGTGACGATTTCAAGGGCCGGCCCGACCTCTACAGCTTCACTCTGGTTACTGATGGCCAAAGCATGTCCTTCAGCCCGGACTCCGGACCAGTGTGGGCTGCCCGCAGGCGCCTGGCCCAGACCGCCCTGAAGAGCTTCTCCATCGCGTCAGACCCGGCTTCCTCGTGCTCCTGCTACCTGGAAGAGCACGTGAGCAAGGAGGCCGAGGCCCTCCTCGCCAGACTGCGGCGGCGGATGGCAGAGGCTGGGCGCTTTGACCCCTACAATGAAGTGCTGCTCTCCGTGGCCCGCGTCATCGGTGCCATGTGCTTTGGGCAGCACTTCCCTCAGAGCAGTGAGGAGATGCTCAGCCTCATAAAGAGCAGCAATGATTTCGTGGAGATCGCCTCCTCCGGGAACCCCGTGGACTTCTTCCCCATTCTCCGATACTTGCCCAACCCCGCCCTACAGAAATTCAAGGTCTTCAACCAGAAGTTCTTACGGTTCCTGCAGAAAATTGTCCAGGAGCACTACCGGGACTTTGACGAGGTGAGCCCAGGGTGTTGGTGGTGAGGGGGCACCCTGCAGGGTCTGGGGGTGCCCCCTCTCACCCAGCCTCCAGGTACACACACAGCTGAGGGGCTGCCAAGGCCCAGGAAGGTTCTGGAATGCGTTGGATCAGCTGCGTGACCTGGGACCAGTGCCTCTCCCTCTCGGACCTCAGTTTCCTCCCTCTCAGGGTTGCTCAAAGCCCCAGAGATATTTGCCTGTAAATGGGGCCCTGGCAGAGTCCCGCATCGTAGAGGGCTGTTATCAAGAGAAGGGTCTCATTCTGCAGGAATCTGAACCCGGACAGAAGCTAATCTGCAGCTCAGGAGGCACTCGGCTTCCTAGTACTCCCTCCAACGTCCTCCTTTGAAATTGGACCCCTGGGGTTATTGGGAGGAAGGGCACCCAGGGCTGCTACCAGCTCCCCCTGGAAGCCCAGCTTACTGCCTGGAGCCTGGGCGGGAGTGCCATGGGGGGAAGGGCAATGTCCGACCTGGAAATGCCAGGGTGCCCCAAGCTTGTGTCCCCACAGAGCAGCATCCAGGACATCACAGGCGCCCTCTTGAAGCACAGTGAGAAAGGCTTCAGAGCTAGTGCTGGCCACATCCCCCATGAGAAGATCGTCAACCTTATCAACGACATTTTTGGGGCCGGTAGGAACCAGACCCATGCCCCTTCCATCCACCAATGCCTGCTGTTCACTCACAGACTTGCCTGGCCCCTGAGTCCATCCGATCATTGGCTAACCACCTACCAGATGGTGCGGGACACAGACATCTGGCCCATGTTCAGGGTCTGAGTCCAGCCCAGGCCAAAAACTCCCAGTGGAAATTCAACTAAGCCCCTCTCTGCCTCTGGGCCTCAGGTTCCCCACCTGAACAATAAGGGGTTCTCTAGCCTGTAAGTCTAGATCCGTGGAATGCCAGCAGCTAATTTGGAAACTAGTGATTCAAATTTGTGTTGAGGAGACCCGATCTCTGCCCTCAGGAAACTCATGGGGGGCGGAGGATGTAGGGGGAAGGAGGCAGAGAAAACGACAGTTGGGATGTAAGTGCTGGGTGCCTAGTAAATGCTGGTTTCTTGCTCTTGTTTTCCTCCCTTTCTCCCTTTGCGCCATGCTGGCCAGGATTTGACACCGTCACAACGGCCATCTCCTGGAGCCTCATGTATCTTGTGACAAACCCTGAGAAACAGAGAAAGATCCAGGAGGAGTTGGGTATGTGGCAGAGATGCACGAGCTGAGAGAAGCCTTGGGATCCCCAGGTCATTTCTTCCATGTACATATAGCTGTTTTGTGCCTACTGTGTGTCAGCCCTGGGCATACAGTGGTGCCCACCCTTGCCTAGAACATGCTGGAGGGAGGGTAGTTAGCGGGCCTCAGATACATAGTACCACGTAATAGGGGACTTTGATGCCATGGGGCAATCAGGGCAGCTCTAAGCCTTATTTGGTCTTCTGTGTTCTGCAGACAGAGTGATTGGCAGGGTCCGGCAGCCCCGGTTCTCCGACAGACCCCAGCTGCCCTACCTGGAGGCCTTCATCCTAGAGATCTTCCGACACACGTCCTTCGTCCCCTTCACCATCCCCCACAGGTAAGGCCAGCTTATCCTGCCCTGCCACCTTTGTAGTCCTCACAATGTTTCTTCCTCCCATCTTCTCAGTCCTGGTCCTGGCTCAGACCTTGGCCTCTCATTTGTGGCCGTGTCACCAAGTATCTCACAGACCCTCAGCCTCTAGGCTGCCTCTAAGCAGTCCAACCATGATCGAACCACCCAGCTGTCAAGAGAAAGTCCTGACCTCAGCTCTCCTTCACCTCTGCACACATTTCCTCCCTGAAAGTACTCTCAAGCCAGCCAGGCTTCTAGAATCCTACCCTTCTAGATATCCTAACCAGAATCCTATCCTTGCCCAAGGTCAATGCTGACACAAACTTGCCCTTCACTGGCAGGCTTTCTTGACTCATCCAGCTGGCACTCTCTGATAGACTGTAGGACTTCCAGTCATTTGTCCCTGATCATGTCCTGGGATTTTTAACAATGTCAGGAGAGTTCGTGAACATTTACTTCTACCCAAATGTTGGTCTAGTTATTCCCAGAGTAAAAGGCCTGACTCCTGAGCCTGGCTGGGAACTCCCCAGGGCTAGCCCAGGTTGCCTGTTTCTCGGCTCCAGAGGACAGCCGAGGGCACAGCTGGACACAAACAAAAGTTTAGTAAACACTTGCTGAAGTTGAAGAACAGGAGCTGAGCTAGGCGGAGGATAGCTTCACCCTTCCCTGCTCCTGATATTCCCTGCCAGTGTGGGATATGGAGACTGTGGACACTGGTGGGCAAGCTATAGGCATGGGTGAGGGGAGTAGGAGAAGTAGATTCCAGAGACATACCCCAACGTTCCTGCCCTGACCCTGACAGAGCCCTCTTCCCTCCTCAGCACAACAAGGGACACAGTACTGAATGGCTTCTACATCCCCAAGGAACGCTGTGTCTTCGTAAACCAGTGGCACGTCAATCACGACCAGTGAGTATACCTCCCCCACTGAAAACTACATGAGATTCAGCAGACAGGAAGGCTGTTTGTCCCCCTAGGAACTGGGTGTAAATAGAGGAATGGGACCTCAATTGCCATATGGACTCTGTCCTAAGTAGCTCAACGTAGGTCCGTGTTTCTCAAACATTAGTGTACACAAGAAATGACCAGAAGGTTGGTTAGATTAGGAGGCCTCATCCCCCAAGATTCTACTTCAGTAGGTAAAGTGGAGTACCTCAGGCGATTGTGATGTCAATGGCCCAGAGACCTCTCTTTGGAAAATCCCACTCTGCCTGTAGGTAGGGGGACCATATAATTTCCCATCCAAACTGAGGCATCTCTGAGTGTAAAAAGGGATGCTGTCAACAATTACTCTAAAACAATAAAGCATAAACCAAGAGGTACTGCTGATTCCCCTTGTATATTGAGTAGGCTGGAGATAATGTTTTCCTTCTTTTAATTTCTTTTAGTTGAAGCGTTATTTCTTTAAGATAACAAATTGATATGATAAAGCATCATTTGCAAGGCCAATCATTTTAGAGAGAGCTTTGTAAAAGAAATAAGCATGGAAGTACGGTTTGGCTCCTCTCTTCACTCTCTTCTCATTAGTCTCTATTTATTCTAACACTTGTGCCATCCACAGAAGTCTGTCCCCCAGGCTTTTCTTCCCAGGGTCTCCCCCGGCCAGAAATCCCATCTCCTCTGTTCCTCTTGCAGAAAGACGTGGGGCGATCCATTTGAGTTCCGACCAGAGCGATTCCTTACTGATGATGGCACCGCAATCAACAAGATCTTGAGTGAGAAGGTGATACTCTTTGGCATGGGCAAGCGCCGGTGCATAGGGGAGGTCCTGGCCAAGCTGGAGATCTTCCTCTTCCTAGCCATCTTGCTGCAGCAGATGGAGTTCAGGGTGCCAGCAGGTGTGGAAGTAGACCTAACCCCCATCTACGGGCTGACCATGAAGCACACCCGCTGTGAGCACGTCCAGGCACGGCCACGCTTCTCCACCAAGTGAAGGCACCAGCATGCCAAGGCAGGGGAGGGGTACGGATCACCCATGGGGCCTCGGCCCTTGTTTTTTTCCTTTTTCTTAAATAAAAGCTTTATGGAGGTATAATATACATACCATACAATTCACCTTCCAATGGCTTTTAGTATATGCACAGATCTTTGGGCATTCCCAGACCCAGTTTCAACATGGGGGCGGGGGGGGGGGGTGCTCACACACACAACACCAAGCAATTCTCAGACCCAAACGGTGTCCAAAATTCAACTCAATTCTGACACTACCTACCCAGAGATAGTATTGACACTTCACAGGTTAAGGGCTCAGTCCTACAAGACTGTCCCTCACCCCTGACTTCAGTTGCCAGTCACAAGCCCCAGGTCATTACCTGGGCTTCTGATCAACCAATTTCAGATTGGAGGTTCCAACGACCTCTGCCTTACGTTCTTTAATTTGCTAGAGTGGCTCACGGAACTCAAGGAAACACTTAGGTTTACCAGTTTATTAAAGGATATGACAAAAGATAGGAATCAATAGTCAGATGAAGAGATACACAGGGGAAAGTGCCCTCTCCAAGCACCCCACTCTCCCCACTCACTGTGTGTTCACCAACCTGAAGCTCTTGATCCCAGTCCTTTTGGGATTTGATGGTGGCTTCATTGCATACTCAGGACTGACTAAGGCTTTGGCCATTGGCGGACTGATCCTCCAGCCCTTTTCCCCTCCCTGGAGGTTAGGGAATAGGACTGACCCAACACTCTAATCACATGGCTGGTTTTCCTGCCAACCAGCTCCTGCCCTTGAGTGCAATCCAAATGTTACCTTCATTAATATAACAAAAGACACCTTCGTCACTCTCAACACCTAGGAAATTCCAAGGGTTTGAGGAGTCAGGAGCCAGGATCTGTTGGCAAAGACCAAATACATATAAGAAATATATGTTTGGTCATTCAGATGACATATATTTCTTATAAATCACAAGATCACAACAGAGTTGTACTACCACACCATAGTCAATTTTAGAACCTTCTCATCAACTGGAAAAGAAATCTCCTACCAGTTGGCAGTCACGCCCCATTTCCCCTTAACCCACCTCCATGTCCCACCAGTTCTAGGCAACTACTAATCTACTTTCTGTCTCTATAGATTTGCCTACTTCCGACATGTCATAGAAACGCAATTATGTAAGAAGTGGTCTTTTGTTAGTGGTTTCTTCACTTAGTGTAATGTTTTCAAGGTTCATCCATATTGTAGCATGTATCAGTGAACCCTGATTTCTTGAGTCCTACAAGTAGGCCCGGGTTTGTTTCCTCAATCATTGATGGGTACATTGTTCACTGCTCTCTCTTCTCTCCTTTCCTGTTTGACCCAAGTCTTTGAACACTTGTAGGGAATATGAAGGAAGGGACCCACCCCTGTGGGCCAAACCCAGATGGCTGAATGGGGATCCCTCACGTCCCATCTTCAAAACATCTGACTTCTCACAAGACCTTGATTTGTTCATGCACAGCTAGGGGAGTGGAAGCTCCCCAGAAGTGCCTGGGTTATCTGCAAAAGGCCCAGGTCTCATCAAAGGGTAGTATCAGAAGAGTGAAAGCATAAGCCACAGAACAGGAGAAAATATTTGCAAATCATATATCTGATAAGGAATTGATATCCAGAATATATAAGTAAATCCTACAGATCAACAAGAAAACAAACAACTCAATTCAAAAATGGATAAAAGAGGGTGCCTGAGTGGCTCAGTCATGAAGCATCTGACTTCGGATCAGGTCATGATGCTGGGGTCCTGGGATCCAGCCCTGCATCCAGCTCCCTGCTCAACAGGGAGCCTGCTTCTCCTTCTCCCTCTGCCATTCCCCCTACTCATGCTCTCTGGCTCTCTCAATCTCTCTGTCAAATAAATAAAATCTTTAAAAAAAAAAAATCTATGATAGATGCACCAAAGATAAAGTGAAAGAAATCTAAATGCACCACTACACCACACAGATGCGCACACACTATATATAAGTTTAGAAAATACAGAAAATTAGTAATCGTGGTAAGTGCTACAAACAAGACTGTCCACTCACTGTTAGCTGTGTTAATACCTATAAATGGATGAATGGTTGAAATGAACTTCACGTGATAGCCATTTTTCCTGCCACTTATCTAGTATCGGCTGTAGTATGGTCTCACACTGTTTAATTTTATTAATATATAAATTTTGCTAGTAGTGTATTTTTTTTTAAGATTTTATTTATTATTTGACTGAGAGAGGGAACACAAGCAGGGGGAGTGGGAGAGGGAGAAGCAGACTTCCTGCTGAGAAGGGAGCCTGTTGCGGGGTTCGGTCCCAGGACCCCCGGATCATGACCCGAGCCGAAGGCAGACGCCCAACAACTGAGCCACCCAGGCGCCCCGGTAGTGTATCTTTTTTTAAAAAGATTTATTTATTGGGGCGCCTGGGTGGCTCAGTCGTTAAGTATCTTGCTTGTGTTCCCTCTCTCGCTGTGTCTCTCTCGTCAAATAAATAATAAAAATAAAATCTTAAAAAAAAAAAAGATTTCTTTATTTCAGAGTGAGAGAGGGAGCACCAGTGGGGGAGGGGCAGAGGGACAGAATCCCAAACAGACGCACCATTGAGCATGGAGCCCAAGGCCGGGCTCAATCTCACGACTCCAAGATCACAACCAAAGGAGAAAATCAAGAGTTGGATACTCAACTGACTGAGCCATCCAGGTGCCCTGCTACTAGTATATCTTGATTCAAATCTACAATGATAGAATATTGAGTTTGGAGAATGGCAGATATTCACATATTTTCCACAAGTAAATTAGTCAGACCAGACAATGGAAAAGTATAGGTCAATTTCTTTTCACATAATCTAGTTTAAGGTGGGTATTGAGCCCTTAAAGTCTGACTAATCCAAATTGAGATGTGCTATCATTATAAAATACATTCAAAATTTTGAAGATGTACAAAGAATGTAAAATATCTAAATTTGTATATTAGTGAAAGTATATTTTTGGTATAGTGTGTCAAATAAAATGTTATGTTCAGGGATGCCTGGGTGGCTCAGTCAGATAAGTATCTGCCTCTGGCTCAGGTCATGATCCCAGTGTCCTGGGATCGAGTCCTTCATCGGGCTCCTTGCTTGGCAGGGAGTCTGCTTCTCCCTCTGCCTGCTGCTCCCCCTGCTTGTGTGTGCATGTGCTCTCTTCCTCAAGAAATAAATAATGTTTAAAAAAAATGTTAGGCTCAAAATAAAAAAACAAAACAAAAAATAAACACACCACTACAGAAAATCATCAAATCACAAAGGAAGAGAGCAAGAAATGAAGGAGCAAAAGAAATACAAAAGAACCACAAAACAATGAACAAAAAGGCAATCAGTACATATCAATAATTATTTTAAATGTAAATAGACTAAATTCTCCTATCAAAAGACACAGAGTAGAGGAATAGATAAAAGTGCTTTCTCACTCTTGCTCTCTCTCTCAAATGAATAAATAAAATCTTAAAAAAATAACTTAAAAAATAAAAAAAATTAAAAATAAAAAGATTTTATTTATTTATATATTTGAGAGAGAGCACAAGCCAGGGGAGGGGCAGAGGGAGAGGGAGAAGGACGAGCAGACTCTCCACTGAGTAAGGAGCCCGACTTGGGGCTCAATGCCAGGACCCTGGGATCATGACCTGAGCTGAAGTCAGATGCTTAACCAACTGAACCATCCAGATGCCCCATAACATTCTTTATGATAGATCACATGTTAAGCCACAAAACAAGTCTTAATTTGAAAAGATTAAAATCATATCAAGCATGTTTTCACAATGATATGAAACAAGAAATTAATTGCATGAAGAAAACTGGAAATTCACAAATACATGGAGATTAAACAACATGCTCCTGAACAACCACGGGGTCAAAGAAGAAATCAAAAGAGAAACAAGAAAATACTTTAGGGGCACCTGGGTGGCACAGTTGGTTAAGCATCCAACTCTTGGTTTCAGCTCAGATGATCTCAGGGTCGTGAGATCCCACCCTGGGTAGGGCTCCATGCTCAGCACGGAATCTGCTTGGGTTTCTCTCTCCCTCTTCCTCTGCCCCTCCCCCCATAAAATCAATAAATACCTCTTAAAAAAAATACCTTGAGACAAATAAAAATGGAAACACAACTACCAAACCTTATGGGATGTAGCAAAAACAGTTTTAAGAGGGAAGTTCCTAGCAATAAATGCCTACCTCAAGAAACAAGAAAATCTCAAATAAACAACTTAACTTTGGACCACAAGGAACTAGAAAAATAACAAATGAAGCCCAGAGTTAGTATAAGAAAGGAAATAATAAAGTTGAGAGTGGAAATAAATGAAATAGGGACTAAAAAGACAATGGAAAAGATCAATGAAAAGATACACGAAACTGACAAACTTTGAGCTAGATTCACCAAGAAAACAAAGAGATTCAAATCAGTAAAATCAAATCAGAAATGAAAGAGGAGACTTAGAGCTGATACAACAGAAATACAAAGGGTCATAAGAGACAACTATGAACAGTTATGTGCCAACAAATCAGACAACCTGGAAGAAATGGATAGGTTCCTAGAAATATGTAACCTACTATGACTGAATCATGAAGAAATAGAAAATCTGAACAGGCTAATTATTAATAAGGAGATTGAATCAGTAATCAAAATCCTCCCCACAAACAGAATCCAGGAGCAGGGGCACCTGGGTGGCTCAGTCGGTTAAGCATCTGCCTTTAGCTCAGGTCATGATCCCAGGGTCCTGGGATCAAGCTCTGCATTGGCTCCTTGCTCAGTGGGGAGCCCGCTTCTCCCTCTCTCTCTGTCTGCTGCTCCCCCTGCTTGTGCTTGCTCTCTCTCTCTCTCTGTCAAATAAATAAATAAAATCTTAAAAAAAAGTCCAGGACCAGATGGCTTCATTGGTGAATTTTATCAAATATTCAAAGAAGAATTAATACCAATCCTTCTCAAATTCTTTCAAAAAATAGAAGAGAACGGATTTTTATGAGGACAGCATTATCCTGTTACCAAAACCACACAAGCACATCAGAAGAAAAGAGAATTACAGGCCAATATCCCTATGGAACATAGCTACAAAAGCCCTCAATAAAGCATTAGCATACCAAATTCAATTAAAAGGATTGTATGCCACAATGAAGTGGGATTTATTCCAGGGATGTAAGGATGATGGTTCAACATCTGCAAATCAATGTGATACACCACATTAACAAATGGAAGGGAAAAAATATAATCATCTCAATAGATGCAGAAAAAGCATTTGATGAAATTCAACATCTATTTATGATAAAAACTCTCAACAAAGTGAGTGTAGAGGGAACATATCTCAACACAACAAAGGCCATGTATAATAAGCCCACAGCTAACGTCATACTCAATGGTGAAAAGCCAAAAGCTTTTCCTCTAAGATCAAGAAGACAAGGATACTCTCTCTCTCTTACCACTTTTATTCAACTGGCTTGAATTTTATTCAACTGGCTCAAATTTATTTCTGGCTAGGAAGTCCTAGCCAGAATGATTAGGCAAGAAAAAGAAATAAAAGGATGTAGTAAAACTGTCACTAGTTGCAAATGATATGATATTAAACACATAAAACCCTAAAGACTCCATCAAAAAACAAAAACAAAGGCGCCTGGGTGGCTCAGATGGTTGAGCATCTGCCTTCGGCTTGAGTCATGATCCCAGGGTCCTGGGATCGAGTCCTGCATCAGGCTCCCTGCTCAGTGGGGAGCCTGCTTCTCCCTCTGCCTCTGCCTCTCTGTCTCTCATGAATAAATAAATAAAATCTTAAAAAAAAAATAAAAACAAAACCAAAAACTTTTATTAGAACGGATCAATGAGGGGCACCTGGGTGGCTCAGTCATTAGGAGGATGCCTTCGGCTCAGGTCACGATTCTGAAGTCCCGGGATCGAGTCCCACATCGGGCTTCCTGCTCAGCGGGGAGTCTGCTTCTCCCTCTAACCCTCACCCTACTTGTGCTCTCTCTCTCTCAAATAAATAAATAAAATCTTAAAAACACAAAACAAAAAACAAACAAACAAAAGAATGGATCAATGAATTCAGGAAAGTTGCAGGATACAAAATTAATAGGCAGAAATCTGTTGCATTTCTATATACTAATATGAAGTAGCAGAAAGAGAAATTAAGGGGCACCTGGGTGGCTCAGTTGGTTAAGCATCTGACTCTTGATTTCAGCTCGGATCAGATCTCAGGCTTATGAGATCAAGTCGCATAATGCTCCATGGTAGATGTGGAGTCTGCTTAAGATTCTTCCTCTCCCTCTGCCCTCTCCCTCACCACACACACATGCATGTGCTTTCTTTCTCTCTCTCTAAAAAAAAAAAGAGAGAGAGAGAGATTAAGAAAACATCTCATTTACAATTGTTTTGAAAACAATAATATAGGGGCGCCTGGGTGGCTCAGTGGGTTAAAGCCTCTGCCTTCGGCTCAGGTCATGATCTCAGGGTCCAAGGATCTAGCCCCGCATCGGGCTCTCTGCTCAGCAGGGAGCCTGCTTCCCCCCCCCCCCCGCCTGCCTCTCTGCCTACTTGGGATCTCTCTCTATCAAATAAATAAATAAAATCTTAAAAAAAAAAAAAGAAAACAATAATATGTACCTGCCTAGCTCAGCATGCAACTCTTGATCTCAGGGTCGAGTTTGAGCCACACCTTGAGTGTAGAGCTTACTTAAACTAACAAACAAAAACTTAAGAATAAATTTAATCAAGAAGATGGACAACCCATCCACTGAAAACGATAAAACATTAATAAAAGAAATTGAAGAAGTTACAAATAAATGGAAAGATATTCCATACTCATGGATTGGAAGAATTAATATTGTTAAAATGTCCATGCTACCCGGAGCACTCTATAGATTCAAGGCAATCCCTATAAAAATTCCAAGGACATTTTCCACAAAAATAGAACAAACAATCCTAAAATTTATATGGAATCATAAAAGACTCCAAACAGCCAAAGCAATCTTGAGAAAGAAAAAAAACCTAAAGCATCATGCTGTCTGATTTTAAACTATACTACAAAGCTATAGTAATCAAAACAGTATGGTATTTGCATTAAAATTTACGCACAGGTGGGGCGCCTGGGTGGCTCAGTGGGTTAAAGCCTCTGCTTTCGGCTCAGGTCATGATCTCAGGGTCCTGGGATTGAGCCCCGCATCGGGCTCTCTGCTCAGCGGGGAGCCTGCTTCCCCCTCTCTCTCTGCCTGCCTCTCTGCCTACTTGTGATCTCTCTCTGTCAAATAAATAAATAAATAAAATCTTTAAAAAAAAAAAAATTTACGCACAGGGCGCCTGAATGGCTCAGTTGATAATGGTCTGCCTTCAGCTCAGGTCATGATCCCAGGGGCCTGGGATCAAGCCCCACATCGGGCTCCTTGATCAGCAGGGAGCCTGCTTCTCCTTCTCCCTCTGCCTGCCACTTCCCCTGCTTGTACTGTCTCTCTCTCTCTGTCAAATAAATAAATGAAATCTTTAAACAATAATAATAATAAAAAATAAAATAAAACTGACATGTCGATAAATGGAACACAATAGAAAGCCCAGAAATAAACCCCGAGGGGCACCTGGGTGGCTCAGTCGCTAGACGATGCAGCTCTTGATCTCACGGTTGTAAGTTTAAGCCCCATATTGGATGTAGAGATTACTTAAAAATAAAATCTTAAAAAAAAAAAGAAAGAAATTCATGCATATATGGTCAATTAACTTAAGACAAAGGAGCCAAGAACATACAACGGGGAAAGGACAGCCTCTTCAATAAATGGTGTTGGGAAAACTGGACAGCCACATGCAAAAGAATGAAACTGAACCAGTATCTTACACCATATACAAAAATAAACTGAACCGAACTGGACCAAAGATTTGAACATAAGACCTGAAACCATAAACTCCTAGAAGAAAACAGAGGCAGTCAGCTCCTTGACATTGGTCTTGGAGATGATTTTTTTAGTTGAAAAATTATTTTTTGATTTTTGCCTCAAAATCAAAGGCAAGAGAAACAAAAATAAACAAGCGGAACTACATCAAACTAAAAATCCTCTAAACAGCAAAATAAGTAACTAACAAAATGGAAATGCAGCCTACTGAATAGAAAAAAGTATTTGCGGGACGCCTGGGTGGCTCAGTTGGTTAAGCAGCTGCCTTCGGCTCAGGCCATGATCCCAGGGTCCTGGAATCGAGTCCCACATCGGGCTCCTTGCTCAGCAGGGAGCCTGCTTCTCCCTCTGCCTCCGCCTGCCACTCTGCCTGCTTGTGCTCTCTCTCTCTCTGACAAATAAATAAATAATAAAATCTTTAAAAAAAAAAAAAAGAAAAAAGAAAAAAGCATTTGCAAATCATATATCTATCTGCTAAGTGGTTAATATCCCAAATATATAAAGAATGCATATAACTCAATAGCAAAAATGAAACAAAACAGTAAAAATGGACAGAGGCTCTGAATAGACATTTTCCCAAAGAAGATGTACAGATGGCTGAAATGTACTTGAAAAGATGCTCAGCATCTCTGTTCATCAGGGAAATGCAAATCAAAACACAATGAGACATCGCCTTGCACCTATCAGAATGGCTATTATCAAAAAGATAAGAAATAACAACTGTTGATGAGCATGTGGGGAAAAAGGGAACCGTTGTGTGTAGTTGGTGGGAATGTAAATTGGTTAAGGCCATTATGGAAAACAGTATGGAGATTCCTCAAAAAATTAAAAAATAGAACTACTATATGATCCAGCAATTCCTCTTCTAGGTATTTTTCCAACAAAAACAAAAACACTAAACTCGAAAAGATGTATGCATCCTCATGTTTGTTGCAATATCATATACAATATATACAGTATATACGTACCCAAGATATAGAGGCAACCTAAGTGTCCATCAATGAAGAATGGATAAAGAAAATATGGTACACACACATACACAGAGGAATATCATTCAGCCATAAAAAAAGAAGGAAATCTTGCCATTTGTGACAATATGGATGAATCTTGAGGGCATATGCTAAGTAAAATAAGTCTGACAGATTTCATCTATATGTGAAATCTAAAAGACAAAATAAATAAATAAATAAATAAATAAATAAATAAATAAACCCAACAATCAAACAAACTGAGCTCATAGATAGAGGACAGATTGATGGTTTCGGGGGGGGGGCCGGAGAGTGAAACGGATGAAGGGGGTTAAAAAGTACAAACTTCCATCTATTAAAATAGATAAAATCACTGGGATATAATGCACAGCATAGTGACCATAATTATCTATACTGTATTATATATTTGAAAATTGCAAAAACAGGAGCGCCTTTGTGGCTCAGTTGGTTAAGCGTCTGCCTTTGGCTCCGGTCATGATACCAAGGTCCTGGGATCGAGCCCTGCGTTGCGCTCCCCACTCAGCAGGGAGCCTGCTTCTCCTTCTCCCTCTACCTGTCCCTCTCCTGCTTGTGCTCTTTCTCTTTCAAATAAATAAAGAAAATCTTTAAAAAAGAAAGTTGCTAAAACAGATCTTAAAAGTTCTCATCACAAGAAAAAGATTGTAACTATGTATGGTGGTGGGTGTTAACTAGACTTACTGTCCTGATCATTTTGCAACATATACAAACATTGACTCATGTTGTGCACTGAAACTCTACAATGTTATATGCCAATTACATCTCAATTAAAAAAAAAAAAAGCCAGTAAACAACATGTGTTCACGAGGACATGGAGAAATATAACACTGTGCGTTACTGATAAGAATGCAAAATTGTATAGTCACTGTAGAAAACAGTTTGGCAGTTCCTCCAAAGGTTAAACATAGAATCACCATAACACGCACCCCCTCCAGTTCTGCTCTTTAGATATAGACTCAAAAGAATTGAACACAGGTGTTCAAACAACAACTTGTATAGGAATGTTTATAGCAACATTATTCCCCGTAGTTAAAAGGAGGAAACAGCCCAAGTGTACAACAAATGAACAGATAAACGAAATATCACATAGAAATACAATGGAATATTATTTGGCCATAAAAAGGAATGACATCGTTACGCATGCTACAACACAGATGGACTCTGAAAACATTATGCTAAGTGAACTAAGGTGCAAAAAGGACAAATAGTGTATGATTCCACTTGTGTGAAGCACCTAAAACAGTTAAACTCAGGGAGATGGAAATTAGAACACTGGTTAATTACTAAGAGTTGGAGAGGGGGAAATAGGGCATTATTGTCCAGTGGGTACAGCTTTAGTTTGGGGTGATGACAAAGTTCTGGAGATGGATAGGAGTGACAGTTTCACAACACTGTGGGTGTACTTAATGTCACTGATTTATAGGCTTAAAAATTGTTAAAATGGTAAGGGTTTTTTTTTTTAGATTTTACTTATTTATGACAGAGAGAGATAGCAAGAGAGGAAACAGAAGCAGGGGGAGCAGCAGGCAGAGGGAGAAGCAGGCTCCCCGCCAAGCAGGGAGCCCGATGTGGGGCTCGATCCCAAGAAGCTGGGATCATGACCTGGTGGAACGCAGGATTTTTAGGGCAGTGAAGCTATTCTACGTGATACTGTAATGCTGGATACATTTGCCAAAACTCACAGAAAACCCAACACAAAGTGAATCTTAATGTAAAACTATGGACTTTAGTTAACAATAATGTATCAATACTGGTCCATCAATTGTATAATAGGTGCCTATTCACGCAAGATGTTAATAATAGGGAACCTGGGGGTGCCTGGGTGGCTCAGTTGGTTAAACGTCTGCCTTCCACTCAGGTCATGATCCCAGGGTCCTGGGTTTGAGCCCGCGTCGGGACTCCCTGCTCAGCCGGGAGTCTGCTTCTCCCTCTCCCACTGCTCCACCCCACTCATACTCTCTCTCTTGCTCAAATAAATAAAATCTTTAAAAAAAAAAAAAAAGAAAAGAAAGAGAAGTTTGCTATGTTCTTTATAAAAAGAGAAAGCTGTTCATCATGTTTTATCTCCTATGTGTGAACAAGGCTCCGTCCTTCTGAAAAACAGAAATACGAAAACAGACAGGAAGATAGAGCATGCTGAGATTTGGGGCTTCTTCCTTCCCACAGACACGGGAAGGACCACCTGCCTCCTTAATGCCCCTCTGGCCCCAGGCTCTTTGCAAGGACACACCTTCACGCTGGAAGGGACTAACTGGCTAGAGCGTGACTCTAGAGAACCCACCTGTTGTGAGTGGGATAGAGGAGGGAACATGATGGGAAGGGGCCTTGAAGGACGTAGGGCACAGAAAGAATGGCTGTACCTCTCCAGCTATCATGACCCCCCACTTTCTAGGATAGACTCATCCAGCAACGTGGGCAGTAGACTGAGTCTCTGCAACATGAACCCTACTTTCCTATGGCCCTTACCACCGTCTTAGAGATGTGTTCTTAGAAAAGTAGCTACTGGGGCGCCTGGGTGGCTCAGCGGGTTAAAGCCTCTGCCTTCGGCTCAGGTCATGATCTCAGGGTCCTGGGATCGAGCCCCGCATTGGGCTCTCTGCTTAGCGGGGAGCCTACTTCTCCCCCGCCTCTGCCTGCCTCTCTGCCTACTTGTGATCTCTCTCTCTCTGTCAAATAAATAAATAAAATCTTTAAAAAATAAAAAAGAAAAGAAAAAAAAAAGAAAAGTAGCTACTCACAGTTCAAACTTAGTAATCGATTAGTAAGAAGGTGATCTAAATGGTAAGCAACCTGTAGGTGTTTAGTCCTGGGTAAGCTCACAGAGTGTTGCCCCAGCCCTCACCGCTTCCCAAGTAGCTGTTACACACAGCTGTGGGATCTCGGTTCTGGACTTGAGCAAAATGCCGCCCTTGACCGACAGGAGCTGCCCCCTGACAGACACCATCTACGCTCTTGTTGACTCATTCCTTTCCTGTCGCTTTATTACTAGTCAAGCCTCGGCCTCGCCTGTCCTACAATTCTCTGAGATGAGATGACGATGAGCCAGACCTTCACTTCCAAAGTGTTCATCCAGTGCCTCCAACATTCTGGAAACAATTATGGGTATCTGCAGCTTTGAAAAGATTAATACATTTAAGGAGCTGATTTTTCAGCTGGAGTCTGGGCTAAATCCTGGAGGGAAGAAAAGCACCTCACCTGAGCTCCGTCCGTCTGTGTCCATGCCTATCCTCAAACCGAAAGCAAATCTCCAAAGCACCTCCATCTGAGAGAAGACCTACCCTGCCCGTCAGATGGAAGAGGTACAGTTCTGCCCGTGGGAATACCAGCCTGAGGGGGACTACAGAGTCCTGCCCCGGGGGAACTTGAGACTGAGCTGGCATGACCCTTTCCTGGACACCACAAACTGAGGGAGGAGACACAGCCCAACTGGGGGGCTCCACTCTCAGGGGGGAAATGAGCCTGCTCTGAGAGTCCCAATCTGGAGGGGGAGGCAGCCCCATCCTGGGAATCTCAGGAAACATGGCCTCGTCTGAGGAAGGAAACATTGCCTTGTTCCGGAGCTCCATTCGGAGGGGCACGTGGTCCTATCCTTCAGAGCCTTTACCTGCTGGAAAACTCCACTGATGCACCCTTGTGACACACATGAAGGCCCCAACAAGCCACACTTTGTCAGTCCAGGATTCAGCCAAACCCCGGCTGAGTTTCAGGCCCAGCAGTCACTCACCGGTCACCGCCCTGGCCAGCTCCCTGTGATCGGGAGTTGGCTTGAGCTTCTCACGCACACCTGGCCAATCTTTAACTCACCCAGGCCGGCCCAGGGCTCCCCTCTGGCCAGAGCCAAAGTAGGAGGAATTGGACATAGAGACGTTGCAACCCCTCACCCCTGCTAGCCATCCCTGCCCCTCACAGCAGGCCGGAGGCTGACTGGACCAATTCTGGCCTGCCCCTTCCTGGGCAGGCCCAGGACACAGGTCACCCCAGGCTGTTCTGCCAACCCTAGGAGGTGGGCGCCATTCCACCCTCTTTGCAGATAGGGAGCCCCTGTTTCAAAGCATACTCTGTGATTGATAGGGGGCAGGGGGGACACTCAGAGCTGTGTCACCTGTACCATGTACAGAGCCTCTTCCCCTGCCTGTGCTCCCCCCCAGCCAGAACTGTCTGGATAGAAGGGGGCAGCTCGGAAAGGCAGTCTGATCAGTGAGGCCCTGACCTCAGGTTCTAGGTGTGCATGACCTGGGGCAAGTCCCTCCCCATCTCTGGGCCTCTGCCACCTCGGACGTCTTCTCCAGCACCTGAAGCCCAGGTCAAGAACAAAGACCCACACTCAGCCCCACTCCAGGCTGCGGACAAAATCCTGTGCCTCACAGGGAAGATGAAAAGATCTCTATCCCCCAATACTCCCACTCAGATCCCAACTCCTTTTTTTTTTAAATTTATTTATTTCAGGGAAGATGAAAAGACCTCTGTCTCCTAATACTCCCACTCAGATCCCAACTCCTTTTTATTTTTAATTTATTTGAGAAGGGACCGCACAGTACTGGGAGGCAGAGGACCTGACAACCTGGGTTCATGACCTAAGCATAAGGCAGTGGCTCAAACAACCGAGCCACCCACCCCTCCCAACTCTTATTCATCTTGAGCATCACCCACCTCTCAGGACCCAGTTAACTTACATTACAAGAGACAAAGAAAACAACCACAAGTAACTTAAGCTCTGTCCTAAAGCCAGAGCTTCCAGATCAGAGATCACACGCTAGCAAACAATTAAGTCTCCTTAAAGAAGCACTTACCTCAGATGTGAACAACTACAGCTCTCCCACACCCAGCTCAACCTTTTTCCAAGGGAGGGTGTGTCGCTGAGCCAGGTGGTCCTGCCTTGGTCCTTTTACGATCAGGGTGACCTCTCGCCCAGAATCCCCTCACTCCCTATGCAAATGAACCCAGACCTGCCCCAGAGAAGCCTCCATCCTAAAGCAACTTGCTCCCCAAGGAAAGATGATCCATTTGACAAAGAAATCTGAGGAGGGGACAGACTGAAAGAAGGGTGATGGGTGCACATCTGGGAAACCAAGCAGAGGCTGGATTTTCCTGATGTGAAGTTTATTCGGTACAGAAAGTTGGTCCGGGGATCTGCCCTTCACCTCATCCTTGCTCTTGTCCCTGAATGCGGGCTGCCACCAGAGGTCATCGCACCCTCAACTGAGCTCCCCGACTCTCCATGAGCCCCACCACCCTCAAAGTTAGCCCCCAAGCCCCTGCGTTCCATTTACGCCTCTATGACATAACACCACAGTGACATAACACCACAGGCTCGTGGGATCCCCCTGGAGCTGGGGCCGTAGCAGTGGGCTCGCAGGCTGTGCAGAGGAGGGAGAACTTTGGGGTAAGGAACCTGGCCCTTGCAAAGCCCTCAGCTTGCACTAGAGAGGGGGTTCGCCTCGGGTCCTCTCTGAGGCCACCTGTGCTCTCCCCGGAGGCCCCTGTGGGCCAGGAGATTGCTCTGGTTTTAGAAGGATCACATGAGGATACTTGATAGGTTTCCCCCACGCTGCCCTTTAGCCTCTGCACCTCCCACTTCCTTCTGGGCAGGTAATTAATGATTGGAGTCCAATTCCCAGCAGGGCCTAGGAAAGGAAAGGAGATAAGGTAGGAGGGTGGCTCACGGAGAGGTCCAAATCCCAGCTCACCCACTAGCCTGGGGCAGTTGCATAACTTTTCTGAGTGTAGCTTTTCTCACGGTGCAACTGGGGATTTCAGTTGTGCCCCACAGGCTGCTAGGAGGCTTGATAAGATATGGTGTGTAAAGTGCCAGGTGTTAGGTCAATGCTCAACACACACACGCACACATGCACACACGCACACACCAGGAATGCTGGGAAGGGTGGTCCCAGGGAGAAACCAGACCCACGACATGTGTGCTGCATTTGCCGCTGTGCATACAGCAGGCGCACATATGTGAGCCAGCATTCCCGGGACCCTACACCCTCTCACTGGGGGCTTGCCAGGGCCTGGGCTCAGCCCACTTCCTTCCGCCACTCCCCCCACCCAGAAGCTGGGGAGGGCTGAGGGTGCTGGCGTGCCAGGGAACAATAGGCCCCCAACCCCTTCCGGCTAATTGCGTGAGAAGGAGCTGCCGGAAGGAAACTCACCTCCCGGTGGACAGGCCACCCGCCCCTGACGCCTGGAGACCCCCATGCTGCTTAAGGGGAGGGCTTCCGTGTACTCCAGGCCTCTTGCCGTGGGTGCTTTCCGTCCCTACCACCCAGACTGGCTTCCTGGACTGGCCATGAGGCTTCCCGCATCCCCTCTGGCAAAGGTACCCCTGCCCCCCTCCCCAGGAGCCCAGGACTCCTGTCTCGTTCATCTGTGTATCTCCAGCACGTGGCCTGGCTCGAGCAGTCCCGTGAGTGTTGACCAACTGAGTGAGCGAGTGCAGGAAGCCAGTCCAGGGACGGTCGGGGGGCCCAGGGCTGAACCAGGAAAGATGAGAGAGAGAAGGATCCAGCTTGGGCAAAACTTACACTGAAGATAATGATGAGATCAGGAACCCCTTCAGAGAGCATAGGGTCTCCCGCAGGGGTGGGTGGGGAGGCGCTTAAGGACCCTCCCTCAACAGTCCTTCCAACATGCAGGGTTTCACTTGTAGAGCAGTAACTTCGCCTGCACCCCGACTTTCTCATGCACCCCACATGGGTCCAGCATCTCCCCCTTCAGACGAGGGGCTCTCTAAGGTCTGGGAGGAGAGTCGGGGGGAGATGCGGGGGCTCTTCCTCCATGACGCCTGTCTGCACCCAGCGGCGTGCGGCGGAGGGTTCACGCCAGGTGGGCTAGTGACCAGAGGCTCCCAGAGCACAACCTTGTCTGATGTGTCGTGGAAGCCAAGGTCTGGCTGGATCTTGCCCCAGCTACTTGTTTTCCACGGGTGCTCCCGCACCAACCCCTGAGCCCCGGGAAGGGTCTCTGCTCCCCCTGCCTAGAGAGGTGGCGCCACCAGGTCCAGGTCTCCGAGGTCTCGGGTGTGACCACGGCCAGTGAGCGGGAGGAGACATAACATACCTCCCAAACCTGCCTAATTACCCCACAGCCACCCCCACTGCAGAGGAAGCACGAATCTGGGGACTGAGAGATTACTCCATTCTTAGGATTCTCAGCTCCCGGACTAGGACTCTGAGGCACACGAGTGGGCGGTTCCCATGGCCCGGAGGGCACAGGCGATAGCAGACACACCTGCAAACACACGCCTGGCTGCAAGCACGCACAGACTTGGCTGGGGTGCTGATCCACCTGAACACACCTGGCAAACTCACGCACATCTATACCGGACCGCTCCAGGCTCGCATTTGCCCACAGGCACCTGCCCACCAAGAGTGGGCGCCCTCCCGCCCCCCAGCACAGCCTTCTACCCACGCCCCCAGGACTAGCACCTGATATGCACGCCCGTGCCTACCGCCACTCCCCACTGGCCCACTGGTACTCTTGGGCCACCCCAGGACCTACGTCTTGTGGATCCATACCCTGTCCACTTTGGAGGTTCAGAGGACACTTAGGGTCATAGCAAGCCTTTGGAGATAAACCCTAGGCAAAGCCCAGGAATAACCATGGGGTCTGGCGCTGTGTAGCCAATGACACAACAGTGAGTTTTTGTTCTCAGCAATGCTACCAATTCATTCATTCACTTTTTCATTCATACATGTTTTTATTACCAAGTATTGTTTCCAATCAGTGGGGGAAAGATATATTATTGAATAAATAATGTTGAAAAAAATAGGATACTCACTTCCCTCCTAATGCCAAAATAAATTCGAATGGATCTAAAATTTAAATGTTGCTCATAAGACCCTAAAAGGCCAGAAGAAAAGATGCAATTGATTTTTTAAAATAATCTGAGAGCGGAGAAAGCCCTTTTAAAAATTGGACCCAAGTCCAAACGCTATAAAAGAAAAGATTGATTGTACTACATAAAAATAAATCATTTCTGAACTGAAAAGAATCATAAACAAAATCAAAAGACATACAATGAATGTGTGCTGGATATCTTCCATTTTGCCCCTCCAGGTCCCCTCTCTATCCTCCTCTACCCTGCTCTTTGTCACGGGAAGCTGACCTGCAGAAGCTTTATTCACAGGCTCTCGTGCCCTCTGGTTTCTAGCTGGGTTAATGGAATGGAAACTGTAATGGAAGATTCGCTCCCCAGGCAACTCTCTCCCTCGGGCTCAATCATTTGGACATCCTTTGGACAACTGAACTACCCCTCAAGCTCCCTCGATTCCTTGCCTACACCCTTGTAAATAATCCCTGTATTAAATCTTCCTCAAATTAAAGTGATTTAAGAATGCCCTCTGTTTCCTGCTGGAACCCTGCATGACACACAGATAAAAGGTTAATTTCCTTAATATGCAAAGAGTTCCTACAGAAAAACAATAATCTAATAAAATGGACAAAGAACAAGAACTAGTAACAGAAGAGGAAAATACAAATGAATTTTAAACTATAAAGAGATGCCTGGCCTCACTTTTATATAATAAGAGAAATATAACTTAAAATTAAAATGACAATTTTTCACCAGATTGGCAAACATGAAATGCCTGATAACACTGTGTGGGCAAAGGGTGCTGAAAACAGGCACTAATATTTATTACTGTTAAAAGTGAATTTTAGGGGGCGCCTGGGTGGCTCAGTGGGTTGAAGCCTCTGCCTTTGGCTTAGGTTATGATCTTGGGGTCCTGGGATCGAGCCCCACATCGGGCTCTCTGCTGAGCAGGGACCCTGCTTTCCCCTCTCTCTCTGGCTGCCTCTCTGCCTACTTGTGATCTCTCTCTCTGTCAAATAAATAAATAAAATCTTAAAAAAAAAAAGCGAATTTTAGTTAAAAAATAAACCTCTGAGGTGCCTGGGTGGCTCAGTCAGTTAAGAGTCTGCCTTAGGCTCATGTCATGATCCCAGGGTTCTGGGATCGAGGCCCATGGTGGACTCCCTGCTCAGTGTGGAGTCTGCTTCTCCCTCTTCCTCTACCCTTCCCCCCTGCTTATGGGCATTCTCTCTCTCTCGTGCTTGAATAAATAAAATCTTTAAAGAAAATAAACCTCAAAAAAATGAATCTAACAATATTTGTCAAAATTTTAAAATATGGGGGCACCTGGCTGGCTCAGTTGGTGGACCACGTGACTCTTGGGGTTATAAGTTTGAGCCCTGGGGCACCTGGGTGGCTCAGTGGGTTAAAGCCTCTGCCTTCAGCTCAGGACATGATCTCAGGGTCCTGGGATCCAGTCCCGCATCGGGCTCTCTGCTCAGCAGGGAGCCTGCTTCCCCTCCTTCCTCCCCCCCCCCCCCCGCTGTCTCTCTGCCTACTTGTGATCTCTCTCTCTCTGTCAAATAAATAAATAAAATCTCAAAAAAAAAAAAAAGTTTGAGCCCTATATTGGGTGTAGCAATAACTTAAAAAAAATAAATTAAATCTTAAAAGAAAAAAAAAAGTATACCTTTGACCCAACAATGCCACTTCTAGAAATCCATCCTCCAGTTAAACTTACACAAATGACAATATGTTCAAGCATTTTTTTTTTTGGCAGCATCCCATTAATCCCAATAATCTGGAAATGACTACATAAATGATAATAGATCCGTACAAAATACTATGCATGCTATGGAAGATTCTCCAGGACAGAGTATCTAGTTTTGTTACCATTTATGTTTTTAAAAGTAGTGTACTAATATATGCAGAGACTATCCTGCAAAGATGTATAAGAAAAAGTAAAGCTCTCTCTAAAGAAGGTAATGCACATCTAAAGGACTTGAGTTTGAGGGAGATTTCATTCTTTTGTAACTTTTGGATTTTGGACTCTGCGTGTAGATTTCCTATTTAAAAAAAAAGGAATTTATGTTACATTGATTGAACATCTATTATGTACTAGGTGCTGTGGGGGCTGCTGGAGAGGGGGCAATAAACAAGATTAATACGGTTGTCTTCTGCTCTCATGGAATTTATAGTCTAATAAAAAGACAGATACTAAAAACATCAACATACAAATAAATACCCAATTACAAATTACAAATTATAATGAGTGGTACGAAGAAGCAAGGGTGCAGGATGCCTTGGTGGTGCAGTTGGCTCAGTGTCCACCACTTGGTGGTGATCTCAGGAGATCCAGCCCTGCAATGGGCTCCGTACTCATTGCAGAGTCTGCCTGAGATCCTTTCTCCCCTGCCCTTCCTCCCTTTGCCCTCCCCCGCCCCCCTTCCCCGCACTCATGCTCTCTCTCTCCCTCTTTCTCTCTCTCTAAAATAAATAAATCTTGGGGCATCTGCTTTTGGCTCAGGTCATGATCCCGGGGTCCTGGGATCAAGCCCCACATCAGGCTCCCTGTCCAGCGGGGAGTCTGCGTCTCTCTCTCCCTCTGCTCCTCCCACCTGCTCACACACTCCCTCTCGTTCTCTCTTTCATAAATAAATAAATAAATAAAATTAAAAATAAATAAATCTTAAAAAAAAGAAAAGATGCAAGGGTGCTATGAAGAGACAAATAGGGATGATGACTTTAGCCGGGTTGATCAAGGCGGGCTTCTCAGAGGAGGGAAGGAGAATTAAATCCATTCCTAAATGCCAAGCTGGAGGGCTTCCCCGGTGCTTGCCACAGCTGCAGTCTTCAGGTTTTGTAAACTTTGTCCAGTAGCCGGGCTCATTGTTCAAAGGAAATAGTCCCACCTGCCCACTCAATCCCTGCCAAAAAAATGTCAGGCTTGTTATCTGAGGGAAGGAGAGTGGCCCTTTCTTGCATCCCACACAACTCTGCACCCCTCTTCCAGGTTCAGGCCTCGATCTACCACCCCGCTCACCCGCCCCACTGCTGCCGGGAGCTGGAGCAGAGAGAATGCGGTCTGGGTCGTCCCCTCGTGGCCACTTAGAGAAATACAGGCTTCCCGGAGCCGCTGACCGTAGCCCTGGGAACCCCATCCCATAGAGAGGACTTAAGCAAAAGTACATTTTGCAAATGCAGCTTCGAGACAAGTCTCAAGTCCTTCCTACTCAGAAATTCTGGAGATGCCACTAAGAATGGCCCTAGGACATAAATCCAGAGAACAGACGGACAGTTGCCAGAGGGGAAGGGTGGGAGCAGAGTCATAATGGGTGAGGGAGTGGGAGATACGGTTCCCCTTAAGGAATGAATGAGCCACGAAAATAAAAAGCACAGCACAAGGGATATAATCAATGATATTGTAATAGTGTTGTAGGGTGATGTTTGTGGTGAACACAGCCTAGTGTCTCATCACTATGTTGTACATCTGAAACTAATGTTAACATTGTGTGTCAACAATACTCAAATAAGAAATTTTTGTAGGGACACCTGGGTGGTTCAATGGGTTAAGTGTCTGCCTTTGGCTCAGGTCATGATCCCAGGGTCCCAGGATCAAGTCTCCCATCTGGCTCCTTGCTCAGCGGGGAGCCTGCTTCTCCCTCTGCCTGCCGTTCCCCCTGCTTGTGCTCTCTCTCTCTCTCTCTCTCTTTCCGACAAATAAATAAAATCTTTAAAATAAATAAAATAAAATAACAAATAAAAATGAAATTTTTGTAGACAAAAGATTGGCCAGAGGATGCTGGCCCCCATTACCTCCCCCATCATTCCCTGGCTTGGTCTGCATAGACCGACCCAAAATAGACATTCTTTGTCCAACTCCCTGCCAGGAGTTCAACTCTGTTCCCTTACTTCCAGTTTCAGGGAGGCTGAACCCACCATCTTTTCCATGCCCTGGCAACCAGGCACATGCTGCTGTAGACCCTTCCTGACCTCCAGAGACTCTCCTGCTGCTCCCTTCCTGGAGCAATTGGTAAGCAAATGAGGATTATAGTAGCCCCGACAGGCCCAGAGAGAGCCTCCCAATCTAGAAGCACCTCCACCCTCGCCCGCCTCTTCTCAGGGATCTTCTGTTCCAAGAAATGAAATGTCAGAATCCGGAAGATACATGCCTAGAGTCCGGATGTTCCCCTGATTCTGCTTAAGAATCTGCCTGAGGTCCAGAGCACCCGCTTTCTGCCAGGCCCCTCCTGCTGCTTTGCCCACGATGCTCTGCGAGGGCCATGTCCTCATGCCCACTGGGCAGACGGGGACAGGGGCAGAAGGGGAGGTCCCTCACGCAGGATGACACCACCAGCCATCTGCAGAGTTACTTGACCTCAGCTTTGCTGGGGACTCCAACAGCTCACGCAGAATTCCTTGCACCAAAGCCTGACACCTGGGCCCACGCCAGGCATGCTAAGAAAGCTCAGGTCCGACTGTGGGGCCAGGAGTTTGACCCTTGTCTGCCCCCTCGTGCCCTCCTTCCCAGGCCTGCCTCCACCCATGCCCCAGCTCTGCTGCCCACCTTGGGCTCTGGGACCATTCCACCCAGACCCTCCTACCTGGACTGTTTTCAGCAGGAGATCACTCTGCACCAGCAACTCCTCTCTTCCTCAAGGGAGGACTGGCAGGTAGGCTGTAAACCTCTCCCCCACCTCACTACCCTCTCACTGCCCAGCAAACCCAGGACCTGGGACCCGTGTCTGGAGCCACTGTCTGAGAGCCTCTCGAGGGGTAGGAGAGAGAGCCCAGGCTTTGGGATGGTCCTGCAAATCACCTCTGTGAGCCTCTCTTTTGCCAACAGATAAGATCTAGAGGCCACTATTTTCCTTGAAGGATAATGATCAAATGAGATCGAGTGTACAAACACCCAGCACACAGTAGGTGTTCCAAAAAGGGTGCCTAGCTTCTCGCCTTCCCTTGCTCCTGTTATTCAGGAGAACCCCAGCGATGTCAGCAACATCCCCCCACTTAGCACCCGCTGTGGAAAAAGCCCTCCCAGAGCCAGGCGGAGAACCACCAGGAGTGGTTCCCAGAAGGGCTGATTTCTGCCTCTCTGTGAAGGGATGACCAACCCGCCCACGCTTTCCGGAAGTGGTCTTATCTCTTCCCCTTCCAGCTGCCCTTGGTTCCCTGCCCTCATCTACACGGGCCAGCCTTGCCCAGAGCATGCCTTGCAACACTCCCAGTTGGAGAGGGTCAGCTCTGGCTCTGGCCCTAGTTGAGTCTGGGACAGGGTCCTGTCCAGGCTCCTGGCTGCCAACAGTTTCCAGAAAAGACATGCCCCAGCTCTCCAGACATGGCTCTGTGACGCTGGCCTGCCTCCAGCCACTCTGTCTCCCCTTTCCCTTGGGAATCTCCTCTCTGGCCACCAGGAGGCACTGTTCCCCCTCAGACTCGGTGAGCCCATAGACCGGCACGTTCAGAGACCAAACTTGGTCTAAAAGAGAGAAGGCAAGTCATCGTGAGGAGTGCAAGGAGGAGAAAATGACCTTTGTCTAACTGCTGTTATGAATCTGACACTTCCCACGCAGGACCTTACCTCATACTCCTGCCACACGATGGGTGTGGGGTCTGCGCGACTGGGGGAGGCTTCGAAGTGACAAACGGAAACTGACCTCCAGCTCACAGAGGCAAAAAATAAACGTACTGTGAACAAAAGCAGCAGCAAAGACAGAGAGCCATGCTGGGGAAATGGCAGTCACCCAAGGGAGACGGCCACAAGAAGACAGCTAAGATCAGGCCTTCTGTGCGGTTTGAACAGGATGCTGTCCCTGGCCTCTCGGCCTCTGGCTGCCACTGAAAATAATCTCCGAGGGTCGCTGGTGTTTGGGGCGCTGCATCCCTCCGTCACACACCCTCACCCTAGCTGACATGAAGGCTTCTGTTCTCTGGGCCGCCAGCTCAGGGGAAGCCGCTAGCTCCTCCCAAGCTTTGGTCCTGTCACCCCAACCTTAATCCTTCACTCATTCAGCCAACGCTAGGCCCCTGTCAATGTCAAGCACCTAGAACCCGGGCTCCCAGACCCAGGCAGGCCTGACTTCTCGCTGAAGCTGCCACTCTCCATGCCGCCTGGCCAGTGGAGCTGGGGGTTGAGGGCTGGCTGCACTACAGGGGGCTGAGGAATGGGGGTCGCCTGGCCCCCATGGGGTGGGGAGCGTCTTTAGGGGACAAGACGGCCATCTCTCCAACCAGAACTGGCCCTGCCATGGCTCTGGGCCACCCTATGGACAGACAGAGAAAAAAGGAGCCAGCCCCTGTCCTCAGAGAGCTCACCCCTCCCAGATACCCACCACTCAGAACTCAACTCTGGGGGGGGCCTAACAACCAGAGGGAGGGAACGCTTCCCTCCAGGTCCCCTGCAGCCCACTGAAGAAGGGCCCTCCAGGCCTCATTCCTGACTCGGGGGGCTTCTGGGACCTCCTTCAGCTCAGGGAGGGTCCCCTCCCTGCTCAGCTCCACTCTGCTCCCAACCAAGGGAGGGGTCTTTCCAAAGCTCCCCTAATCTCCCACAAGGACAGGTGTTGGCACACAGGCCTAATCACAGGTACGACACCTGGGCAAGAGCATTTGCATGTGATTTGCAAAAGCTTGACCTGAGGCTCACCAGCGCCCACCTACTCCAGCTTGCCTCCCAAGCCGGGCAAACCTCCTGCTCCTTCTCTGTGCCAGCCTCCACCCAGGGGCAAGTTTCTGACCTTCGCACCTCAGAGAACCCCAGGATCCCTCTTCTTGCTTTTCCCAAAATCATTCCCTTGAAGAAGGCAAAACAGCACTAACTGGGGCTTCCAATCTGCAAGGCAGAGCCTCGGCACATCTGGGTGGAGGTTGGTTCAGCTCAAAGACGACACCTGGCAGGTGAGAGTCTCTGGGCAGCACTGGGCGGGGGGCATCAACCTAGAAGAGGGTTTGTGAGCCCAGCACTACAGGGGACAACCAAGGAGGCTCTGGTTCTGCCCGATCCCGGGTGCTCTCGAGCCTGGAGAGTAGTGTAGTAAACACAACCTCGATATCTGGCGAACGGCGGAAGGAGCGCTTGAGTTAGTCGGCCATTCTGTAGTCAGCTGGAGCGGCGGGCCCAGACAGAAGCCTCGGGGAGCTGTGCTGAGAGCTTAGAGGGCAAGGGGTGGGGGGAGCCAGGACCACATAGCCTGTTGGGACTCAGAGCAAAAAGTCTCTTCTACCTGTTGGAGAGTGAGAGTGTGCTTTGTGCCAAAGCACTGGGTTCCGTGGTTAACTTCTCATGGTCTTCGGTTAGCATTGTAAGTACCCTGGGAGGGGGCCTCTCGTGCCCATTTTACGGAGGAGGAAACTGAGCCTCGGAAAGATTAAGTGACTTTTGGTCAGTGTCACACAGCTGGGCAGGAGTGAGGCCAGGACTCTAACACAGAGCTGTTAAAAGAAATTGGGTGAGGGGCGCCCAGGTGGCTCAGTTGGTTAAATGTCTGCGTTCAGCTCAGGTCATGATCTCAGGGTCCTGGGATCAAGCCCCACATCGGGCTCTCTGCTCAGCGGGGAGCCTCCTTCCCCCTCTCTCTCTGCCTGCCTCTCTGCCTACCTGTGATCTCTCTCTCTGTCAAATAAATAAAATCTTTAAAAAAAAAATTCTATATAAAAAAAGAAATAACATATTTAATAAAATAAAATAAATTGGGTGATAAGGATGCAGTGGCATACTGGGTCCTTCCTCCCCTACCCAGGATCTGGCGACTGAGCTCCCTCATGGAATCCCTCTTAAGTTTCTGTATCTGCAAAATGGAGATAACAACGACCCTTACCTTGCGAGTATATTGCGAGGATGAAATGCCCATTAAGACATGTAAAGTGCTGGACGCCTGGGTGGTTCAGTCAGTTAAGCGTCTGCCTTCGGCTCTGGTGATGATCTCAGATTCCCAGAGAGTCCCAGGACCGAGTCCCGCATCGCTCAGCAGGGCGTCTGCTTCTCCCTCTGATCCTCCACCATCTCAAGCTGTCTCTCTCTCAAATAAATAAATGAATAAAATCTTTAAAAAAAAAAAAGACATGGAAAGTGCTTAGGACAGCACATTGTTAGCCCCTTATGACTGTTACCTAGTTATTATTATTATTGTTACCTCAAACTCATGTTATTCAATCAACCAACCTCTGAGCACTGCATTTTAGCCCCCAAGAGCAGATCAGGAACCCCCCACAAAGGGGTAGTCAGTGCTGCGATGCTGACGATGCTGACGGGGCCCAGCAGAGGGGAGGGATCTAGCCTTGGGACCTGGGCTGATCGCTACAGCTTCCCGGAGGACAGAAGGTCAGTCAAGTCTCCACCCGTGAGGACGAGTGTCTTTAAAAATAGGAAGGCACAGCCAGCACTGGTAAAACCCTCAAAGAGCAGGGTCCCTCTGCCTGGGGAGGAGGTCCACAGACTCTCAAGCTCCCCAGGAGGCTTGGCTCTGGGGCTCTGCCCCCCTGCCCTGCCCGTCACTGCATCCTGGCCTCATCCCTCCCCTTCTCGAAAGTTCTATCCCTTCCAGCTCCACTGCCTCCGCTCCTGTTCCCTCTCTGCCTGCCTCCCAGGCTGGGTCTGAGTCCTCAGGTGAGGAGGGCTCCTCTGCTCTGAACCCACAACGCACCCCCCCCATAACTCTCATCACCTCGTCTCACACCCAGGCCCCACTCGCCAGAACATTCCAAGAAGACAGGACTGAGGAGGAGAGAAATATGTGCTATGGGACGACGGGTACCTTAACCAGTTCATGCCATGGACTTCTTTCCGCGGCCTCCCACTTCCAGGAGGTTCTAAGTCAGGCAATCCAGGACCCATGACCTTTGAGGGCAGGGGACTGACCAGTTAACCCCCGTGTGGTGGGGAAGGGCCTGTGCGTGAGCGGCCTCAGGCCACAAGAGTGGGGTCTGCCAGTGCCCCAGTGACCTTTCAGTCGGGTCGCCGCCGCTACCAACACCACGAATGCCACAAAGCCACCAAACCACTGCCACCAAGACTTCAACCATCGTCATGTCAGAAACAAAGACTGAATTCCCAGGAAATTGCTCTGGAGCGAAGAGGTGCAGTGAAGAGAACCGACCTTAATCTGACATAAAAATCGCTCGCACAGAGTAAGTGCTCAGTAAATATTGGGCGCCATGATCAGTAATAATAATGAGGTACCTAGCACATAGTAGGTGCTCAGCAAACAGCAGCTCCCTGGTCCCCGGGAGTGAGAAGTTGGAGGCGGTCTGTCGGCAGCCACCTACACTCGTGCACGAGGAGTCGGAGGTGCGGGAGAGCCCCAGCTGCGACCCTTCAGGACACAGGTGGGGAAGCTGAGGCCTAGACAGGGAGGCCACGCCCAAAGTCAGAAGCAAGGTCTGTTCCTAGAGCCTTGGTTTCCCAGGCCAACACCTCGTCCTCATGATAAACTCCACCGGCCCGAGGAGGGAGGTGATGTGTGACAGCCCTAGATCCCAGGTAGCCTCGCTCACTCCCAAGGACAGCTCTGTAAGGGTGGGAGTTCAGGCTGAAGGTCAAGGACAGCTCTGTAAGGGTGGGAGTTCAGGCTGAAGGTCAAGGGCTTCTGCGGAAGGCCAAGGCCTTGCCCCTACATGAGGCAGGCGTAGCTTCTTGACTTGATGGAGCCCAGGGAAGCCGGCTGTCCTGCAGGTCGAGAAGGGAAAGAGGACCCAGGGGAAGCCCATCCTGGCCCCTGGTTCCCTGAGCTTTTAGCAGCTTGTGGACATCAGCGTGGCCATCCAGCCGAGCAGCCCCTGGCTTCCCTAGGGATCTCAGCCCTTGACACGGGTCTGGTCTCCCTGGCCACCTTCCCTCAAGCCCCTCTTTCTACTGCCTCCCCTCTCCTCCCCCCGTCCCCCACCACTCCTCGGGTCAGCGAGACCCCGCAGCACAGCAGTGCCATTCACAGCAAGCCTGAGTGGCCCCCGAAGACCACTCCCTTTCCGCTTGGTCTCACTGCCGCCTGGGGGTCCCCAGCTGCTATGTCTTATCAGCGCCCCTACGCCTCTTCCCCAGGGACCGAACTTTCCAACTTTCCGCCTCTTTCTGGAGGAGGCTCGTTGCCCAAGTGGAGATGGCGATGGCAAGGCCAAAGAACAGCTCCGGGGCCGGAGGCCGTCCGAGGTACTGTCGAGCAAGGGCAGCTGTCACAGCCAGCTCAGCCCGAGCACCTGCTCGGCAGGAAGTTAGAAGGGGACTTTGCTGGAAATCTGCCTTTAATCTTGGCTTCCTGTTTTCTGCCCTGGGGGACCGCCCAGAAGGTCTGAGTTTCAAACTATTTCGCACCAGCTTCTCTAAACTGTCATCTCAGAGCCAAGGGGGAGGGGAGGAAGCAGGAGGGAGGGAGGAGAGGTTCCTCCCCTTCCCAAGGGACCCTGGGAACACAGAGCAGTCCATCCATAAAGGTGCTTAAGCTCTGGACTTCTGGCAATCAACCACCAACCCAACTCTGCGGAGAGCTAGTCTAGCTTGTATTGTCTAAATGCAGCCAGAAGTCCTGAGCTCCATGCTCCACATCCCTGAGTTTCCAGCCTCTCTTTTTGGACTCCCCCCAGGGTGGAGACTACTAACCCAGCCTGGAGAGCGAGCACTGGAGCCTATCAGGCGGGGCGGGCGTACTCCTCTTAAATTTCCTCCCTACTCCTAAAACCCAAGGACCTTCCTCCTTGGATGATTTCTTTCCCCGCAGTCTGCTGAGTTCTGAGGCCGTTTGGTGCTCCAGGCTTTGGAGGTCCTCAGACCTGAATCCCAGTCCTGGGAGGGCTGGGACTCTGGGGAAGTTCTTTACATTCAAGCCTCAGTAGCCTCGTCTGTAGAACTTGGCTCCAAACGCCAACCTGACATCTCCATGTCTCATAGAGGTCTTACACCTGGTTTGTCCAAATTCAGCTCTTGAGTGCTCCCCACAACTGCCCCCAGTCCCAAGTCCTCCCCACCTCAGCAAAGGAGCACCATCTTTTCCCAGATGCTCCAGCCATACCCATGGACTAGGCCTGCTTTCTCCTGTGGCCTCACTCCCCACAAACAGCACCCAAGCAAGAGCTGTCACGTGGCTCACCTTTGTCTCCGGGGGCCCATGCCCATCACCTCTGGGTTCCCATCGGCCTTATAATAAAATCCAAAGTCATGTAATAAATCACCTGGCCCACAAGGCACCCTGGGATCTAGCCCCTTCCTCCAATACCTCTCTCCCCCACTTGTGGGCCTTGTCCCCTTGGCCTTCTGACCACCCCTCGAGCTGCTGAGCCTCTGTGCCTGGCTCCGCTAGCCTGTTCTCTTTCACCCAGCATTCATGCCTTCCTGCCACAGTGTCTAATTACCCCGTTTGTTTATCCTGCTAGGCAAGAACTGTGGTGGCCTCGCTTGAGCCTTCATCTCCAGCCTCCGGGACAGTGGTGAGCACTTAGTAGGAGCTCAATAAGGGTTTGTTGAGTGAGTGAGTGAGTGAGTGAATGCTAAGTGACTGGGGAAGCTGAAAGTTAGTCGGCTCTCCCCCTAGAGCATACCCCAGGGCGTTTTATGGGTTTGTCTCCTGGGCCTGGGCTTCAGGGAGGGGAAGAAAACGTATTTCACTCTGCCATGAAGAGGTGAGCCAGGATTCAAATGCAACTCTATTTCACTCCGAAGTTCACACTCGCAGCCAAAGGAAACCAGGGGAGAAAATCAAATGTGTAGGGGATAAAGGAAGATGGCTTGGTGACAAAACTGGGACAGGAATTAGAGCATTTTCCCCAAATCCCCACAGTCCTTTCCCATTTCACCAGCTGACCCGTCGTCGGGGGAGGGGAGCTGTCAACTTCTCCCTTTCAGAAGCCTTCTGCAGAGCTGCTACTTTCCTCCAGGCTGAGAGGTGGCCCCACACAGCACTCCTTTATCATTCCATCTTGACCTCAGAGGAAAGAAAGGGAAACCAACCGGGGCTGAGCACCCTCCCCACCCCACCACCCCCAGGGCGGTTATCTTGCTGAATCTGCAGCATCTCTCATGAGCAGAAGGATATTTTGAGCCTCATCTTACAAAAGAGGAAACTGAGCTCAGAGACCTTAAGTAGTTAGCCCAAGGTCACACAGCTAGTCAGTGGCTCAGCTGAGATTAACTGCGAGATTTGAATCCCCAATCCGTGCTTTTTTTCCATTACACCATAGCAATCTCTGAGACTGGATGTCTCCTCAAAGGGTAGAGGTGTAACTATTACTTCCTTCCTTTTTCATTTTTAATTAACTAATTATTAATTAATTTTTGAGAGAGTGCACGTGTGGAGGGTGGGGGACAGAGGGAGAGGGAGAGAGACTCTTAGGCAGGCTCCACTGCCCAGCGCAGAGCCCAACACCGGGCTCGATCTCACAACCCTGAGATCATGACCTGAGCCAAAAATCAAGAGTCGGACGCTTAACCGACTGCATCACCCACTCAGGCACCCCTATGTCCCTCGTTGAAGGGCTAGCCCCTCGCTGGGAAGCTGGCCCAGGGGTGCACTGGGTCACAGGGCGAGCCTGTGGTTTGTTGGGGAGGCACACCCAATTCGTGCTCCTGGCATTTGAGGCTCTTTGCACACTCAGCCACGCTGTCTCTCCAGGCCACTCTCCCCAGCGCCCATTACTGTCCCTCTCATTTGTTCAGTCTGGGTACACTAGACTTTGCTAGTATGCCTCATTTCCCCCACCAGACGGTGCCCCTCCTCTCTGCCCACCCAACCCTGACTCTTCCTCCAGGGTCCAGTCCCTAAGAAGTGCCTTGATGCCGCCTACCTATGCCAGAGTCTGGTTTCTCCTCCATCACTAACCAACCCCCCCCACACACACACACACAACCGCACACACTGTCTGCTTCTGCAGCTCAGAGCAGACCACTTCCCTGCTCGTCATTAACTGTGACATGTAACAGTGGTACTTAACTGAGGGCTGATCACGTGCCAACCACTGCGCACTAAGCACTTTAAATGATTTAACTCATTTCCTCACCACAAAATCTTAAGAAATTGGTGCTATTATTTCCCCCACTTTACCAAATGGGGAAACCATAGCGCAGAGAGTTTAAGTAACTTTCCCAACGTCACACAGCTACTGCCAACAACTTCATTGCCTCCAGGCTGAAAATAAAGTCCAAGAAATTCCCACAACGTTAGTTGGATCTCTTGTCTCTGCAGTTTGCGGAGACCCCATCCCCCACCACTCTCCTGAACCCACCCTGCAAACTGCAGCCATACCGAGCTATTTAGGGTTCCCCGGAGCCTTCAAGGGTTCCCGTCATTCCCTGCCTTCGTCCTTGCTGTTCCCCCACCTGGGGTCCCAGTCCTATTAATCCTTCCCGCTAGCCCTCCCCTCTTCCCTGCTTTCTGTGGACCTCCAACACCACCTTTCCACCTTTATCAGTTGTTTCTTCACACTTGTTTGTCGGCCTGTCAGTTATCCTACGGAGAACCCCCTGACAGTAAGGTGAAGTGGCCCTTCTAGCAGACTTCAGAACAGAACCTGTCACGTTGTCACGTTGTCAGAGCCAGGAAACGTCTGAATGAATGAGTGAATGAATGCTTACTAGTAGCCTCGAATAAGGCCTACTCTTCACTACAGATCCGAGGAGAGAGGCCCAGGTCAGGCCTCAATCGCTTCTACATCGGGGCACCGGAGCCCAGAGAAGGCTCGGAGGTCGCCCCACGGCGGCGCTCCCGGCTGGGACCTTCCGGAGCCTTCATCGCGGGCCGGCAGGTGGGGGCAGGGCGTGGGCGCGGACACACCCCCCGCAGTGCCCCCCGGCGCCCGGCAGGGGGCGCCGCTCCTCCGGCCCACGCCCCGCCGCTCGCCGGGCAGGCCCCCTCGCGCAGGCGCGCTGCCGCGGGCGGAGGATCCGGGCCGCGCTTCCTCTCGCCAGGCCTGCGAGCTTCCTCCCAGCGGAGCCCGGGGCAAGCCGAGCTCGGCCACCGTCGCCGCCGCCGCCGCCGCCGCCCTCCCGCTCCCGCCCCACCCCGCACCCTGCTCGGGGGCCTGCCGGGGTGGGGTCCGAGCGGGGCGACCGCCCGGCCGCGCCGCCGTCGGGACCGTCCCCCGGCCAGCGGTCCCTCCCGCCCCAACCAGCCTGTGGCCGCCAGAGCCTCCGGGGCGTGGAGCGCGGGGAGCCTCCGCGGCCCCCGATCCAGCGTCCCGGGCAGCCCCCGGCAGCCGGCGCGACGTTCCAAACTCGAACCTCGGTGGCGGCGTTCGGAAGCGGAACTCTGCTGGGGCCGCGCCGGCTACATTGTTTCCTCCCCCCGACTCCCTCCCGCCCCCCTTCCCCCGCCTTTCTTCCCTCCCCGACCCGGGCCGCGCGGCCATCCCCCTGCCTCTGTCTGGCCGTCCCTCCTCCCCCTCTTTTCGCACCAATACCTCTTTGTACCGCACCCCCCGGGGACCCCTGCGCCCCTCCCCTCCCCCCTGGCCGCATGGACCGTCCCGCAGGCCGCTGATGCTGCCCACAGCGAGGTGGTCCGGACCGCAGTGCCCCGAGAGAGGTGAGTGCCTGGAGGGCCTGGAGGGGGTGGGCATCCGAGTGCTTCCCGAGGGAGTGAGGGTGGAGGTCGCGCGTCCCGGTTCTGTTGCTTCCGTTGCAGCTGCGGTCACGTCCACTCCCATCCCCCACCTCCTTTACCCCCCTCTTCCCGGTTCGAATTCTCCCGGGAGTCACTGTCAGCCCGACTGGGGGGGGAGCTCACCAGGGAGGTGCTGCCCTGTGAGCCCCACGGACTTGTCTCAGGCCACTCAGAGTCTGTCCGCTCCTTGCGCCCGCTGGGTCGGGGCTGGCTGGAACCTGGAGGGAGGGGGCAGCATGGGTCAGGGCCCCGGAGAATGGACACTTTGCCGTTCCCTGCCTGCCCAGGCCCTCCCTGCAGCAACCCTGGCCTGCCTTGTTCTGAACCCTCCTTCATTCCCCCACTGAGGAGCCAGCTAGCTCTTCTTAGGAAGCCCAGGGCCCAACCACCTCCCATGAGCTTGCCAGAGGTTGAGCCTGTCCGCCTCCCAGAAGACCAGGCCTAAGCCAAGGGACCTGTGACCCTTGGGTGGGGAAACTGGGCAGGGCCTCTCCGTGGGTGGACATGACACTGGGCATTAGGACCATGCCCCCACCTCCTGGCAGCCTGGTCATTTCATTCTCCCAGACTCCTCAGGGCCCAGGCCAGGTGTCAGGAAGAGGCGTGTCCAGCCACCAGAGCCTTGGAGCATAACTAGAGTTTCACCTCCCCTCCCATTTTGGGGACCAGTGTACTGAGGTTCAGAGCGGGCAGTTGCTACCCCAGGTGTCTGGTAGAGTCAGGCTATCTGTCCTTTCATCCTCCGTTCCGCGGAGCTGGACTGCTGTGGGTGGAGGGAAACCAGGCAGGTACCTTCACCCACCAAGGACCCAGGCCCCCAGCTTGACCCAAGGGACCTTCTGGGTGAACACGTGCTTCCCAAAGAGGGCTTCCGGGCCCAGCTCTGCCGGGGTCTGGGCTCAGGCAGCATCGGTACTACCCATGGGATTTCCCCTGGGTGCCTGAGGTGGGTCCCACCGGCAGGGGATGTGGTGGGAAGGGAGCGCCTTGTCTGGTGTGGCCCTGGTGGTCCGTCCTGCCCCAGGCCTCCCACACATGTGGCCCAGCTGACCCAGGAGCATGAATGGGATTCCGATGGGGAAGGTGAGAGGCCTGTTTCCACAGCCCTAGCACAGGAGCGTTGTCAGAGTGGGCACACACCTTTTCCAAGCTCCCCACGCTTGGGTGGTTCCAGTGTCTTTTCGTGGTGGGGCCCTAAAAGGAAGAGGGCAGAGGCAGCAGGAGGGAGGCTGGGAGTGTGGCAGGATCCTCTTGCTCCCTGGAGGGTAGGAGGCTCCCTGGTGGATGTCGAGCTGTGTCTAGGCCCGCTTGGGGCCACTGGTAGTTTTGTCTTGCTCAAGACTCTGCCCTCGATGTGGAGGTTTTTTTTTCCAGTTGCCCTGACATGCATAGTGGAGGGGACCCAGATGTGGTGGGCCTATGAGGCTCCCCACACCCAGCCCTAACTTCCTTTCCAGTCTGGGGGCCTGGGGCCGAGGCCCGAAGGTTGGGGGCTTTCATACCGACTGTGAGCTGTATGGGGACGACCCCAGGGTCCCCAGGCCTTTGTAGAAAGGGTCTGGCTTCAGGCTAGCGCAATTGGAGAGATGTGTTTTTTATCTGGGGAGCTTGGTGCCTTCCTGCCTCTCGAAAGTGGCTGCTCTTCTCTCTGTGTTGGCCTCACGGGCAAGGAAGGACCAGACGATGGTCCCCAGGGCCACTGCAGGGGCCACCAGGCCTCAAGAGGCTGAGCCACTGTGAAGCAGCCCCGAGTACAGACGGGCTGAGGCCCAGGAGTCACAGTGTGGGATGCAGCTGCCCGAGCAAGCTGCCAGCTGGCCTCATCGGGCAAAACGGCCTCGGTCCAGTTCTGGCCTCTATCTTTTGAGGCTTTTGAAGCCTTGACACGTAGTCCCCAAGGAAAGAGGTGCTTGGTCCGAGGGTCCGGGAAAGAGGAGGTAGGGAGAGCCCGGCAGGTGCCTGCGGGGCCGTTCCATGTCCGAAAGGCCGTCCCGTGGAAGATGTCCCGGATGTCAGGGCTGGACCTGGGGGACAGTCAGGTCCCAGGGACGCAAGTCTGAGCTTAGGAGAAAACTATGTACGTGTTACTTTGTTAATGCAGAAAGTAACAACACAGCACTGCCGAAAACTTAGAAAACAACACTAGAATCACAATTTCTTCATCAGAGGAGCAGCTGTTTGCGTTTTGGAGTTCCCTCCCTGTCCTTTCCTGACTTTTTTTCCCTTCCTCGCTGTTGTCATTTGAATATGCGCACCATGACACCTTTTTTCCTTTCAGTTCTGTGTCTCTGGGCATTCTCTCACACTGCCACACAGGGTGTGACTTCGCCTCTGAGAAGCAGCGCGCCGTAGTCCAAGCCCCCTGCCTCATAAGCCCGTTGTTCGGCCGCTGTCGGTGGTGCAGCTGGTGGGATCACAGGCCCCCAGAGCAGCCTGGGGTATGGCAGAGAGTGGGCAGCCTGGCCCCACCATTCAGGCGGGTCACCTCAGAGATGGGGATCCTTTACATACACCACGGGGTGGCCGTACCTGGGGCAGAGGGCAATTGGAGAAGAGTCCGAACGAACCAGCCAAGGTACTAGAAGGTACCTGGCACCGTCCCGAGCCTCCAGGAAGCGCTTTTAAGGAGAGCTTGGTGTTGTTCGCAGAGCACCCACTGCGGACCTCCTCAGCGTGTGGGGACGACGCCTGGGCCAGGGTTGGCTGGTGGCTCACCCAGCGGAGGGCTGGTCTTGGCCCATGGAGCCCTTCGGAAACCCTCTGTTCTTTTTTTTTTTTTTTTTTTTTTTAATTTATTTATTCGTCAGAGAGAGAGAGCACAAGCAGGCAGAGTGGCAGGCAGAGGCAGAGGGAGAAGCAGGCTCCCTGCTGAGCAAGGAGCCCGATATGGGACTCGATCCCAGGACCCTGGGATCATGACCTGAGCCGAAGGCAGCCGCTTAACCAACTGAGCCACCCAGGCGTCCCTGAAACCCTCTGTTCTTGAGGTACTGGACTATGCTGGCCAGCGCCCGTCCCCATCACCACGGGGTTGGCTGGTCCAGGACATGGACCTGACCCTTTCCATCCCCCTTTGGTCTCCCGGCACCAGAGCTGACTGGACAAGGCCCCTCCTCTGAGAGCCCGGTTGCCTTCTGCCCCAAGCTAGCTTCAGCTACTTCCTAGGCCACCGCAGATTTCCCTAGCGGAGCCAGAGGCCTACTTTGCCTGGGAAAACCATGACTTGGGCAACAAGCGCAGGCATCCTGAGCCCCAACCCAAGGATGGCATACCAGCCTCATCTCCCTACCCTTTCTTAGTGGCAGGGGGGAAAGGGAAGAAAACTGGTGGTGGTTGGGGATGGGGTGGCAAGAGTTTCTGGCCTCCCAGATGGGAGTTGGAAGGGAACATAGATGGTCCACAAATCAGTGAGGAAGTCTCGTGTGTTAGCGGGCTCCTCTTCGCCGGGGGTACCTGGGTCTGACCTGAGTCCATACAGCTGTGACACCCCCTGCTTCCTCTCGTTGGGCTTCTGCGGAGACCAGAGTAACTGGGAGTGCCCTCGTGGGGCCATGCCTTGGGCGGTAGGAGGAAATCAGCCTCAACTTGGCACTCCTGGGGCCTGAGAGACCATAGCCCCAGATGACCCTAGGGTAGCCCAGGACTAACCTAGGCAGGAGGTCCCCCCCAGGTGGCCCATTCAATGCAGAAATTCCCCCAGGCACCTGACCTCAGATTCTAGCTGCTGGAGTTTGCCTGTGTGTGGAGTGTCTCCCTCCTCCCTGGTCTTGGCGCAGGGGAAGTGGGCATTACAACTGCCCTCCTGTCCCGCAGCTCAGGCTGGGATGAGGTCACAGGGTGGGGTCCCCTCCACGATGCTGGCCTGGCTGGGGCAAGCCCTTTGGCTGTTTCTCGGTCCCCCTGCCTTGGTTGGGGACAGGATGGGTGGAGGAGCAGGCTGCCCCCCACGCCGGGCAGGGAGCACTGCTTCCCTCCCTCCTCTCCTGTGGGTCCCTTCATTCGAGGGCTGGAAATAGAATCCGCTAAGTAATGATTAAAGTCAAATTCAGACCTAAAAATAAAGAGCTGGTGAAGGAAGAGTTAGTGTGCTCCCTGCGTGGCTGAGGGGAGAAGCGAGCAGGGCGAGGCTAGCTTCAGGGGCCAAGCCCTGCTTCCCGGTAGAGGCCAAAGCCCTCTGGGGTATCAGGACTCCTCCCCCAATGGGGGGGGGGGCATCTCTTTTATCCAGCACCAATTGGGCAGACTAGCCACACCGGGGAGAGAATCCCATTTTTCCCCTGGGGAGACTGAGGCCCAGAAGGGGGAAGTGTTTTGTCCAGCCACTGCCCAAGAGCTCCCCTTGGCAGGCGCCCAGGGATCTGAGGGCCCCACTCAGCCCAGTTCATCCTTTCTGCCTGCTCAGTTTCTCTTCCTGGTTTTGAGGTACTGTGATGAGAGGAGCTTCTCATCACACACCAGCTATGCACGCCTTGGCGGTGCTGGGCCTCTGACCGCAGCTTCCCTCCGTCCCCCTGCCCCCCCATCCCCGCCCCTTCCGTGATCGGGGCCCAGAGCTGCAGGAACAAGCAGAAGAAAGGCAACCCCCCCCCACAGCCCGCGCTGCTCTCCGCGCAGTTGTAAGCCCTGTAGGTGGGTGAAAACCTGGGTGTCATCTGATGCCTGCCCACCCTGGCTCCTGCTTCTCAGGCCTGCCCAGCCCCACCCCCGGTCTCTACGCTGGTCCTGGGGACCTGTGCTGGCATCCTGTGCCCCAGGAAGACTGGAAGGGAGAAGGAAGAAGGAACCCCGAGAGCTCCCCTGCTGGCCAGCGGAGACCAGACTCAGAGAGGAGTCAGGGGAGGCTTGTGGTTCAACTTCCTGACAGGGCTGATGGGAGCTCAGAAGCTGGGGGGTCTGTGTAGGCTGGAGCAGCCAGGAGGACTTCCTGGAGGGAAAAGGCCACGAAAATCCAGAAGCATTTGCGCTCCTTGCTTGGAGTTTCTGCCTTCTCTAAGGTTCTCTAGTAGCTAGATGGCCATGGACAAACTCTTGGAGTCTCCGTGCAGAGCAGAATATGGCAGACGACTAAGAAGTGGGCACACAAATATAACTTCTGCTTCCCAGAACAGGAGGGCCAAGCTCTAGGCAGACCTGCCTTCAGCTGCCTGTTCTCCCCTAGCTGCCCATTTTCAGAGGGTCATCTGTCCTGCCCGAGGAAAGGCTGGGGGTTTTTCTCCTGACCAAGTTCAGACAGATCGGAGTTCAAATCCCTGCTCTACCCCCTTGGAAACTGGACGACCTGTCAGCCTGGTTCCTCGTGTCAAACAGCGATGGACAGTAAACCTCACAGGGGTTTTTGAGGGTTAAGTAACTAAGACAGGGTTGGGCCAGTGGGCTGTCATTCCCGTGTTTTCATTCCCATGGTCTCGTGCCCATTTCATTTTATTTTCATCACTCATCCTGCTTAGGGGAGGGTGTCGATAATCTCCTTCTCTGTCAGGTGGGTAGCAAGACCCTAAGTCCTTTGTGTTAGGCCCTCATAGCTTTACTTTTTGAGCTGTGTGTTTTGTGGGTCCCGGTTCTGAGATGGGGAGACCAAGAATGTGGGGGCCAAAGTTCTAGGCAGTTCATGTGCCTCTGGGCCTCAGCACCCCCACCAGTAATGTGCATCGGAGACTTCAGGATAAAGGACAAGGACACTCATGATTTTTAAGTGGCCGTTGGAGGTCAGCGCTGAGAGGCTGTATGTAAATGTAGGCAAATGGCCATGCAAAGCCTGCAGCCTGTGCTGGGGGGCAGGGGGACAGAGGCATGTGTGAGGGCCCTGGGAAAGCCCCGAGTCCCCGCTGCCCAGTGCATGTAGGTAATTAGGCTCCTGAGCGGTAATTAGAAACCTTTCTGGGCCAGGAGTGTCAGCCTCACGCCGCAGCGGAGCCCAGGAGAGGCGGCTTCCCATTAGCCTTCTCTCACTCCAGCCCCCACCTCTCCCAAACCACTAGAGGGGATTTCCGGTCCCAGGAGCCACCGGGGACAGGGAAAAGGCTGTGAGTTGCTATAACTTCGTTTTAAACATTTTTTAGCCATTAGCTTGCCCCCACCCTTAGGGCAGGGGTGCTGAAGACTGAGGGAGGCCTAGGGTGAGTGGGGGGGGAGGCAAGCAGCACACACGGGAGCCAAAGTGGGGCCATCCTTCCAGCCCTTTCTTGAGCTCCAGGGACGTTTGGGCATCTCAGAGGGTCTGGTGCGCCATTCTGCAGTGCCTGACCCTGAGACGCGTGTGCGGTGCGGAGAGTATGCTGAGTGCTCTGGGCCGCCCGCCTGGGTCCGCGGGCACCTCCAGTCGCACAGCGTCACAGCCCGGCGCAGTGCCCTTAGCCTGAGTGTCCTTTGCAGAACCAGAGGCGGGGCTGATCTTACTGCTGCCAAACCAGCCCTACTGCTGGCCGGCCCCGCCCTCCTCAGGTGCTGCTGCCCTTTCCGAGGGGCGTGCCCGAATCTGGAAGCTCAGTTTTGCTTGTTATCTGTCCTGTGACCTGTCAGAACTTCCGGGCTGGTTCAGAGCCTCTGTGGACCCTCACCCTGAGCCTTCTGCCTTCATTAACTTTTCCATCCACAGTTTTGGAAGCTTAATCCTGGCCTAGTCTAGCACACACACACCCCCCCACCCCCCGAATTGCTTCCACTGAAATCCTCCTGGTTCCAGCTCCCCTCCCCTTCTTCGCGGAAGCTTCCCGGGGTTGCCCCTGTCTCTCCTGCCTGTGGGGGCACCGAGCACCCCTGGCCATGACTGACTCTCTGGTAGCCAGGAGGACAGAAGCAAGGGCTGCATTTTGGTGGTGGCCTTAGGCTGGGCCCAGAGGGGAGACAGATGAGTGGGGTTCTTAGAACCCCTTGGTGTCTCATGGGTCCTTTCCTCCTCTCCATCCTGGCCCACCTAGCATGGGGCCGGTTGCACAGGGGGGCTCCAGGAGCCCTGGCTCGAAGAATGAAAAGGCATAGTGAGCCTGCTCTTGCTCCAGCAGCTGCCCCTGCCCCCCAGACTCTCCAGCTGGGTCCCGTGGCAGAACCAAAGTCTCTGGGGGCCACGGCCCGAGTTCCCCCAGGTCTCTTGTGCACTTCCCTTTTCAGTGGGTATTTTTAGCTGGGTGTAAACAGTTACTAAAGGCTCCCACGCCCCACTGGGCAGTGGAGTTTTGGTGAAGGGGGCAGGGCAGGAGCCCCTTGACCTGCCCTGGCCTCCAGCACATGCTAAGCCGTGGGGGTCTACAGCTGCCCCCAGGGCAGGGAAAGGGCAGCCCAGGAGTTTTTGGGCTCCCAGTTCTCCTTTCTTCCCCCCTCCCTGCCAGCCCGGGCTACCAAGAAAGGCCTGCCTGAGACTGCAGCCACTGACCTCAGTGCTTGGGCACAAAGCCCAGCCTGTTCCCGGGACCCCAGCACAAGGGCTGCTGGGAGCAGAGTTTGGGGCAGGAAGTCAGAGTGAAGCACTGACTTCACAGAGTTCCAAAGCCCCCTGTCCCCTGGTCCTCGGTGGGTGTGCTGACAGCTGCTGTCCCTTTGGGGTTAAATATAGTCCTGGCAGTTAGGGGACCTTGGTGTGGCGCAACTGGCCTAGCTTCTTCCTTTTCTTTGTTGGTTCATTCATTCATTCATTCGGCACTCATTTACTGAGCAGCCACGCTGGGCTCGGCCCATGCTGGGGACATGAGTCAGCTCCCAGCCTTCCCCCGGCAGAGCTCCCAGGCCAGGATCAGTGAGGTTCTCGCTGGAGCGCCAGGATGTGTGAGAGGCTGTGGAGGCCTGGAGCAGCCGGCACAGCCAGGGAACCAAGGAAGGCTCTTGGCGGTGGGAGGGGGGGGGTCAAAAGTGATTTATTTTCAATTTTATTTTTAGGGAGAGGTTAGTAATAGATACATGCAGTTTTCAGAAAAAGAAAAATGTCAAAAAGAACAAAATAGCAAATACACAGTGAAAAGTGATTTTCCCTTAAACTTGACTCCCCCTACTTCCCAGCCCAGAGACAACTCGTTGTTTCCTGGCTTTTGAAGATAATCTGTGTGTATCTGAGTTTAGGGATGACTTGTCTGTCCCCTGAAAAACACAAACATACCACGGATGGGGTCCTGCACTGTGTCTTTTTTCACAGCCTCTTATTTGAAGTATTTCAAACCCACTGAGAAGCCGAACTAGGGCGCCTGGCTGGAGCCTGCGACTCTTGATCTCGGGGTCATAAGTTTGAGCCCCACGATGGGCGTAGAGATTACTTAAAATAATAATAATAATAATGGGGCACCTGACTGGCCCAGTTGGCTGAGCGACGGACTCTTGATTTCCGCTCAGGTTGTGATCTCTCGGCTGTGAAATCGAGCCCCTCTTCCAGCTCTGCACTCGGCGGGGCACCTGCCTGTCCCTCTCCCTGTCCTCACTTGTGTGCGTGCGCGCGTCCTCTCGCACAGTCTCTGAAATAAATACATAAGATCTTTAAAGATAATAAAAATTATCGTAAAAAGCTGAACTAATAGTATGAGGAATACCCATATATCCTTTACCCAGATTCACCAGATCTTAACATTTGGCCGCATTTGGTTTACCTCTTTTATTTACCTAGACGTGTACATGTGGGGTTTGTTGCTGGTTCGTTCGAGTGTTAGTTATAGCCCTCTATCTGTCATTTCCAAGGCCTTTAGCACGCACCGCTTACATAATCAGAGCACCATGATCATGCTTAAGAAAATCGCTGTTAAAATTCCCTAATATTACCTAACATTTCCATTTTCCCAACTGTCATCAACTGATTTTTATAGCTACTATTTTTTTCCCTCTGAGCCAGAATCCAGTTCAGGATCACTCATTGAATCTCGTTGTCACTTCCCTTCTCCCTTCTTTCCAGCTTTATGGAGCTGTGACTGACGCACAGTGTTGTGTGAGTTTAAGACATACCGTGTGCGGACTTGACATCCGTGGGTGGCTAAACAGTAACCACGGTAGGCTTGGCCGACACCCGCTCACCCCCAGTAAACACCGTTTTGCTGTTGTGTCCTGTGTCCCTAGGGTCCTGTTTAATCGAGAACATCCCCCAGCCTCTGTTCATTTGTTTTGTCTTTTCTTTAAAGATTTTATTTATTTATCTGTCAGAGTCAGAGCACAAGCAGGGGGAGCAGCAGGCAGGGGGAGAGGGAGAAGCAGGCTCCCCGCTGAGCAAGGAGCCCGATATGGGACTCGATCCCAGGACCCTGGGATCACGACCTGAGCCGAAGGCAGACACTAACCCACTGAGCCACCCAGGTGTCCCATTTGTTTTGTCTTTTAAGACACTAACTTGGAGAGTCCAGGCCAGTTGTCGAGGCTGTGCCTGACGGCATCTTCCTGATTTTAGTCAGGTTGATGGGCTCTGCAGGAATCCTACCCCGAGGTCCTAGCAGGGGGCACTCAGTGTCATTTCTTTCATCATGGATGATGCTTAATTCGGTCGCACGGTTAACAAGGTATCTGCCAGGCCTACCTATTGTGCAGGGGCTGCTGCTTTCTGAGTAACTGTGGGGTGGCCCCTAGAGGCCGTGTCGCTGTCTCGTTCCCCCCAGAAGCTTTTCCTTCAGCGACTTGAACTGGCTTTTTGCCGTTTCTGCTTGCTTCGTCATATGGGTACTCTGTGCTCTCAGCACCTAAAGGTCTGTTCAGGCCCCGTCACCACTGGAACTGTCATTCCCTCTTAGGGACAGCTGGCTGTCTCTTCACTTGATGGACATAAAGATCGTCTCCCAGTCTCTCGTTGCCACAGACAAGGGTTTCGTAGGCACACGTGAAACAAGCAGTTCCTCAGCTGTGCCCCGGAGGTTGAGAGGAAGGAAGTTCCTTGGGGGTAGAGAAAAGAGAGGGAGTGGAGAGGGAAGGCCAGGCAAGAAGGTGGGAACAGCAGGCGGGACACAGGTCTGGCTGAGGTGCTGGAGAGCCAGCAAGTCCCAAAGAGTCAAGTGACTTTCCCAAGGTCACACACACAGCAGATTGGTGGCAGGGCCAGGAACAGGACTGAGAGCCCCCAACTCCCAGAACAGTGTTTCTGCACTGCCTCCCCAAAGTGGCTTGAAAGCAGGCACACGTAACCCCGAAAGGACCCCTGTGTGCCTGGCCCAGGCAGGCTCAGAGGGCCTAGGTTCACAGCAGCCCCTCCCAGCCGTTCTGGCCCTTCGTCTCTGACCTGGAGGGGCTGGGCCCCTGGCCTGCAGGAGGGAGACTGCTGAGCCACCCCGGGGCTCGAGACTTCACCGGGGAGGAGCTGTCAGAGAGAGCCCGCGGCTTGCGCTCAGCATTTCCGTGCAAAGGCAGGTCTCGCTCCTGGTGCGGGAGATGCCCACTCCAGTCTCCAGAGGCAGCCCTGGCTGCTGTGGCGTCACCACCAACCCATTGTACAGATGGAGAAATCAGGTCCTGAAGTTTTAGCCAGCAGAAGAAAGGGGAGGGGCCAGCTCCTTCCCCTGCTTTCCAAATCTAAGGTCGTCAGAGCGCAGCTCCCTGAGGAAGCCTCCCCTCCCCCGCCATGACCACTGCAGCCGGCCTTGCACCTCCTCTGGGCCCCGCTTTGCTTCTCTCCTGTCCTGTCCTCTCCGCGGCCCACGGCCCATGGCAGCTCCCGGGGCGTCTGACACCTGAGCAGGGCAGGGAGCTCATTTGAGGTGTAAACCTCGGGCGAGGCCACTTTACCTCTTTGACCTTGCTCAGGATCCCCGTCTGTAAAACGGGGGTAAGAGTAGCCTCCGTCATTAGAGGATTTGATGAGCCATAGCGTGCCAGGGACGGGGCCTGGCACAGAATAAGTGCTCAGAAAACAGGAGCTATTATTATTTGTATTATTATCATCAAGTCAGTGGGGAGGCGGCCGCCGCAGCTGCAGGCTGGGAAGGGAGTGTTTGCAAACTGACAGCCGGGAGGGTGACTAACGGTGCCACGCCCTCCCTGGTGGTGCAGTGGTGGCGAGTCTGGGGGGGGAGGGGGAGGCGTGGGGGTGTGGAAAGCCAGCAGAGCCCCTGTTCAGAAGGGCCTGAAGGTCAGGGACCCAGCCAGCCCCAGTGGAACCCTCATTCGGGTTCTGGGCTGTCCGCCCCTAACTAGCTATATGACTTCACCCAAGCCGTTCAACCTTGTGAGCCTCAGTTTCCGCTTCTATAAAACGGAGGTAAGAAGAGCTCACAGCTCACCAGTTTGTGGGCCACAAGAGTCCAGCGGGTCGTTCCCGTCCCCAACTCAGTCATGTGAATGTGTATTTGATTGGGGGGGGGGGCGGCATCTGCTCAGCCTTCTTGGGCCCCGGCCCCGGTCTCCCTGTGCAGACAGACCGCAGAGATCCACGGGCTGGCCTCCGGGGACAAGAAGCACTGTGTATCCTGGGAGAAAGGGAAGCCTTTCTGTCAGGAGAGGGGGGGGTTATGCCTGCGCCAGACCTTCTCAGTCCAGGGGTCTCATTCTACTGTGTCCACAGCCTGTGTGCAGGGCCCGCCTGTCAGGGTGAGGGATCTGAGGCTCAGAAGGGTTGAGTCATTCTTCCGAGTTGCAAACTCAACAGAGCCCGGTCGGCCTGACCAGAAGCAGGAGTGAGGCCTGGAAGGTTCTGCTGGTTCTCTCTGGTTTCTGCTCTCCTCAGCCACATGCTTCCCTGCCGAGGTCCCAGGACCAGACCCTGGTTCCTCACTTTGGTGTTGGAAGCCCTCCTGCCAACCGGCAGGGTTGACGCCCGGCGGGGACCCCTGCAGACTAGCCCCCGCCAGGAGACTGGCAGTGTGCTCAGTGTGCTCGGACGGTCAGGGTGTGCTTCCCACCCCCTCCCCTGGGCTCGCAGCCGGGCCCTTTTCTCTCAGTTGTCCCTGTCTGCCTGGCCCCCTTGCTCTGCTGTCACCCCAGCCCGGGCCACCGTACCCGCTTGCCTCCTGTCCCTAAGCTCTCCGCTCTTCAGGGCTCGGTTCTGGGGCTCCCTCCTCCAAGAAGCCGCCGAAGCCCTGCCAGTCCTTGCTCACCTCACACGCCCAGGCACACGCGCTCAAGCGTCGCCTCCCCCTGCCTGGCCTGGGGGAGGTGACATTGCAGCCTGGGCCTGGACCTTGTCGGTCCTGTCCGATGAGCCTGGGAACGGGACTCCTGGAGGGTTTCTCCTGACGCGCTATGACCGTGGAGGAGTCCGTGCCGTGTCTGAGCCTCAGCCGCCTCAGTCTCCTCTCTGTCAGCAGAGAGCAGTAGCTGCAGCCCCGCTGCTTCCCGGCGGGAGCTCAGGGGATCTGGGCTGGAGGAGGACGGCGGCAGTGGAGGGGTGCCGGGCTGGGGCCGCAGGGCGTGTGCGTGCGGGAGAGTGGCTGCTGCTCTTGGAGTGTGGCTTGGCTGGAGGTTTTTTGGAGGGGCTCCGCTTTATTGGAGTAAACCTACACACCCAAAAGTGCCCCAGTCATAAGGGTGCAGCTCAGTGGGGTACCACAAAGGGAACTCACCCCCCTTCCGGTGGTACTAACCCTTCCCGAGGGCAGTTGCCATCCCGCACCGTGGACTTGGCCAGATTTTGAACTCTATACAATATAAGTGGGATTATAGGCCTGTGCTCTTCTGTCCCGCTTCTTAGTTAATACCATTCCGGAAATCCGTCATCGTGGTTTCATTCTTCCGAGTGTTCGTGTTCGCTGCTGAGCAGGGTACCGCTCTGCGAAGCTACACGGTCTGGCCAGCTTACCCCCGGTGGGCATCTGGGCCGTGCCCACGGCAGCAGACCCCTGCCCTGTGTCCCCTTGAGTGTGTGCCTCGCAGTGGATGACTGGGCCGGGAGGTTGGCGTACATTTGACTTTAGACATTTCCCCGGGCACGTCTTTACAGGCAGCGGAACTCAGAGGCTCAGAGAGAACAAGTGACTCTCCCAGGTCATATTGCACCTTCCCCAGCTTCACAGAGCTGCCTTGGGCTCCCTTCCCCCGCAGACCACACAGCTCACATCCGGGCCTGGGGCGGGGGAGGGGAGGGCAGGGGGGCGGGGGGGGGGCACTGGTGCTGCTCCCCGCCAGAGCTTCCTTTGCCTCTGTTGGCCATTCGGTCGGCCTGGAAGGCCCCCGTGGGCCCAGGGTTGGGGACCCCTCTGTCCCTGGGGGTCCGTAGCCTTCATGCTCCCGGCTCCCCCTATCCGGTGCTCTCAGGCTGCCGAAGCTGGAGGAGAGGATGGATGGCCCTTGCCCGAGTCCCAGCTCTGGAGGCCTTCAGTGCTTGTTCATATCGCTGCAGGAAAGAAATGGGAGCCCAGTGATTGGGCGGACGGGCCTCACCCCCTCCTCGGTCTTCCCCTTCTCCCTGCAGCTCTCATGGTACCAAGTGACAGGGTGGCCTTCCTGTGACACGGGGACGCCAGATCTTCTGAGAAGATGTCAGCAATCCAGGTACCCGGGGGTAGGGGTCTAGGGCGGTTGAGTGTTCCCCCCACCTCTGGAGAGGTGCTAAGTGGGAGAGAGAATGAGGGTTTGCATCGATCTGCTCCCCTTGGCCCAACTCTGGCTTTCAACTAAGGAAGATTCAGGGTGCGCTGTTAGACCCAGGGCCCTCAAGATGAGAGTACAGATCTGGGGGCGGTGGGGGAATCTCAGCTGGAAGGCACCCAGAGTTCTTGGGGGCGGGGATGGGGGGGCGCCTCACCCTGACTCACAAAGGCCGGCCAAGAGGCTCTGACCTCAAGCGTGGGTGGGCAGGTGGACGGGGAAGGGCCCCGGGCTGCCTCCACTTGCCCACCTGTCCTGTCCTGCAGGCCGCCTGGCCATCCGGTACAGAGTGCATTGCCAAGTACAATTTCCATGGCACTGCCGAGCAGGACCTTCCCTTCTGCAAAGGAGACGTGCTCACCATTGTGGCGGTCACCAAGGTAATCGGGGGGGCCCCACATGGCCACACCTACCCTGTCCTGCCTCCGGGCATTCCCGCAGGCGACAGTGGGCCTGAGAGTGTGTCTGGGCTGCCCTCTCCACAGGACCCAAACTGGTACAAAGCCAAGAACAAGGTGGGCCGTGAGGGTATCATCCCAGCCAACTACGTCCAGAAGCGGGAGGGCGTGAAGGCCGGCACCAAGCTCAGCCTCATGCCGTGAGTACCACCAGGACTGCCCAGGAGTGGTCAGGGTCTGCGGTGTGGGGAGGGAGGAGGATGGGAAGCCCTGGTTCCCCTAGAGGAGTCAGGGAAACAGAGAGGCCGGAGTATGGGTTGGAAGGCTTTTCGAGATGAGGGGAAGGGCTTGGGTGCTTGACCTCAGAGGTAGGGGGTGGCCTGGGAGGACCGGAGGAGGAAGTGTGCGAAGCAGGAGGCGAGGGCCTCCGATGCGTGGCCGAGCCATTGGGGGCCGTGGCGAGGGGCCGGCCAGAGGGAGCGCCTCAGAGAGTGGAGCCTGGCGGACGCGTGGGGGGTTGGTGCCCTCGAGCCGCCGTGAGCCGTGGCCTGGCCTCCCCCCAGCTGGTTCCACGGCAAGATCACACGGGAGCAGGCAGAGCGGCTTCTGTGCCCACCGGAGACGGGCCTATTCCTGGTGCGGGAGAGCACCAACTACCCCGGGGACTACACACTGTGCGTGAGCTGCGACGGCAAGGTGGAGCACTACCGCATCATGTACCACGCCAGCAAGCTCAGCATCGACGAGGAGGTGTACTTCGAGAACCTCATGCAGCTGGTCGAGGTGAGCCGGGCCCGCCTTCCGGCTCCGTCCCACCTCTCCTGCGCGTCCCCCGCCTTGACGAAGCTCCTGTTCCGTGCCAGGGTTGCCCTCTGACCCCCACAGTGCCGCCACAGGGAGAGCGGCACTGTCCCCATGTCACAGGCCGGCAGACAAAGGTTCAGAGCATTGCAGGGACCAACCGCCGGTCACACAGCTGTCAGTTGGCGGCATCAGGACTAGAAGCTGCGTCTGGCCAATCCCAGGGCTAGGCCCCCTTCTGGGCCCGCAGGACTCCATGCCCACGTGTGTGCACAGAAGCCCGTCCTCCCGAGCTGCGCCCCAGTGGCCAGGGGCTCCCGGGTTCCCGTACCCGCACCGATGTGCCCACGTGGCCCTGAAGCTCCCAAGGCCAGTGCTGCCAGGCCTGTTGAGGCCACAGCTGGCTTTCAGGAGCCCCAGCGCCCCCCGCCTCCTCCCCCCGACACCTCCTGAGGCTGGGGAGGGTCCTGGGCACATCTGGACTGAGTCAGTCTTTGCCTTCTGCGTCGGGATGCTGGTGAGGCCCGAGGCCCGGAGTGGTAGCAACAGCCCGGTGACTGTCCAGCATCGGGATGTGACTGGAAAGTGGGTCACCAATCTGAGTCTGGGGCCTCCCTAATCCTTCCCCAGCATCGGGAAGTGAGAAGCCCTCCTCCCAACCCACAGCGAGTCCAGGCTGGGTGGGCTCGGCCTGCACCGCCCTCTGGCGGCTAGAGCCGGGCAGCGCATGCGAGCGGCCAGCGGCCCTCAGTGCCGGCCCTCAGTGCCTGCCTGCCCTCGCAGCACTACACCTCCGACGCAGACGGACTCTGTACGCGGCTCATCAAGCCGAAGGTCATGGAGGGCACAGTGGCAGCCCAGGATGAGTTCTTCCGCAGTGAGTGCCATCCCCACCCCCAGTCCTCACTTGCCTCCCCGGGGGCCTCCTGCCACCCAGGCTCCCTGGCACTGCCCCTGTCCCGGAGGCTCTGGAGACCTCCAGGGAGCGCCACACGCACAGTCCGGGCTGTGTCCGCTGTGACCCCTGCTCTGGCTTCACCCCTCACTGACACCCCCTCCCCCCGCCAGGCGGCTGGGCACTGAACATGAAGGACCTGAAGCTGCTGCAGACCATTGGGAAGGGGGAGTTTGGAGGTGAGCGGGAGGGGGTGGCAGCCCTGGGAGGGCTGAGGGCCTGTGGAGAGTCCAGGGGACAACCTCCGTCCCTCCTTCCCCAGATGTGATGCTGGGTGATTACCGAGGGAACAAAGTTGCTGTCAAGTGCATTAAAAATGACGCCACTGCCCAGGCCTTCCTGGCTGAAGCCTCTGTCATGACGTGAGCCGGGGCCGAGGGTGGGTGCGGAGGTCACCCTGGGACAGGGAGGAGATGGGGAGGCTCGTCAGGCTCTGACCGCCCGCCTCCTGCCCCAGGCAACTTCGGCATAGCAACCTGGTACAGCTCCTGGGCGTGATCGTGGAGGAGAAAGGCGGGCTCTACATCGTCACTGAGTACATGGCCAAGGTGTGCACCTGCCCCGAGGGCCCGCCCCCATCCTGGATCTGAGCTCCCGGGTTTTCCAGCTGTCCCAGGCCCCTCCCTGCGTCCTCAGGCCCCTGCTCCCTCCAGCCCCTCTCTCTCCAACTGAGCTCTGAAGTCAGCATCTGTCCTGCCTTGTCATTTATTCCCTGTGACAAGTTGAGTAGCTTGCCAAGCCTCAATTTCCCATCTGGGAAATGGAGATAGTGTCAGAGTTTACCCTAGAGATTTATGAGATTTAAGGGCGAACGCATGAGAAGTGCTGAGCGCGGCCGCCGGCTCGTAGCACCTAGTACCCATTCGGCAGTGGGTCCCGGCCTCTCTGCTCCTCCCTCCCCTCGGGTGGCCCCCACGTGTTCATCCAGCCCCCGCCCATGATTCCAGAGGGCTGGAGGGCCAGTGTGACCTGTGGGGCCGGTTGGTCTGTCTGTCCTGCCCCAGGGGAGCCTGGTGGACTACCTGCGGTCGAGGGGTCGGTCAGTGCTGGGCGGAGACTGTCTCCTCAAGTTCTCGCTGTGAGTGACGCGGCACCCTTTGGGGGGGACCCTGCCTGCTGCGGGAGCCGTGTCTGAGGGCACGCGTGTCCGGCTCTCTCCCAGAGATGTCTGTGAGGCCATGGAATATCTGGAGGGCAACAACTTCGTGCACCGGGATCTGGCCGCCCGCAATGTGCTGGTGTCCGAGGACAACGTGGCCAAGGTCAGTGACTTCGGCCTCACCAAGGAGGCCTCCAGCACGCAGGACACGGGCAAGCTGCCAGTCAAGTGGACAGCCCCGGAGGCCCTCAGAGAGAAGGTGAAACGGGCCTCTCCCCAGAGCCTGAGGAGTGGGAGGTGGGGGTCCTGGGTTCCCAGTCCCCAGCTCCCAGGGTCTGACACTACTCCTCCCACCCGCATGGCAGAAATTCTCCACCAAGTCTGACGTGTGGAGTTTCGGAATCCTTCTCTGGGAAATCTACTCCTTTGGGCGAGTGCCTTATCCAAGAATCGTGAGTCGGGCGCTGGGGCCGGGGCCGGGGCTGGGGCATGGCTGGGGCAGAGGGTGAGGCTTCTGGAGCACGGGGGTGGGGGGACCGGAGAGGGAGCTTTTCTGGGCCCTGCCTTCCGATCTCAGCCGATCTCAGCCGCAGAGCCGCCCTCAGGAACTTCCTCCCTGGCCTGGCTGTGAGGCCCGGGTCTGAAGGGGATCCCTGAAGCTGAGTCGGGGTCCCCTGGGGGGTCAGGCCCTGCACGGACTGACCCCTCCCGCCTGCCCGCAGCCCCTGAAGGACGTCGTCCCTCGGGTGGAGAAGGGCTACAAGATGGACGCCCCCGACGGCTGCCCGCCTGCGGTCTACGAGGTCATGAAGAACTGCTGGCACCTGGATGCCACCGCGCGGCCCTCCTTCCTGCAGCTGCGGGAGCAGCTCGAGCACATCAAAACCCACGAGCTGCACCTGTGACCGCCAGGCCCCGCGCCCCCGGAGCCAGAGTCGTGGGCCTGCAGGGACTGAACCTGGAGAGATTGTGGGCCTGGTGCCCCCACTTGCTGGGCCCGAGCCTGAACTGAGCCCAGCGGGCCAGTGGGCCTCTTTCCTCTGCCCCAGCCTGTGCCCCCTCTGGCCCCCCAGAGACCCCGCCTAGGCCTGGCACCTTTTCTCATGGACCCACCTGTGGGGCTTCGGGAGCCCCGCCAAAGGGCCAACAAGGGAGGAGGCTGGGGAGCGTGAGGCAGATGTCCCCTGCCATGGTCAGGCGTCCCCTGGCCTCCCATTTCTCGCCTTCTTAGAGTTTTATTCCTTTCCTTTTTTGAGATTTTTCTCCCGTGTGTTTATTTTTTATTATTTTTCAAGATAAGGAGAAAGAAAGTACCCAGCAAATGGGCATTTTACGAGAAGTACGAATCTTATTTTTCCTGTCCTGCCCACCAGGGTTGGGGAGACTAGGCCCCTCTCTAGGGACCCATCACCCCAGCCTTGTTCCCCATTCCGTGTTCCGTGTCCCGTGTCGCCTCGGTCGCCCCGTGTTTGCGCTTGACCATGTCGCACTGTTTGCATGCGCCCGAGGCAGACGTCTGTCAGGGGCTTGGAGTTCATTCGTGTGCCGCTGCCGCCCACCCACCTGCCTTGTGAGATGGAATCGTAATAAACCACTCCATGAGGACACCGCTGCCCAGCCTCGGCGCTTCCTCCGCCGAGCCTGCCTGTCCCACCCGGCCCCCTGTCCCCGTGCCATCTTGTCCATCCCCCTGTCTCTGTGAGTGGGGCTGTGCTTGCCCTGGGAGTGGGGGGCGGGGGGAGCACGGCCGGGAGATGTAGCCGCCGCTTTGTGTCAGCTGCACGAGCGAGTGTCCTGTGTCTGCCGTGGGGGGGCCCTCACCACCCGCCCTCCCCCACCGTCCTGGTGGGGCCTGGGCCGGGTGGCCGTCCTGAGCTTGGGAGCCCGCCCGCAGGGTCACGTCTGTGGGCCCCAGCTGCCTGCCCTGCCACGTTGCTCAAGCTGACTGCGCAAGGAGGGCTGGAGCCAAGGATGGGGAAGGCAGCCAAGCCCGGCCAGATGGAAGCAGGGTGCCCCGGTTGGAGGCAAGATAAATGTCTCATGCCTCAGAGAAGGTGCTGCCCCTGGAGGGGGAGGGAGGGGGAGGCTCTGAGCTGCTGGCGGTTCTCACGGTTCACCCCAGATGGAAGAGCGCCGCGGCCTCCCAGTGCGTGCCCAGCCCCATGCCTGAGGATACAGAGGTGGAGGGCCTTCCCCACCCCACCTTGGGGGCCACAAATGGAGAATGAGGACCAGCCGTGGCATGTTCTCCCCTCACTCAGGTTGCCCAGGGTCGCAGAAGCTGTAAAGATTGGGGGAGGCCCATTTCATTCACGGAGACAGGCACCAGTGGGGTGGGGGGGGTCCCCTCGTCCAGTTGCAGCTCTGACCCGGTCCCAGCCAGCGGGGCCTGAAGTCCAGGGAGGTCTGAACTTCGCTGTGTGTCTCATGTCTGTGCCTCAGCCCCCTGCAGCCCAGCCGCTGGTGTCCCCCCCACGCCAGCCCCAGCCCAGAGCAGCAGCCTCCTCACCTCCCCCAATCCATCCCCTCTGCACGTCGCCAGCCTCATTTTTCCAAGACCAGACCATTCATTCAATAGGAGATATTTGAATAGCTGCTTTGTGCTAGGACTGGGGCTCAGCAGCAAAACAGACCTTGTGGAGTTTCCATTCGGGAGGACAATCACACAGACAACTACAAACTGAAAAGTGCTATGGAAAAAAAAGTGACGTGGGAATCGGATTTCGTCTGTAGGTCAGGGAGGACTTCCTGTAAGAGGCAGCATGTAAGCTGAGATCAGAAGGGTGAACAGGAGGTGTGGGGGTTGGGCAGCAGCATTCCAGGAAGAGATGCTGGGACTGGAGGGAGGCAGCTTGTTCCAAGGTCTCTAGAAAGATGGTGAAGCTACGCAGGGAGCCTTGAGGCGGAGAGGGGGGAGGCTGGAGCAAGGGTTGGCTTTTGTCACCTGGAGAGCCATGAGGTGCCAGTGACAGGTTCTGAGCAGGAAGATATCTTTGAAACAATCGCCCGGGCTACTGGTGGGGAAGTTCCAGGGAGCACAGGAAAGACTGATGAGTGTAAGAGGGGATGGCAGGAGTGGACAGCCTCCAGACGGACGGGAGAAGCAGCTGAGTGAGTTTGCCAATGGCTTCATGACATAGGTGAAGAGGGACAAGCCAGCAGGTCCTTTCTTCCCAGAAGACCGGAGCTTGCCCCTGGGGTTAGCCACGGGGAGGCTGCTGGTGACTTTAGCCGTCCCTGAGTTTGCAGGGGTGCAGATTCCAAGGCTGGCTAGGCGGTGTGAGTGATGCGGGAAGGTCGCCAGTCTTGGGAGACTGAGCTGTAAAAAGAGGAAAGAGGATGAGTTAGGGGATTTGAAGGCGGCAGAGGCGTGAGCAAATCTGATGCCAAAGGAAGGACGTTTATCTGCAGGCTGGGTCGATGTGCTGAGGGGACAGAAAACATAGAGGTGCGGGAATGGCAGCAACTGAAGGGGGAGCCTTCCTTAGAGCAGGAGGGGTGGCTGGACGCCCGCCAGAGCACAGGGGGTGCGCCTGCAGTGGGAGCCAGCACCCGGGGAGAGGGAGCCACAGCAGCGCCCCGGCGACGGTCATGGTCGGACCCGGGGAGCCCTGATTCAGAGTTTGCTGACATCTGTGGCGGACTCTCGCCTTGGCCAATGTCAAGCCACCAGTCTGACTTCACTGACAGGGCATTTTGACAATTGACTCGTGTTCAGAGCCCTGCGGTGGTGCGTGGCCGTGGGATGGGGACAGAGAACGGGCGGGGGCCGGTGGACAGAGACCTGCAGGCCTGCAGGCCCAGGTACCCGGGTGCTCCCGGTCTTTCCACCTGGTGGCACGCGAGCCCGTCCCATTCCTTCCTTCCATTCTCTCACTTGGCCTATGGCTTTTTTTGTTCCCTCCTTTCTTTTCTTTCATTCTTCTGCCATGTGCTGGCCGCTGGCTTAGCATAGACGAGCAAGACGGAGTTCTTACCCTCACGGAGCTCATGACTAATGGGGATCCCACTCAGGCTCAGCTTGGTGTCCGGAAATCTGGTGAGGTGGAGGGGGCAGGAGGCGCACATCTGGAGGTCGGGCAGGGACAGAGAACGGGGCGGTTCTGACAACGGAAGGGCACTGCCAGGGCAAAGGTGCTGGGGGGCCCTAGCCTGGTGCAGCAGCTGGGCCTCGGGCGCCAATGGGGGGCTTTCAGGAGCGAGCGAGGCTGGAGAGAAAGCAGGGCCCAGACCCCACGCAGCTCTGCAGATCCCATGAGTTTAACTTCGCACAAAAATGACCAGGAGCAATTGAAGTGGTCAGGACCAAGGAGTGATGTGGTCAGATCTGCATTTTAGAAAAATAATTCTGGCTACAATCCAGCCCTGGGGGTGGGAGTGTCCGCAGCGGAGACGGGAGACAGTGCGGAGGCGGCAGCTGGCCAGGCAGGAGGTGACTGGCGGCGGCCCCGGGCTGGGGACGTCATCGGAGGTGGAGAGGAAGGTGAATGCAGTTAACATTCTACTGATCCGAGCGCTCACTACCGGCCAGGCCCTATTCTCAAGACCGTAGAGGTATCATCTCATGTCCCCCCTCCAATCAACTGCTGGAGATTCACGCTAAAGAAACAGACTTGGCGATCAGAGGATCAGGCACGGCGGTCTAGGAGTAGCAAGAGGAGATTGCAGAGGCAGCTCTGATTTGACCAGGAGGGGAAGGGGCTGCCATCCCTGAGACCCTAGCCTAGGACAAGGAAGGACCAGAGATTGGAGAACAGGAGTTCAGGATGGGTGTGTTGTCTGGGGGCCTTCGGGACATCCAGGTAGAGATGTCCCCTGCAGGGTTAGGCATTCAGGCCTACAGCTCCAGGAGAAGCCTGCTTGACAGCAGAGGTTTGGGGATCATGAGCAGAGCGATGGCGCTGGAGGCTGTGGGCTTGGGCGAACTTGGCCGGGAGGCGTGGAGAGAGCAAGGAGAGGCACAAGCACAAGGAGTCCCAGTGTGAGGGGCAGGGGAGGGAGGGCGGTGGCAAAGGGGCAGCTAAGGCCTCCTGGAGCAAGCGGGGGAGGGGGAGGAGGAAGTGGATGTTCTGCCTCCTTCCACAAGGCAGAGACAGGTGGAGAAGCATCCACTAGAAGCAAAGAACAGGGTCATTGTCAGGCCTTGCTGAGCGGTTGTCATGGGGCAGAGGGGGCAGGAGCAGGAAGGACTGAGTGGCAGGCGAGGGAGCCAGGCCACACCGGGGCCCGCCTTTCTACAACGTGGCCATGGCCGTGAAGGTGAGGCGGACGGCGGGTGGAGGTGGCTGAGGGCTTACTGTTGAGAAATGAAGGTTTCCTTTTAGCGTGTCCTAAAATTTTCCACTTACTGCCTTGATTTTAATTAATTTGTAGAGCTTCAGTAACTTAATCCTACTGGGAACTTACAAAGTACAGTGAAACTTCAGCTAGCCCAAATTCTTGGCAAATGAGCCAGCCACTCTGGAAAATGAGCATTTATTTGAGTGAAAATATTTGAAATATAGGGTTTCTTTTTTTAAACGTTTTTAGTATGGAAATAATCACATAAACATATGCAGTAGAGAGAAGATTAATGAACGCCCACATCCTCACCATCCAACTTGAATAGCAGCTGCAAACCAATCCTGTGCCCTCCGTGCTCCCTTCCCCCCCGCCCCAAGCTCTGAGTTCTGGGACCCTTGGAAGCAGAGATCCTAGACGTGGTGTCAATTCATTAGTACAGCTTTCCTACATTTCTCTAAAAGACAGAACACTTTTTTTTTTTAAGATTTTATTTCTTTATTTGACAGAGACACAGCGAGAGAGGGAACACAAGCAGGGGGAGTGGGAGAGGGAGAAGCAGGAGCCCCATGCGAGACTCAATCCCAGGACCCTGGAATCACAACCCGAGCCGAAGGCAGATGCTCAACAACTGAGCCACCCAGGCACCCCCAAAAACACGTAACCGCAATACCATTATTACTCCTAAAATCTTTAAAATAATTCCATATTTTAATCAAGTATTCACTGTTCAGATTTCCCCTAACAGTCTCATTTTTCCTTAGTCGGTTGGCTAAAATGAGGCTCAAAACAAGGTCCACACGTTGCATTTATTTGCTCTGTCTGTTAGGACTCCCTTTCTTTTCTTCATGTAATTCATGTGTGGCAGAAACCGGGCTACTTGGAGGCATGAGTGTCGGGAATGTGGGACTGAGCTAAGCGCCCCAGCGGAGCGAGCGGGACAGGGAAGGCTGGGGATGGGAGTGGGGATGATGGCCAGGCCGTCCAGACGGTTGAGGACACCTCTCTGCGGGAAGGAGGCAGGAGGTGGAGGCCCTGAGCAAGCGGAGAGGCCAGGGCTGCTGGGGGCCGGGACCTGTCCTTGTGATCCCTGATGCCTCACGGCTGCCAGAGCTGATGGAAGGTGGGAAGATGGGTTGAGTCTGGGAACAGGGGCAGAACAGGGTAGGCGAGAGGTCAGGGGTCAGGCTGGAGATGCGGGAGGGGCTGGCCCTGGGGTCAGGCCTAGAAGGAACAGGATGTCTGTGTCAGGGATGAAGGGATGACGGTGCCAGAAAGCAGCTCCTCCCCACCTGGCCTGGGCCCCGGAGCCCCTCCCCGGCCTCCCAGGCTCAGCTCCTCCCAGGGGCCCGGACACCAGATCCCTTCACAATGCTGGTGGTCGGCGGCCCAGAGCCCTTGCTCTGCCTTCTCCTCCTCCGGCTCCTTGGCCCCCACAGCCCTGTGGGGGCCAGTCCTCCTCAGAGAAGGTTTGAGTATAAGCTCAGCTTCAAAGGACCGAGACTGGCGGTGCCCGGGGCAGGAATACCCTTCTGGAGTCATCATGGAGGTGAGGGGGGGGTGGGGACCCTCTGGAGAGGCGGGCCAGCTCTAGGTGGCTGTGCCTCGGGGCGGGGGGGGGGGGCTGCCGAAACCAGCTGCTGTCCAAGGCGGGGCCCAGTCTCCGTTTCTCCTCTCTGTCTCTCTCTTTCTCTGCCCTAGGACTTCCCTCTTCTCCTTTTGCCTCTCCTTGGACCCCCTCGTCTTCCTCTGCCTGTTGGACCCGTAAGCACACACGCCGTGGCTCACATGCTGAGTCCCAGACACACAGACGCAAGGGCAACTTGGACCAGCACCCGCCTCCCTGTCCCTTCTCCCTGCTCCTTGCCGCCAGGCCCGTGGCTGTCCATGAGAACTGGGGGCCGCTGGAGGGAGGCACCCTCGTGGCCAGCTGTCTTGCCAGAGAGGGCACCAGCTCTGCCCTGTGTGTGTGTCGGGCGGAAGCGGGCATGAGAGCATCCATCATAGCTTCAGAAACTTCCAAGCCCAGGCCTACACAGTTTGTCTTCTACTTGATCTCATTCAAAAGGATTTTTTTTTCCCCAACGCAGGGCTCAATCTCACAACCCTGAGATCATGACCTGAGCCGAAATTAAGAGTCGGACGCTTAACTCACCAGGTACCTGTCAAAAAGGCTTTCCGAGGACTTACAAGGACCCCTGTAGTCCCGAGGAGCTTAAATTAGGATGAACAAGACTCAGGGTTAAGGCTGAGGCAGGAGATGAGTCCCGGAACGTGGCTTGTCACCCAAACAGGCTGTGTGGTCTGCCCACCCTTCGGAGTTGGGCCATGGATCTGGTTCAGAGCCACCTAGCAGGCAGAGCAAAGAGGGAAAGCAGATCCATCAGATCCATTATGTACTTCTGTGTCTGTGCGATGGAAGCTCGGAGAAAGGGCATGATTCCTGACTGAGACCAGAACAAATATCCCTTTAGATGACAGGCCCGGTCAGAAGGGTCTTTGGCCCAGTCTTCCCTCACGGAGGCATGGGAGGTAAACAAGGGAAGGGGCCAATTCTGACAGCACCAAGCCAGGCCCTGCCTCGGGCCTACGATGGCAGGGCCTGTACCACACTCCCTGCTCTGGGCCCGTTTGAGTCTGGAGGCTCCCAGACTCTATGGGGGAGCTGAGGCGCATTCTCCAAGATATGGTGATATGCGTCCTGTCCACTCGTGCATTCCCTCATCCTTTCGTCAGATTTCCCCCACCATGGCCCTCTGTGCCCGGCCCAGAGACCCAGGGCTGTCAGCCTCAAGGAGCCACAGTTTGGGGCGAGGTCTCACGGACAAGCCACGTAAAGCTGAATGCATTAGTGTCCTACACGGCAGACCATCCTTGCCTCCTGCGTCACTTCAGAGGCAGTGGGGCTTCTAAGGGCCCCCAGGACATCTGGCCTTGCCGCCTCCGAGCCTCCCTGCCCCCAGCCCTGGCCTTGCTGAGCAAACAGCCCTGGATTAGCCGTCTCCGGAAAGTCCTGGCAAGGCCTGGGCCTTGGGCCAGGTTCCAGGCTGGCAGGCTGGAGGGGTGGGGAACCAGCTGGGGTGAGGCCTCTGATCTCCCTACCCCTGATTCCTGCCAAGCCTGCCTCAGTTTCTCTCCCGTTTTCCTCCTCCTCCCAGATAGGCCTCCCCCCTAGCCACAGCCACTGAGAATTCACACACACACACACACACACTGCATCCACATACACTCCATCCTCCACCCTTTCCTCACGGTCCTGCCAGCCAGGTCCCACCTTTGCTTTCCTGCTTTCCCTGAGGTCCTCCCCCTCCAGGAAGCCCCCGGCCTCATCTGGCCACGGTGGAGTCTCTGCATGCTTCCACAGCCTGGAGTCCTGAACCCCAGCGCGGCTTCTCTCGCGAAGCCCTCTGCTGTGTCCCCTGGCCTCGGGCACACCCTTTTCCTTCCCAGGGCCTGTTTGCTCACCTGAGCCACGGGCAGGGGTGACACACATCTCTCCCGTGGTAGAAAAAGCTGACGCTTGAACAACACGGGGGTTAGGGGAGCCGAGCCCACACTCAGCACAAAATTAGGGTATAACTTACGACGCCCCCAAAACTTAACTGTTCATAGCTTGACCAGAAGCCTTACGGATACCCAGACGGTCAAGTAACACGTATTTTGTATGTTGTATGTATTCTATACCGGATTCTTATAAAAAGGTAAGCCAGAGAGAAGAAAGTGTTATCAAGAAAATCATAAAAAAGACGGGAGCCCGGGCAGCTAATTCGGTTAAGCACCTGACTCTTGGTTTGGGCTCAGGTCACAATCTCGGGGTCCTGGGATCAGGTTCCACACAGTCTGCTGTGTGTGTGGAGTCTGCTCGAGATTCTTTCCCGCCCTCCCTTTCCCTTCCCCTCTGCTCCTTCCCCTGCTCACGCTCGTGCTCTCTCACGCTCTCTCTCTCTAAAAAAATAAATTAAAAAAAGAAGAAAAAAGAAAATTATAAAGAAGACAAAATACATTTACAGTATCATACTGTATTTATCGAAAACATTCGTGTATAAGTGGACCCGCACCATACACGGGCCAGGTTGTTCAAGGGTCAGTCGTACTTGGAATCCCATGGAGCGGAGTGTTAATCCACTTAGTTCCTTAACTTTCTGAGCCTCAGTTTCCTCGTGTAAACGGGGTCTTTACAAAGCGGGCCGTACAGATTTGTGGGGAGGCTTGCGGGAGAAGTCAGGTAAAGCACCCCCCGTGGGTCTGGCGTCCGTTGCCCTCCCCTGGCAAAGCTCCCCCCCCCCCACCCCGGCTGTGCTGGGCTCCAGCTCCCCCTTCCTCAGTGGGTCCCCGTGTCCAACAGCTGGCCTGTTGTTTACTGGCAGGCCTTGCTGTTCCCTCCTTCCCCCGCCACCTCAACTGGGGTCCCAGCCCAGGCCAGAGAGACAATGATGGGGGAAGCAGGGACGGTGGGGCCCCGGGCCTGAGCTGCCCTGGTCCACAGACGCCATACTCGGCCTGGAGGAAGTGCGGCTGGTCCCGTCCATGCAGAACCGCAGCGGCGCCGTGTGGAGCAGGGTCCCCGTCCTCTTCTCCGCCTGGGAGGTGGAGGTGCAGATGAGGGTGACCGGGCCGGGGCGCCGGGGAGCCCAGGGCGTGGTGAGTGGCCCCAACCAGGGCCCGGCAGAGGGGGTGAGGCAGGGAGACGGGTGGTGAGCCCGCGGGACCCCCGGGGGCTGAGCCGCTGGGGACCCGCAGGCCGTGTGGTACACTCGGGACAGGGGCCAAGTAGGCTCCGTCCTGGAGGGGTCGACCTCGTGGGACGGCATCGGGATCCTGTTCGACTCCTCGGCCCAGGACACCCAGGTGAGTAGTGATCTCCCGCCGTCCCCCATCCACACTGTCCCCTTCCCCGCATGCCCATGGCTCAGGCTGCTGTCCCCTCCCATGCAGAACAGCCCTGCCATCCGCGTGCTGGCCAGCGATGGGCACACTCACTACGAGGCGCGTGGGTAAGGGCCTGTCCGGACGGACCCCTGCCCCTCTCCTGGCCCCACGAGGGCCTCAGCGGTTACCCACACTGCTGACTTGGGCCCCTGCCCCAGCCTCTGACAGGGACCCCCCACCCCCACCCCACCAGGGCTGTCCCCTCCCCGCGGGCCTCTTCTCTGAGCTGCTGCCTGCTGCCCCGAACTCCCTCCCGCTGGGTCCCAGCCGGGCCCAGGAACTGCCCCAGCGAGTCCTCCTAGTCAACCTAACAGCCCCTGCTTGGGGGTGCGGGGCGTGAAGGGACACAGGGTGGAGCCTGTGCCGAGCGCCGTCACTCACATCTTACCTGGTCAGCAACACTCGGGAGAAGGGGGCATTATTAGTCCCCAGCTACAGGCAAGGACGTTGAGGCCCAGAGAGGTAGAGTGACTTGCCCGAAGTCACACAGCTGTGTGCAGAGCTGAGATTTGAAGCCAGATGACCCACGCCCTGCCCTTCTGCCAGCTGCCTGCCGGCCAGCGCCTTCCCTTTCTCCCGGATGACGTGGCTGCCCTTCCCACCCAGGCCTGGCTGCCTCTTCAGTGTCTCTCAGCAAACATCCCTTAGCTCATAACAATTAGAATAATTGCTAGTGTTTATGGAGCAAAGCTTACCTGTGTGCCGGGCGCAGCGCCAAGCACTTTGCACTCGCTGTCTTAGTTAACCCTCATAACAATGTTATGAGGTAGTTTCAATTATTATCCTCATTTTAAAGACGGGGCAACTCAGGTCTGGAGGGACCTGGTAATTTGCCCAAGGTCACACGGGCCGCTGCTCAGAGCTGTGGCTTCTCCCGGCTCTGTGCCGCGTCCCTCTCGACTGACGGCGGCAGTGCCCGGCGCACTGGTCTGTGCCCCTCTGGGCCCAGAGGAACTCGGGACCTCTCGGGCCCACAGAACTCATCTCGTGCTGCCCGCCCTGAGTCTGTCCTGCTGCTTCGAGCTTGGAGAAGCCTTCCCAGAGGTGCAGGGGGCGTGGAGGTTAAGGGAGGGACAATGGGAGGATGCGGTGGGCCTGGGGGACCTAGGGCGCCCCAGGCTCTGTCCCCCGAGGGAAGAGTCACAGGAAGGCCTCTTCTGTAAAGTCCGAGTCGCAGCACTCTGCCAGGCTCCTCACTCTCTCCTACTAAAGAAGCACACTACAGCAAGGGAGACTCAAGCTAGACCACAGGGACACGTCCCGTCCCGGGTCACCCAGTGGGGAGGGTGGGGGTGCGGCTCCTGGGACCACCCCCTCAACCCCTGCCCCGGGCCGGGCTGGATTCCAAGTGCCCACAGGGACGGAGCCAGCGGGGAACTGGGCGCCTGCCACCGGGACTTCCGAAACCTGCCGTACCCCTTCAGAGCGCGGATCACCTACTGGGGGCGGCGGCTGCGCGTGAGTAGTCCCTCCTGCTCTTGCAGGTTCTCTGGGCAGGGAGGGGCCGACCGTAGGGCTCAGAGCTACAGAGCTGCTGTGTGCGCACCCATGACCCCAGCAGACCGGTGCCCATGACACCACGCAGGGTCCCTGACACAGAGGAGCGGCTCTCTCATCCCTGCACAGACCGCTAACTCCCAGAGCACACACTTAGGGGGGCTAGCGCGAGACCAGATGAGCGTGTCCCTCCTCGCCATTCTGACACCGGGCCCTGCGGCTGCCTCTACAACCAGGGCAGCCAGTGGATCAGAGGTGGGGACGAAGCCCGGTGCCCGGGTCGGGGGGTTCCATGTGCAAGGGGCTCAGTCCTCTGTGACCTTCAGGTGTCCCTGAACAGTGGCCTCGCTCCCAACGACCTGGAGGAAGTCTGCGTTGACACAGGGCCCCTGCTTTTGGCTCCTGGAGGTTTCTTTGGGGTCTCGGCAACCACCGGCACCCTGGCAGGTAAGGGCAGGTAAGAGCAGAGGAGTGGTACCTGATGACCCATGACCCACCCTGAGCACACCCTCTAAGGAGCTCTGGGTGTGGGCCAGCCGCTTCCTCTCTATGTGGCCTGGGGAGTCATGCACGAGCCCTCTCTGGGCCTCTGTTACCATCAGGAAGCTCATGTCTGCCTTGCAGAGCTGCCGAAAGTCTCAAATAGAATAAAGCACAAGAAGTCTTTATTCCAGGGATGGCCCCATGGGTGCCCCTAGCTGGGAACTGTGGGGCAAGTGGAAGGGGGGCCGCCACGAGGGACATTTAGGGGACTGGAGCTAAAGGATGTAACATCATGAAGAGTCCACGGAGGGAGCCACAACTGGAAATCAGGGTGCAATCTGAGAGTGGGAGTTCTTGAAGACCAGGACTTTGGTCTTTAGACTCTAGGCACTAGGGAGCCATGGAAGGTTTGTGAGGAGGAGAGTGACACAGTCGGAGCCATGCTGAGGAGGCGGCCATTGCATGGTTGCTTCTGCCAGTAGCAGCCATGCTCTGGGGCCCGAGGGTGTCACTCAGTCTGTTGCGCTGGCTCTAGCCACTCACCAAGGACACATCTTCGGCTCTGTGTGTGGGTCAACCCTCAGAGCCCCCCCCCCATCTGCTTGTCTGACCCTCACCCATTTCCTATGAAGTGAGCAAGACGAGGGCTAGAGCTGGCCCAAGTCACCCAGATCTCCTGCCTGCCTGGAATTAATGGAGCCTGGGGAGGGGGAGGGCTGAGTAAGTGGGCAGCTGGGGGGACGGGTCGTCTTACCTTCCCTTCTCTCCCCCCTTTCCAGATGACCATGACATCCTGTCCTTCCTGACCTTCAGTCTGAGTGAGCCGGGTCTGAAGGTGATGCCAGCCCTGGGCCGGCCTTCAGGGGAGAGCTGGGGGAACCCCCAGACCTCTGGGACCCCTCCCCACCCCAGATGCTTCTGCTCACGTCACGTGCAGTCAGTCCTGTCATTCCAGCCTTTATCTCTACTGCTATCTACCCATCTCTCTGAGTTCTGCTCAGGCCAGGCCTTGTTCTGGGCAGTGCTGGGGGCCAGAGGTGACCTAGAGCTAGGCCCTGTCCCAGAGCACATCCCCAGCTGGCTGGGAGCTGTGGGAGCACGGAAGAAGGGTCCCGACCCGCCAGGGGGAGCAGGGAAGGCCACCTGGAAGAGACGAACTTGAAAGGGCAGGGAGAGGTAGCTGAGTGGAGGAGCAGCGGGGACAAAGGTCTGAGTCCTGAGAGAGCTGCTGGGGCCCAGGCCGCAGCAGGAGGGAAGGGTGTGGGGATCGGCAGCAGCGGAGCGGGACAGAGACCACAGGGCCTGGTGGCTGAGCCGAGGGAGACCCAGCTGGGGTGCTCCACGAGGAGAACTGGAGGGCCTGTGGGAACGCTCCCATCACCCGCCGATCTCCCATGGGTTTCAGGCCTGAGTTTTGTCTTCGTTTTCCAGCCTCCCCCACAGCCCTTTCTGGAGATGGAGGAGCTCCGGCTGGCGAGGCAGCTGGAAGGGCTTCAGGCAAGGCTGGCCCTGGGCACCAGGGAGGACGTGATTCCACAGCTGAGCTCCGAAGTCCAGGAAGAAGGTGAGGAGCAGGCAGGTGGGGCAGGGGCCCATTCTAGCGTCACGGGGTCCTCTTCCCTTCGAACCAGGAGTCTTTGAACTAATGGGGAGATGAAGGTCTGAGGAGGCCATATCTAGGAGACCCTGGGTCCCATGTACTCTGTCCTATCCCCACCCCACCACCCAGACATAGCTTTCCAGGGGAGAGTCTTGGAGGCAGAAGCCATGCCTTTCTGCTCCCCTTCTCCAAGGAGCCCCCAAAAGATAGGATCTTCTACCCTGCCCCAGCTCTGCCCCAATCTCCAGGGGAAAGAAGCTTTGGCCTGGAGGAGACGCTGGGCAGACACCGCCAGATCCTACAGGCTCTCCAGAGTCTGTCTGAACAGTTGGCCTGGGCTGAGAGGCAATGGAAGCAGCAGCTGGGGTCTCTGGGCCACGCCAGGCCTGTGGGAGCCTCGGTGAGTGGCCCCTTGGGCACCCACGGCCCTGCCTGCCTCGGGCACTGGGTCCCTGGCCCCAGTGGGCTCCCTCTGTCCAGAAAGAGGAGCGAGCACTCTACTTAGGAATGCATCTCCCCCAGGGTCTGGAGGGGAAGGAGAGCCGAGGGGCAGTGCCGCAGGGGGCAGGATGCGGCAGACCTGCCGGGCAGGGGAGCAAGCGGGAGGGTAGCCCACGGATCCACACGGCTGGGGCTGGAGTGAGGAGATGCCGGGCATTTGGACGCAGGCTCCAGACATGTGCCAGAAATAGACTGGGTGCTAATTTGCATGTAGCTCCACATGTGATTTGGTTCACACAAGGCTTGCTTCATGCTCAGATGCACCAGAATCCTCGTATCATCTCCACTGCTATTGTGGCTTCTCCCCCAAGGAGCCGTGCTCCATCGCACGCCCAGCCCGGGGCCTGAGAGCCCGGGACTCATCAAGCTGTGAGATGCCGGGCAGAGGAGGCCCGTGGGTCCTGGGGGCTCTGCTGGGCGCTGGCAGCTCAGGTGTTTCATCTTGTGTCCTCAGGCCAGAGCAGCTGAGGCTGGGCTGCTGGAGGGGGGAAGTGGGGTTGGGGCCGCACTCCCAGGCTAGGCCTCTCTCATCCTATTTCCAGACCCAGAGCTCCTCCTGCCAGATTCTATCCACCCCAGAAAGGGGCAGTCACTTCTCCAGGCCACTCAGCAAGACAGAGGCCCAAGCACTGAGAGTTGTTTGGCACTGGTCCCATCTTGCACTGTGCCCCAGGGGGTAGTAGGTAGGAGAGGACTGGACTGGGCCTCTGCCTCCTTCAGGGGCAGAACCACTTCTGCAAAGGGCAGAATGACCCCCGGGGGGAGGGGTTTGAGAGGAAGGGGAATCCGGAAACCCAGCTGGACGAGGGAGAAACTCAAGGTGTCAGGTAATGTCCAAACTGACGAGGGGGCAGGTAAGCTGGCAAGGCCTTCCAGAAGGAAGGGGCTACAGTGTCCTCGGGGAAGAGGGACTCTGGGAAGAGAGGGGCTGTGCCCTGGGCCCTAGAGAACAAGGCAGCACTCCTGCAGGACTTGGCCAAGGTCAGCACCCTGCTCCATGGACAGAGGACTCTGCTCCACGACCTACAAGAGATGAGGTAAGGGCACCTGCGCGGAGGGGTCCTGGGGGAGGGGCAGAGAAGCCTTGCTCCACCCACTTGCTCAGCCTCAAGTTCCTCCATTGGCCCTCTATTCCTTTCCTCACTTCTTGAGCATCCGGCACCAAGTCTGGCACATAGGGAGGGGCTGGGCAGAGTCAGGTTTGTCCAGTAGACCTAAACTTAATTGAATCAAGTTTAAAGTCTGAAATTCCTAGTTTAAAAGTAACTCTCGGGGCGCCTGGGTGGCTCAGTGGGTTAAAGCCTCTGCTTTCGGCTCAGGTCATGATCTCAGGGTCCTGGGATCGAGCCCCACATCGGGCTCTCTGCTCAGCAGGGATCCTGCTTCCCCCTGTCTCTGTCTGCATCTTTGCCTGCTTCTGATCTCTCTCTGCGTCAAATAAATAAATAAAATCTTAAAAAAAAAAAAAAAAAAAGTAACTCTCCCTGGGAGGGACCCCTCATGAGAGCCCCTATCAGAAACCCCACCTTCCCAGGGAGGGTTGATAAATCTGAACCCTCTTCAGTGACAGCTCCTGGAAGGAGGGGATGTTTTCCATTTGTTTTTTTTTAAGATTTTATTTATTTATTAGAGACAGAGCACAAGGAGGGGGAGCAGGCAGGGGAGAGGGAGAAGCAGGCCCCTTGCTAAGCAGAGAGCCCCACGTGGGGCTTGATCCCAGGACCCTGGGATCATGACTTGAGCCAAAGGCAGATGCTTAACCGACTGAACCACCCAGGAGCCCCATGGAGGCGTGGTTTTAATGGCATTCTCGGAGGAACCATAACCAAGATCGGGCCCAGCTGAAGGGCGGGGCAGTCCCTGACTTCTTTTTGCCCCCGCCCCCCAGCCCCTCAACATCCCACTTTAGGCCAAGCCTCAGGAGCTACCCATACGGCTCTAGGGACAGGGAGGTCACCTTGATGCCACGGAGGAGGGAAGCTTCAGGCTGGATTCTGGGTCCCTTACCCACATCTAGATGCTCAGGGGCAGGAAGATGGGAAGAGGGAGAGAAACTAAATCCTCTGGGGGCTGGGGATGGAAAGCAGAGCCCAGGAAGCCTACAGTTGAGACAGACAGCTTTAGGGAGACCTCTCTCTGAGCTAAAGCTATCTGAGGATACAGGAAGAAGGTTTGGGGAAAGAAGACCAGCCCCTAAGAAGGGGCGCTACGGGTGGTGCCTGTTTCCCACCAGGTGCTGCCGTTAGGGATTATGAGAAATGGTTAGGAGGTTTGGGTGCAACTAGAAGGTATAATGACTCATCTCCCTTGGTTTCCACCTCCCACCAGGGATACAGCTGCCCACATGGCCTCAAGAGCCCAGCTCTTCTATCTGCCGGTGGGCACCAAGCATCATTTCTTAGAGCTGGCCCAGATCCTGAGCCTCCTGCAGAAGGACCTTCAGGGCCCATTGGTGAGAGGGAAGGAAGGGGTACCAGGAGGACCGCATCCTTGAGGTCCGGGCTCAGCCCCCTTCCTCCAGCACTGCAGGCCCTCCTGCCCTCGCGCTCCCCCGCTGGGACTGCTGGCAGGCACATGTGTGTCTGTGTCTGTTGATACGCATGTGATCTTCTCTCTGCCCTTTCTGCTCTCCGGAAGCTCCCA
>CM052896.1:25725054-25815887 GCA_028534135.1 Potos flavus | reverse complement strand
GCGGCAGGAGCTGTCCGCGAGACCTAGTGCTGAAGTAGGTGCGGACGTGCCTGGCTTCCGGAGCCCGGTGCCAGGGCCAGCGAAGACCATGGCGTTCATGGTGAAGACTATGGTGGGCGGCCAGCTGAAGAACCTCACCGGGAGCCTGGGGGGCGGCGAAGACAAGGGGGACGGGGACAAATCGGCGGCCGAAGCGCAGGGCATGAGCCGAGAAGAGTATGAGGAGTATCAGAAGCAACTGGTGGAAGAGAAGTGAGTGGGATCCTTTCCTGGCTCCAACGACCTACCCCCACCCCCTCCAGCCACCTGGCCCACCTCTAGGGCGGTTTCAGACCCCGAGTCCCTTACCCTACTTTTCCAGACGCGGTAAGAGGCTGGCATGTGCTTTCTAGGCTGCCCCCAGAGCCATCCCATCTCAAACCCAGGACCCCGTCCCAGCTTCGCACTCTGGGCCCAGAGGGTGTGGGGGTAGGGGCAGAAGGGACGTGGGATGGGGTGGGGGCACGTGCATTTCTGACGAAACAAGTAATCCCTTAATCCGATCTGGTCCTAACCGTCTGCATCTTCCAACTGGAGCTCCTCTGAGCCTGAGGTTCTGAGAAAAGCGATGCAGCTGAGGGGGCTCAGAGTCACGGAGACAGATCTTGAGATGGGGCACTCGTAGATATTGAGCCTCAATGTCTGTCTGTGTGCAGGCAGTGCTGGGACAGAGAGGCAGCTGGGGCTGGACCCCAGAGCTAGACTGCTTAGGTTCAGATCCAGGTTTATCTTCTTTTTAGGTGGGTGACTTTAGACAGGTTACCTAAACCTTTCTGTGCCTCAGTTTCCTCTTCTGTAAAATGGGGGTGGTAACCATAAAACATGCCTTATATATTTATAAGGATTAAATTACTTAACGCATGTAAGCTGCATAGCACAATGCCTGGCACATGGTATATCATTAAACATTAGCTATTATTTCGCTTAATCCTGATAATAGTTTTGTGAGTTGCAAAAGAGGGAAATAAGTGGCATACCAAAATTGGCAGTGCAGCCAGGACGCAAACCCAAGTCTATCCCGAATACTTTTCCTCACACGACACAATCTGTCAGGAAGGGAAAAGACAGACGGAGTTGGAGGCCTCGAGGGACACATATTAGGGTCTGCAGAGCGAGCGAGACAGGCTGACGCTCCTGCCGGGATAGTCCAGTGGCAGGTGCAGAGAAGGGGCCGCGATGATGGGGGGAGAGGCAGCAAAGACTAACCGAGACCCGCCAGGTCGGAGCACCCTCCGGACACACAGCCACAGCCGAGTCAGGCAGGAGCGAAGCTGTTTGCGGCCGGGACGCGGAGACCCCTCGGCCCTTCCCTCGCAGACCCCGCCCATTCTCTCAGCCTCTGAGATGACTCCGCCCCCGGTGCCCCCCGCAGGATGGAGCGGGACGCGCAGTTCACACAGAGGAAGGCTGAGCGGGCCACGCTGCGGAGCCACTTCCGAGATAAATATCGGCTGCCCAAGGTAAGCTTAGGAGCCTGGGCTGGTAGGCACATCGGGACCCTGAGCTTGGAGCCCCCCACTCTTTCTCCGGACTCTGGGCTCCGCAACTCTCATCTCCTGAAACTCACGGAGTTCTTGGTTGGATCCTTCGTTTTCTCAGAGGCCGGGGGTTGGTGCTGAAGGGTAGCCCAGCCTGCCCAAGACTGATAGGTTTGTGTTTCTGGAGCCAGTTCAGGCCCCTTCTCTCCCCCATGTCCCCCTCCCCCAAGCCCCAATCGGGCCCAGACAGATGAAGAAGTGGAAGGCGGTAGATTTTACCGCAAGGATGAGTACGCTGGGCGCTCCTGCACACCCGGGGGGCGGGGCGGGGTAGAGAGCGCAGCACCCTCTGTGCGTCAGGTTTTCGGTCTTCATGCCCTTATGCAGTCCCGCAGTAACGCTTCCAGGTAGCTATCACCCACACTACAAATAAACTGAGGCTCAGAGAGATTAAGGAACTTGACAAGACCACACAGCCAGCTGGTGTTGGAGCGGGGTCAGAGCTCAAGCCTGTGAACCCCGAACCTCCCTCCGGTTGCTGTAGGATCCCGGGCTGCCTTCCAGGGTATGGAGTCCGTCTGCAGAGAGCAAAATGCCCCTTGGTTGGCCAACAGCCAGATGTGTCCCACAGGTGCTCCAGCACTGGATGGGCGTGGAAGTGCTGCCTAAGGAGGGAACTGAGGCACAAGGTACTCCCCGTGCCCAGAATCTTCCACTTAAATTGGAAGATCAGACATGCGAACATCACATTCAAACATTCAACAAATGATCCATTGGCTGCCTCTGACTCTCCACAGGGCACCAGTCTTTCAGAGGGAAAACCAGTCCAGAAAGCCAGGAAAGCTACTGAGCTAAACCCAGCTAGGAGTGGAGTCATTGCTCAAATGCTTGCACTAAGCCCATTAAGAGACACAATTCCTGTCATCAGGGAACTCTGAGTCTAATAAAAGAGGGAAGACTGGGCGCCTGGGTGGCTTGGTTGGTGAAGCGTCTGCCTTTGGCTCAGGTCATGATCTCGGGATCTTGGAATCGAGTCCTACATCGGGCTCCCTGCTCAGCAGTGAGTCTGCTTCTCCCTCTGCCTCCATCTTTCCCCTCTCCTCATTCTCTCTCTCTCAGATAAATTAGTAAAATCTTAAAAAAAAAAAAAAAGGAAAAAAAAGAGGGAAGACTTGGCTGTAACTGAGTATGACATAAAGTGGAAAGCACCAGGGTTCCCAAAGGGACAGAGAAATACGATGGCAACCAGTAGGTGTTGTGCAGAGAGAGCACAGATATCGGAATCCATGATGTAGGTTTATGTTTTTTTAAGATTTTATTTATTTATTTGAGAGAGAGCACAAGTGGAGGAAGGGGCAGGGGAGAGAGAGAAGCAGACTCCCCACTGAGCAGGGAGCCTGACACAGGACTCGATCCCAGGACCCCGGGACCATGACCTGAGCTGAAGTCAGCTGCTCAACCAACTGAACCACCTAGGCGTCCCTATGATATAGGTTTAAAACAAGTGCCCCTGCTTCCTAGTTGTGTGACTTGCACAAGTTACTTAAATTGAGTACTTTATTTACTTAAAACTGAGCCTCAATTTCCCCTTATTTGTAAGATAGAAATAAGAATACCTACCTCACAGGGGTATTTTGAATGTCAGCCATACAGTAGGCACTTAATAAATGGTACCCATCACTACGATCAGTACATCCTCCAATGTAGGTAACGATAGCCAGCCTCTGACCTAGCCGCCTGGAACAGTGTGACTCCTAAGCATTTTCATTTTGCTTTATTCACTATGCAAGGGGCTTCAGTATCTCAGAGTGAAGTTAGATGGTATAAAATGCAAGGTACGAAAGCGCAAGGTATAAAAGTGCAGGTCTCCATGTCCCAAGTGTCAAAAGCTTGATCCTGGGGTGTGGGGGTGGGGGGCTGAACTCACTGGAACCTGTGGCTCGAGAATCTAGGGGCTGGGAGTCCAGTCCAGGCCTCCTCCCTGTCCCTTCAACTCTGGGTCTTCCTGGGCCTCCAGCCCCACTCTGCCTCCTTCCCTCTTCCCTTCAGAACGAGACAGATGAGAGCCAGATTCAGATGGCTGGTGGAGACGTGGAGCTGCCCCGGGAGCTGGCTAAGATGATTGAGGAGGACACAGAGGAGGAGGAGGAGAGGGCCTCCGTCCTCGGCCAGTTGGCCAGTCTCCCTGGCTTGGACATCGGCTCACTCAAGGACAAGGCCCAGGCCACATTGGGGGACCTCAAGCAGTCAGCTGAGAAGTGCCACATCATGTGACTACTTGCCCTGGGGTTGCCCACTGGGGTGACCAGAGGGCTGGGCCCATGTGAGGGCTAAGAGCATGTCTCGATGTCCACGGACCCACACCCCATCTTAGTTTTGTTTCCCCCCGTCCCATGTTAGCTCAGGGCCCTTCTCATCCATGGCCCAAGCCTGCCTTCTGGTCTCTCCTTCTCCACTGGGACCGAAGTCCCCATTCCTCACCCTTTCACTCAGGACCCACCCTCTCTACTCAGCCTGGAGAGGCCTCCTAAGATTGTAGTAATAGGCCCATCCCTCTCCGGCCATGGCCCTATCCCTCTCCTGCACACGGGAGCCCCATAGAGAGACACACAGAGAGACCTGGAAACCATGGCATGTGCGGAAGCATGGGCCACAGACACATCCTGGCAAACACAGACACACACACACGCACACACACACACCAGCCCCTCTAGACACCAACACTCAAACATGCTTAGAGGGGTCTTCAGGCAGACACCCTCAGTAGACGAGAAACGCAAGGTTGAGCCTCCATATTCATTCTCCGTGAAAGCCACTGTTCTTTCTGGTCCTCACTGCATCATCTCTAAGATGAGGATGGACTGGGTAATTTCTAAGACTCTTCTGGCGCGGCCTCCTTGGCCCTCGGAGCCAAGCCTGCACTCCTCCTAGGCCAGGACAACAGCTGCAGCCACAGCCAGGAGCGGCTGCCGTTGTACCATGGGCTCTGGCTCTCGGGAGCCGAGCGATGCTGTGTGAGGGGCGGGGTGCCAAGGATGAAGCTGGCACTGAACGGTAGCCCAGGCGGCTCCAGGCCTTCTCTGGACCCAGGCCCAGGCAATTTCTGTTCTGTTCCTGTAGAACTCTCTGGATTCCATAGCCGGATCTCCTCTATCAGCTCCGTGAAAAATAAAAATTTGAAATGATGTACCTATCCTCCTACTTCTTACAGACCTCCAGGAATCTTGGGGTTCACAGCCCCACAACCCTCTTCACCCATAGCTTCATAGCAATGCCAGCCTCTGTGAGACGTTCAAGCCCTACCCTCCTGGGGCCCTGGGCAAGGGCGGGGTTCCCGCATAGACCGAAGGTGCCAGGTCCAGCCTGGGGCTGGATGAAACAGGTCTGGGCTTTGAGGAGGGTGTGGGAGCCAGCTGGATGGGGGTGCATGTGGACAAGGCCGGGCTTCCGGGCCATTACTTGGGACCCCAGGAGGGGCTCTGGCTCAATCACAGCTGTCCCTGGCACCTACGCCTATCCCCCCCGCTTCTCACCTTGGAGATGGAAGATCTAACAGAGAGAAGGCAGGCCAACAGCCTCCCGGTCCTGGCACTGCTGTGTGACTTTGGGCAGGTCGCTTTCCCTCTCGGAGCCTATTTTCCCTGCTGTGGAATGAAGAACTACCCCTTCCTAAGTAATAAGGTTTCAAAGGATGACTGTTTGTAAAGCCTTTGGCAGGCGGCAGACCATCAATAAATGACAACTGATTCCTTAAAAAACAAAGGCAAACAAACAAACAAAACCAAAGAGCCCAAATCTCATCCTACTTGCTTGTGGGGGGTCCAGGAAACCAACCGCAAGCAGGCCACCCCAGGGTCCTGAACAGCAACGGGGTGCTACAGACTAAGCCCCGGTGTCCCTGCCTGGCACCAGCCTCGGAAGCCAGCCAGGGTTTACAGGCAGCACGGCCACAGGTGGCCTTGGTTTCAGGGCAAAGCTTCCACTGGGCCTCCCTTGTAAAATAAGAACAAGAAACATAAAACATGTTCAGTAGGTAATGTGGGGAGAAACAGGTGGAAGAGAGAGGAGAAAGAGAGGATGAGGAATGAGGAGGATGAGGACAGGGAGGGACACATGCCCAGGATGGGAAGGCTTGGGCTGTCACGCCGAGCCTTCTCTCCCGAGCATCTCCCGGGAAGGGGCCTGGACCTCTGAGCTGCTCCTAGGCTGCCCCCCTGGGCAGTCTCTGGACGAAAACCTCTCCTGACCTTCCTGGAGCTGGAGGAGACCCAAGCTGGAGCCCCGGGCTGGGCGTGGAGGCGGGGGGCCAGGAGCGTGGGCCTCCTCGGCCACGTCAGCAGCAAGGCCCACGTCAGCACTCCACCCTCCGGGGCCTTCTGCTTAATGGGATTGGACAGACCCCTTTTCCCTCAGTGGTTTGCAGGACCCAGAGTGAAAGAGGCAGAGAGGCAGGCCGTGGGGGAGGCTGGGGGTTAATACTCACTGAGCCCTTACAAAATGAGCTTATTGGGGTCTAGGGTCAGGGAGTGGGGGGTGCTGAGCCCTCACATTTGTTTCCTCCTCACACCTGGGAACCCCAGGAAGCCCTGACCTGTCTGCGTGTCCCTGGAATGGGGGGAGGAGGCTTTGGGGCAAAAGGAGCCAGCTCTGGGGCCCAGGCAGAGGTGGGCAAGGAGGACAGGCTGAGGGGTCTCCAGGCTCTGCTGGCCTCTCCCTGCCTCCCCTCATCCTTCCCCTGCTCTCAGGGCTTCTCTGCCAGTCCATGTCCTTCTCATTTGTGCCCCCCACGCACTTCCGCCTCGTTCCTGCCTCCTACCTTCCTATACTCATACCCTCGGGTGGGGGGGCCTCATCTGTACGGGCCCCCAGTCCCAGCCCTCAGGGCCTGTCTATGGAACTACCAGCCAACGACTCTCTCCCCGGCTGGTTTCTGCTTCCACTTATTCCCACTGTCACTTGGTCTGTGACTGGTGCCCCCACCTGGTGTGATGTGAGGGCCACAGAGAAAGCCACTTGCCCCCCAACTGCCCTTTTCACAGCCATTAAAACCCTGCCATTAGGACAGTGTAGTTTAGAGTAAGTCATTTACCTCACTGGGCCTTTTTCTTTCTCCTGTTTTTCTTTCCTCCTCCCTTCCTCTTTCTCATGCTGGCAGGCAGTCTGAGGACAGAGGAGAGGTTGAAAGGGGATGAAACAGCCCCTACGTCCCGACCCCCTCCGCGCTTTCAGGAAGAGGATGGCAAAGGTGGCCAGCCTGCTCCCCTCACCCCACCTCCATTCTCCTGCCCCGGAGTGCGATTTCAGGAAGATTGGTGACCCTGCCCTGCTCCAGTCCCCTTCTTCTGCCTTCTACCCACCCAGACAGCTCAGGCCTGGTTGTTAGTGGGAGAGGGGCGCAGAGGGAAGCAGTGACTTTCCAGAGGATGGCTGGTCCCCAGGGAGGACTTGGGAGGGTGATGGGGTTTGGAGTTCAGAGGACCTCCCCTTCCCCCATTGGCCAGATGGTACCTCCTCAGACATGGAGGCCCCCCGGCGGGCGCTGGGGACATCTGGGGGAACGTTGGCTCGCTGAGCCTGAGATGCTGGCAGTGCCTATTGACCCAGCTGATGCCTGAGGCTGGGCTGGGTGAGGGGAGCTGTGCGAGGGGAGTGGGAGGGAGCCACAGAGCCTGCTGCCCTGCCTCTAACCCTGTGCCTGCGGGGCAGAACTGTTCCCAGAATCCTGCGGGGCAAGGCTCAGGGAGAGCGGGGGAGCCAGGCTGGGCCGAGCTGGGGGAGCAGTGGCGCTGAGGCTGCGTCAGCCTTATTCCGCAGGAGCCGCACCTGTGTATGTGTGTGATCACGAGTGTAAATCCATGTGGGGTCTGCAGGCGTCTGTGAACCTGAACGTGGCTTTGGTGTTTTTGTGTGTCTGCTGCCCGTGGCCTATTGGTGTCTGTATGTTAGTGTGTCTGTGGGATTTCAAGTGTGGGTAGGGTTTACTCTAGAGAAGGTGATGTGCCCCTTCCCTCATGTCCCAGCGTCAGGACTGGGCCATCTCCCATGTGGGGGCTGGGACGGAAGCTGGCTTCTGGGGACAAGAGTTCTTCTAGATGACCTCCTGAAGGAACCAAAGTTCTCTGTCCTTCCACTTCTTCCTACATAGCAGAAGAAAGGGGAGGCTGAGCACAGGGACCCCTCCGTCTGCTCCAGCGGCCCATCTGCTGCTCCCGGGGCTGGCCCCTTGGGAGACAGAGGGACCCAGGCTCAGGGGCTCCCCCAGCTTGGCCCAGTGCTGGCTTTGGCCTCGGGGGACTGAGTGGAAGTGGGAGGATGGGGCGGGTGAGGCACGCAGACGATGGGCCATGTCTGCTCTGCTTTGCGCACTTTCAAAGTGTTAAATGTGAGAGACGGAAACTCTCACTCCTAGGAGGAAAAATATGTATTTTTTAAAGCAGATTAGCATATTTCCTATAGGTCTCCGCCATTCGAAGAGAACCCTAGAGAGCGAGCCCCACTTCTTCTGGCTGGGCTGCCTCCTTCCTTGGCAGGTGGCTTAGACACAACCAGCCCGAGGCCCCAGGAGGGCCCTACCCCCCCAGGCCTCCTCCACTGGCCTCAGCCTCCCCGGCCTTTCCTGTCCCCAAAGTGGGGCCCTCCTCCCCACACCCATCTGTAGGAGTTTCAGGCTCTTGCTCAGGCACAGCCAATGCAGACATCACATACACACGGTGGGGTCCGCGGGCCAACGCTCGATCCCATTGTCCTTCTGTTCAGTTGGTCTTTCAACCCCGCCCTTCCTCATTCCCACTCTCCCTCCCCTCCGGTCTTCATCCGCCCGCCCACTGGGTCCAGTCACTCTCCTTCCTTTCCCTCATTTTTCTCATCCAGGCTTTCTTAGGCAGCCCACTCCCAGAGATAATCTGAAGTACATTCCTTTCCCTAAATCTGAAAATAACATTGTGTTGAACTTGTACTGTGGCAGGCTCATATACAGTAACTCCTTTCATCCTTACAAACCACCACCCGGCACTTACTTTCATCATTTTACAAAAAAAAAAAAAAAAAAAATGCCTAATCGGTGGGTCCCAAGCTTCAGGGCTAAAGGGCAGAGCCAAGATCTTAGTCTTGCCTTCTGCCCTCTGGACCCCTGCTCGACACTGCCCCCTAATGGCCACGCCAAGGGCTTTGGGGGAAATTAGGTCCCTCCCAGTGTGGAAGCCCTTTCCTGGCCACACTGGAGGCCCCCCAGGGCAGGCACTCCCCCTCCCTTAAGTCCCCAAAGATCCTGCCTGCTGTTCAGACCAAGACCTGGTAGGAGGAGAGCAGGCTGCTGGAAATTGTTTCAGCTTAGGGTCTGGGGAGCTGCGTTTGAGCACTAGACACTGGAGAGGATGCCCTTTCCCCGAGTCCGACTCACTGCTGACTCACCAGTCCAGGGGATGAGGGCCTGGGGAGCCCGGGGGCCTTCCCTGCTCTCACTCAGGTTTCCCAGCTTTTCCTGGGGCCCCTCCAGCCCCAGCCTGTGAACCAGGGGATACCCTATTTTTCCCAGGGCAAGAAGAAAAGCACAAGTTCAGAAAATAATTTAATAGAGAAACCATGAATTACATTCTTTACACCTAGCCTCCTGCAAGGAAAACACCACCTGTCCCAAGGAGGCACTAAACGGCACAAAAGTTACAGATCACCAGCACCTTTGTGGACTTTTTTTTTTTTCCTTTGTGGACTTTTTAAAAAGAACCCCTAAATAACTCCACTGTGTGTACATTATTCTCCAGATTAAAGTCGCTTTGTCCTCTTAAAAGCCCATGTGGGGAGCCGAGGAGGTATTAACAGGCCCACTGGAGAGCTGGGGCGATCGGGCCCAGAAAGGGGAAGGGACTTGCCCAGGGTCACACACAGGGGGTAGCAGCAACGTCAGACCCAGAGCCAGGTCTCCCGGATTGCTGGCTCTTTCTCAGCCCGATGGCTCCTGCAGCCCCCACGTCTCCCCGCTCCAGGCCAGGACCAGCTCCGAGGCAGGCGAAGGATGAAGGCGGAAGACCACTCCCCTTGTGCCCCCTGGGCCAGAACAGGAACGAGGCATGGCTTTCTTAAATCGGCCCCGCCCCTGAAAAGTACAGCATTTTCATGTCTGAAGGATTATCTGAGATAAAATACTCCGGGGGTAGGCGAGGGTCAGCTCCCAGGAAGACCGGTGCGCTCTGTGGGGCTGAGTGCACACCGTGGGGTGGGTGGTCCCTGAGGGGTCTTGGATTGCTTCGTTCTCATGCGAGGAGGGCGATGAGTTGCAGTAAGGGTTCCCAGGAAGGACAGGTGTGGGCACAGGGCATAGCTGCCAGCTGACAGGGGAAGGGACAAGAACAGAAGTGCCCTGCAGAGGGCCCCCTGTGGGGGGGCGGTCTCCGGGTTGCCCACCCAGGAAGCCTGTTCCGTAGTGTTCCAGAGGGCCACAGAATTCTGAGCATCAGTCTAGGGGAGTGTGTCCCCAATTAGGGGTGGCCGTGGCCTGTCCAGTCATTCCCTCCGGGGTCACTGCAGGGTGCACGCTGTGGAGAGGAAGGGGGGAAAGTCTGTCTTAAACCTCCGGCACACACAGAGGCAGAATCCAGGGCCACCCCCAGCCCTTCCTCCTCCTCGGTAGGGGGTCCGAGCCCAGGGCAGGACTCACAGCTCCGAACAGACTCCGACAGCCCTTCTTTGTCCAGGGTCTCAGCGGCCCAGCGAGACTCCCTCATCTGTGGACCGCAAAGGCAGCGCAGGGGTGAGAGGCAGCCCGATGCGGGCACGGGGCCGCCGAGCAGCCGCCGAGCGACCGAGCATGAGTGCCAAGGACAGAGACAGCGCTGGGGGGACCTTCAGAGGAAGACGAAGGGGGAGACATGCAAGGGGGTGCAGGGGGAAGACAGCCACAGGCAGAGAAAGGCAGAACACAGCCAGCCCACGTACCCACCTTGACCTGCTCCTTCAGGTATTCAGCTCGAGCCATGAGGTTCTGAACCTGCGGGGGGGGGGGGGGGAGACACGCCCATGGGGGTGTGGGCCCAGGGGCCTTCAAACTGCTTTCCTCCTCACTCCCGATGCTTTCCAGAACCCTCCACCCCATCTGAATCACCGCCCCCTGAGCCCTTTATCTGCTCCCTCCTCCAGGAGGCCTTTCCAGCCGAAGCAGCACACCCCCTCTGTCCTGGCACCCTGACGCCCCAGCCCCCGAGCCCCTGATGGAGCGCGTGGGGCCCCTGAACTCCCCAGGCTGTGAGGTCTGACTCCCAGCCTTGGAACACCCTGCGGGAAGCTGAGGAGGGCCCCAACAGGGGAGCAGGGGGAAGAGGGGAAGAGGGAGCCTCCCAACCCTCTCGACCACAGTGGGCACCTCGGTGTGAAGCAGCTCCCGCCTCCGGCCTGGGGGCTCCGCTACAAAGAGAGGGAGGGCGCCTGGTGAGGGCTGGGCAGCCCTGGGCCTGGGGCGGGTGGTGATGGTGGGGGGGTTGCTCACCTGCCAGCAACACCAGCAACTCCCCCAGGCCGTGCTGGTACAGGTCCAGGGCGTCCTGCTCCCCGCCGGCTTCCTCCTCCTATGGCCACAGGGACACCGGGTCACTTCGTGTCATGCCCTGCACTCTTCCTACCCCACATGGACCCCTCCCACCGGGTACCAACCTTGGCCGTGGCGGCCGAAGCCACTTCCAGGGCAGCAAGGAGGCGAGGTTTGTCCCGGGCCATCTCTGGGATGAGGGCAAAGGCTCAGGGTGAGGGAAGCAGCCTGCTTTCCATCTCAGGGAACCTACCCCACGCTGCCGCACCCCTCAGGCTGGAGGGAAGCTGCTGGGGGCTGAGGCCAGGAGCTGGGCCTACCTCTGAGCAGGTCTCGGGCAGAGGTCCCCTGCCTCAGCAGGGCCTGATTGGAGGAGGAGACGATGGCTTTGAGCTCCTCAGCCCGGGACACGTATTGCCCCACCTGCAGGAGAGGAGGGGCTGATGAGGGGCTGCCCCACCCCACCTCCCTCCCCAGCACCCACCTCCAGGTTCTCCCTCTGGGTCCTCAGGGACTGCCCCAAGCTGTAACGGGCAGACCCTCCCTAGGAGAGAAGTTCTGGTTCTCAGTTCTAAGACAGCCGCTCCGCAGAGACCCCAGGATCGCCCGCCCCACGACAGTCCCTCACCCACCTTTGCCTTAATCGCCTCCTTCCGCTGGGCATCCACTTCATCTGCAGAAAGTGGGGGTTTTCATGAAGCGTCGGGCCTGCCCCCCCACCAAATCCTCTGGGACCCTCCAAAGGGACCAAATGCCAGATTTACCCTCTGCCTTGTCTCCCACAAAATTCTGGGTGGGGAGCTGCTTCTGGAATGCAGCCACCGCAGCTGGGGCTGCCCCCCCCCTGCTGCACCCCGGGGCTCCGGGCACTCACAGTGCAGGGCCGGCACGAAGAAGTCCAGCGCTTGGCAGTAGAGGGATAAAGCAGCCGCAGCCTCCCCGTCCTGGTCCTTCTTCACAGCCTGCATCACCAGGGCGGTCTGGGGGACAGGCGCGTCAGGGGTCAGGCCCACCCCCAGGCTCACCACAGAGAAGGGCAGGTCCCCGGTGCACCACTGAATGGGGTCGATGAGCAGCCCCCGTCGGCAACCTGCCCTCCTCCCCCCCCCTCCCGCTGGCCTGCTTACCGCTCGGGCCAGGCTCTCCCCACTGGGCATGTGCTCCAGGTCCACCCAGGGGTGGGCGAAGAAGTCCTGGAAGGAGATCCGACGGTTGGGGTCCCGCTCCAGGAGCCGCTGCAGCAGATCCCGGCAGTCTCGGGAGAGCGGGGGCCGCAGGGGGAGCTGCGGGGAGGGTGGGAGACAGATCACATGGGGGCCCAGCACCTCAGTCCCCCGCCCAGGGGTCGGTCAGGACCACCCGGTCCGGGGACGCCTCAGAGGGACACGTGTGCAGGGGGAGAATCGGAGCCCCGGGAAGAACAGTGACAGGACGAGGTGCTGGAGCCGTGGGACAGCCATGCCCTCGCGGGAACCCTTGCTGTTGTGAACGCCACATACAGGTGCTTCTCCCCTCCCTGGATTCCTCCCAGGAAGGCTGGGCCTGGCCTGCTGGCTTTGCTCCCACAGGGGGACTGCACACAATTGGTGGGGCAGGCCCTCTGCGCCCTGCCTGGAGCTGATCTGGGTTCCCAGAACCCTCTAGAGCCTCAATCTCCCCTCTAGAACACGCCCGGCACCACAAAGCCGGCCCGGAGCCCATTCCCCAGCCTATGCAGCTGACAGCGAGGGCCCCGAACTCAGGGCCCTGACTCCCTCTCCCAACAGGTTGCCGGGGCCCTTCGAGACCCACCTCGATGACCCGGTTGCTCCGGATCTTCTCCTCCAGCTCTGTGAACGACCTGGAGGCAAAGGGGGGCTGCCCGAAGAGGGCTTCTGTGGAAGGGAGGCAGAGGGCAGGCTGGGAGGGGATAGGGTCAAGCCTGGCCTGTCCCACTCCTTGGGGTCAGGGGCCTGACACCCCTCAGGGCAGGGTCCCCAGGCCCATGGAGTCACATTCGTTAGAACCTGTCAGGAGTGGCCCTAGAGAGGACACACGGTGGAGGTCCCGGGGCTGGGGCTGGGGACAGAGCTCTCACCGTACAGGATGACCCCCACAGACCAGAGGTCAACACGGGCATCGTACTGCCGCTGACACACCATCTCGGGGGCCATGTAGAGCGGGGAGCCACGGAGCACGTGCTTCTCGTCCCAGGGAGACATGTGCTGTGCGAAGCCGAAGTCTGCAGGCAAGAGACCAGGCAGCAGGGCCCTGATTCTAGCTGCTGCGGCTCCTGCCCCTTAGAGCTTCACCCTGGGCTCCAGGGCAGGGCTCCTCCCCACGCGCCAGGCTCACCAGGATCAATCCTACTCTGCGGCCTCTGCTCACCTCCTGTATCTCCAAATCAGCCTAAAACACCCTCCTACATCTTCCTCTGGGAGCCAGCCCCCTCGGGCATCTTTTTCCAGGAAGCCCACCCTGATCGCACCAGCTACGAGGATAAGGGCCCACCAGGGGTTAGAAGCTGGGGTTTTACCTTGCTTTCTGGCCTCCCAGCCTCAAGTCCATTCTTGGCCACAGCCACCTCCTTCCCCCACTCCCCCATCCTCCAACATGGCCACAGACTGAGTCACAGGTTGAGCCCCAATCCTGGTGACAGACCAATTCCCAAACCTGCTCACACACTGAGCCCTGACCCCATCCAGTCCACTGCTGGAGTCGAGTGTGGGGAGCCCAAGAAACGTCCTGCCTTTCGGTGGCGGGCCCGTCCCTGCATCTCCCAGCCTGTCACTGCTTGATGACTCAACAGAGGGTGCCATGAGAACCGGGGCTGCTGAGCGAGCCCAGGCACCAGGAGGCCTCTGCACACCCACCCTCCAAACCTCATCTCTGCTGTTCCAGACTCACACCTGCCAGTTTAAGGTGGGGCTTCTCCAAGGAGCTCAGCAGAATGTTCTGTGGCTTCAGATCCAGGTGAGAGATATTCCGTTCGTGCAGGAACTGCAGGGCACTAGCTGAGGAATAAGACCCACACGGAGACACAGGTCAGAGGAGCCCATCCCTCACCTGCTTCTCGCCGCCCCCCCCCCCGCCCCAGCCCCCGGCAGCCTTACATCTGCCCCCTCAAGTCTGCCCAACCGCACTTTTTTTTTTTTTAAGATTTTATTTATTTATTTGACAGAGAGCTCACAAGTAGGCAGAGAGGCAGGCAGAGAGAGAGGGGGAAGCAAGCTCCCTGCTGAGCAGAGAGCCCAATGTGGGGCTCCATCCCAGGACCCTGAGATCATGACCTGAGCCGAAGGCAGAGGCTGTAATCCACTGAGCCACCCAGGCGCCCCCCAACTGGACTTCTGTGCTGGCTGCTCTACCGAATGTTTTAATACTTAAATATCAGGTTCCTGCCACTTCTAAGAATTTGCCCCCTACCCCCTTGGACCCCTTCACAAGTCCCCTCCCCCTCCTAAAACCTTAACCCTAACCCTAACCAGCCATTAGGGTCTCATTCTTTTCCTTGGCAAAGTCCTACCCTTGGGCCCCAGAACATTCTACAAGTTCCTTATATTATGTTCCACAAATGGGGGCTCCTCTCTCTGTCTCTCATGGCATCCTTAAGCCAGGGATAGGCACGTGGGAAAGATGGGGCCCTAACTATCCAAGCTGAGACAGAGACAACTGCTAAGAAGGGCTCTAAGCCTGGGGTGGGGTGGGCAGAGATCACCAGAAGGGGTGTCGGGCGGGGGTCTGAGGCTTTTACCCAACTGCTGCATGAAGACACGGGCCACCTTCTCAGGCAGAATCCTGCGGGTATGGATGAAGCGAGACAGGTCGCCCCCTGCGCAGAACTCCATGATGAGGTAGATGTTGTCGCTGTCCCACTGTGGTTATAGAGGCAGACAGGCAGCCTGAAGAAAATGTCCCTACTCCAGCTCCCTTTGGGGGTGGCCCCACCCCAGGCCCGCACCTGGAAGTCTTTCAGTTGTACAATGTGGGGGTGTCGGATGCCCTTGAGGATCTCAATCTCTGTCAGGAGGTTCTCCACAGATGCCTTGTTCAGACTCTTCTTGGCCACGCACTTTATGGCTACCACCTCACGAGTGTCCTTCTGTGGGGACAGGAGATTGAAGGTTTCTGCCTTGAGAGGGCCAGAGCCCAGGCCTGGCCCCTCTTGCCCCACCACGGGTGCCTCCAGGCTTCCCAGCTTCCCGTTCTCAGGCCAGGGAGGAGCCGGGATTCTGGAATCCCCGCCTCCCCACCCAGTCTGGTCCTCTCCGACGCTGCTCCATAATCTATTCCATTCTATTCTAGAGTGCCCCCACGAAGGTATGTCATTCAGTGTTCTAGAGCGGCGCACTCCGATTCCTAACTGGGTCCAGCCTTCTAGAACCCTGTCCCAGACTCCTTCCAGGCCACCAAGGATCCTCCCTGTTCTGCACCTATCGTATGGCCAGTGACACCGAGCTCCACCGAGGCCTCCACCTGCCTCTCCCGACAAAACAGGGCTGTGTGGGCGTGCGTTTTTGTTTTTAAACCCTAAGACTGGCAGTCAACTCCCAGCTCCTCCACCGAAGGGCGGCCGGCCGCGGGCCACTGCTCGCACGCCGCGTCTCGCCTCTCTCTCGCCGGACGCCCACCCGGGCTCGCTCGGGGTCTGGCGGGCACAGGGGCCGGGCCCTCACTGGTTCCCCAACCCCGTCCGTGCCCGGCGCCGGGGTCCCCGGGGGCGGCCCGCCCCGCACCCACCTTGGCGTAGGCCTTGTACACCGTGGCGTACGTGCCGCTGCCCAGGCGCTCGGTGAGGATGAAGCCGTCCAGCCGCGGGGGGCCCCAGGCGGGCCCCGCCATCCCCGCCGCCCGGTGCCCGCAGCTTCCTGCTTCCCGGCGCCGCGTTCCGGCGCGCAGCCCAGCGGTAAGGGCGAGCGGCGGCGGGCCGGACTCCACGCCGCCCCCAGCGCCGCCCGCCGGGACTGCAGCGCGGTGGGCGGGGCGCTAGCCCGCCCCGCCCCCACGATCCCGCTACCCCCACCCCAGGTGCTTCAGGTGCCCTTCCGGGCGCCTGGCCACTGGAGATCACGTGGTGGGAGCACCGAGGTTTACACAGGGTCGCTGGGAGTGGGGTGGAATCCCACCCAGGCTTTATGGCTCACGTGAAGGGCAAGGGGGAAGGAGCCGGGCTGAGCAGGTGTGCCGGGTTGGGGGTAAGAGTCAAAGAGGCTCCCCAGGCTGCCCCTCCGGCCCAGAACCAGCGGCTCTAGAGATACTGCGACAAGAAGGTGCTTTCGGCCAAGTACTGTCTCGGCCAAGTACTGTCGAGAATGCGCTTGGCCCCTCCCAGACCAGCCAGAGCAGGGCGGGCAGATGCGGAATCTTGACTAGTCGTCTCCTCACCTCCTCACCGCTGCAGCAGTTAGCTCAGTGCAGGCTCTGTAGGCCACTCCCATCCTCCCAAGTCCACCAGACATTAGGACATTAGGCGTTGTCTGAAAATGTCTTTTTATTTAAAGCACAAAAATTGAGACATAACATATACATTTGTACATGAAGAAAAAAATACCAGAAAGTGTACAAAACCTTGGTCACTGCCATGATCATTCAGTGGCTCTGGGGCTGAGCAGGCTGGCAGTCCGCACGCTGCCTTGGGGTGGGCCCCAGATCCCAGAGGCAGGCAGTTGGCCAGCTTCTTGAGAAGTCCCCTCAGTTCACACACCCACCCCTGTAGACAGCCTTCAGAGGACAGGGTGCAGGTTTTATCTGTGGCTCCCAGGTGCCCATCACACAGGACACACCTGAGGAATCCCCAGGACCAGTGACGGGTAGCCTAGGTTCTACTGAGGGGTATGGGGGAGCCCTCAGAGAAGTGGCTCATCAGGCCAGCATGAGGGATGCAGCTCTGGACTCTTCTGCCCCCCGGAAGCGCCATACGCATGAGATATTGCTGAGGGGAGAAGGCAGAGTGGGGTAGAATCTGAGGCCACGGCTAAGGGCCGCTGTCCCTCAGTAGGAGAGGAATCGAAACAGGGCCAAAACACACCAGAACAGTCAGACTCCGCCCTCCTAGACAACTGTCAAAGGCTGGGCAAAGGACTACTTGGGGTCAATGTCCTCCATCCCTCCCCATCCCCGAATCCCAGCCAACCCCACTGCACATTCAGTAAGTCTACAGAGGGGAGAGGGCAAGGGCTCAGAGAGCGCCCCAGAGGGCACACGTGCCTCCCACACCAGGAAGGTGCAGGGGGCACTAAAGGGCTATAAATCTGTGAGAAACATAAGGCAAGGAAGAGCCTGGAAGCGACCATGTCAGAGGCTCTGGAAGTCCAGAGACCACCTCAGAGTGATCTGGGGAACAGAGCTTTCCATCTGCCTGGACTGCAGCTCATCTAAAGGGGGGACCCTGGGGAGACCACCCCAGCCTGGGCAGGAGGGAAAGGCAGGAATGTGGAAGCCACAGGCTGGGCCTGCGGAACCAGAGTCAGGCCAGGCCTGCTGGGGGAGGAGTGGAGTCCCAGGACCCTGGCAGAAATAAAACTCCAGCTGGCATGGGCCCAGGTCAGCTGGTGATCCCAAATGTGTACGTGTATGTGACGCGTGTGTGTGTGTGTACATGTGTAAGGGGAAATGAACTACAGTCCCACTGCTTCGAACCTACCAAACTACCACCAGAGAAGGAAAGACAGCTTTTTTTTTTTTTCTCTTGTGTAAAAAAAAAAAAAAAAAATAGTCCCAGTCCTTCCCTCCCCTCCCCTTGGGCAGAATGGAGAGCTGGTGGCTGAGGAAGGAGGAAGGACCGTGCAAGACCCTCCCCAGGTCTGTGCTGGGCATAACCACTGTTTAAGGCACCCACGGAAAGTGCAGCTAGAAGGCAGGCGAGAGAAAAGGCTGGGGCAGAGGAAGGAGAGTCAGGAGGACTAGTTCCCCTGGAAGGCTCCCCGGGCAGCAGATGACGCAGCACTGCGGAAGGTCCTGTTGCTGAAGATGCCCTGGGAAAACTCCTCCTGGGCCTGCTGGAAGCTGGCCCCCGTCCGGCGGTACAGGGAGTGCACCTGCGGAAAGAGGCTATGGTGAGAAGTGTGCCCTGGGGGCCCGCCTGACCTCCCACCCGGAACCTTGGTGACAGTCACTGGACCTCCGGGGCCCGGGGGGCCCAACTGCCTCCAGGGATGGGCATCTCCGAGGCGAAGGCAGGAAAAAGCTGCCTGCTTCCTTGGGCTGCTATTGACCCAGGACCCACCACTCACCCGCTTCAGAAGGAAGAGTGAGAGCACGGCACACAGGGTGAAGAAGCCAGCCACCACCATCATGATGATCGACACAGCCAAGTGGTCTTGCTTCAGCGTAGACAGGGCTGCAATCCAACCACTGCAAAGGGGGGGGGGGGGGGGAGGAAGCCAGAGGGGACACAGTGAGAGTGGGCCCCAGAGATCCCTGTGAGGGGCTCTTCTCTAAGTGGCCGCTGTAGGCTGACCAGCCACTACCAGGCACCTCCCTGCAGCACAGAGCCGTGGGCCAGAAGCCCTTGGCCTGTGGAGGCCAGACCTCTGTGAAGGCTGACAGGCCCCACACGGCCCTCAGACAGGAGTAGTCCAGGGGAGGGCCTTTTCCTGCCACCTAGGGGACACGGAAAGCCTGGCTGCTCACTCCTGAAGCCCACCTTCTGGGAAAGAGGACCACTGGCCAACCCACTGCGTTCATCCTATCACCTCAGCTCCTCCTGCCGGGACCTGGGGCAGCCCCTCTTCCTCCAGTCAGTCACATCGCCTTCCCCAGTGTCCTTATCTATAAGAGGGGATATTCTCACATTTCCGGACTTAAAAACTTACTACAAAGTCACAGTTTTCAAAAACAGTGCAGTACTGGCATAAGGACATACAGATCAATGGAAAAGAACTGAGAGTCCAGAAACAGACCGATATATCGACCATCAACTGATTTCTAACAAGGGTGCCAAGACACCAGTCTTTTCAACAAATGGCGCTGGGCAGCCACACGTGAAACAATGAAGCTGGACCCTGACTTCAACCAGGCACAAAAACTAACTCAAGATGGATCAGAGACCTAATACGAGCTAAAGCGAGTATACTTAGAAGAAAACAGTTCACTCTCCATGACTCTGGGTTTGGCTCTGGTTTTAGATAGGACACTGAAAACATAAGCAACAAAAGAAAAAAATTGGACTTCATCAAAATTAAAAACTTCTGTGCATCCAAGGACACCATCCCAAGAATGAAAAAAATAATACACAGAGGGGGGGAAATGTGTTAATCTGATAAGTTAGTATCCAGAATATATAAAGAACTCGAAAACAAAATGGCAACCCAATTACTAAAGACCTGAACAGACATTTCTTCAACGAAGAAACACAAATGGCCAAAAAACACATAAAAGATGGCCAACATCATTAGTTATTCAGGAAATGCCAATCAAAACCATACTCGGGGCACCTGGGTGGCTCAGTCATTAAGTATCTGCCTTCAGCTCAGGTCATGATCCCAGGGTCCTGGGATTGAGCCCTGCATCGGGCTCCCTGCTCAGCGGGAAGCCTGCTTCTCCCTCTCCCACTCCCCCTGCTTGTGTTCCCTCTCTTGCTGTGTCTCTCTCTGTCAAATAAATAAATAAAATCTTAAAAAAAACACAGCGAGAGGGGTGCCTCGGTGGCTCAGTTGGTGAAGCACCCAGGGTCTTGGTCTCAGGGTTGTGGGTTCAGGCCCCATGTTGAGCTCCACGCTGGATGTGGAGCCTACTTTAAAAAAAAAAAAAAAAAAGACCATCACAGTGAGGTACACCTCTAGGTTGGGAACACAACAAAATAAAACAAACATTGGTGAGGCTGTGGGAAAACGAGAACCCTCGTCCACTGCCAACGGAAATGGTGAGGCCACTTCGGGGAAACTGGGGCCGCCCCGCCACAGACTCACCATGTGACCCAGCAATTCCACTCCAGATACGTACCCAAAAGAACCCAAACCAGGTATTCAAAGGCTTGTACAAAAATGTTCATAGCAGCACTGTTCACAACAGCAAAAAGGTGGAAAGCCCCCCAGGGTGTGTCCACTGATGAGCCGACGAGCGGACAGATGAGGACTCCATACAAAGGAGGCAAGTACTGAGCCTGTTACAGCATGAGCCTTAAAAACATCATGCTGGGGCGCCTGGGTGGCTCAGTGGGTTAAAGCCTCTGCCTTCGGCTCAGGTCACGATCTCAGGGTCCTGGGATCGACCCCCGCATCAGGCTCTCTGCTCAGCAGGGAGCCTGCTTCCCCCTCTCTCTCTGCCTGCCTCTCTGCCTACTTGTGATCTCTCTCTCTGTGTCAAATAAATAAATAGAATCTTAAAAAAAAAAAAAAATCACGCTGAGTGAGGCCAGTGCCAAAAGCGCCATACTGCATGGTTCCATTTAGACGAAATGTCCGAAGGCAGATCCAGAGAGAGAGAGAGAGAGGGAGAGCGTGAGACAGCATCTTCATGGCTGCCAGGGGCTCCGGGAAGGAGGAAGCCGGATGCCTGCTGATAAGTCCAGTCTCCTCTTGGGGTGACACAAATGTCCTAGAACTAGCGAGTGGACGGGGCCGCCTAGCACTGTGGATCTACTAAACGCCACTGAATTTTTTACTTTGAGATGGGTTAAGGGGTCACTAAAATTTTATGTTCTGTGCATTTTATACTCAATAACAAGAAAGGGGGGGTTCTATCCACCCAGCTGTGGGGGTGGGGAGGTGAGGTGGGGGGAGGCGCTGGGAAGCTGGAGGCTGCCGAGCCAGTGAGGGGCCAGGGCAAGGGGGCAGGCCCGGACCACAACACCAGCCTCCTGACTCGCAGCCTGGGAAGCAAAGAGCACTTTCGCCACAGCCTGTCTTTCAGGATCTCACTGAGGGTAGTGAGTGATGACATTTTCAAAGAGAAAGGGGCGAGCCCAGAAACAGCAGGACGAGATGGATGAGGGGTGGCTGGAGGGCAGTGGGCACACTCGGAGCGCGAGGTGAGTCAGCCTCCTCCCTCCGCCCCGCATTTGCCAGCTCCGCTGGAGGGAAGGGACCAAAGCAGTGCAGTCCTTCCAGGCTCAGGCTCTCAGCCAAGCGGCTGCCTGACCTTTCTGTAATGTTCCCTGTGCGCTGGGGCAGAAAGGAAAACATCAGCCGGCAGCTTTTCTTTTTGAGGCTAATTTCGAGCTGAGGACTCCAGCACCCAGGAAACTCAAGCCAGCTCTGCTCAAAGCCAGTCCGGGAGAGGCTAGGGCTCTGGCTCCTGACATGACAGGGTCTCTGGACAAAGTCACAGCACGAAGTCCACAAAACGCCAGGGCCTCTGTCGGCAGCTACCCAAAGCCAAGGGCTCGCCTGGGGCCTGCAGAAGCAGCACCAGCCTCTGGGAGGGCACGGCAGGAGCAAAGGAAGAGGATGCAATCCACCACAGGACGTAGCCCTGGTAGCCTAAGGATTCGGGGCCCATCCACCCTCAACACCCAGAAAGTGGTGAACAGGCAAGGAAGCGAGTGGTGACTGGTGAAGAATAGGAGGGGCACAGAGGACGACGCCAGGCAGCCTGCCCCCCACCTTCCCGGCCAGCGTGGTGCTGCCCCAGGTCTCACCTGTCCCCCAGGCCAGGGATGCCAACCAACTGGATGATATAGATCCCTATTTGACAAAAAAATATGAAGAAGAACACGAAGAAGCTGAATGAGTTGTCGGACCTGTGGAGAGAAGGGGAAATTCAAGGTCACAAGTGGGCCTGGGGTTCACTCCTCAGTATTCCTTGCTTGGCATTAGGAGCCAGGAGGCAGGATGGGACCGCAGACAGCTCCAGAGGACCTGCCACACTGGCCAGAGGACACAAACAGCCATGGCCATAATCAGAAAGGGCTTGCCACTCATTGCCCTCCAGTGACCCCTCACCTCACTCAAACACCTAATAAAGTTGCTCCCCAGAGGAAGACATAAAGAATCTAACGGTCCATTTCCTAGGGTAGGTATCTGCATTTCATAAGAGACAAAGAAATCTACGCCAAAGATAGAAATACCTAATAATGAAACTGTTGGCCTGGGTCAAAGAAAAGGTATTTGAGGAGCACAGAACTGTGGACCAAACCTTCATCTCCATGTCCTCGAGGGCTGGCGTACCGCCTGTGGAGTGCATGGGAGGGTTCAGCCACTGCCCGTCCCCTCTCCCTGGGGCCTGCTAGGCTCCCAGGCCTGAAAGCAGCAACTGGGAGGCACAACGCCACAAGCCCTAGGGGTCTGTGAGGCAGATCCGCTCAGGCCCACAGTATCTATTCTAGGTCAACCGGTCTGCACTCGGCAGGATCCAGAGAGTTACTGGGGAGGCAGGGGAGAGGCGGAAACAAGCTAGCAGCAATAAGCCATGAAGAGCTTATCAAAGTGGACTCCCTAAAGCCTCAGAGGGGAGCTGAAGAAGCCCCACCCTCTTCCCAAGAACGCATCAGACAGCACGGGAGCGGTTGGGAGCTCGAGGACCCCTCTTCTCTAGGTCTCCTGTGCCTAGTCCAAGGACAGTGCCCAGAGCAGACCCGGGGCACAACATCTCAGGAAAATGGCTCCTGAGCCCGTCTGCTCTCACTGTAGGTGGGAAAGGGAAAGTGGATTGCCCCACCATCCTGTTCTACTCTAAGACTGGAATGGAGCCCCTGGGCGTAAGGCCCTTGGCCTGCTACCTGGGATGCCAGCCATACGCTCCCCACGTGCCACAGCCCCACTCACCTGAAGGCCTTATAGATGGGTCGGTACCAACAAAGGAAGGCACAGGGGGTGAAGATGATAAACCACAGGATCGAAAGGCCAAAGTCCACTCCCTTGGTGCTGTCGACTAAGAACCAGGCCAGGCAGGCAAGCAGGTTCAGAAACAGAGTCACTGAATGCACTGGGGAGGAGAGAGAGAGAGGGGCTGGTGCCGAGGGGACGGAAGGGCTCTCGGGCCCGGCAAACCAGCCCTGGAGAGGATGTGAGGTCCACACAGTGAGGGCAGTGGCAGAAACACCAATTCTTGGTCTTCACCGAGGCAGGGTGAGCTCCCAAATCCTGGTTTTTCTGGGGCAGCAAAACCAGGGACCAAACCAGGTTCCTAAAGGTGAAGTTACAGCCCAACCACATGGGGGGGGCGGGGAGATGCAGACTCAAGGGCTGATCCTTAGGGAAGAAGTCTTTCTTTCAGTGACTCTTGTCCCTGGGCCTAGAGGGCCCACAGTGGAGCTATAGGGAGTCTTATATCTGCCCGCACTCCTAGGAGCCAAGGGGCCTGTGGGGAGGGAGGCCTTTGCCAAAGGAGGGCCTTTCACAGGCAATGAGCTCCATAGGAACTTGGAAGCCTCCCCCTAGTCCCGCCCTATTCGATCTGTGGTGTGAATTGGGGTGAGCGGGCCCTTTCCGGGAGGTTCCCGGGACAGGAAGTAGACTGTGGAGGGCAATCGTGTCGGCAAAAGGGCCCCCCAGACCCTGGCCCGGCCCTGAGGAAGGCTGGAGTCTGTGGCAAGGAGCAGCCAGAGCACAGACAGGGCTCTGGAGTTACACCCCCTTTCCCCCGTGTGCTAGGACGGGGACGGGACTCACACATCCAGAGATAGTACAGCATCTTGCATATCCGCTGGTAGTCAGCAGGGATCTCCACCGAGAAATCCTGATAGAAGCAGGGCTTGACAGGGCACCAGAAGGGCAGGGGCGGCCAGTTGTTCTCTCTCACTGCAGGCAAAGAGGCAACTCGGTCAGGCTTAGCCTCTGCAGCAGCACGTGGGGTGCACACTCCAAGAATTTATGGACCAAACCCGGGCTCCCAGAAGGGCGCCGGCAAGTGGGGGTAGGGTCGCTCTGGGTAGGGAGTGGGACAAGGGGTCATCATCACGACAATGAGGGGGAATCGCATGCAGGACCAGTGCCCCCACTCTAGCAAGACCTTCCAGAGCTGGGAAAGAACGCAGAAACAATCTATAGCTTGAGGACTGCACTGCGGGTCTCCCGGCCTCCACCATGCTGCCCTTCCCGGCACTGGCACTAGCGCCACTGAGATGATCTAGAGCCCAACAGAGCTCCGGGACTGCCCTGGCCCGGGCAGGCTCAGGGAAGGCTCCTGTGTCAGGCATGCTGACCCAGAGGCCGGCAGCTTCCCTTACCGTGTAAGTTGGCCACTGTGTTCTGCAGCTCCCGCTCCTTGCGCTCTAGCTCAGCTGCTTTCCTGTCCAGTTCTTCCTGCTGCCGGAGCAGGCTTGCCTGTGCAGCGGAGGCCACGGCCTGGGGGGCACGGAAGGTCAGGGCAGCCGGACACGGGAGACAGAGGGATAGCGTCAGCCTGAGCAGAAGGCAGAAAGGCCTTGCCCCATGCAGGGAGAGCCAATCCCACCCCACGGTGTCTTGGGTACCAGAGACCACCACAGAGACACCAAGGCGACCCGTCTCCTACTGCCCCAACACCTCTGTTCTCTTAGGTGTTAACCCGCCTTAAGCAGGGCTCTTGTCTCCCCTTCCTCCCTGAGTTTAAGATGAGAGAACTACCCCCATTCTGGAATCCAGGCAAAGTTCAATTACAGTGACCTTTGGGGTAATAGCAAAGGGGAAAATGGCCTCACAAGAGACTAACCTGTAACCAAAAACCCGGAGAGCCACGCCTCACCTGAAGAGCCTGGGGGGCGTGCATGTGAAGGGGACACAGTGCAAACCTGCCAGCAGTGAGTGCAGGGGGGAGGCACAGGAGGGCGGACCAAGGTGCACCTAGGGCCTCAGGGATCTAAGCACCACCCCACCCCACCCCCAGGAGCGGCCCGGACGTCCACCTGAACCAAGACCGGGTACATCCCAGGCCAGCGCCCTCGGCTTGGCCCTACTCTGCCTGGCTCTGATGATGTGCCCAGTCCAAGTTTTATCCCCTGTCCAGGAAGAGCAAGGCCTCCCAAGAAGGCATCTAGGGAACTCCACGTGAGGCATTGCAGCCCAGGGCCCTCGGCCCCGCTCCTGCCGGGCGCTACAGCCACGGGCACCTGGCTCCTCCTGAAGTCTACAGTCCTCAGGCAGCAGATCTCAAACCAGTCACCTTGCGGGATGACCGCCAGGCGTATGTGTATGTACATACGTGTGCGCACACGTGTATGCATACCCATGCTCGCTCTCTCACTCTCTCCAAAAAGAGTTCTCCGAAGAGCTAAGGCTGCCTTCGGGAGGTAAGTTTCAGGCCCCGGGGGCAAAAGCAGAACCAGAACTGACCACACTGGACCCTGCTGAGGGTCTCGGCACTCCCTCCCAAGTCTGGTCAGACGGCGGGAGCAGCTTGGGGCCCACGAGAGTCCAAAGCCCGGCTCGGGCCTTGCCCTCCCTCAGGCTCATCTACACTTTGCCTACCTTCGGAAGCTTTCGCATGTAGCTGTCTCTGAGAATACTATCTCCTCCTAGTAGCATCTGCCTCTCTGAGAGCTCGCTCACTGCCAGGAATCTGGTAGGCAGGAACTTGCTGGCCTGTCTAAGCAGGAGCTGCAACACACACTCCACTGTGGTCACACTCACCAGGGCGGGGGAGGGGGGCGGGGGGGGCAGTGAGGTGATGGCGGAGATGGTCAGGCACGAGGCAGAGCAGAGCTCCAGCATTTGGTGAAGAGATGAAAGGAAATGGGAAAGAAGGCAGGATTAAAAGAGGTGAAAAAAAGAAAAGTGAGAGTGAGAGAGAGAGAGATTCTGGGCCCCGAGTAAGAAAGGAAAAACCAAAGGCTCCAGGAGGATCTGGAATGGCACGACAGGGGCAAATGCTCTCGCTGAAGACACCGGCAACTCCGGCCTGGTAAGTAGAGCTTATTTTCCGGTGGTCGTAGTGGGGCGGGGGTGAGGATCTAGGCTGGCTGAGCAGACCCTCCATGTGCAAGTGACCAGCTTGGAAGAGATTATCGAGAGGGCCCTTGAAGGGGAGCCGGGAATGAAGGCCCTCTGTCCACCCCCTCCACCAATCTCTGGGCTCAGCTACTGGTCTGGGGGCTTCCCTTGCTGGAAAGGAGAGGCTAAAGGGATCTTTGTCAACAGTACCTGGGGGGTTGGCTGGGTTGGTTCCACTGAGGGCTGGAGAACCGCCGGCTGCGAGGGCCCGGGGAGCTGTGTGACAGGAACGGTTGTCGCTGCATTTGTCTGTGTGGGACACACCAAAGGAGGCAGGTGAGTGGCTCCACCGGTCAGCCTGCCCGTGAGGGGCACTGCCTCGGGGGCAGGCCTGGGCCTACCTCTGCGGCTTCCTGGCCATCAAGGGTCAGGCGCTGGGCCGTGTGGTGCTTTGCCCAGCATCCCTGGCCTTGCTGGGGCCACAGCTCCCCGGCACTGTCCTGCTCTCTTCAGGGAAGGGCCCAGATCACAGATCCCAAGGGGAGAACTGGTGACTTCTTCACCCTTCCTCCCACCCCAAGCCCATGTTACACCTGTCCCTTTGAGGACGAAGCTTCTCAGAGCTGCCTCTGCCTCTGCCAAGGCTCCTTGCCCCAGAAACCTAGCACCAGCCACAGGACCCAAGGACTCAGAAAGAGGGCACGCTCACCAACCTCTGAGAAGGGGTTGAATTCAGCCAGGCCGCCCTGCGGAGCACCGGTCAGCTGGGTCACAGAGGGATCCTGGGAAGGTAATAAAAAACAGCTGTGAGGTGCCTGGGGGAGAAGAGAGAACCTCGATGAAGGGGAGGGACATCGCCGGCTCTTGGCCCCTCCCAGGGGATACCTGGCTGAAGGGAGACTGCTGAGGCCCTTCCTGGTGCCCTGAAAAGCCTCTCATGAAGGCTCCTGTGCCCAGCCCCTGCCACACCAGAGCTGTGATCTCTTCTCCCTTTCTGGAAAAGGAGATCAGCCCCGATGACTTCCCGTAAGAGACCCGGAGCAAGCTTCCCACTCTGAGACCTCAGAATAGATACCACCCGTGTCCTTGTTGGTGCCCTTTCCAGATTCAAAACGGTTCACAGTATTTACCTGCAGGGACTGGGTGGCGGTGGGGGGGATAGGGGGGTAGGGTAGAGACTTATTTTTTACTTCATAACCTTTCTCTACTGTTGTATTTATTATTTTACAGGAAGCACTTATTCCTCTCCTTTTTTAAAGGACAGTTTCAGGTTTTGGAACAAAAACATGCTGCTGGCTGCCAGTGCTGATTTTATTAAATCAGGCACACTTGCTAGGAATAGAGAGGCATGAAGGGCTCAGATGAAAAGCCGGGAGAATGTTTTTAGGGTTTTTTTTTTTGGATTCTTTTCAAAAAATGCAAAAATGTCCTCAGAACAGAGTTTTTTCCTGAGTTTTCCTTCCTGAGTCTTCCCTTTCCCATCTGACCTCTGCCAAGGCTAGCCCTCTGGCCTAGGGCCTGCACAGCACTCCCTGTCATCTCCTTCACCCCAGTAGCCTCCTGCTGGCCTGGGTTCAATGGCCAGTGGCCTCATCCCTTCCCCATACATAATAGGTAAGGGGCTCAGGTCCCGCTCCACAGCGATGCCTGGGCTGTGAAGGATGGGCACAAGGCCACTGGACTCTGCCAAGGTCCCTGTTACAAGGCCTCCCCTGGCCCCCCTCTGTGTACCTAACCCTCCTGACCCCCATCCCTCACTACGGTCCACACACTGCTGTCCTGCTGGCCCAGCTTCACCTCCACCGAAGGGATTCTCAAACACGATATTCACATCGGACAGACCCTCAGAGGACAATCCCCTCACATCTCAGATGTGGAAACAGACCCTCACCATGGCGCTGTACTTGACTTAGGTCTCAAAATGGCTGGCTCCCTATTCCGTACATTCATAGAACCGAGGCTCAGCGGTGAGTATTCTCTCTGATGTTTTCCACACGCGTCAATGCTCATCTTCCCACCTGGACCTCCGATGCCTGACCAGTGAGACTGGCTGGCTGGCCCCGGGGCCCAGCCCAGAGCTGCGCACACAGCTCCAACTCACTTCTCTCTGGATACCTCATCTCTGCACCCCCACCCAATTCCCTCTGCAAGGAGGCCACCTGGCTATGTCCTTTCTGCCGGCCACCATCCCTGCCTAGTGGCCCCTGCAACTTGGACAAAGTGACATGGTGAGGTTCAGAAGGCCACCTGAGCTGTGGGAACTGACCTTGAGGTTATTCGTTAGCTGAAGGACTAGCAGATTTCTCCCAGAATCACTGGGCTGCCTTCCTGCAAGAAAGATTTGGGGGCTCCGGCTCTGTTCCCCTTTCTGACTCAGCAAAACACCGAGCCCCAGCAGACTGGGTGAGCTGAAGTCACTGAAATCAGATCCACCATCCAGGGAACCGGTTACCTGAGTCTGTGTCACAGGACAGAGGACAGAGGGGTGGCTCTGGTAGCAGTTTCGGGTGCTGGCCCACATGTCTGCCTGAGGGGCACACATCCTAACGGGCAACCTCCAGACCATGAAGAGAGGTCATCTTCTTTACCAAGGTCAGCCAGAAGAGGATTCCGGTGGTGGGCGAGCGGACTACTCTGCCTATAGTGAGCTCTCCTTTTTTCTAAAATCTTCAGCACTTGGTCCTAGACCCCTCACCAGACTCACTGTAAACAAATACTGTCTCCGCTAGCAGGCTGTAAACCTCTGCGGCCAGATGCCTCCGTGTCTAGTTCAAACTTCTGGCTCCTCGTGCTTGGTGAAGAGCCCGATGCGGAGCAGAAGCTCATGGGATCTCCAAGCTGGTGTTCCAGAGTACATGCTGCCTGCTCTCCTCCACTTTCTCTGGGGGGGAGGGGGGATTCTGACCAAAAGCTAGGGGGCGCCAGCACCACTGCAGCAGCCCCAGGGCCGGGAAGCACCCTGCCTCAGAAGAGGGGCCTAGAACACTCGGGGAGACCTGGGCTCTTTCTGAAAGATGAGAAGCTCAGGCCTGGTGGGAGAGGAAGGGAGCTGACCTTTACTGAGGGTCTACTACGTGCCAGGCTTACACAGTGATGCTAGGGTGAAGTTCTAGTTACCCCAGAACTGGCCACGTCGTCAAGCCATCAGATATGAAGGTTCTACCAGCCTTCCTCAACCTGATTCCTCGAAAGAATTATGGCCCAACGCCCTAAGGCAGCCACTGTCTGCAATGACTTAACTTCTCCCCTGTGCATCTACAACAGTCCTGGTTCTAATCCATCCGTGCGAGAACAGAGAAAACCGCCACTTCAGCCAGCTTCTGTGCTCTGCGGCTCGGGGGAGCCCTGGCTGAGAAAAGCTACACCACCCCCCCGGCCCCAACTTCAACCTCATAACCACCCTGAGAGGGATGATGCTCTTTAGTCTGCAGCTGGAGAAAGCTCCAGCTCACAAAGGGGAAGTAGTCTGTCCAAGATCGCTGAGCCGGATTCTGAATTTGTCGATCTCTAGGGGCACAGGGGCAAGCCTGAGAGGGGGGAAGGTTTGTTCAGCAGTGCACCCCAAAGCCTGCTGCAGTCGACAAATAGAAGGTGCTCCATGGGTGGCTGAATGAAGGAACCCCGCTCCTGAAGAACACGGAGAGGGCATGGGACTGACCGGGACAACTGTTTCTGTTCAGTTTTTTGTTCCTGGACTTCAGGAAGTCCTTGGGGAACACCCATGGCAGGAGACAGGCAGAGTCTTGCACTAAGGACCACACTGGCTGGTCTGAATGAAGACCCTTGGCTTCTACTCCGAATCACAAATAAGAAGTCCGCAGCAGCTACCTCCTTTCCCACCCGCCAAACGTCAGCTGGCTCGTAAGTGGCTCAAGTAGTTATTTCAAGGGATGGCAAGCGCTGAGTTTCACCTATAGAGAGGTAACCCAAAACCCCCTTGGTACACAAAGGACTCCAGACTACCTAGTGCCCTTCGCCGAATCTATAACAAAGAAAATGCGCCTGCACTCAGTTCCTTCCATTCAGGGAAGAGTCACAACAAGACGAAGAGGGTGCATCGCCCTCCCGGAGCCAATGATCGATGATTTTAGCACAGACATGTGCGCACAGCACAGCGTAAGAACCCAGGGCAGAGTGAAGAAGAGAAGGGAGGGGAGGGGAGGACCCCGGAGGGGAGGGGAGGTCCACCACTGCTGGGGAAGGGGAACTCTTCGTGGAGCTGCAGTGTCAGGGAAGAGGGAAAAGAGGCAGGCAGGCAGACAGGCTGGAGCTCAGCTGGGAAGGGCTGGGAAAAACATACTTGTTTCCAGTCTGGCAGTCACTTTCCATGTCACAGGTCCTGGCTGTGCCTGAGCCGTGACTTTGCCATCCTATACTCCACCCAAGCTCCCCGTGTGGGATTTATTTCGGGCTCCAAATAAACACATTAAATAAATACCTCATGAACAACAACAACAAAACACTCGGCCATTCTCTCTGGGAGGCAGAGTTACCAACACTTTGGAACCTCTGTGAAGTCCTATTTGCTTTGGAGACAAGTCTGTGTGTCATATGACAAAAAAGGGCAATCGTCCCCAGACTGGCTGGCTGGGTTCCAAGTGAAAAGAGCCACAGTGAACCCTGGTACTCTCTTACCTGAGAATCCATGCTGGGGAAATATGATAAAAATATGTAAAAATCTGGATCTGCAAAAATGTTTATTGCACCAATATTTACAATAGGAGGAAAAAATCAGGGGCACCTGGGTGGCTCGGTTGGTTGAGCATTTGATTTTGGTTTCTGCTCAGTGTCATGATCTCAGGGTCGTGAGATTGAGCCCTGTGTGGGAGCTCAGCGCTCAGCGGGGAGTTCTCTCTCTCTAAAAAATAATTAAAATTAAAAAAAAAAAATCTGGAATCAACTTGAACATCCGACGACAGTGAGCACAAGGATATTTTGGTACACATCCCTTCAATGGTCTGAACAGCCGTTAAAAATCATAGCTATCGGGGCGCCTGGGTGGCTCAGTGGGTTAAAGCCCCTGCCTTCGGCTAGGGTCATGATCTCAGGGTCCTGGGATCGAGCCCCGCATCAGGCTCTCTGCTCAGCGGGGAGCCTGCTTCCCCCTCTCTCTGCCTGCCTCTCTGCCTACTTGTGATCCCTCTCTCTCTGTCCAATAAATAAACTCTTAAAAAAAAAAAAAAAAAAAGAGCCCGAGGACCCACCAAATGAGCACAGTGCAGGCAGGGCCTCTCTCCTGCAGCCCAGGACAGTGAGGCTGAACCACTGGCCGGGCACCCGAGGCCTTCCAGGACCCGGCGCCTGCGCCCAGGGCAGTGGTCTGTCCGTGGTCAAATGGAGCCACCTGCCCCCTCCTGCCCCCCCTGTTTCCTCCCTACGCAAACCATCCCACACCAGGCACAGGGCTAGGACGCTGGAAAAAAGCCTCGGTTCCTGCCCTCGAAGTGGACAGTGCACAGAACCAGCAGGCAGGGCGGAAGTGTGGCAGGAGACGCCCTGGAAGCCGGCGAGGCTTCACGGGGGAAGGAGGGACTAGGTCGGGGAGGCAGGGAAGGCTTTACTCAGGCGCTACCTGAGCTGGATCTTGAGCGATGACAGCCTGACACCGATGACAGCCGTGTAGCAAGCACGGAGGAGGCAGGCAAGAGCAGCGTTCACAAAGGCACGGCAGCTCTACAGGATGTGGGGCGACCCAGCCGGGGGCCGCCAGAATTCACTGGAGGCAGGACCAAGGACATTGAAGTTTACTGAAAACCCTGCAAGGGAGCAGCAGGCAGGATGGCAAAGGAGAGACAGTCTGCCATGAGGCAGTTCGGGGGGTGGGGGGGTCTGTACTGAAGGGGAAGTGAGGAGGTATGGGAACGTATGGAACTTTCCTTTTTTGGTACCTGTGCCAGGATGTAAGCAGCCCGTTTGGTAAGCTGGGGCTCACGGATCTTCTCCGGTGGGTCACTTAACAAGCCCGTTTGCATTCAGCTACGGGGGTCACTGTGGGCCCTTCTACCTGACTCAGGTTTCCAGTGCTTAAGCCTGACGCTTCAAAGCAGCTTTTAGAGGTGCCTGGGTGGCTCAGTTAAGTGTCTGCCTCTTGGTTTCGGCTCAGGTCATGATCTTAGGGTGGTGAGATCAAGACGAGGCTTGGGCTCTGTGCTCAGTGGGGGATCTGCTTGAGATTCTCCCTCTCCCTCTGCCCCTACCCCCGCTCTAAAATAATCTTTAAAAAATAAAAATAAATAAAAAACAAAAGCAGCCTCTACACAGGAGAAGGTTCCGGGGGCTGTGGAGTGAAGAGTATAGAGAGAGGAGCCAGGAGTGCCAAGGAACCAGCCTGAAGCAGGGGTCAGGCCAGGCTGCGGGCATTTGGACCCCACCTGTGGGCAGCGCGGGAACACTGGAGACGGGTGTCTCTGCCACAGTGAGGACAGTGCAGCGGGGAGGGAGGCATGGACGGGACCGCAGTCTACAGGGGTGACAGTGAGAACTGGCCTGACAGCTGGGAATGGAGAAGAGGGGACAGACTCCAGACACCTTGCTCGGGGAGATGCCACGGGCTCGGCCATGCTCTGAGCCAGAAAGGGGGAAGAGAAGTTGAGGAACGGAGTGGCCAGCCTGGGTGACTGGTGAACAAGAGCAGTGATCACGGGGAAGGAGAACAGGTTTTTCAGGTGTGGGTGTGTGGGAGCAGGGAGAGGCCCGGAGAAGATATCGAGCTGGTCTGGAGATACCTACAGATGCGATCTGGATGAATGGTTGGCAATGTCCCGGTGAGATGTGGGAATACTGCTTTGAAGCTCAGGAGGAGGTAAGGGCTAGAGTCCTAGATCTGGTTTGTTTGTTTCTTTAAAAAATAGGCTCCACGCCCAACATGGGGCTTGAACTCACAACCCTAAGATCAAGAGTCGCACACTCTACCAGCTGAGCGAGCCTGGCGCCCCTAGAGATGTAGATGCTATTCCGAAGCCACAGTGAAAGAGGACTTCGCCTCCTCCATTCTGACCTCAAGCATTCTAGCTGGGTTTTTCTTTCCAGCTTGTCCCTGGCTGCAGGCTGAAGACCCTGAGGGCAAAGCGTCCTCTGATGGGAACCGAAACTACCCCCTTAAGCAACAAGGACTGTCTGAGCCCGCGAGACTGCACATGTGACTGACTTGAAGACAATGAGCGATTTAACCTTCACGGCCCACCAGGCACATACCCACCGACCTTTGTCCCACACTTTCCTGAGATAAACCTGGAAGACTTTTCCGCCGCTTTGGAGACTGTCTTTGAGATGCTAGCCCGCTGCTTTCCCGGGCTCGGCCTCACTGCAATAAGCTCCTCTCTCTGCCTCTGGATTTGGTCAGGCGCAAGTGGCCAAACCCGCTCTGTGTGGGTCCCCAGAGCCAGGGGTTCCTGCAGCCCGCGTGCTGGCTACAATGTAAATGGAAGAACTTACTCAGAGACGTCTACGGTGAGAACAAAGTCAAGGACAGAACTCCAGGTTTCACAGCCTGAAAACAGGCGGAAGGTGGTGAGAGTCCCAGCGTTAAAGAGGCCAGGATGGAGAGAATGACCAGAGGGACTGGCCAAGCGAGTGGGTGTGCCCCAAGCAGCAGACGTGTCCCAGGCCCACGGTGGGAGAGGTGGGGGGGAAGAAGTGCCTGGGGCTGGGGGGCGACAGCATGCAGAAGCGACTTCTGGTTCTTGGTGCTCCGTTACCTGAAATAGAAACTGCCCTCTCTTCCCATCTGCCAGGGCTCTCTGCTCTCGGCCTAAGCCTGTCTACCACGGGACTCTGCCCTTCCTCCTCAGATCCCCTGCAGCTCCTTCTGGCAAGTTTTGACTGCCCTCATCATACCTCGTGTTACCGTGAACAGGTCAGAAGCTCTGGCAGGCCACGTGCTCCCCATCCACCCCATCTCCTGCGCAGGCCCTTGGAGCAGCAGGAGCTCAGTGATGCGCCTAAATGTGTCGGCATCTCAAGGAGGCCCTGCTGAACAGGACACGCCTTGCTAATGCGCACAGCACTCTTCTCTGAAAGAGTGGCGAGTACCCCTTGTTTGTCCTGGTTAAATATTATCATTGGTCGGAACACGGGAGTATCCTACTCCAAGTAGCTGCAAAGACACTACAAGTGTGGGGCTCCGGTTCATCTGTGTCTCTAGCCGGGCGCTTTCCAGCACCCAGCCTGGCTAAAGGTGGCAGCCCGAGAGGCAGGGAGAGGACTTCCACCCCCCCGTCCCGCAGTCTGGCAGCTGTCTGGACTCCCACTATCTGAACTTCACCGTTTTCCACTTTCTCGAGACAGTGCTCCTATTCCGCAGGAAAGTCCTAACGGGCCCATCTGGTGGGTTTAAGAGTCCCCGCAGCTACAGTCAAGCTGGAGCCCACCCTCTCTGGGAAGCGGCAAAGCCTCGGTGTCTGAGCGGGGAGCTTTGTTCACACCCAAATCATGTTTCTGCCACCACTTTCTCCTCCCACAAGAGAGAAACGTTTTAAATCCTTGGGAAGCAGCCACACCACTGAGATTATCTTTTAATTGCGAGGAGGCAACGTGTCAAAGTGATTTTGTGTGATCTGGCAACTCGTGACGCTGAAAGGTTTTCTCTGTTCAAGCACCACCAGCTGCTTCACTCCCCCTCCTGGAGCTCGCCCCATGCCATCTGCCTGGGGCAATGGGGCAGAGACAACGCCCAGTAGTAGGAAAGCAGCCCTGGCACGGGCCTGGGTGACCTGCTTGTCGGCGGACTGCTGAAAACTCCAACGGGCGCGCCAATGCCCACCTCCAGCCCTCTCCCTCTTCCCCACCCGACAAGTCTTCCTGAGAAGCTTTTGGGAGCAGACGCGCTGGAATCAGTCCAAAGCAGGACCCGCAGACCCAGAGAGTACGGAGCACAGGCACCACAATTAACAGGGGGATGAGGGAGTGCGGGGGAGGTTGTGAAATCGGTAATCCTTGGCTTGCAGTTTCCTGCTTCCTCCTGGAAGTTTGGTAAAACCTTTGCTGCGCTCTTGTGACAACTCTGCGCTCACAGCTCTTACTCTGCAGGAAGTTTGCTAAGAATCCCAACTATAACTACGCAAAAGAAGAGGTCATAAAAGCCCACGCCCACAGTGCGGGGGAGGGGGGGAGCAGGACGGGGATGAAAAACACGGGTAAAGAAGTCAATTTATTTTTAAATTTTTTTTAGAGGTCTTTTTTTTTTAACTTTATTTATTTATTTGATAGAGAGGAGAGAGATCACAAGTAGGCAGAGAGGCAGGCAGGGGTGGGGGGGTGGGGTGGGGTGGGAAGCAGGCTCCTGCTGAGCAGAGAGCCCGATGTGGGGCTCGCTCCCAGGACCCTGAGATCATGACCTGAGCTGAAGGCAGAGGCTCAACCCACTGAGCCACTCAGGCGCCCCAAAGAAGTTAATTTAAAGGCACACCGGAAGTTGCATGGCCTATTACAAGAGCTGGCAGAGAAAGGATTCCATGGCTGGATAACTTTGGGAAGTGCTGGGTCAGATAAAGTTGAGCAAATGTCTTTACTGTAAGATTGCTCAGAGCCTTTCACAAACTAACAAGCCTTGCCAATCTGCAACAAAAATGGAATACAGAGTGATTCCCAAATTTATTTGACTACATAACCCTGAGTACCTTTTCAGGACTGGTATTACTCAGAACATACGCTGCTAAAAAGCACAACATAGGTGTCTTAAAAAGCACAGTATAATCTGTATTATTCCAGCCCCACACACTGGGGGGAAAAACTTGCATAGCTAACACTAATTAGCAAGTACTAACTAAAACTCACTTAGCTAGTACTAATCAACCCTACCAGTACTCTCATTTCAAGAATGGGGGCAGTTGGGGTGCCTGGGTGGCTCAGTCATTGGGCATCTCCCTTTGGCTCAGGTCATGATCCCAGGGTTCCGGGATCGAGCCCCGCATCAGGCTCCCTGCTCAGTGGGGAGCCTGCTTCTCCCTCTCCCACTCCCCCTGCTTGTGTTCCCTCTCTCGCTGTATCTCTCTATCAAATAAATAAATAAAATCTTAAAAAAAAAAAAGACAGAAAGAAAGAAAGAATGGGGGCAGTGATGACGAAGAAACATTCTTTCCTTAGGTGGCCTAAATAACCCCAATGCAGTTTAAGACCAATATGTGCTCCTTCCTGCTGCATGTCCCATCCTCACCGGGTTCCTGGTTTCCTTCTCTCTAGACTAAGGGGTTACAATAGATTTCTGAGGATGCCCCGACTCTTAACAGTCCACCGTGGACTCTGAACACTAAGTATACTTTCATGACCCACCATGGAGTGACGGAAAACATGACTCTGCTCTGAAAGCTGGCTAGGTGTGACAGTTGTTGAGCCTATCGCCTCTCCCCTTGCTCTCTCCTGAGCTCTGTGCTAACACCCTGGGTAAATGAAGCTGGGCTCACACCCAGTCACCCCAGGGCTGCACCCTCCCAATGTCCCAGCCCTGCCAGTCAGGGAAGCAAACACTTCCATCACAAGGACGAGGAGGGCAGCTCTCCAGGAGAGCTTGAGGGCCCCACATCAAAGCGCCTTCTCCCCATGGGACTGTGTGCCGAGAGAAAAAACCCAGCCCAGCGTAAAGAGGAGCAGAGTCGGGGCGCCTGGGTGGCTCAGTGGGTTAAAGCCTCTGCCTTCGGCTCAGGTCACGATCTCAGGGTCCTGGGATCGAGCCCCGCATCGGGCTCTCTGCTCAGCAGGGAGCCTGCTTCCCCCTCTCTCTCTGCCTGCCTCTCTGCCTACTTGTGATCTCTCTCTCTGTCAAATAAATAAAATCTTTAAAAAAAAAAAAAAAAAGAGGAGCAGAGTCACAGCCAGCCAGCCATCTTCCCACACAGGATTCCCCACCAGATGCTGCTCTTTACAGGCCCACAGCTGCTTCCTGTCCTGCCATATCCTGGGGCTGCCTGATGGACAGACTGTCTCGCCTGAATGCAGAAGTTACTTCCACCACAGTTTGCACAATCACTCCTGGGGCTGAAGATGTGGTTTAAGCCTAAGACTTTCAAGCTGCTATTAATACACGGCAGCACTCAGGCCAATTATCTCGCCCACTGCTAGCGCTACAGACAAGTTCTCTGCATCTCTGGAGGACTGACTGCCTCTCAGATAGCAGCAGACATTTTATTCCTGATTCTGACAGAAAAAAAAAAAAAAAAAAAAGCCAATCATTACACAGAATGCATTCCAAGAGACTACTAGATCCTTACTAAAACTCAAAGTCCAGTGTTATAAAGCAGTTTTGTAATTAAACTAAACTCTTACCAGATGACACTGACAGAAAAAAAAAAGACACAAATGTTTTTTCTTTACTCAACTAACAGAGATGAGGGCATTACATAAGAGACAAGGTCCCTGCAAAGGTTCCATCAAGAAGCATTAAGTGCAAGAGGAATGTTCAGGATGTTACAAAGACCAAGCTACTAAAATTTGCCCTGAGGGCTCCCTTTGACTAACCTTGAGACCAAGAAAGGGATAGAATGTTCACTCCGATAGTATACAATTATTCCCTGCTGGTCTCCTTTGACTTTGCTCTGACTCTTGCAGGAATTCAAGGTGAGAAAGCTCATGCTATGAGTTGCAGGAAGGACCCCTCTAAGTACTTCCTCTACACCTGCAGGAAACTTTGCAGCTGCCAATGACCGGAATAAAATACAGGCAGGATGAGTTAATGTGCCTGAGACATCCTGACAGAGCAGAAACCTCGGGGCTCATAAATCACCAGTCAGCACAATTAAGCTTCCCTAGAACTGGTTTTGAGCAGACAAAATAAGAGGCACAGGAGATCTGGAGCTAACAGGAGCCCCAGCCCTTCACTGTGGAAAAAGAATACCCCTGTACCCTCAGCTCAAAGGCAGAAAGGTTTCAGCTTTAAGTAGGAAGACTTCTTCCGCTATCCTTTGCTCAAAAGATCAGGCCAGCTCAAAGGTCAACAGTCTCAACTACCCTAACGACACACACAAATCCATCAGACCAAACTTCTTGTGCTTCAAGACCCTCAGAGCCTCCTCCCTCCTTAAACCTGGGCTCTCTCTCCCATCTAGCCAAATCCCAGTCCAAACTAGACCCGTGGCCAAGGTGTGGAATTCTCATCAAGTCCATATTTCAGTGTGCCTTGGCTACGTCCCCACCCTCTCCCACCCTTCCTTTCCTAGCCAATCTCAGTGGGTCTCCTATACCTTGTAGGCTACTTTGGTTGTTCGGGGGGTGGAGGGAGAGCTGAACTTGGGATCTTTCCACATTTCTCCTTCCCAGTAGAGGTTTCCACCTCTTCATTATGTTGTTGTCACCCCCTTTCCTAACGTGACTCAAGGAAGATGTCTCCCCAAGACTGAGGGATGGGGTAGCCACACTTCCCCCTCAGTTGAAGTCGCTTCTCTCCCCGACGCTGTGGGTCTCCCTGACCGCGTCGGCTTCAGTCCCCTGCCCTAGCTGGGTCCAGCCAGAGAGGCGACATCCGGGGAGCAAGAGGGTCCCACCACTTCTCTCCAAGCTACAGCGCCCCGCCCCCTCCTCAGTTCCACCTGCTGCTAGTCCCGCCCCCCCACAACGATAGGCCAGCCCTCAGAGCCCATTCTCCCATTGGGCAGACAGCCCGTCTCTCCTACGCCATGTCTCCCGGCTCCAGCGAAAGAGGCCAGGGCCGCGGCCTATGGCACTAATGAGAATTGAGTTGAGGGCTATACCTGGAAGGGGTTTACGTCCACTGGGTCTGCGAAGGGGTTGGTCTCGAAGGACGACATGGCGGTCTGGGGCTGACGAGCGAGCTCCGCCAACGCTTCTGCCTCCGGGCACCCAGACCCAGCGGCGCTCTCCGTGCAGACCCTCCACTTCCGGGAGCGAGGCAGCCGGTCTGGCGCAGGCGCAGCGCGCTCCCAGGAGGCGTGGTCCTTGACGTCACAGAGGTCCGCCCCGCCCTCCTGCCCAGCCCACTACAGAGTGGCAGGTGGGCCATCGGCTTCCATCTGCTCCTTTATCTACGCTTACTTGCGCTCGGGGCTGGAGCTGGAGGCGGAGACGTTCCCTCTCCAACTCTCCAACTTCCTCTTTCCAACTTCGTGTTGGAAAATTCCCAAGTAAACTCTGCTAAGTGGAGTCGGAAAGTTAAATCCTTCATTTCCCTGGAGGGCAAGTTTGAAAAGTCGCACTGGTCCAGGCTGGAGAGAAGAGTGAGCCCGTTTCGGCGGGAGTGGGGAACGGAGTTCTTGACCCAAAGGACTTCGCTGAGCTAGGAGAGGGCTCTGGTGATAGAGCCCAGCAGAGGGGTTCTTCTTGGGAGAACCGACGGTGCATCTGTCCCACACACGTGCTGAGCGCTGATTCTTTTAGGTCTTGCCCTCTGCTGTCAAGCTTTATCATTTTAGTAATGAGGATCCCTGAGCCCAAGACAGATTTAGGGCCTGAACTGGGATTTGAATCTGGACATCAAGCATTTGTTAAATGAATGAGGGATTTCAACAATGGACGAGATGGCTGCTCTCCACTACCCTTCTTTCCTCATATCCTTCTGCTTTGTTCATTTCTGCTGCCACTGAATCCAGCCACTGTCATTCCTTACCCTGCTCTGGTACAGAGCTGCTAATTGGTCTATTGTTTATGTTGTAACCAGAGATCGCTGTAAAGAGGACAAAATACTATAAAATATTATTATAACAATGCCGTTTATTTAAAATATTATTATAAAACATTATTATAAAAGTATTATTATAAAATAATATCACTTTTTAAACCTTACTGCTTGAAGTCCTTCAATTATTTTCCATAAAGGCCCCCATTTTTTTTTTAAGATTTTATGTATTTATTTGACAGAGAGAGAGAGATCACAAGCAGGCAGAGAGGCAGGCAGAGAGAGAGAGGGGGAAGCAGGCTAGCAGGCTCCCCGCTGAGCAGAGAGCCCAATGCGGGGCTTGATCCCAGGACCCTGAGATCATGACCTGAGCTGAAGGCAGAGGCTTAACCCACTGAGCCACCCAGGTGCCCCTAAAGGCCCCAATTCTTGTATGGCCTCTAGGTCCTGTAGGTCCTGTAGGATTTGCTCCCACCTATCCAGCGCTTCTAGTGGCTTTTCAGTTCCTCAAACTTCCCTTGTTGCCTCCTACCTGGGGACCTTTGCCCACAAGTTCCCTCTTCCTGGTATGCTTTTAGCCCATGCCCTCATCAATCCTAGTTAACCCCTACTTATCCTTTTATCCAAGCTCAGATGCCCCATCTTCAGGAGTGGCCTCTCCACTCTATAGGTTAGATCACCTCTTTCCACCACAACAAATGCTTTTATTACTTTGTAGTTTTGCTTCATAATAGGTATTGGAGATTGTAAGCATCTACTTGTATTGGTGGTTATTTGTTTATGTCTGTCTCTCCCACTAGACTATAAGCTCTACAAGGGCAGGAGTAGGGTCTGTTTTGCTCACTGTTACATTTCTGGCACTAACATAGTACCAAGCCCATGATAGGTAATAAGTAAATATTTATTGTTTACCTTATCCACTTTTCTTACCTTCCTCTTTCCTGTCTAAATTCCAACTTCTCCCAGAAGGCTCATATGGCTGGGGGAGCAGGGATGAGGAGAAGGAGAGGTATTCAAAAGTAGGAGGTATGTGAGATGTGCTGTTTGTAAGATTCTTGTATTTTCATTTTATTATTCCTTAGTGTATGGTGAAGCTTCCTTTGAAGTGCAGGCTGATAGGTCTGAGCCAGGGGACCTCGGGGAGGTGGATGTCCACAGCCCCGCAGAACATTACAGAGAAAACAGCACCCCTTCTTTCCCCGGGGCATGTGAGGTAGAGATTGTGCAAATTGGGGAAATGGGGGAGGGAAGAAGATTCAGGACTGTAGCTCCTCATTCCAAGTGCCTCAGCTGGGTGCCCTCCTCTGCTGACTGAGGTCCGGATGTCAAGGCCTATTTCCAGAGGATTTAGCAACATTACTCCACAAACAAGGCCCAGCCCAGCCTTCAGCGTGCAGAGCTCCAGGTGATTCTCCCTGACTTCTCTGTGTGTGACATGTAAGCACCTCAGCCTGGAGGAGTGACTGGGGTTTTGTGACTGCAGTACTTAGGGCAGGGAGGATCAGAGGAGCACTGAGCACCGGCTGCCTTCCTGCACCTCACACCATCCCATCTCCCTCTCCCACACACCTGTCAGGCTGACATGGTTATCTCCATTTGATAGATGCAGAAACTGATGCTGGGGTGGTTAAGGGCCTTGCATGTGACATTTGCCATCATCAAGCTTCAGTGAGTCCCTACTTAGATCACAGCAATTCTTTGCTACTGCCTGAGCTACTCAGTAAAACCTGACGTTCTCACAAGAGCCTGCAAAGTTCTGCCCACTGCCTTTCTTCTCTGACCACCCCACATGTACCCCGCACCCACACACATGCTCACTCTGCTCCAGCCACATTGGCCTCTCTGCTATTTACTCCAGAATAGGACAGGTACATTCCCAGGTTCCCACGTTCCCACCGTGGAGTCTTTGCTCAAGTTATTTCTTCTGCCAGAACATTCCTCCTCACCTCCAAATCTGTGCTCAAGCATCCCCTCCTCAGTGAGACTTAAGCAAGACATCTAAAATTCTGCAAACAGCTTCCTACTCCCACCCCCTCTTGCTTTTTGTGGCACTTATCTTTCAACATACTATATGATTTACTTATTTATTATACTTATTTATTTGCCCGTCTTCCCTTCACCAGAATGTAAGCTCTATAAAGGCAAAGGGAGGCGCCTGGGTGGCTCAGTGGGTTAAAGCCTCTGCCTTTGGCTCAGGTCATGATCTCAGGGTCGTGGAATCGAGCCCCGCATCGGGCTCTCTGCTCGGCAGGGAGCCTGCTTCCCCCTCTATCTCTACCTGCCTCTCTGCCTACTTGTGATCTCTCTCTCTCTCTCTCTGTCAAATAAATAATTAATCTTAAAAAAAAAAAAAAAAAAAAGGCAAAGGGATCTTTGTCCTGTTCTCAGATGTATCGCCAGCCCCTGGCATTTTGCCGGTGCTCAGTAAATCTGTTCTGTGTCCGGTGAAGGAAGGAACGAATGAATACCGAGACCCAGGACTGCGGGCAGGAAGTCTCTGGGCTGCTGGAGGCTCCGTGTGACAGCTGGAGTGGGGAAAAGCATTCAGAGTCCGGGGAGTGTCCGCACAAGGTGCACGGGCCTCCGAGGAGGCTCTCGAGGAACTACATTTCCCATGAAGCTCCAGGAGCAGAGGGGCCGCGGGTGCTGCTGGGAAAGGCATACGGGCCAGAAGCCTGGTCCGGTACCCCGAGGATGGCGGTTCAGAAAGGTGAGTTGGGGGCTCGGGTGCTGACGGGATCGTGGGGGTGGGTCGCGTCGCGGAGATCTTTCACGACCTGATATGCCAGGTGGGGCCCAGGCTTGTGACTCCGCGGAAAAACGGATGGGCTCTGGACAGAAAAGGGGGCACCTGCGATAGGGACTGAGCCATTATTTCAGCGCTCGCGGGAGGGTCTTGAGGGGAGGAGCTGCGCGTGGGTCACTTCGAGACGCGGTGTCGTGTAATAGGTTCCTCCCGCTCCCTCCCCGTCCCTCCACGCAACTATCTCCCTCCTGTCTGCGGAGAAGCCTTACTGCCCGCTTTACAGATGGGAACACCTAGGCCTGCCGAGAAGGATCTCAACAACCCACAGACCCCTTATTTGACTTTGTCCCCCAGACAGAACCCTCAGCTCGTGTCTAGTTTTCCCAAGACGGTAGGGTCAGGCCTCAGGAGTGGAGTGGAAGCGGACCCACTGTCTCTGTTTCCCTGCCCCCAGTATTCCCACTATCCTGTACCGTGCAGCACTATGCCTGGGGGAAGATGGGTTCCAACAGTGAAGTGGCTCGGCTGCTGGCCAGCAGTGACCCACAGGCCCAGATCGCAGAGGACAAGCCGTATGCGGAGGTGAGACCCAGGTTGTATTTCACTTATATATTTTTAAAGATTTTATTTATTTATTAGAGAGCGCAGAGTTGAGAGAGAGCACAAGTTGCGGGGAGAGGCAGAGGGAGAGAAGCAGTTTCCCCGCTGAGTAGGGACCCCAACGCGGGGCTCCATCCCTAGGCCAAGACAGACGCTCAACCGGCTGAGCCACCTAGGCGCCCCTGTATTTCACTTTAACAACAGGTGAGACCAAGGGATTCCTCTACTCAGAGGACCTGGGGCAAGTCATGTGGATCAGCTGGGAGAGGGAGGCAGCAAATCTGAGGCCGTCTTGGCTCTTCAGATCCCAGAAGGTGATGAATCCAGATGGTAGCCCCAAAGGAGAGAGGTTTTGTCATCATAGGCTTGGATTTCTGGTACCCTCTTTCCCCCGAAGAACTCTCAGCACTTACTCAATTTTAATCCAACTCTCTTGGACAATTAAAACTTTTACTTTGACTAGCTTTTACATTTTAATAGCCTAATATATGTATTTTTCCTGCCCATTTAGGTGAGATAAAGCCAAAGTATAGCAAGGCCTCTACTTCTGAGATTGGAATAAGTGAATGTTAACACTTCCCAGAGGCATCTGAGAGAGCTTTTTAGTGACCTTGACAGTGCAGGTGTCATTCTCATTGGACAGATGAGAAAATTGAGACCGACTGACTAGAAATAACTAGCCCAGGCTCGACAGCTAGTTGGAGGCAGAGCCTGAACTGGGTCTCTGGACTATTGGTTTTCTGGGGTCTGCTGCTTTCCTGTGTGCCTGTGATGGCATGAGCATTCATACCCAGGCCTGCGAGGCCCAGCTCAGGATTCAGGTTGGTGGTGCCAGGTTCTTTCTCCTTCCCTCCCAAGTTTCCTGTTTTTCCAGCTGTGGATGGGGTCCCACCCCCGGGGAGATGCCAAGATCCTCGACAATCGCATCTCACAGAAGACCTTAGGCCAGTGGATCTCCGAGAACCCGGACTGCTTGGGCTCAAAGGTCAAGGACACCTTTAATGGCAAGCTGCCCTTCCTCTTCAAGGTGCTCTCGGTTGAAACGGCGCTGTCCATCCAGGCACACCCTAACAAGGTACAGGACCCGAGTGGGGTGCAGAGGTCAAGGTACAGGAGAACTCCTGTCAAGGCCCTCCCACTACTTTTACTGCTGCTTTTTACCCCACCCACGCCACACTCCAGTCCAAAGCTAAATCAGGCCTGACGACTCCCAGTTTAGCTCTGGAAGGCTAGATGCTGGTGACACACGCTGGCAGCTAAGTCTCAGTGGACAGCTGACCAACCCGTGCCAAAGAGCTTCTCTGTGCTCTTTCCTGGGTTCCCCTCATCCAGCCCAGGACTACTCCTATCTGCTGTTTCCCGCCCTGGCTCTCTGGGAGAGTTCACCTTCCAGAGCAGGGAAGGCATCCTAGCTGTTGCCTCAGCTCCTAGGCATTTGTTTGTCCAAACTTCTCATTTCTAGAGGGCAGAGTAAGACCCAGAGAAGACAGGGATGTAGCCAGAGTCACACAGCTTGTTCGTGTCTGTGCTTGGCTTGGTGTTTGGGCTTCCTGATTCCCAGTCCAGGCCTCTTAAAGTCTCCCCCAGATTTGGCCTGTGTTCCTTCCCTGGTCTGACTGAACCCTGAGTTTCTGCATTAGGCCCTGACTGGGCTCATTGCCGAAAGTATGAAGCCACTGCTGTCTGGCGACTGGGGAGGGTAGAGAGCAAGGGCTGGGTGGGACTGGTGTCCCGCTAGGTGATGACTGCACCTTGACCATCCTTCCCTTCCCCCGGCCATCCCACAGGAGCTGGCAGAGAAACTGCACCTCCAGGCTCCACAGCACTACCCTGATGCCAACCATAAGCCAGAGATGGCCATTGCCCTCACCTCCTTCCAGGGTTTATGTGGTTTCCGGCCCGTTGAGGAAATTTTGACGTTTCTGACAAGTAAGGTTGGGCAAAATGCTGAGAACATGCATACTGGGCCTACGATGCATGGGCAACCCCAGGCAGAGCTGGAGCAGTGGCAGAGAGGACAGAGGCTAAGTGTCACAGGAACGGAGGGGCTGGTCGGCCCGAGGAATTCTTGAAGCCACTAGACCAGGCTCAGGTGTGCTTGCTGAGGCTGGTGGTCAGCAGTTGGTTTGCACCTCCAAGTTTGCTTAGCACTGCCTGGCTCCTCGGTGAGGGATGGGAGAGGGAGACCTCCGACTTCCCGCTTCGTCGGGTTCCATCTTGCCATTCCTGATGTGGGCCCTGGCCTGGCTTTCCTGCAGAGGTGCCTGAGTTCCGGCTTCTGATTGGAGATAATGCAGCAGCACAGCTGAAGCAGAGCGCGAGCAGTGACCCCCAGTCCGTGGCCTCGGCTCTGCAGATCTGTTTCTCGCACCTGATGACGAGTGAGAAGAAGGTGGTGGTGGAGCAGCTCAACCTGTTGGTGAAGCGCATCTCCCAGCAAGGTGGGTGTCCTGGGCCTGGGTGCAGTGTCCCGTCCTGCCTAGCCCCCTGCGGAGACACTAGTCCGTGGGGACAAGGCTCTCAACGCTTTGGCTCAAGTGGAACACCAAGATGGGCCTTAGATGACTTAGATGGCCTATTAGCAATGGGCATTTCTTTCCGTCTTTGTGGAGCGGGGCCCTCGGCTGAGTGCTGCTTCCTAACTGGCTCCAGGGGGCTGCAGACAGATGGGCCCGGACGACTGTTAGGAGGTCTTCCACCTCGGCATTCTGACACTTCCCCGGCCCTACAGTTGCTCCCCATGGATGGATTTGTACTTTGGGGCTAGAGAGCAGGAAGGGGACAAGGGGATCCCATCTTTTCTCCAAAGGCCTGAAGCCCAGAACTTTCAGTAGATCTCTCTTTTATATATATGTATGTATGTATGTACACACACACACACACACACACACACACACACACACACACACACGTACGTTTCCTTAAATACCTGCTCTGTGCCCAACCTTGTGCTAACTAAGGAGAGTTCAGGAAATGACTGTGATGGGTGTGGTTGTCACATTTGGGTGGGAAGTCAGAGCAAGCAGTATAAAGCAAGGCAGGATGGACTCTGGCTATCAGCTTATGGGGCACACGTGATGAAGCCCTGTCCCCTTCTCTAGGCGACCCCAGAGCTCTTCTGGTTCTCTCTCTACACGTTTCTCCTGCTACCTCTGAGCCACAGAGAACTATTTTATCCAAGCATATCCTTTTCCTTTGTTTTCTTTTTGTTGTTGTTGTTGTTGTTTCATTTAGTTTTTGGTGGTGTCTCTGCTTGCATGCATCCCCTTTGGGGCTTCTTGCACTCCCCACAGAAGAGATTACTCTTGCCGGGAGCTCCCAGAAGCCTCTGTTGCTATGTGAGGTAGAGCCTTTGGCACCTGTGAATCTATATCATTACATGCACCCTTGTGACAACTGGGGTTTCCTCCAGGCTGGGGACCTGGCTCTTTGGCCTCTGTTTCTGGTGCTTAGCACAGAGCGGGTATTCATCTTTCCCTGAACACTCAGAACCACCCTCCAGTCCAGACCAGCTGGTTTCTTCACTTTGGCACTGACACATTCAGCTTCTCTACACACTCAAGAAATTTCAGCTCACCAGCCTGCCGTCGTCTCATTTCCAAAGCCTTTCCCCACTACTCTAGGCCAGGCTGAGGACACATTTTTGGTCCTGGGCATATTCTGCCTCTTGCTCTCTGGGGTGACCGACCATCTCGGTTTGCCTGGGATTTAGTGATTTGCTGAGACACAGTACTTTCAGGGCTAAAAAAGGGAAGGGCCTGGGCTATCTGGGACAGTGGCTCACCCCATATGGAACTCTTGGGTTATCCCCTAATAGATCGAGCTCTACAGCAGTGGTTCTCAACCAGGGGACACTGACAGTTGTCTATAGAGACATTTTTTTGTATCACAACATGGGTTGGGGGTGCTATCTCGTGGGTAGAGGCCAAAGATGCTGCTGAACATCCTACAAAGCACAGGATAGCCCCCACAACAAAGGATTATCTGGCCCCAAACTTTAGCCCTTTCAGTGGCTGGAATAATGCTGGGCATATAGACCGTCAGAATGGGGAAAATGGGGATGCCTGCGTGGCTCAGTTGGTTAAGCAGCTGCCTTCGGCTCAGGTCATGATCCCAGGGTCCTGGGATCGAGTCCCACATCGGGCTTCTTGCTCAGCAGGGAGCCTCCTTCTCTCTCTGCCTCTGCCTGCCTCTGCCTACTTGTGATCTCTCTCTCACTCTCTCTCTGACAAATAAATAAAATCTTAAAAAAAAAAGAATGGGGGAAAATGGCATCTGTATGGGCTGGAAGATCAAGGAAGGCTGGCCCCCAAAGGGTGGGGTATGGCTAGGAAAACACACCCACCCGTTTCTGGATTTCTGTGGGCAGGGACTTCCCCAGGACTTGCTGGCCAGGGTGGGGCTCTGAACACCACTGAGAGTTCCTAAGTGGCCTTGGGGTGCTCTGTGACCCTCAGTGGCTGCTGGAAACAATATGGAAGACATCTATGGGGAGCTCTTACTGCAGCTGCACCAGCAGTATCCAGGTGATATTGGATGCTTTGCCATCTACTTCCTGAACCTGCTTACCCTGAAGCCGGGGGAGGCCATGTTTCTGGAGGCTAACGTGCCCCATGCCTACCTGAAAGGAGGTGAGCCATTTGTTTTGTTTTGAAGATTTTATTTCTAAGTAATCTCTGTACCCAAAGTGGGGCTTGAATTCACAACCTCAAGATCAACAAGAGTTGCATGCTCCACTGACTGAGGTAGCCAAGTGCCCCAAGGTGAGCCACATTTTAGCAGCGAGCCCCATTACCAAGCCTTGCTTCCTCGTTTAGATAAAAGGAGGGAGGGGGAAGGCAAAGAGAGTCCTTTAAGGGCCCACCAGCTCTGACCTTCCAGGGTTCCTGGGGTGGGCTGGGTAGGGATGAAGAATGCCACTGCTTGAATCTTCACACGGACCCTGTGAGGTCACGATACTCTCATGCTACCCCGTCTGCATGTGTGGGAACAATCTGAACCCAGGCTGCATTGGATCAAGGCTGTTGTTCTCTCCCCTGCATTACTACCTTTGCCTGTCTGTCCTATCTATCCAGAAATTTCTGTGAGAAAATACATTGCCACAGAAAGGTGTCACATTTTGACTGTTGGCTATTTATCTACTCATGGATAGCTCCCCCAGGGGCTAACATGAAGCCCCCTGACAATAATGGGTGACCTACCACCTGTTTTCAGTATCTGGTATTTTAGCCCTTTCTCCCAGATTATGCATTTCACACATTTTTGCCTAACTCTGCAGGGGGTTCATGGCCCTCAGGTTAGGAGGCCCAGCCCTGGTGAGCCAAACTCCAAGACCTCCTTTATCAGGTTAGCACATGACAACTGTCTGTCCCCAGACTGTGTGGAGTGCATGGCGTGTTCAGACAACACCGTTCGTGCTGGCCTGACACCCAAGTTCATCGATGTGCCAACCCTATGTGAAATGCTCAGCTATATCCCGAGCAAGGACAGGCTCTTTCTTCCAACGCGGAGTCAGGAAGACCCCTGCCTCTCTATCTACGACCCCCCTGTGCCAGACTTCACTGTCATGAAGATGGAGGTGAGTGGGGTGGGGGCGGCTATGGTGGGTGTCTCCCGTATGGCATGAAAAAGCCTGGCAAGGGCCACAGCGTGGAGCACACGTGGGGCTGGGTTCCCTTTCTTTTAAGTGCACTTGGATGTTGGGGTGGGGGGCACACATGACATAGCCGCAGCCACAGGGCTGACCCAGTCCTCCCTGTACCAGGGACCAGACATGGGCCTCCATGCTGACAAGAGCCTGAGCAATGGGGGAGAAGGTGGCCGAGCTCTCCCCCTCGCTGCCCCTGAGGTCGTCCTGGGCCCCCGGCAAGCTGCACCATCCTATTCTTTCTTTCTGCCCAGGTCCCTGGCTCCGTCACTGAATACAGGGTCTTGGCAGTGGACTCTGCCAGCATCCTGCTGGTGGTCCAGGGGCAAGTGACAGCCAGCAGTCCTACAGCCCAGACGCCAATCCCCCTGCAGCGCGGTGGGGTGCTTTTCATTGGGGCCAATGAGAGCGTCTCACTGAAGCTCGCTGTGCCCAATGACCTCCTGCTGTTCCGTGCCTGCTGCCTGCTGTAGAGGCCACAGCCTGCCTGGCTGTCCTCTGACAGCTACCCTAAGTCCTGGCCGGCCTCTCCTTGGGCCCAGCTCCAACCCCGTCCCTGCCCTGGACTTGGGTATGCCCTGGAAGAGCGGGGGTAGAGTGGTGACCTCGAAGATAGGGACTCCGGAGCAGGCCCTGGACGAACCATCTTTCTCCTGGGAGGAGGACCCTGGTGAGGACTAAGACCTGACACTCTGCTCGCATTCTCACCATACCTGAGCCAGGCTCTCCTCAGGGCAGGAGGCGGCAGCTCCGTTCCAGCCCACGGCGTTAGGCAGCTGGTAAAAATCTATGATTAGCTCCGCATCACTCACAGCAAGAGGGTAGGTAATTAATTTCTAAGAACAGGGTTCTGGCCCTGGGTCTGCCCACTTCCTCAGCTGCAAAGGAGGGGAAAGAGTAGGCCTGTGGACTGTTACTCATTGTCGCCCTCTGGCTCTGTCAAAGCAATTAAAGATCACTTGTGTTGAGGCTGTGAGGTAGAGCAGTCAGCCTTCAGTGTTCCAGTCCTTGAAGCGGGCCGATCGAGCCCTTCCTGGATGTCGTTTTTGCTTTAATTCCTGCTTCCAACAGCTCCCCGAGGTGGGTATGTATGGAGCCCTCTTATAGGACCATATGGGGGGCGGGGGCAGCACTCTTCAGCCCCAGCTGCAGAGCTTGCAGGCGACCTCGACCTCGGGTTCCTGCAGACGTGGAAGGTGAATCTAAAGACTGGTAGTGCAAGATTCTTCAGTGTTTTCACTTGCCCTCAGGGCAGGGAGCAGCTCACCAAGGCCTTGCAGGCTGCATCAGGCCACAGCCATCCTTTACCTTCGGCCCAGCTGCCTTCAGGCTACAGTGGCAAAATGGAATACATGCATGGACCCTACGGCCTGCAAAGCCGAACGTACTGACTGGCCCTTCACAGAGAAAGTTTGACAGTCACTTCTTTAGAACACGCCCAGTCACTGTACACACGGGGGGGGGGGGGGGGGGGATTCGGGGACAGGACGATCCCATTTGTGTTGTGAAGAGAAACCTAGCTACTTTTTCTAAACTGGTGGGAAGGACATAGGACACCTCCCCCTGTGCTTACCCTCAGACGTGGATACGCCTCTGCAGGAGGTGGCACAGCTGTCTGAGGTCCTGTCACCCCAGACTAAGCAGAGCCCCAGGCTGTTCGCTCCCTCCTGCGGAGTAAGGGTTTGGACTGGCACAAGAGGATCTTTCGGGGCAGGTGCCCATACTAGACCCCCTGCACAAGGGAAATCTAGGAAACTACCTTCAGGAAAGTTCTGGCCAATCTGTTCTGGGGTTTTTTCTGGCCTCCAGATTTTCTTCAGCTCAAAACAAAAGATGACCTGGCAAAAGAAAGGGTCTGCTGAAAGGAATGCCATCGGAGGAGACGTGCTGTGTAAAGGCCTGCTCCCTCCAACGGCGTGGGCCTGACAGTGGTGCCCACTAAGAATAGCAGGGAGAGGGCGGTCCTAGGAGGAATGGCCACAGCTGGGGCTGTTGGGCTCTTCATTTCAGAATTCAGAGGGCTGTGGTCTAGGCCTTGCTTTAAAATCCTACAACACAGAGACAGCTCAACTAGCATGATTGTATTTATTCTTAGAAACTTTCAGAGCTGTAGAAGCCTAGGCCAAGAGTTCTGTAGAGTCCTCTGTAAACACCATACGCATACTTCCCCCCTTCTGTGAGGTTAACTGCGAAGACATCCCTCTCTTCCCAGGACACTGTCCCCTGCAGAATACCCAGTTCTCTGAATTAAGGCAGTTGGCTCTAGGCCCCTTGGTGCCTTTACTGGTGACATTTTAGCCTGGGACCTCCGGCCCCAAACAACAGACCATTTCTCCCCCACCTAGCCGCACTGTTCCTACAACTTTCCCCACAAAGGTAATGCCTCCCGCATGGAGTCAACCAGTTCTGGGACATCGTCTCCAGGAACAGGTGCAGGCAAATACAGCAGTGTTGACTTAAAGTAACAACCATCTGGAGGGCCTTGGTCTTGGGGTCCTGCCACCTTCGCCCACAGCTGCTGCTAACTGCTCAGGCTATTCTGTCCTACCCAACTTCCCCACACAAACGTAGCCCCACACTGGGCTTCCTGCTACCACCACCGTCTCTCCACACCGCCCTGCATCTGTGCCCTCTCTTCACATGCACTCTGGCACCTCTGCAGAAGCCACAAGGGGGCAAGGGGTTCAGGATGGAGATGTTCTGTCTTCAGGTGCTGCTCAGCACGTGAGGCACCTGTGTGCACTGCACAGTCCCACTCCTGAAACCGTCTGCGTCCTCGATTCCCCAGACCCCAACCTGAGGTGCCTGTGGCCCCCGTCCCTTCTCCCCGCTGCTGTGATGCTAGCAGATGAGACAATGTTAACCACAGCCGCCTGTGTACCACATAGTCTTCTCACCTTTCTAGGATTTGACAGAAGCACCAAGATAGAGGCCAACCAAGCACTGATAGGTTACCCTCGTCATCTGACCTCAGCCTTCCAATCACATGGTGGCAGAACGAGAGTCCGTGTCATCCCTCATTCCTCTAGAGGCCACAGGACATCAAATAAATCACCAGACCAGGCACTTCCCGTGTGGGGCCCACACCCCAATCCTGACTACCATACTACCATGCCCCTTAGACCGGGAACTGTGTCCACTCTCCTTCAGTCCTCACCACAGCTCTAGGTGAGGCCAAAAAAAAAAAAAAAAGGACCCACTGAAAATGATTCTAGAGAGGGACTGGTAGAGCAAGAGCTACCATTTGGGGTCGCTGGGGAGATTAGGCCTGTCTCAGCTGTGTTCACACTGAGGGTTGAGGCTGGCTACCCCAGAGGTTTACTGTAAAGCCCAATCCTCAGTATCCAAGGGGAGGCCCTCTGCAATGGCCAATCATCTCCTCAGGCAGGGGCCCTGGGAGCCGACACACTTCCCTCCTCCCCGTCCTGTGAGCCTGTCTGGGTCAGAGCCCCACACAGCCGCGCCAGTACACGTCTCACCCATTGCTTTTCTCAATTTCAGAAGCTAAATAGGAAGGCACCTGACCGCTCCCTGCAGCTCCCTCTGCTGGTCACCCACACCTGCAGCCTTCCCGGGCGAGCTCCGGTCCCCTCACCCAACCTTTACACTCAAAAGACTGGGTGTTGAACTAGCTAACACCAAGGCAAAGAATGGTAACCAAGGAGAGTCAAATAAATAAATATGTACACAGTGGAGCAATTTTTCTCTAACTAGGGGTGGGCTGATCACAGTCACTAAACCCACCCAGACATTTGAGCCAGCTGGGGATGCTCTGGGTCCAGGGATTCTGGAAGGCTTGATCCTGCTGTGCCATCAAGCAGCGGGCTGTGTTCCCTGCCAGGGCCAAACAGGTGCAAGGGGAAGAGGGCCAAAGGGCCTTGCTTTATACTTTCTTGAGGGTCTCATCGTGGAGCCAGGAAGACGGAGCATTATGGAATTTCTTAAACTGGTCCCAAATAGTTCAGCTCTTTTTCAAAGGCTCCCTGCTGCAAGCCATAAAGTGCTATTTTCTGCTTCCATACAACGCCATCCAGCATAGCCCCGGCACAAAAGCACTTTCTCTCTCCACAGAGAAAGGTACATACCCGTCAAGATGTCTGCAAGATTTCCTTAGCCAACTTTGTCACCACAAGAATCAGAATTCCTCTTATTAAAGTGGTTTTTCCAAACTCTGCTATTTCTAATAGCAGAGGAAAACTGCAGAATTCCACCTATCACCCTATGGCCCAGATGGGGGCCTCTGGCCTGAGAAGCACCAGGTAAGGCGTAACTGCAGGTCATTGACCTTCCAGAGGGTCAGTGCCTCCAGTGATTCTGGGGCTGACAGCAGTCCCCACTGCACTCTGTGACCTAAGACGGGCCCACAGAGCCCTGCAGTGCATGGTGAGCAGGGCCCACCTTAGGGGGTTATGTCTACTGGAGGGTACAGGAGGAAGAGTCCCCAAGACAGCACCAGCAGCAAGAGCACGTTGAAGAGGCCATAGGCTTGGGAGGAATGAGGTCCAAGTCCTCATCATCTGGAATCTCATCCAGGTGATACCCATCCTGGAGCAGCTGCCGGCTCACATCCTGGTTCACCTGCTAAGAACAGAAGAGGAAAAAACTGTAAGTCACGTGGCAAAGCAGAAATAACTGCTGCCCGGAAGGCAGACCTACATTCCCTTACCAGAGCTTCCTGTCCACACTCCACCCTCAGGCCAACTCCACGCATCACTGGACCACATGAGGAAGTGTCCCCACCCAGCGCTGAGGGGCCCCAAGCAGCCTGAGCCAGTACTGTCCAGGCCGCAGTGTCACTAACCCCGAGGGGTGCTATTCTCACTAAAGAATCCTAAGGCATCTGATGTAAATATCAGATTCCAGATTATGCTTGAAAGTCAATGGCCTGACCGTTCAGAACGACTGGTCCCTGTGAAAACTGAAGAATATGGGACAATGATACCAGAACAATGGGGTAGAAGATGAGTTACATAGGAGAAGGGTGGGGAGCAGCTTTGTTCACACTGCTGGTTAAACATGTTAGCCTTTATGCCAGCAAAGCTTTGTTCTCTGCAAAGTGGAACCTGTCCGCCTTGCTTTACCAGTTCCGTTGAACAGAAGGAACAGGAGATTGGGAATAGTGTTGGACTTTCTCTGGCTCTTGGCTAGTTTTTCTTTTCTTAGTTTTAACAATCTTAGGCACCCAGATATTCAAGGAGGATAAAATTTACAAACTGCTTCTATTCTCTTTGGCAAAAACTCAGGGGGTGGCCAAGGGTTTCCGGAACAAGGAAAAATACCAGTGGCATTCAGTCATGTGTCCAGCACTCTGCCTCTACCTAAGGCAGTGAGCTGCACATGCCACATCTTTCCATCCCTGTGTCTCTGGGGCCGTCACTCTGGAAATGCGTGTAAAAGGCCAGCCCACTGGTATCTCAGTCTGAGTCCCCATTGATGGAACAACTGAAGGAACACAAGCTGTTTGGCCTGGAAGAAAGCAAGCTTGGTGGAGGATGCCCATGGGAGGGATAGGAATGTTGATATCAGATAAAAGGCAATCAAAGGAAGGGATACTAGAATTACTAGGTGACACTGGAGGGCAGGCCTAGGACCACTGAGTCTATCCTGCAGGAGACACTTCAAATTAATAAGGAAGACTTCTCTAAGAGCTACCCGAAGAAGGAATTTGTGTGTGTTTATGTGTATGTGTTGGAGGGAAGGCAGGCAGCAAGGCTTCTTGGAGGGAGTGAGTGCCCAGTTACAAGAAGCGTTCAAGCAAGCAGAGGCTGGTAAACACTTAGGTGGTATTTTTCAAGAGGATTTCTTTTCTAAGTGGTCGCCTGGGCTAGAAGATTCGTGAGGGCCTTTCAGCCCTAAGGGTCTATGGTCTCTTGGATTTTCAACAGCTTTCCTCAGACACCTATACCTCTGCTGGGGGAGTAGGGCAGAACAGAAGATTGGAGAACAGACCGGAAGTCTGGCACAGTGCCGTGCATACAGCAGGCACAAGACAAGCCATTTGGCAGTGGCGGTGACGCTGCCTGCAGCCTGGCCCCGTGCAGAAAGGCGCTCTGGACTTGCCTCTGCAGAGGAATACCCGGAGGAGTATCTGGATTCCAGCTCCCCATCACTAGGAGAAGAGGAAAACAGTCAGTTCAGGGGGATGCCTGTGGAGCCCAGCTGCAAATGGCAAGGTGGAGAGCATGCAAGGGGGTCTTTGTGAAACAAAGACCATCACAGAACTCAAGCCCAGAATCTGTGATGAGTACCACTGGCTCTTTCCATCAGCTCTAGCAGGGACGGGGTCACCGTCACTAACAATGAAGCTGTAAGAAGGGAGGAGGATTCCCCCACACAAGGTTAGTGCTCCAAATCGAAGAGCAGCATGATCACCTGAGTCCTCTAACCAAGCCATCCTGGGAAGGGATAATGCCCTGAAGAAGACAGCTCTGGAACATGCATGAAAGGTCTTGGAAGAGATTTGCAGTTTTACCCAAGTCACTCCCCAAGGGATATTTTCAAGGATGGCACTCACCTGTCAGAGTCGAGGGACACGAGGTTTTCATCTGGACTCTGACTAAGGGCAGTATAGCCCTTGTTAAACTTCACTGACCTGAGGGGAGATGGGAAGAGACCAAGCATAGATGAAACAACATTTCACAGAGAAAGCCAGAGTCCTTGCCCTTATGGAAAAAGAACTGACTGTAGTATGCCTGTCTTGTCTTCTACCTGTCACACAGCCACCACGGCCTGGCCTGTATCTGGCTGCAGCCGCCGGGAATATGCACTTCCCCGCACCACTCCCCCTACTGCTCCTGAGGAAAAACACAACTACTCAGTAGGAGGAAAGCTCCCCCACTTCACCTTACTTTAACCAGAGAACAGAAAAACTGCAAGTCCTGGGGGCAGATCTCTTCTTCGCCTCTCTTGAGTTTGAGCTCTTATCTGTAAGAGGCGCTGGAAAAGGTCCTACCCAGCCCTCAGAGTTTACCATTCTGTTGAAAAAGAAATGCAGCACTGGCTGTTCCCACACTACTTTCTAACTTCACCCCTAGGGAACCCAGCCACTCTGCTGCTCCCAGGCAGAGAATGATCCTATGCACTGACAAAACTGTTATTCCAAAGCCCTTTTCTTGACATCGTTACATCCTTAAAGAAAAGGTCATTCCTCTTCCCATTTTAAAATAGTGAAAAAGACAGGTTGGCATCAGGTGAATCACTAGCTCGGTCTTAAAACATGAGAACTCCTGTCTCCCAGCCTGAGGACCGAGGCCTTTTCTGGAAACTGCTTGCACAGAAGGGGTGGCGCCTGCTGAGACCTTTTCGCTGAAGAGTCGGGGCGGTTCGGCGAGGCCCCCAGCATGCCTTTTCTCCGCAGAACAGCCTTGGCCAGGTCCCGGTGCTTCTCTGAAAGTCAAAGGGCCCGGGTCAGCGGGGTCTTTCCCACTCCGCCGTGTCTCCCAAACGCCAGGAACCCGCTTTCTCCGAATAGATTTTCGGGGACGGGAGCGGGATGCAGCTGCCTCTCTGGGGTCGCCCCAGCGGGGCTCCGGAGCCTGCCCGGGGGACCAGGTAGCCCGCCCAGGCAGAGACACCCCCCATCGGGCCGCACTCACGCAGCTTGGCCTGAATGGAAGGCGCACGCGTCACCATGTACGGCCCCCTCTTCTCCACAACTGCCAGGGGCCGCTCCCCCAATCGGGAGACTCCGCTGCCGCTTCGTCCGAAGGGCAGCCCCGTAGCTCCTGCGGCGCAGTCCTGGGTCCCGCCGGGCCGCGGTCCCGGGGTAGACATCCGTACCCCAGGCCCGGTGGCATCCGCGGTCGCCATGCCCTGGCCACGGCCCGCCGCAACGCAGAGCCCCGCCTCTTGGCTTACTAGCCGTGGGCAGGGAGGGAGGCGGTCTCTTCCGAGAAAGATGGCGGCGCGCAGGCGTGGGCCGTGTCCTCCCAAAATTTCCGGCCCCGCCTGCTGTGGGGAAGGCACAATTGTTCCGCACTCCCGGGGGCTGGGTACTTTCAGTTCCGGCTTTTGAGACACACTGCAGTACTGGCAGTCGGCTGGAACCTGGGCATGTCGAAGCCAGTTCTGTGTCCAGTGGAAGGAAAATATGCAGGGCAGTGGCTGTGCGCGCGCTGGGCGGAGTTCTTTACTTCCTGGCGCGCACGCGCTCTCCGCAGTGTCTCCGCATGGGTCATCTCGCCACATCCCGAGCTCCCAAAGGCGAACCCGGGGAACCTAGGTTGAACCGAAAAGCGCTATGTGAGGAAAAGGAGAAATTAAGCGCCCTTCTCCAGAAAACGAAACAGGTCGGAGAGGTTCAAGGCCTTTGAGCCGCTCAGACACTAGAGGCATTGCCTTGGCTGATCCATCTAACATCAAACGCACGTTATTTCCAACACAACTTGGTGCCCAACTCTAGCCCTCAGTTTACACATTTTTAAATGGAGCCAACATCACTGCCCATTGTACAGCGAAAATAAGTACAAAATAGGCTGTGGAAAGAAGGGTGAAAGTGCACTGAGTCTGTGTGTGGCAGGGCGCTGAGCTGTCATGGCTCTTGACTTCTCCGGCCCCCAAGGGATGTGCTTGGGGCTGGCTGGAAAGAAGTTCCAGATCCTTGTAGGAACTGCCAAATCCCATGAGGCCGCCACAGGCTAATTGATTGGCCTCCACGGGGTAGATAAACAATATGCGATTTTGAGTCCCCAGGGCCACCCAAACAGTTGAGTAGGACTATGCCTTAGGCAGGATAGGAAAAAAAAAAAAAAAAAAAAGGGAATTTAGGCCTGGAGTTTTTGAAGAATCAGAGAATCAGAAGCACAGATGAATGTTAACTATTTTGGTAGAATCCACTCTAAAAAAAATTACTTATTTTAGAGAAAGAGAGCATGAGCAGGAGGAGCAGAGGGAGAGGGAGAGAGAACCCCAAGTAGACTTCCTGCCAAGCGCAGAGTGAGAAGTGGGGACTATCCCTCAACCCTGAGATCATGACTAAGCAGAAACCAACCGACTAACCGACTGCCTAACCGACTGTGCCACCCAGGCGCCCGGACCCCTTTTAGACGTCCAGAAACAACAGTTTCATATGGCTCAGCTAAAAGTAGGCTCCAGGCCTAGTGTGGAGCGCATCTACGGGGTTGAACTCAGGACCTTGAGACAAAGACCTGAGCTGAAATAAAGACCTGAACTAAAATCAAGACTCCATCCCTTAATGGACTGAGCCACCCAGGCGCCCCTATATGGCTCAACTTTGTATTGAATTATCATGACTTCCCAAGGTAGCCGGTTGTTATTCTTATTAGGCAAAGGAGGCTTAGACTTGGTCAAATTCACCAGTTAAGTGGGAAACAGGGGATTTGAACCCAGCTCCCTGTGGACTCCAAAGACATGTTTTTCTCATGGCTATGCTGCCTGTTAAACTGATGGAGACTTCACCAAGAGCCAAAGAAAACCTGACCAGAACCCACATGATGTCACGAAATCTCTGGGAACTTTGTAGCAAGACTGTGAATGCCCTCATTCATGTCCCTCCTGGATCTCCCATCATTAATGTTCAGTTACTTGTTATGTGAGTGAACATGTTCTGCCACTTACTGGCCAGGTATTTAACTTCTTAATATCTCTATTTCTTTAGCAGAGAAATGGGGATAATAGTACCTATCCAACAGAATTGTGATGTTAAATTGTAAAGTGCTCGGAATGGCACCTCGCATGTAAGAGCTCAAGATATGTAACCTTACAGGGGAACAGGCAACTCTTGATTTCAGGGTTGTAAATTCAAGCCCCTGGGTGGGTGCAGAGATTACTCAAAAATAAAATCTTAAAAAAAATAGTAGGGGCCCCTGGGTGGCTCAGTGGGTTAAAGCCTCTGCCTTCAGCTCAGGTCATGATCTCAGGGTCCGGGGATCGAGCCCTGCATCATGCTCTCTTCTCAGCGGGGAGCCTGCTTCCCCCTCTCTCTCTTCCTGCCTCTCAGCCTACTTGTGATCTCTGTCTCTGTCAAATAAATAAATAAATAAATCTTAAAAAAAAAAGTAAACTTACAAAACTTACCGTGTTCTAGGAACTTAGTGCTTATTCTCACTTGGCTTTACACTCCGTAAGGGCAGACCTACTTGTTTATGTTGTAACTCTTGTTTTGATCCCTTTCACCTATTTGCCACACCCTGGTAACCACCAATCTGTTGACCGTATCGATGAGCTTGGTATTTTTGTTTGTTATTTTTATTTATTTTTTTAAATATTCTTTTTTTTTTAAATTTTACTTATTTATTTGACAGAGAGAGACAGCAAGAGAGGGAACACAAGCAGGGGGAGTGGGAGAGGGAGAAGCAGGTTTCCTGTCGCTGAGCAGGGAGCCCGGTACGGGGCTTGATTCCAGGACTCTGGGATCATGACCTGAGCCGAAGGCAGACGCTTAACACCTGAGTCACCCAGGTGCCCCTTTTTAAAAGATTCTCTTTGTTTATTTGAGGGAGGTAGAGAGAGAGAGAGAGAGAGAGAGAGCATGAGTTGAGGAAGGGGCAGGGGGAGAAGCAGACTCCCCGCTGAGCGGGGAACCAGATGCAGGCTCAATCCCAGGACCCTGGGATCCCAGGACCTGGGCCAAAGGCAAACCCTTAACCAGCTGAGCCACCCAGGCACCCCTATTTTTATTTTTTTAAGTAATCTCTGCATCCAATGTAGGGCTCAAATTTAGAACCCCAAGATCAAGAGTAACATGCTCTACCAACTGAGCCAGCCAGGTGCCTGTTTATATTTTAGATTCCACATACAAGTGAGATCATACAGCATTTGTCTTTCTCTGTCCAACTTATTTCATTAGCATAATGCCCTCTCAGGCTCCATTCATGTTGTTGCAAATGGGAAGATTTCATTCTTTTTATGACTGAATAGTATTATACACACACACACACACACGCATTTTATTTATCCATTCATCCATCGATGGACACTTAGGTTGTTTCCGTATCTTGACTATTGTAAATAATGCTGCAGTGAACATGGGGTGTGGTGCATATATCTTCTGAGATTAGTGTTTTCATTTCACCCAGAAGTGGAATTGCTGGATCATACGGGAGTTCTACTTTTTTTTGAGGAAAACTCTATACTGTTTTTCATAATGGCTGCACCAGTTTGCATTCCCACCAACAGTACATGAGGGTTCTTTTCTCCACATCCTTGCCAACACTTGTTATTTCTTATTTTTTTGAGAATAGCCATTCTAACAGGTGTAAGGTAGAATCTCATGATGGTTTTGATTTGCATTTCCCTGATTAGTGATTTTGAGCACCTTTTCACGTGCCTATTGGCCATCTGTATGCCTTCTTTGGAAAAATGCCCATTAGGGTCCTCTGCCCATTTTTTTTTTTTTTAAATTAGAGAGAGTGTGAATGGGGGTGGGAGGGTCAGAGGGAGAGGGCAAGAGAGAATCTCAAGCAGGCCCCCAGCTCAACATGGAGCCCAACACAGGGCTTGATCCCATGACCCTGAGATCATGACCTGCACTGAAAGCAAGAGTTGGACGCTTAACCGAATGAATCACCCAGACACCCCATCCTCTGCCCACTTTTAAGTCAGAGATTTTTCTTTCTTTTTTTTTGCTATTGAGTTGTATGAGTTCTTCATATATTTTGGCTATTCGCCCATCGTCAGATAAATTATTTGCAAAGATTTCTCTCATTCAATAGGTTGCCTTTTCATTTTGTTGATGGTTTTCTTTGCCGTTCAGCTTTTTTAAAGAAGATTTTTTTAATTTTAGAAAGCACGCACATGTGCATCAGCAGGAGGAGGGGCAGAGGGAAAAGGAGAGAATGGCAAGCAGACTCCCTGCTGAGCGTGGAACCTAACGCATGGCTCGATCTCATGATCCTAAGATCATGACCAAGCCAAAATCAAGATTCAGATGCCTGACTGAGCTACCCAGGTACCTACTGTTCAGCTTTTTAGTTTGATGTAGTTCCGCTTATTTTCCTTTTGTTGCTTTTGCTTTTGTAGTGAGATCCAAAAATCATCAACAAGACCAGTGTCAAGGAGCTTACCGCCAATGTTTTGTTCTAGGAGTTTTACAGTTTGAGGTCTTATATTCAAGTCTTTAATCCGTTTTGAGTTAATTTTTGTGTATGGTGTTAAGACAGTAGTCTGGTTTCATTCTTTTGAGTGTGGCTATCCAGTTTCCTCAACACCATCTATTGAAGAGACTGTCCTTTCCTTTTTTTTTTTAAGATTTTAATTTATCTGAGAGAGAGAGAGAGATCACAAGTAGGCAGAGAGGCAGGCAGAGAGAGGGGGAAGCAGGCTCCCTGCTGAGCAGAGAGCCCGATGTGGGGCTTGATCTCAGGACCTCAAGACCACGACCTGAGCCGAAGGCAGAGGCTTTAACCCACTGAGCCACCCATGCGCCCCAGAGACTGTCCTTTCCTCATAGTATATTGTCTTTGTTGTAAATTAGTTGACCATATTTATGTGGGTTTATTTCTAGGCTCTCTATTCTATCGACCTAGAATGTTTTTATTCCAATACCATACTGTTTTGATTACTACAGCTTTGAAATATAGTTTGAAATTAGGGAGCACGATGCCTCCAACTTTGTTCTTTCTCAAGATTGCTTTAATTATTCAGGGTCTTTTGTGGTTTCATACAAATTTTAAGATTCTTTGTTCTATTTCTGTGAAAAATGCTGTCAAGATCTTGGGAGGCATTGCATTGAATCTATAGATTGCTTTGGGTAGTATGTACATTTTAACAATATTAATTCTTTGAATCCGTGACCATGGTATATCTTTCCATTTGTGTTTTATTCATTTCTTTTGTTAATGTCTTAAGTTTTCAGGTTTTCACTTCCTTTATTCCTAGGTATTTTTTTTTTTTTTTTGAAGCAATTGTAAATGGGATTGTTTTCTTAAATTTCTTTCTGATAGTTGTTAGTATATAGAAGCAACAGATTTTGGTATATTGACTTTGTACCCTACAACTTTACCAAACTCATTTACTCTAGCAGTTTCTTGTTGGGAGTCTTTAGGGTTATCTATATATAATAGGTCATCTGCAAATAGTGACAGTTTTACTTTACTTTCCAATATATGCCTTTTATTATTGGTCTGGTTAGAACTTCCAATACTGTGTTAAATAAAAGTAGTGAGAGTAGGCATTCTTGTCTTGTTCCTGATTTTACTTTCAGCTTTTCACTTTTGAGTGTGATGTTAGCTGCAGGCTTGTCCTATATGGCCTTTATCATGTTGAGGTACGTTCACTCTATACACACTTTGTTGAAGTTTCATCATATATAGACCTTGAATTTTGTCAGATGCTTTTCCTTCATCTATTGAGATGATCACATAGTTTTTATCCTTAATTTGTTACTGTGATGTATCACATTGATTGTGATTTGCACACGTCGAACCTCCTTGCATCCCTGAAATAAATCTCATTTGACCATGGAATATCCTTTTAATGTATTGTTAAATTCAGTTTGCTAATACTTTGTGGAGGATTTCTGCATCATGTTCATCAAGAGTTAATTTTTCATCCTGCTATCTCCCTCTGAAACTCTTTTCCCATCTCACAGGATTCAGACTCTAACCTTCGACTTCTCCCATTACTGGTAGAGCAGATAATTGCATGAATCTGCAGGTCTTTGCAGGGTCCCAGGTCACCAGCACCATTTTTTTTTTTTTTAAAGATTTTATTTATTTGAGAAAGCGAGAGACAGCACAAGCAGGGGGAAGAGAGGGAAAAGCAGACTCCCTGCTGAGCAGGGAGCTCGAGGCGGGACTCAGTCCCAGGACCCTGGGACCATGACCCCAGCTGAAGGCAGACATGTAACCGTCTGAGCCACCCAGGCGCCTACCAGCTCCACTTTCATCCCCACATTGTCACCTCCTTCCAGGGAAGATATATTTCCCAGTCCTCACAACATCCTTATGTGGCACTATCATACCCACTTCACATATGTATAAGGAAAGTGAAGTGAGGGTCACAGGGATTAACTGATCTGCCAAAGACCACAAAGTTGTAGAGATGGGGGCTAAATCCTTATCTGCTTCAAAAGCCTGTCCTCTTTTTGTACCAGTCAGATGTATGCCTTTAATGTTACAGACTGACTTTTATCCAGCCCCTACCCCCATTCATATGTTGAAGCTCTAACCCCCCGGTGTAACAGTTCTTGGGAGATAAAGCCTTTAAAGAAGTGATTAAATGAGGTTATAAGGTTGGGGCCCTAATCCAATAGGACCAGTATCCCTATAAGAAAAGGAAGAGACACCAGGGATGTGTGAACAGAGAAAAAAGCCCCATTTCTTCATTTTATTATTACATTATTATCTCCCATCAGCTGATGGGTAAATATACAAAGATGCTAGGACATACTGACATCATAGCCATCTTGAGGGGATCTAACGGGAATTTCACATCATCTCTGTAGTATTCTTTATAATTTTTATTTATTTTTTAAAAAGATTTTGAGAGACAGCACGAGCAAGGGGAGGGGAAAAGGGAGAGGGAGAAGCAGACTCCCCGCTAAGTGTGGAGCCCAAAGCAGGGCTGGATCCCAGGGCCTTGAGATCATGACCTGGGCTGAAGTCAGGCGCTTAACCGAGCCACCCAGGCGCCCCTTAATTTTTAATTTTTTTTAAGTAACCTCTACACTCAACATGGGGTTCAAACACAACCCTGAGATCAAGAGACACTACTGAATGAGCCAGCCAGGCGCCCCTCATCTGTGTAGTATTCTTGCCAAAAGTTGTTTAACTGGATTTTAATAATGAGGAAACAAATAGAATTCAGAATGTAGGGCATTCTATACCACCACTGCCTGGACTCTCCAGAAAAATGTACTGTATATATTTTATGGCAAACTTCTTGAAGTATATTAAACAGTACTGTGGTGATGTAGGAAGAGAAAGTCCTTATTTCTAGATACCTGCTTAAGTATTTAGGGCTAAAATGCCATATCTACAATTTACTCTCAAATGATTGAGGAAAAAAGTGTATATATACTAGGAATAAAATAAATGTAGCAAACTATTAGTTTTTAATTTTTCAAAATAAAGAATAAGGAAAGAAAAAGTTCAAGACCCCATTCTGTTAGGGTAGAAGCCCCTTCCATCATCAAGCTGTGGAAGCATACTTTTCTTTATATTGTGAACATTACTTATTGTCTACTTCTTTTAGGTAGAACTAGAGTCCATTAAGCTAAAATATAACCTATTTTCTCCAGCATAGTAAAGGAGTCAATCAAATTTGACTTAGAGACAATGGGGGAAATGACATGACAAAATGGGCATTTGACAGGAGTAAGAGATTTATCAGTAGATTTAATTTATCTAGTCACCTTTGCCTCTTAGTAATAGGCCTATGATTTAGAAGTTTGCTTGCTTTGAAAATACTTTTCATTATTTTAGATTAGAGTTGACAAACTTTTCCTATAAATGGTCAGATAGAAAATATTTTTGACTTTGTGGACTTGTGGATACCATGCAGTATCTATCCCACCTACTCAGCTCTGCCTCAGTAGTGCAAAATCAGCCGTAGAAACTACACAAGGTGGGCGCCTGGGTGGCTCAGTTGGTTGAGCGTCTGCCTTTGGCTGGGGTTGTGATCCCAATCCTGCATCAGGCTCCTTGCTCAGAGGGGAGCCTGCTTCTCCCTCTGCCTCTACTTGTAGCTCCCCCAGCTTGAGCTTTCTCTGTCAAATAAATAAATAAAATCTTTTTAAATAAACAAAATCTTAAAAAAGAAAGAAGAAAAAAAAGAAAGAAAGAAACGAAACTGCACAATGCAAAAGTACTTAATGCCACTGAACTGCACACTTAAGAAATCTGACTTCTGGGGGTGCCTGGGTGGCTCAGTGGGTTGAGCCTCTGCCTTCGGCTTGGGTCATGATCTCGGGGTCCTGAGATTGAGCCCCGCATCGGGTTCTCTGCTCAGCAGGGAGCCTGCTTCCCCCCCCTCTCTGCCTACTTGTGATCATGTCTCTGTCAAAAAAAAAAAAAAAAAAAAGGAGACAGACATGTATTAATTGATAAAGAAAATGGTCTACAATAGTAGTCTTGACCTAGCAAAGGAGAGATAAACAAGTTTGTAAAACAGCATGCACAAAGGAGAAACATCTGGAAAGATGGTCATCAGAATACTGGTGGCTGTAACTGGGTGGGGAATTTCAGGTGTATTTTATTCTTATACTTTTATTGTTTCATGAACATGTATCATCTTTAAAGATTTTTTTTTTTTTTTTTAATTTGACAGAGAGAAGAGAGATCACAAGTAGGCAGAGAGGCAGGCAGAGAGAGAGGGGGAAGCAGGCTCCCCACTGAGCAGAAAGCCCGATGCGGGGCTCGATCCCAGGACCCTGAGATCATGACCTGAGCCGAAGGCAGAGGCTTTAACCCACTGAGCCACCCAAGCGCCCCATGTATCATCTTTAAAATGAGAAAATCCAGGAGCGCCTGGGTGGCTCAGTCAGTTAAGCTTCCAACTCTCTCTCTTTTTTTTTAAGATTTTATTTATTTATTTGACAGAGAGGAGAGAGATCACAAGTAGGCGGAGAGGCAGGCAAAGAGAGAGGGGGAAGCAGAGAGCCTGATGCGGGGCTCAATCCCAGGACCCTGAGATCATGACCTGAGCCGAAGGCAGAGGCTTTAACCCATTAAGCGACCCAGGTGCCGCAAGCTTCCAACTCTTAATTTTGGCTTGAGTCATGATCTCAGGGTTGTGGGATCAAGCCCCATGTAGGCTCAGTGCTGGGCATGTAGCCTGCTTGAGATTCTCTCTCCCTCACCCGCCACTTGAGTGTTCTCTCTCATGCTCTCCCCTCTCTCAAAAATAAATAAATAAAATAAAATAAGAAAACCCAGTAAAGATATTTTTAAGGAAAAAAGATCACCACCAAAAATGCCTTCAAAAAAAAAGTTTAAGTCTTTATTGCAGATGTGCTTAAATATACTTTGAAGATATTTCAAAATATTTATAGATGAAATGACATGATACCTGAGATTTGAGTCAAAATATTTGGGGGGCACATGGGTGGCTCAGTTGGTTAAGCTGCTGACTCTTGATTTTCTCTCAGGTCATGATCTCAGGGTTGTGAGACTGAGCCCTGCATTGGGCTCTGCACTCAGCAGGGAGCCTGCTCGAAGTTTCTTTCTCCCTCTGCTCCCCCCACACACTATCACCCTCTCTCTAATAAATAAATAAATCCTCAAAATATTTAGAGTGGGGGTAAATGAGGATATAGATGAAAAGTGTGGCCATGTACTGATAATTGCTGAAGCAGACTGATAAGTACCTGGGAACTTATAATAATACTCTTACCTTTGTAACGTTTGACATTTTCTATAAAAATTACTCCTGTCTTTCCCTCTCAATGTACCTGCTCCTGCAATTTAGTCATTAGCCTACTTTATGTTTGCGTCCAAATGGTCTTCCTTAGAAATCTCCCTTTTTGCTGTTTCAAACCTTAAATTCTTTAGTTTTAGGCTTTTCTTCAGAACTAGGCCTATCCTACCCACTGATGCCTGTAATTTGACAGGTCCAGAATCAAATGTAGTTTTTTTTTTTAAAGATTTTAAGTAATCTCTGGGTGCCTGGGTGGCTCAGTCATTAACTGTCTGCCTTTGGCTCAGGTCATGATTCCAGGGTCCTGGCATCGAGCCCTGCATCAGGCTCCTTGCTCAGCGGGAAGCCTGTTCTCCCTTTCCCACTCCCCCTGCTTGTGTTCCCTCTCTTGCTGTGTCTCTGTCAAATAAATAAATAAAATCTTAAAAAAAAAAAAAAAGGGATGCCTCGGTGGCTCAGTCAGTTAAGTGTCTGCCTTCGGCTTGGGTCATGGGGATCAAGTCCCACATTGGGCTCCTTGCTTGGCGGGGAGTCTGCTTCTCCCTCTGCCTGATGCTCCCCCTGCTTCTGCGCTCTCTCTCACAAATAAATAAATAAAATCTTAAAAAAAAAAAAGATTTTTAAGTAATCTCTACACCCAACGTAGGGCTTGAACTCACAACCCTGGGATCAAGTCATGTGCTCCACTAACTGAGCAGACCAGGTGCCCCAAATGCAGTACTTTCTCTACCCTGCACCAAACTCCTCTTTTTGCTGACTCTAATTTTCCCACAAATGGTACCATCAATGAAATCTGTGAAATGGTCCTCCTAAGAGTTCTCGTTCCCCCTCACTGAATTAGTAACTACACCTAAATAATGTGACTCTCAAAGTCATCTCTTCCCATTTCTACTGCTTCCACCCTGATTTAAAATCCTTATTAAGTTATAACTACACCAGATAACTTCCGAATAAATTGTGATCTTAACTTCGGTTTCTCCAGGCTCCAAATCTGTTTCTCCTATTTACTGCTCTATTATCAAGTAGCTGGCACAATGCTTGGTATATAGTAGTATTCAATAAACGTGGTGTGAAAACCACCGTAACACTCATTTCTTAACCTTGCAGATGGTTGTAAACTTATGTTCCCTCCTCAGGCCTCTCCTATGATCTTTTTTTTTTGTTTTGTTTTGTTTTGTTTTTTTTAAGATTTTATTTTTTTATTTGACAGGGAGAGAGAGATCACAAGTAGGCAGAGAGGCAGGCAGAGAGAGAGGGGGAAGCAGGCTCCCCACTGAGCAGAGAGCCCGATGCAGGGCTCGATCCCAGGACCCTGAGATCATGACCTGAGCCGAAGGCAGAGGCTTTAACCCACTGAGCCACCCAGGTGCCCCTCTCCTATGATCTTAAGAGCAGAAACTATTTCCATCATTTTGCATTCCTCCTATAAGGTAAGAGCCCATGATACTGACATGGTCCTTTTCCAGCTAGTTATAGTAAATCCTTTAGATCTGGGGAACTGAAAAAGCAGATTTAAAGGTGATTATGTATCCACATGCGGAACTGTCCCCAAAAAAAAAAAAAAAAAAAAAAAAAATCCCTCCTCCCCAGTGGTGCAAAGGCCAAACATGTCATATAATAAGTAAAATTACCTTTTAGATAAAGCTGTGAATAAACAAAGCATCCCCAATCCTTTAGGCTTCAACTTAAATGTCATTTCCTCACAGTACCCATATGTACATTCACAGAACTTTAAAATAATCTCTGCAATGATGTCTTTATATAGGTGACTGTTCTGTTTACGACCCCCCCACCCCCATCTCTAGGATTTGGGAGGCAGATCTACAATGATATCCTAATGGGAAGCAACTTGAAGAGAATCTGGAGGAAAAAACCGAGCAGTGTGACTGGGACATTATACTACATGGAATGAGGAGGAGAAAGAGCTGCCTACGGAGAGGTCGAACCTAAGAACCATACCTACCAACTACACAATTAAATAAACATATGTGGGGATGCTTGGATGGCTCATTCAGTTAAGTGTCTGCCTTTGGCTCAGCTCATCATCCCAGAGTCCTGGGATCGAGCCCCGCATCCAGCTCCCTGCTCAGCAGCAGGAAGCCTGCTTCTCCCTTTTCCTTTGCCTCTGCTTGTGTTCCCTCTCTCGCTGTGTCTCTCTCTGTCAAATAAATAAATAAAATCTAAAAAAAAAAAAGAGAGAGAAAAGACATCTAAACTTCAACCTAATATTAATCCTATTTCCCTGACACTGCAGTCTGAATGACTATACTAGGAGTCACTCAGACCTAAAACCTTTCTCCAAGAGCTAGTCTCCAATAACATGGGCCTTCTAAACTAAGACGGGATTTGTGTGCTCTATTAATTCTCTCAAGAAGTAAACCCATTTATTTAGTTATTGAAGCACTGAAAATCTATCATATAGATTTTCACATATCAAATACATCAGTATTTCATGTCCAAGGCTAATACTGCACTGCCAGAGAAGAACAGGTAGGGAAGGAAAAGGCCACTAAGAGAGAAGCTGGCTACCACATAGCACATTCTCAAGACTATTTCAATAACCAGTTTTAAATTTATTTCATGTCAGATGGTTTCCAGAGAATTAAAGCAGTTCTCTCAGCACATAGTGGCAACAAAACCATGAAATCAATGGCTCTATGATGGCTCATTTTCTGCTTTTCAAAGCAAACACATGGAACAATACCTAATTTCAGTTCAAACTCATTTCCCTTTTATTAAAGTCCAAGTTACCATTACATGGTTTGGTACTCAATAAAGGAAAACTTGTTCAAATAAGGTAATATGTTATCGTCAGTATTTCCAGGTGATTGTTTACAATCAAGTAGCATTATGAATAAATCCTTGAGAAGCCCATCTGTAAGAGAAAACATGAAGAATTAGCCAGAAAATAAAGGAAAGGTAGAAATCTTACTAAAAATAACCTTCTTTAGAGCAAGTCCAGGAAAATCACTGCCTCTGTGTAGCCTTCTCTGTTCTCACTTCATCCTGCCTATAGCTAACTCTCAAGGGACTAGCTCCGTGGCTGTTTTGTTGTTTATGCACCTAGCACTTACTGGGATGGTCTTCTTTTCCAATCATAAAAGTGCTGGGGAACTGCCTTATAAAATTTTTTTTAAAGAAATACGTCATCACAGCTAGAATATATCCTATGTAACAAAGATCTTCTGGACTCCTTGGACTACTACTTGATAAAATAAAAATTAAGCTGAAGTGTTTAGACATCCTTGTAAGAGTCCACTATGGAATAAGAACCACACACAAGAGCTTCAGAAATGTAAGGAGGAAATCTGCTATTCTGAATGCCTAGTTTTCTCACAAAAATCATTAGTACACACATTAAAAAAAAAAAAAGCCTTTCATGTATTACAAAGATGAGCTAAATAACTTCAGAGAGGTGGTGGTGGTATGGGGGTGGACAGAGGTAAAATTAAGACTCCTGCTCCAAAGCAATCTTTAACCAGGCTCACTGGACCTTTATCTTGTGAGGGATCTGATATTCGCTCTTTCAATAATTTTGGGTGCACTTTTATTGAAACTTTTATAAGACAGTTTACTTCCACTATTTTAAAAATGAATGTCCTCTTACTCTTAGGAAGCAAATCCTCTAAGTCTCACTGTTTACCACTGAGAAATGAATATAGCCTTAGTAAATGCCCACACAGGATGTGTGGCATAGTAAGAGCAATGGACTCGAGCTGGACTGCCTGGCTTTAAGTGTGGGTTCCAGTGCTAGCTATATGACCTTGGACAGGTGCCTCAGTTTCCTCATTAATAAAATAGTAAAATGGGAATAATTATAATAATAGTAACTACCTCAAGGGATGGTTTATGAGGGTTAAATGAGTTAATATTTATAGAGCACTTAAAACAGTGCCTGGCAGAGAGTTATATACACCATATGTGTTAAATAAAATAAAAACGAGTCACTGCTTATGTATTTTCTGTTCTACAAAGGATTTTCTGCACATTCCTCACTACCTAGAAAATCTTGTGGTTCTATTACCACAGCTAGAAAATCTGGTTCTATTACCTGCCTTTCCAAAGAGAACAAGGTATCAAATAAGTTTTTATTATCAGTGAATATTCACTTGACTGTTAAATTCTAACGTGGGCACACAAAAACGAATGCATCAAATTAATAAAACCCTGCTAAAAATAAACAGATATATAAAAGCATGTGTGATGAACACCTTGTATGCAGTGGAATACCTTTAGTTTCGGGAAGGTAAAAGGAATGGAATTTTATGTTTAAAATATTTTTTATAGATTTTCAATGAAGGAGGCTTCCTCTTGCCTTTACACTAGTACGACAACAATTATAACAACTAGAAATGACAATTCTAGCTCCTTAAACTTACCATCATTAGTACTCTCTAAATCTTTATGTTCATGGCCTCTAAGGACACCATTAAAAGGTCTTACGCTGAGAAACTGAAATGTCATTCACTCCCCGCTCCGGATTCATTTCCTGCCTTATTCAGTGATGTGTTGCTTACCCATGGGGTTTACACTTTGTCAAGGCCCAGTTCCTCTGGAGTGGAGATTCCCAGTTCATTTAAAGTTGGTCTAAGTTCTTGGATGACATAGGGGTAGATTTCCTTATGAGGTCCTGCTTTGTCCTGATGGCAAAGAAAATATTTACATTTAGCTCTCTGAAAAGCTGTCTCTATTAAAAAAATGAACTTGAGAATGCTTTTAATTATATATGCAGAGGCTAGTAGCAGAGAATACATGTCACCTACTTTTAACATATTAGTACAACTTATGTAGGCACTATTCAAAGTAGGTTTTTAAGCACCTCAAGAATAACTAAGACCATTAGGTTAAATCCAGGAAAAAAACAAACAAAATAAAACATTTTTTTAAAAGATTTTATTTATTTATTTGACAGAGAGAGACACAGCAAGAAAGGGAACACAAGCAGGGGGAGTAGGAGAAGGAGAAGCAGGCTCCCTGCCAAGCAGGGAGCCTGAAGTGGGGCATGATCTCAGGACTCTGGGATCATGACCTGAGCCGAAGGCACATGCCAAATGACTGAGCCACCCAGGCGTCCCAAAAACATTTTAAAGCCTTAAGTTACTGGAAAAGGTGGTGATGACAGAATTTTGTGAAGATAATTAAACATGCCCAGCAGGCAACAGGAATAATTAAGTTAGCACAAGAAAAGTTTTTAAATTTGCTTCCAATTTGAGATCTTAACTGAATTAAGTACTGGTGCTGAATGGATTGACAGCCTACAGAACCCTTCATCATCTTACCCACTGTAGATAAAGTAATGTCACACTTTCCCTCTTACAGACTTGAATTTCTTTCTTATAGACCATGTCCCTTTGTGGAGAGCTATACTTAAAGAATACTTATTTCCAGGGCAAGAGAGTTTTGACAAATACTCACCATAACAATATAATTATACCTATATTTTCACAAGCTTCCTCAGGGACAAATACTAAAAAGTCAAATAGGGGCCCCCTGGATGACTCAGTCAGTTAAGCGCCTACCAAGGTTCTGGGTCAGGCTCCTTGCTCAGCAAAGAGTCTGCTTCTCCCTCTCCCTCTGCTCCTCCCACCCCTACTCATGCTCTGTCTCTCATACTCTCTCAAATAAAGAAGTAAAATCTTAAAAAAAGTCAAATGGACTAGGAGAGTGCCAAGCTGCTATTCTTCTTCCTTTAACAAATTCTAGGTCTCCATAATTGTATTTTTTAAAAAAGATTTATTTCTCGGGGGGGCGCCTGGGTGGCTCAGTCGTTAAGCATCTGCCTTTGGTTCAGGTCATGATCCCAGGGTCCTGGGATTCAGGCCCGCGTCGGGCTCCCTGCTCAGTGAGGAGCCTGCTTCTCTCTCTCCCACTCCCCCTGCTTGTATTCCCTCTCTTGCTCTCGCTCTGTCAAATAAATAAATAAAATCTTTAAAGAAAAAAAAATATTTATTTCTGGGATGCCTGGGTGGCTAAGTCAGTTGAGCATCCACCTTCGGCTAAGGTCCTGAGATCAAGTCCCACATCGGGCTCCTTGCTCAGCGGGGAGCCTGCTTCTCCCTCTGCCTGCTGCTCCCCCTGCTTATGCTTGCTCTCTCTCTGACAAGTAAATATAGTCTTTAAAAAAAAAAAAAGATTTATTTCTTTATTTCAGAGAGAGAGTGAGGTGTACAAGCAAGGAAAGGGGCAGAGGGAGAGTGAAGGAAAGAGAGAATCTCAACCAGGTTCCCCAGTGAGCAGGAAGCCTGACACAGGGCTCGATCTCATGACGTTGAGATCATGACCTGAGCCGAAATCAAGAGTTAGACACTCAGCCAACTGAGCCACCCTAGCACCCTTTAATTGTTTTAAATTATAAAATTATTGTTTAAAATGCAATGTATTCATTTTTCATTATAGAAAAATCAGGAACTATAATCAAAAGAGAGAGGAGGATAAGTATACCCTCCTACATTTTCATCTATGTATTTTTTTTTAAATAAAATGGGGTCACATCATAAAAATCGTTTCATAATTTTCTTCAGTTAATATACTATGAATTGTTGGGGCACCTGCCAGTTCAGTCGGTAGTGTGTGTGATTCTTGATCACAGGGTTCTGAGTTCGAGCTCCACGTTGGGTGTGGAGCCTAATTAAAATTAAAAAAATAAGAAGAATACACTGTGAATTGTTTAATGTTGAATACATTTCCACAACATTAATAGATAACCTCTTCTGAGAAGTCCCACCTTAAGAAACCACTAACAACATTTAACTTCATACCACAAATAGCACAAATAACCTTTGTATATCCTTAATTATTTCCTTAAGATAAATCCTCAAATGGAATTGCTGAACAAAAGAGTATCAAGCAAAAAAAAAATTTTTTTTAAATATTTATTTATTTGACAGAGAGATACACAGCAATAGAGGGAACATAAGGAAGGGGAGTGGAAGAGGGAGAAGCAGGCTTCCCACTGAGCAGGGAGCCCAATGAGGGACTCAATCCCAGGACCCTGGGATCATGACCTGAACCGAAGGCAGATGCCTAACGAAGGCAGACACCTAACGACTGAGCCACCCAGGCGCCTCAAGCAAAATTTTTTTTTAAGATTTTATTTATTTGACACAGAGATGGAGAGAGCACGCATGAGCAAGGGGAGGGACAAAGAGAGAGGGAGAAGCAGACTCCTCACTGGGCAGGGAGTCCGATTCAGGGCTCAATCCCTGACGTCTCAGGTCAGATGATGACCTGAGCCAAAGGCAGACACTTAACCATCTGAGCTACCAGTTGAGGCACCCCTCAAGCACGATTTTTTAAACCTTGCATAAATTCTGCCAAACTCCCCTCCAGAAAGATTGCAATTGGAATGCATATTTCCTATAGCTATGAGAACTAATTTTAGGAATTTTAACAAATTCAAAAACACAGTATATGGGGCGCCTGGGTGGCTCAGTGGGTTAAAGCCTCTGCCTTCGGCTCAGGTCATGATCTCAGGGTCCTGGGATCAAGCCCCGCATCGGGCTCTTTGCTCAGTGGGGAGCCTGCTTCCCCCTCTCTCTCTGCCTGCCTCTCTGCCTACTTGTGATCTCTCTCTCTCTGTGTCAAATAAATAAATAAAATCTTAAAAACAAAACAAAACAAAACAAAACAAAAACACAGAATATGCTGATACCTAACAACAGCCCACCCACATCCAGACAACTTTAGCACTGTTATTTCACTGACCTTAACAACCTCTAGGATGCGAACTGCACTAGCAAAATCATTTAACCGTCTGCATGCCCGTAAAGCAGCATCAATGATTTTGGGTTCTGGAACCAGATCATAGCCAACAAGTGTGTTCATCCCTGTCAAATTAAAAAAAGGAGCCATATCAACCTGGAGTATCCTCATATAAAGTACAATTTAATTATCTACATTTTTACTGAATCATAGACATGTGATCTTGTCTGTTTGGACCCCTATCCTCTTGTCTATGAAATAAGAGAATCTACTTTTAACAAATTCTAGATAGTAAGATCATAATGGATCTTCCACAGTGAACTAGTGGAAAGAATGAACTATGCAGTAGCATGCAGACTGAAATTTAAAAAAAAGAAAAAGAAAAAAGAAAACCAAGAGTTTTCTTAAATGCTAATAATATTTTCGTAATAATTAGCTGGCTTCTTTTCAAACAAGAGGGTCATTTTCAACGCATATCCTTAACTCTTAGTACAATGTATATTCTTTGGTTGCTTTAAAATAGATTTGATTGGAAGATAATCTAAAAACAACCCGAGAAATGCTTAAGGAGAGTTAATGAAGCCCAAATGAGAACATTATGGAGATACAGAGAAGCATTAGTGCACATTCAACCAGAAAATGACTGGGCATGATTACTTTCAGCTCTGCACAAAATGACACATCATAAAATTTAAGATTCTCTTAATGGGAATGCAGAATTACTGTTCTTTTCATTACTGCTACTCAGGATTATTCAGTAAGAATGTTCTGGTTGTGGCAAAATAAGAATCATTATTATATTACTGCAGATAAGTCTGAAGCACTTAGGTATTCTGCTTTTTTTTTTTAACATATGTAAACAAAAGACACAGTGACTACAATGCTAGAATATAGTCACAGAGATTGAATGCTTGGTCTGAGATAAATTACGCACACTTAAAATTAGTTATCTACTCAACTATTAGAATAGTTATCATTAATGTTACCTACTCATGTTCAATGCACATCTGCAAATTAGGAAAAATGACTTCTAGGTTACTTAAACTGAACAGTAATTCAGGGCAAGACAAATCATAAATTTGAATAAAAATAACAAAAAACCCAAACTATTACCAAGAGTGAGGGGGAGAACCAAATGACTACTTGCTTAACTTACCTAAAAGACACAAAACTGTTAACTCTTGCTCATACTGATCTATCATTATAGCATTGGTTTTCAATCAGGGGTGTTTTTGTCCCCCAGCAGACATTTTTGGCTGTCACACTGGGGGGTGGGGGTGTGTGTGAGATGGTGGTTGGCACCTAGTAGGTTGAAGCCAAAGATGCAGCTACAATGCAAAGGACAGCCCAGCAACAAAGAATTATCTGGCCCAAAAGGTCAATTGTACCTGCTTTACAAGAAACACTATGAAGGCGAACCTTCCCAACTGCAAGTTGCATGACAATACCTAGTTTACATGAGGCAAAATTTCAAAATAGCTGCTTTCAACCGAGTTGGGGAAGACTACAAAGTAGTTGCCAATTCTATGCCAAATTAGAGAAATATGCCTATGTTCCAATTACCTTTACGCAATTCCCAGGCATCAATATCTGGCTTGTTGAAGTACGTCACCCAGCGAGCATCAAACTCCTCATCTGTCTCATGTGACCCATGGGAGTAGCAGCGAAGAGACTGGACAGCTAGAATGAAGAAAGAACAATGACTTTAATGTACAGAAAGAAATAATACTTGACACACCTGTCAATACATTAAGATTATTTGTTTTCGTTTTTTAAATTGTGTTAAAATATATACAACATCAAATTTACCATCTTAACCACTTTTAATTGTACAGCTCAGGGCTGTAAAATATATTCAGTGCATTAAATTCTGAATCAACTATATATATCATGGTAGGAAGATTATTCAGCAGGTCAGATAAAACAAATCTTTATGTACTGATATGAAAAAAATCTTAAAAACTAAGAAAAGCAAGTAGAACAACAAGTACTATGTATGTATGTTTACACTTTTCCCCCTAATGTGTAATATAGCTTCAAGTTATTAAAAGTGGTCATCTTTGGAAGGAAAAACTATTTTTCTTTTTTTTTTTTTTTTGACACAGAGAGAGTACAAGTAGGCAGAGCAGCAGGCAGAGGGAGAGGAAGAAGCAGGCTCTCCGCTGAGCAGGGAGCCCGATGTGGGGCTGGATCCCAGGACCCTGGGATCATGACCTGAGCCAAAGGCAGCCGCTTAACCAACTGAGCCACCCAGGCGCCCCGAAAAACTATTTCTTCATATACTTCCATAATGTCTGAATTTGTATAATAAGCACAGTATTAATTCCTGGTTTTTAAAAAAATGCCCATTCCAGTTCTTAAGCAAATTCATAATTTGTATTTTTGATAAATTAAAAAGAAATCTTATGCTCTCCACTAAATTATATTCCAAAATAAATTACACAACCTGACAAAGCAATAGTAATTTAAAAAATTGTTTTATCAAACTACAGTCCCCTCTTTGCAAATTCTGATAAATCCCCTAAGAGGGAACATACCCTCTCACTTACACCCCATGAAAAAAAACTGCTCTGTAAGATATCTAAGAAGTGAGTTTTAAATATAACATTATATATAAAAAACAAAACCAACAATACAAGACATACTGGGGAACAGACAGTCTCTTTAATAAATGGTGTTGGGGGATGCCTCGGTGGCTCAGTTGGTTAAGCAGCTGCCTTCGGCTCAGGTCCTGATCCCAGGGTCCTAGGATCGAGTCCCGCATTGGGCTCCTTGCTCAGCAGGGAGCCTGCTTCTCTCTCTGCCTCTGCCTGCTACTCTGCCTGCTTGTGCTCGTGCTCTCTCTCTGACAAAAAAATTTATTTAATCTTAAAAAAAAAAAAAAAATGGTGTTGGGAAAACTGGACAACTATATGCAAAAGAATGAAATGGAACCACTTTTTTACACCACACACAAAAATAAACTCAAATGGATTAAAGACCCAAATGTAAGACTGGAAACCATAAATTCCTAAGAAAACATAGGCAGTTAAATTCTTGGACATCAATCTGAACGGTATTTTTTTGGATCTGTCTCCTAGGGAAGGGCAACAAAAGCAAAAATAAACAAATGGGACTATATAAAACTAAGAAGCTTTTGCACAGGGAAGGAAACCATCAACAAAAGGAAAAGGTAACCTACCAAATGGGGGAAAATATTTGCAAATGATAAAACTGATAAGGGTTTAATATCCAAAATATATAAAGAACTCACACAACTCAATATCAAAAGAGCAGTACAATTAAAAATAGGCAAAGGACCTGAATAGACATTTCTTCAAAGAAGAGAGACAAATGGCCAACAGACACATGAAAAGATGCTAAAAAAAATCACTAACCATCAAGGAAATGCAAATCGAAATCACTATGAGATATTACATTATACCTGTCAGAATGGCTACTACCAAAAGGCAAGAAATAACAAGTGTGGTGAGGATGTGGAGAGAAGGGAACCCTTGTGCACTGTTGGTGGGAATACAAACTGCTGCACCCACCATGCAAAACAGTACGAAGCTTCCTCAAAATATTAAAAATAGAGCTTCCATATGATCCAACAATTTCACTTCTGGGTATTTATCCCAAGAAAAAATACTAATTCAAAAAGATACACACATCCCTATGTTCATTGCAGCATTATCTACAATAGCCAAAACATGGAAGCAACCTAAGTGTCCATAAATAGATAAATGGATAAAGAAGATGTGGTATTTATATATACAATGGAATACTACTTAGCCATAAAAAGAATGAAATCTTACCATTTATGCAACATGGATGGACCTAGAGTATTATGGAAAGTGAAATGAGCCAGAGAAGGACAATATCATATGGATTTCACTTGTATATGAAATCTTAAAGATAAACAAACAAAACAAAGAGACTCAGATACAGAGAACAATCTGGTGATTGTCAGAGGGAAGGGAACATGGGGGGATGGGCACATATAGAGATTAAAAAAAAATAGAAAATCAGAACAAACATTTAGAATTCTCCTCCCTACATGGGGTGGCTGGGTGGCTCAGTTGGTTGAACATCCGACTCATGATTTTGGCTCAGGGTCCTGGGATCAAGCCCCAAGCCCTGCAACCCACGTCAGGCTCCACACTCAGCAGGGAGTCTGTTTGAGATTCTATCCCTCTGCCCCTTTCCCACTCATGCTGTCTCTCAAATAAAGAAATAAATCTTTTTTTTTTTAAGATTTTTTTAAATTTGTCAGAGAGAGAGAGCGCACAAGCAGGAGGAGTGGCAGGCAGAGCGAGAGGGAGAAGCAGACTCCCTGCTGAGCAAGGAGCCCCAGTGCAGGACTCGATCCCAGGAACCTGGGAGGGAGGAAGTGGAGGGGAGGAAGGGGTAGGGGGAAAAGGCGAAGAAGGAATCACATGCTCTATGGACTGTGTCAGCCAGGGGCCCCTATCCCATACATCCTTAATGTAATAACTGACAGGAGAAAGAGCAGAGAAAAAAGAAAGAAAACAAAAAGATGAAAAGGTAGAAAGACTAGCCAGTTCTGGAAATGGACTGTTACTGCTACATCAAGTGAAAAGATTCTCATTTAAATTACCATTTGAGCCCGGAGCCAAATTCCTGCCATTAGTCACAGAGGACACACAAGTTCCAATCTTCCCAGAGACATAAATTATCTCCTTATCCAAGCCCAGAATGAAGAAAAACATGTACATGAATGGGCTGGAAATGGCCATGCTTTAATTTCTATGACAAGAAAAAGTAATGTATCTCAAGACTTAAATGTATCTGCTAAGTACGAACATTTAATCAAAAGTATGTGGATATTTAATAATGCTTACAAGACTAATATTCACATTTAATACATCAGAAAGTATAGGTCACAACAACCTTCTAACCCACTGTTACCAAAAATTTATAAGCTACCTTTTTCAAAAACTAAAATTATCCTTAGCTCGGGGGTGCGTGGTTGGCTCAGTAGGAAGAACATGTGACTCTTGATCTTGGGGTCATGGGTTCGAGCCCCAGGCTGAGTGTAGAGTTTAGTTAAGTAAATGAATAATTTTTTAAAAATTGGGGTGCCTGGGTGGCTCAGTCATTAAGCGTCAGCCTTCAGCTCAGGGCATGATCCCAAGGTCCAGGGATCGAGCCCTACATCGGGCTCCCTGCTCAGAGACAGGAAGCCTGCTTATCCCTTTCCCACTCCCCCTGCTTGTGTTCCCTCCGTCGCTGTGTCTCTCTCTGTCAAATAAATAAATAAAATTTTAAAAAACAAAAACAAAACAAACAAAAAAATTATCCTTAGCTGAATACTTAAAGCACAGTATAAAATGTTATAATCACTTTGAAAGACTTTTTAGTGCGTTCTTTTCTAAAGATTTTATTTATTTGTCAGAGAGAGAGACAGAGAGAGAGAGAGAAAGAACCTAAGCAGGGGGAGCGGCAGGCAAAGGGAGAAGCAGGCTTCTGCAGTGCTCGATTCCAGGACCCTGGGATCATGACCTGAGTGGAAGGCAGATGTTTAATCCACTGAGCCACCCAGGCGATCCTTTGGTGCTTTCTTATCAAGTTAAACACACACCTACTATACTGCCCAATAAATCCGCTTCTAAGTGTTTACCCAAGAAAAATGAAATACGTATTCTTTCCCCAGAGGTAATTACATGTACCTTTCCTACCACCTAGAAAAGTGTTTAATACCCATTTCCTTTAGCTTACTGCTGGGCATGATTTCACTAGATGAGTAGCAGCTTTGTTTTGTTTCTAACCAAAGATAAAGATGACCAGCAACTACAAATCCTTAGAAAGGAGAATGATGGATCACCTTTACTAATTTGTTCACTTTTCTTCTAGAAGTCCCAAATTACTAACTGGCTGTATTACCAAAAAACCTTTTATGAAAGACTATTTATAATACCAAGCATGCACTGGGAACATACATCCCCCTTCTAGCATGGCAAAATCAGACTCTCCCACATGGTTTAAATGGTATTACTAACTTCAGTAAGGGGTAGGAGTAGGATCTATTCTCTTAGCTGTGCACATGCCCAGCTTATATTTAACATTTTGATTTTTAGGTGAACTATACAGGCATTCTCTCTCCCCTACCAACCCAACTCATGTACAGCATTTTCACTTAGGTTTGAGGTTTGCAAGACAAAGTATTTTGAAAACGACTGTTCAGTGCTTTCATACAACCTGAAGGTTCCAGAGTAGGAAAAGAGAAGTATCTGAAAATGGACATTTCTACAAACTCAATCTAAAAAGCTATTTCTAACACTACTTTTTGGCATTCATTTAAGCACTCTGTTAAAAAACAAAACAAAAGGGGCGCCTGGATTGCTCAGTTGGTTAAGTGTCTGCCTTGGGCTCAGGTCATGATCCCAGTGTCCTGAGATTGAGCCCCTCATGCTCTCTCTCACTCTCGAATAAATAAATAAAATGTTTTAAAACAACAACAACAACAACCAACCAAAAACTTAACATACTTAGAAAAATTAATCCCTTTAGTTTAAATTTAGTTAAATCAGAGAGCTTTCCACTTAATAACTAATCAGCTGAGATAAAACCCCCCAAATGGACATTTTGGTTTTGGTAATTCTAGGAGAAAGGGAAAGAAATGAATAATGCAGAGGGCACATAAACAACTTCAAAGGCAGGATTGTTGAGGTGCATGCCTGAGGACCAACCACGGACTTTGGAGCCCAAAGGCTGGAAATCTAGAAGTGGAGTAGTGCAGAAAAGAAGGTTGGAAGATTATTAGAAAGTGCTACCTAAATCCAGCCCTTTAGCAAGAAAAGGGAAAGAGAAAACTCCTCCCACTCTTCCTGAGTCATCAGGGTCAGGATGTAGGAGCTAGGATTGTTTAAGTTTTAAGGGTTGACTAAAGAATCTAATCCCTATTTTAAAATATTTTAATTCAGCAGTTATTGGAAAACCATGTTTCAAGTTGGAGGCTTCTGGAATTTGGGTTGCCACTTAACTGGAGCAAACTTGAGGCCCCGCAGGTTAACCCCTCCAGAGCTCTCCCTCTCTCTTTTTAAAGACTTTTTTATTTGACAGAGAGAGAGAGCACAAGGAGGGGGAGCAGCAGGCAGAGGAAGAACCAGGCTTCCCGTTGAGCAGGGAGCCCCATCGATGCAGACTTCATCATAGGACCCTGAGCTGAAGTCAGATGCTTAACTGACTGAGCCATCCAGGTGACCCTCAGAGCTCTCTTTCAAGTATACTCTCATCTGGCCTTGAATAGCCAAATTATAAAACCTGTTCAGTTTTATATGGATAACAAACCCTAACCTGTAATTTGCAAAAATGAAATCTGCTATAATAAAGCAAATACATATTTAATTTTAATAATTTTAATAATCATTAAATATTTAATAATTTTAATATTAAGCAAATACATATTTGTGCCAGGCAAGATGCTAAGAGTTACATTATTTCATTTAAGCCTCACAATTACCAAAGATCCTGATTTTAGAGATGAGGTAACTGAGCTTTAATTTTTTTTTTTTCTTAAAGATTTTATTTATTTATTTGAGAGAGAGACAGAGCGAGTACAAGCAGGGGGAGCAGCAGAGGTAAAGGGAGAAGCAGAGTCTGTGCTGAGCAGAGAGCCTGATGCGGGGCCAGGACGCTGGGATCATGACCTGTGCCAAAGGCAGACGCCTAACTGACTGAGCCACCCAGGCACCCCCTGAGCTTTAATGTTAATTAACGTGTCCAAGGTCACACAACTAGAAAGTAGCTCACGTAAATGTAACCAACACAAACATCTAAAATAAAGATTTTTGTTTATAAATTATGCCCAAGAGTGGGAACAGAACTCCTAGGAGATAAACCAACATGTTCAAACTTTTTTTTTTTTTTAAGATTTTATTTATTTATTTGTCAGAGAGAGAGAGAGAGCACAAGCAGGCAGAGTGGCAGGCAGAGGCAGAGGGAGAAGCAGGCTCCCTGCCGGGCAAGGAGCCCGATGTGGGACTCGATCCCAGGACCCTGGGATCACGACCTGAGCCGAAGGCAGCCGCTTAACCAACTGAGCCACCCAGGCGCCCCATGTTCAAACTTTCTAAGAAGAGAGGAATCCCTTTAATCTACAGTTTGCCAAAAATCTCTACCTTTTCCCCAGCCTGCCACAAAATGGAGCAATTCTTTCCGAGAGGTCACAAGAAAACTCCCCAAAAGATATCTATGTGAAAAAATTGTAGTACTTTAGCATTTAGATATGGAAAAAACAAAACAAAACAAAAATCATAAAATTTGACAAACATCAGGATGGGCCAAAAATAACTACAGCTAAGAAACTGAAAATAGTTCCACCACTAGTAAAGGAAATCAGTTTCCCAAGATGCGCCTCAATTTCCTCCTTTTTATAAAATAAGGCAAGTCTTCATGAAGTGCATGCCAGCCTTACTGTTCTATGATAAATGAAGAGAAACACATTTCTTAGGTTCTGAAGGGTCTAGTTATAACACTCAAGAGTCAAGAGTGTTGTACCTGGAGCACTCAAAACCTTGTTAGTTTTGAGTTCATACGTTTAGATTTGCATACCTAAGGCCTAATTTTCACACCACAGCATACACTACCATCATGGACCAAGACCAAAGTGCAGTTACACTAACTAAAATTACAGGGCTGGAAACAAAATCTCCCCCAAACACATAGGGAAAAGGCACAGTAAGAGAGAGGATCAGCAGCACAACTCATATTCCAGCAGTCAGGTTTTCGACTGGAAGCAAAACAAAACAAAACAAAACTTCCCTTCTGTCTGCAGAACTCAGTATTTCTGAGTTTGCGGGGCCCAATTTTCCAAAGAGTTATATTCTTTGCCTAAGACCTATCAATATTCAGGCCCTCTTCCAGAACTCAGGAAACATCCATACACGGAGATCTATAATAAGAATGAAAGGATTGGAACATGGCACAACAGTCTCTAAAACGGCAAAACGGTCTGTGAAGGTGACATACAAAACGCTAACCGAGAAAGGCCTGATTAAAAAAAAGTCTACTGTGTCCCACAAAGAAGCATTTGGTGTCCGCAGAAGACGCTATAGGTGTCCGTGCCCGCGTCTCCGGAAGGGCCACCCCTGCCCCTACACGGATCGCGACGCGCCGGGAGGCTCAATGTCACCTTCGCCAACGCACTGTAGGCCGGCGGCGGATACTCCCAGTCAGGTGGCTACAGGGGTCAGCGCCGGGGCACGGTCACGGCCCGGGGACCGAAAGGGTCCCGTGGGCGCGGGAGGCGCGCTGCGCCCCTTCCCTGGGGCTCACAACAGGTCCCCACCTGATCCGTCCGCGGTGCCCGCACCAGGAAGTCTCGTTGCGGGAGGCCCCGGCGGCCGCACCTTCGAGTCCCCCATAAGTGGAGGCAGCAGGGAGAGCGGACAGCGGTCACCAGGTTTGTCCGCGCGCCCGCAGGGCAGGGGCTAGGCCGCCGGGCAAGCCTGCCCTCGAGTGGCGGCGGGGGACCAGGTCACCGCAAGGACATGCGGGCGCTAGCAGTGGCGACGGGAGCCTTACCGGCAGCGGGGCCGGGGACCGGGGTTGAGTACAGGAGGCCTCGAGGGCTGGCACGGGCGGCTGCGGCTGCTGCTACAGCGCAACGGCGGAGAGCGGCGCCGAGCATGACGGCGATGGCGGCGCGCAGTCCAAGGCTGAAGGGAAGCCGGGTGTGAACTCACGGGCCGCTCCGCAGCTCGCGGGGGCCGGACTCACGCGCCGACGCACGGCGGGCGGAGCGTGAGGCCCCGCCCACTGCGGCGCTCGCGCCTTGGCGGGCGGAGGCAGCACGCGGACGCGGGCGGGCTACGGCGGCGCGCTAAGGACAAAACATTTCCGCGCTAAGGACAAAACATTTCCACGCTGTGCCCGCCCCGCCCCGCCCCACCCCGTCTCTAGTTTCGGCCTTGTTGGAGCCGGGATGCAAGGCCCGCGAACCGCCTGTCGGGGGACGGTATCGTAGTTGAAGTCCGGCTCGGGAAACGATTCCATCAGCCCAAAATGAGAGCAGTAAGGGGCTCCTGGCGGGCTCAGTCGGTGAAGCATGCAACTGTTGATCTCGGGGTCGTGAGGTAGAGCCCCACGTTGGTCTTAGACATTGCTTAAGGAAATAAAGAGATTTAAATGGGAGTGTTAAGAAGGTTAGCAACGACAAGTTATAATAAAAATACCTTCTTTGTTTAACCTCTTCCCTTCCCTTTTGGAGCCTAAAATAGGAAAATGGGGAAAAACACAACTGCGTACATGTAAGGAATCTTATTAGTAACGCTTCTTGGATCACAAACCCGCAAGCATTAAAAAAATGAGCTCAGCCACTTCACTCTACAGATAAGGAAACAGGCTCAGAAAGCAGGTTGCTTGCTGGCAATCAAGGCTCTCAAATCCCCAGTTCTCGGGACTTACCTGGATATTTGTTGTATACCGACTTATGATTTCAAACCCATGTTTTGAAATCTTGTTTTGGACAAAGTTGTTCGTGGCTTGAATTTGTTTAGAATGACTTATCTTAATGAAATTGCTTTGAAGTTGGATATTAAAACTTTCTAATGGAACAGTTGTACCTGGAGCACAAAAGACCCTTAGGTCGGGGCGCCTGAGTGGCTCAGTGGGTTAAAGCCTCTGTCATCGGCTCAGGTCATGATCTCAGGGTCCTGGGATCAAGCCACCAGTTGGGCTCTCTGCTCAGTGGGGAGCCTGCTTTCCCCTCTCCCTCTGCCTGCCTCTCTGCCTACTTGTGATCTCTTTCTCTCTGTCAAATAAATAAATAAAATCTTAAACAAAAAGAAAAGACCCTTAGGTTGTTGGCAGAATAGTAAGGGCAGTGGTGTCTATCACGCGATGGACTTTTAAACTTTATAAAGAATTTGTGAGGACTTACCAAGAGCATCCCGTCTGGATAAGACTACCCTTTGCTGGGTACTTGAGACACTTGCTCCTGCCATGGCCAGGCTGGCTGCTCTTGGTTGGCAGCGGTATTAAACCACACAGCAGTCCCGGATAAGATAAAGGACACCTGTCCCGGCCTTGGCAAGGCTACCCCTTGTAGGCAGTGGCACAAACCATGTGATGGTTCCTGGAGTAATAACCTCTAAAGCAGTGCCTTGGCCTGCTTGCTATGTGCCCCAGTGGTGAGGGATCTAGGCAGGCAGCTGACATCCAGCTTTTAGTTGGAAGGACTGACTCTACTAAGAACCAGCCCGTAGAAAGATACACCTCAACTAAATTTTGACTTTATTTTTTTCACCTCCACTTTGTCCGGAACAGTAGTGTATTTAATCTGTCATTGGTTTGAAGTATGTTATTTTTTTATTTCTCCATAAGACACATTATCCTCTATGCTATTGGCTTGTGAAATATTATAAATTATAATTTACGCAGTGAACCTGTGTTAAGTAAATTATTGGCAAAGACAATCTCAGTCTCTGAGCATCATTTGCCTCAGATAAAACAGTTTATTTCTGGCCAAATGCCTGCCCCCAATCCCTACAGGAGGGCTCGAATAGCAGACTGCTCGGACATGGGGTTGATCACATTCCAAGGCTCTTAACATCTAATCTGGCCTTATTAACTGCATCCTGACTTTGAGCTCCTGGGCAGTGGGGCCACTTCCCCAGGCCTGAATTACCACGCTGGCACCCGGAGTTAATGAGATAGTCTCTTGTCTTGGTGTCCTTCATTCTCTATCCCTGGACTCACTGAGGAAAGAAAAAATGGACATTCAGTTTCCTTTTCCTCATTCCATGCCCTTTCTTCTGGGTGTGAGCATCTGCCTTTCTCTTTTCCCTCCTTAGCAGCGTGGCTTTAGGGCATATGATCCTGGCTGGCAAAAGGATAAAAAAGCTTTTCTTTTCAAAGCAGCTGCCCTCACCTTCTCCCACTAGCCAAACCACAGGACGCTTGGTCTAGCTTTAGCCTCACTGCATTCCAGTTAATATTCATCAGATCAAGAGCTGGAAGCTCAGGATGAAGTCAGGGCTCCCATAATTAAGAAAGTACTGGACGGAGTATATTGCACCAGAATCCCAACTGGTAGATTGGCTACTAGAGTGTTATTTAATACAACTATGACTATAATTTATTATGCGTCACTGCATGCTGCAAACTATTTTTTCATTTATATTTTTAAAATAAATTCTACCCCTAACATGGGGCTCAAACCCACAACTCCAAGATCAAGAGTCACATGCTCTACCGACTGAGCCAGCCAGGCACCCCTGCAAACTATTATCTGATCTAAGCCTCATAACAGCCTTGTGAGATAAGTATTTATCCCTGTTTTACAGTTGAAGGAGTAGACTCAAAGGGCACTTGCCCAAGAATCACACAGCTAATAGATAGTAGTTCTTAGATTTGAGACCAGGTTTGTCTGATTCCAGAAATTGTGGGGTTTTGCCCCACAACCCCCAAAGGTAGGTTTTGTTTTATTAAGTAATTTCTTTTTTTTTTATTTAAAGATTTTATTTATTTGACAGAGAGAGATCACAAGTAGACAGAGAGGCAGGCAGAGAGAGGGGGAAGCAGGCTCCCTGCTGAGCAGAGAGCCTGATGCAGGGCTTGATCCCAGGACCCTCAGATCATGACCTGAGCCGAAGGCAGAGGCTTTAACCTACTAAGCCACCCGGGCGCCCCGAAACTTTTCTTTTGATTAAGCTCCAAGTAAATGGATAAGTAGCCTAATCTTGGAAATGGTATCCCATCAAATTCAGATTCTGTCCCAATTATACAAGGTAGTATACCAGCAGGGACGAATCTTAGGGGCTGTCTTTGAATTCAGCCTACCACACCACTTAGGTGTGTGTGTGTGTGTGGAGTGGGGGCTGCTCCTTCCCAAGTTTGCCCCCAGCTGGGCCCCCAGACCCTAGTCCATTCCGTTGCTTCTGGTGGATGTTCCTTCCCAGAAGGGTTGAGGCTAGACATCCTGGCTCTTGCCCAAGACCATTAGGGTCTTTGGTCTCTTCCTATCATCGGCTGCCCTGAAATCCTTTTCTGTCCCTCTGGAGGAGCAGCTGCTGGGCTTCCGATGCCTCGGGGATGTCTTGGCCGCCCGTTGATGACCCCATCAGCTTTGGCCTTCATCCTGGAGGGGCTGCAACGAGGCCCTTCTGATGTGTGCAGAGGGGACAGATGATGGTATTCAGGAACTTGTGAGGATAAAGGCACTGTTCCACCCTTGGAATGTCTAGTAAAGGGAACATCACTGTCTACAAAAGCTCTTATTTTTCTCTGGTGGGTATGGAGTGTGTACTGGGAAAAAGTGAATGCTGCCTGCCAAGGCTGGAAGTCACCCTTGAGGCCAGTAGTCTGACTGATCCTACATTGCTTCCCTTTCCTCAGGCCCTTCTGGAGCACCGCCAGTGATGAGGATCCCACTGCCAGGGGGGTGGGGATGAACAAGAGAAGGCACCTGGGAGAAGGACATTCTTGCCGCTACTGAATTATTGCTCTGCCACATGCCCTTAGACATGTTACTTCACTTTCTTGAGCCACTTCCCTCATCTGTAAAATGGGAAAATAATGGAACCTACCCAATAGGTTAATGGGCAGATTTCATCAGATGTAATGTATGTAGTGCGTGGAAACATGGTCCTGGCAGGCACACGGTCATGGCTCAATACATGGTGACTAGAAAAAGCATTTTCCTTAGCTGCCTGGGTGGCTTGGTTGGTTAAGCGTCTGCCTTTGGTTCAGGTCATGATTCCAAGGTCCTGGGATCCAGCCCCACATTGGGCTCCCTGCTCGGTGGGGAGTCTGTGCTGCCCCCCTGCCTGTGTTCTCTTTCTCTCAAATAAATAAATAAAATCTTTTTTAAAAAAAATTATTTTGGGGGCACCTGGGTGGCTCAGTGGGTTAAAGCCTCTGTCTTCGGCTCGGGTCATGATCTCAGGGTCCTAGGATCGAGCCCCGAATAGGGCTTTCTGCTCAGCGGGGAGCCTGCTTCCCCCGCTCTCTCTGCCTGCCTCTCTGCTTCCTTGTGATCTCTCTCTCTGTCAAATAAATAAATAAAATCTTTAAAAAAATAAATAAAAATAAAAAAAGTATTTTGCTATTGAAAATTAGAGTTCTTTTCCCAGGACAGGGCAGCTTGTGACATGAGGGACAAGGCATGGAGATGACGTGGATAAATACACCACTTTGGTTGCCTGAGAATCAGGGAGAAGGGGTGGTAAAAGGAAGCAGCTTTCAAAAATAATCTTGTGGGGCTACCATTAGGAGTTTTACTTTATTTATTTATTTATTTATTTATTTATTTATTTATTTATTTATTTATTTATTTATTTAGATTTTATTTATTTGTCAGAGAGACAAGCAGGGGGAGCAGCAGGCAGAGAGAGAAGCAGACTTCCTGCTGAGCAAGGAACCCAGTGCGGGACTCCATTTCAGGACCCTGGGATCATGACTTGAGCTGAAAGCAGATGCTTAACTGACTGAGGCACCCAGGCATCCCTATCAGGAGGCTTTAATGGTCCTTTTTCACAGTGTACTTACTTATTTCTAGTATGTAATTTCCCAAAATATTACTTTTTAATTAGAAAATCATTAAAGGATTTTTGAGATATGGCTTACATACTATAAGATCCACCCCCCTTTTTTTTTTTAAAGATTTATTTATTTATTTGACAGAGAGAGAGATGACAAGCAGGCAGAGAGGCAGGCAGAGAGAGAGGGGGAAGCAGGCTCCCTGCCGAGCAGAGAACCCGATGGGGGGCTCGATCCTAGGACCCTGAGATCATGACTCGAGCCGAAGGCAGAGGCTTTAACCCACTGAGCCACCCAGGCGCCCCAAGATCCACCCTTTTGAGGTGTACAGTTCAGTTGTAATATACGCACGCTGATGTGTAATCACTATCACTAATTCTAGAACATTTTCATCACCCCAAAAAGAATCTCTCTACCCAATGGCACCCACCAACCCTATCCTAAGCAACTACTAATCTACCTTCTGTCTCTGTGGATTTGCTTATTCTGGATACTGTCATATGAATAGAATCATACAATATGTTTTTTGTGTGTGTCTGGTATCTTTCACTTAGCATAATGTTTTCAAGGTCCATCCGTGTTGTAGCATGAGTCAGCACCTCATTCTGGAGCAGAATTATACTCCATTCTGTGGCTAGAACACATTTTGTTTACCCATTCATCAGTTAATGGACATTGGAGTTGTTTCCATGTTTGGCTGTTAGGAATAAGGCTGCTATGAACATTCTGTACATGTTTTCCTATGGACGTATATTTTCAGTTCTTTTGGGTGTGCCTGTAGGAGTATCATATGGGCCAAATAGTAACTGTATGTTAAACTCTAAAGAATTGCCTTATTCCAAAGCAGCCACTTCGCATTCTGGCCAGCGACGTATGCAGGTTGCAGTTTTTCCACGCCCTTATACTTCTTTTTTTTTTTTTTTAACAAAGAAAGCGAAGTCTTTGTAGCTGATTGAGCTGGACCCCACACCCTCAATTTCCTTTCTGGAAATAGGGCCCAGGGAAAGGAAGCTGTGTGCTCTGAGTCTATTAGCTGCCCATCTCCCTCTGCCTCCAGGCTCCTGGAGTCCAGTCTCTCTTTCCCAGAACCACCGCTAGGGGGCAGCTCACAACAGTTCTTTAACAGATTTTCTCTCCAGAAAAGGGTTCAAACTGGCTGAACATGAAGAGAAAGAGAAGGGGATTTAATTTTATGTCTTTCCTACCAGTGTGAGTGCTGTTCTCTGTATTTTAGCTCAGGGAATAGTCAACCCTGATTAACTATCAAAAATCATATGAGGATCTAGGGGCGCCTGGATGGCTCAGTCAATTAAAGCATCTGCCTTTGGCTCAGGTCATGATCCTGGGGTCCTGGAATCCAGCCCTGGGTGGGGCTCCCTGCTCAGCAGGGAGTCTGCTTCTCCCTCTGCCCCTCCCTCAGCTCATCCTCTCTTTCTCGCAAATAAACAAATAAAATTTTATTTTTATTATTTTTTTAATATATTTTTTTAAAGGCTTTATTTATTTGAGAGATCACAAGTAGGCAGAGAGGCAGGCAGAGAGAGAGAGAAGCAGGCTCCCTGCTGAGCAGAGAGCCCTATGCGGGGCTCGATCCCAGGACCCTGAGATCATGACCTGAGCTGAAGGCAGAGGCTTTAACCCACTGAGCCACCCAGGTGCCCCAACAAATAAAATTTAAAAAAAATCATAAGGATCTTATTTTTTAAAAATTTTAAATAATAATTAGAGGTAGTCTTTGTTTTTATTTTTAAAGATTTTATTTATTTATTTTGCACAAGCAGGGGGAGCAGCAGGCAGAGGGAGAGGGAGAAGCAGGCTCCCTACTGAGCAAGGAGCCAGATGTGGGTCTCGATCCCAGCCCCTGGGATCATGACCTGAGTCAAAGGCAGACACTTAACTGACTGAGCCATCCAGGCACCCCCATATGAGGATCTTATTAAAATACCTATTTCCAGCGGTGCCTGGGTCACTCAGTCGTTAAGTGTTTGCCTTTGGCTCAGGTCATGATCCCAGGGTCCTGGGATTGAGCCCTGCTTTGGGCTCCCTGCTCGGTGAGAAGCCTGCTTCTCCCTCTCTCATTCCCACTGCTTGTGTTCCCTCTCTCACTGTCTCTCTCTCTCTCTGTCAAATAAATAACTAAAATCTTAAAAAAAAAAACCAACCAAAAAACTATTTCCAGATCCTTCTTAGGAGATTCCGATCCTGTTGGTTTGGAATTCAGCCCAGGCAATCTGTAGTTTTAACAAGTGCCCTAGGTCGATTTTGCTGATGAACCATGGTTGGGAAGCAAGATATTATATCCTTTATCCCACAGTAATCTGGCCCATTTTGCAGATGAGAAAGCTGAGGCTCAGAGAAGAATAAACTTGCCCCAAATCACAGCCTGACTTTCTCCAGAAGCCTATAGTTCAATATGATGCCAGGCATTACATTTGGTAGCAGGGGCCTGCAGAGTAGAGAGCCCGATTCCATGCAGGACTGGAAATTCTGATAACAAGGACTTTGGCAAACACCCTACATTCCTCTTCCTTATTTCCACTGAATGTGGTGAGAATAAGTATTGTATTTGATTCCTAAGGCTATTTTAACAAAATACCACAGGCTGGGTGACTTCAAACAACAGGAATTTATTTTCTTACAGGAAGTTCGAAATCCAAAATCAAGATATCAGCAGGACCATGCATTTTTTCCTAGCTTCTGTTGTTTGCTGGCAATCCTCGGCATTCCTTGGTTTGCAGCTGCGTAAGTCCAATCTGTCTCCATCCTCTAGTGTTGTTCATCTTTCTGCGTGTCTGTCTCCTCCCCTCTTTTTATAAGGACACCAGTCATACTAGGTTAAGGACCCACCCTACTTCAGTATGGCCTCTTCTTACATATTAATTAGATCTGCAAAGACCCTGTTTCAAAATAAGGTCACATCCACAGGTACCAGAGTTAGGGCTTCAACATACCTTTCGGGGGGGGGGGGACATACTT